>CP054668.1:26128537-26728537 GCA_013348765.1 Carpinus viminea
GAAGTGTATATATAAAAAAAATATATATATATATATATAGCAAGAGGAAAACCTAAATTCTGATTAGAAGAAATTTATGATGATATTTGTGTGATACATATTATATTTCAATACAAATAAAAATTATATAATTTTGGACATTTAAAAATAATACATAGAAAAGTAACAAATCTTTTTTTTCTTCTTTTATGAATACAAAATAATAAACAAAATCTTTCACTAAATATTTAATACAAGTTCAGTCCATATACATTAAAACACGTTTATTCTTTGTTCCCATTTATGATATATTATTGCTTACAAACTAATTTTTATATTGACCGATTAGCACACCTTCTCCCTTTTCCTTTAGCATCCAATAGTCGATATTGTTGATCAACAACATCCACTTTGGGACTTTTACCGTCCAAACGAGGTTGCCCCTAATGATTCAATTTACAAGTTCAGTCCATATACATTAAAACATGTTCAATCTTTGTTCCCATTTATGATATATTATTGCTGACAAACTAATTTTTATATTGACCGATTAGCACACCTTCTCCCTTTTCCTTTAGAGTCCAATAGTCGACACTGTAGATCAATAGTGTCCACTTTGGGACTTTTAGTGTCCAAACGGGGTTGCCCCTAATGATTCAATTTCTTGTAGTGGAGGTGCCAAAGTGTATCAGATTGGAAAATATCGGATCAAGCTTGTTAAACGAGGAGAACATTTTGTGTCACAATTTCTTTATATTTTTATTAATACTTTTTTCTTTCCTTTAAGTGTTGAGATTTTGAAGTATGTTTCAAATTTTGGTTTCTACTGTCTTACGGGCAGACTGTAAAGAGACATGATATAAAGTTGATATTCACTCGATTAGAAAAACATAAACATAAAAACATAGAGTTTTATGGTGTACATTTACCTTTCATTGTAAAAAATCATCAATTTAACTTCTATCCCATAGGATATTTATAACCAACCAAGAGATGCAACTCTTGATCTAACCACACATCTTGGATACTTATAACCAACCAAGAGACACAACTGTCGTGCAGAACATGCAAGAGAGGGAGACGCATGGGCTTGGGAAGTCTTCCCTGGCCCTATATATGTGCCTCTTTAATTTGAAGAAGGTGGAGGCTACCCTAGCAACTCCAATTACTAGTCCTTCTTGGACTATTTTCTCTACTTGTCCCACATGGTTTAGATCTTCCACCTCTCTTATCATGTAAGCCTATAAATAGAGAAGAACATGAGGCTCTAAAGACACACAATCTCTATAGTTAATTCTTTAGTATTTACTAAGAACTAATATTCTTAATGAAATTAGCTCTCGAGAATAAGTTAAATATTTGAAGAGCAAGGATGGAGCTTAAATTCCCTAAAATGCTCTAAAATGCTCAAAAGGTATGTAATAAAGTAGTTCATCAAACTACCAATGTGTGTCAAAAATGCCACATCTTTTTTATATTCCTATAATACTCATATTCTTTTAAAAACTAAATAAAAAATAAACTAAACTAACTTTTAAACAAAAAAGGGGGAGGCAAATAAATACAAAGTTTTTTGTTTTGTTTTTTTTTTTTTTTTTTGGAATGAATAAAAAAGCTTAAATTATAAATCAAACCCTGTAGTTGGGAAAGGTTTATGTTCCCTTAGAATTTAAGGTCTAGGTTCCATTAGAATCTAATTTATCCCATTGTGAATTTAGGTTCGTAACATCGTTGCTGATAACTCCTAATTAGCGATGACGTGACGACATTGTTATTAACTTTCTTATGATTTATTTCGGGTTTTATTTATATAATTGCCAATGCCAACTTTACCATTGATTTTGGCATAAATAACAATTAAAACTCCAACGTCATGCAAATATTCCACTCTTTTTGAGCAAATATGATTACATTCAATTAAAATAATGAATACAAGAAGTATGTTGAAGCCTAACAACTAAAGTTCACATACATAGGACATAAATGACACCCCTTATTCGACACACTCTGGACGTTTTGTTGAACTGGTCTTTTCAGGTGGGGATGGCATATGATAAGAAATAGGCAAAACTTCACTTTAGATTTCTAAACTTTCACGCGAGTTAAAAAACTCTCCTAAAACTTTAAAACTCTAAATTTGGACCCCTAAACTTTCAATTGCAATCAATTTAAACCCTTCCGTCAATTTTTGCCATTAAAACTCCTAAAATGATAAAATTACCCTTTAATTTTCTTTTTATTGAAAAAAATGGATTGTTTTTTTTTAAATGGAACAAGGTTGCCCAACTGTTGGTGACCTGGTGATTTTTTTTTTTAATAATATTGTTTTTTAAAAAATTTAATTAAAAATTTTATAAAAAAAATTAAAAAAAAAACCAGTGGTATAAACGTCATTGTATCACTTTTAAAATTAAAATTTGATGGAGGGATTCAAATTGATTGCAATTGAAAATTAAGGGTCCAAATTGAGAGATTTTAAAGTTCGGGAGGTTTGTCAATTCACTTTAAAGCTTAGAGGTCTAAAGTAAAGTTTCCCCTAAGAAATAAATAGATAAAATATATACCAATTATTGCTAATTGATATAATAACTTAGAAATAAAATAAGAGAACTTAATTGGATTGATATTTCATTCAATGATTTCTGTTGAAGCATTAGGGTTTCATTTATGGTAAACTGACTAACGTTGTACAAGGAAATGTGATCCCCTTATTGTCTTGCTATTTGGAAATGGCATGGGGTATGTGGTGGAAAGTAGCCGTTGGGCCTTTTATTAATGGAAACTAATCTCTTGAGGAATGAGGATTGACGCATTAATTCCTTGTTTATTTCTTGCATTCCATCATGGTCCTCTTGCCCTATTGATTGTTACCTAACATTCCTGCCCCCTTAAGATCAAACTTGTCCTCAAGGTTTCATTCTCATGAGATTCCAAGGCAGTTTGTGATATCAACACTTTTCTCAAAAACTTAGACTTATAGAAAGACGTAAATTAATCATTTAATCAACACTTTAATAGTTTTCACCTGTTCCACCATGGTGGTTCCATGTTTATACTCAATGATTGGATCTCCTTGTTGCTATGCTTTTCTTCTTGTAATTGCACCAACCCAATGGTTGATCTGAAAGTGGTAAACGTGATCCACCCGGAACCATTGGAAAACATCTCCTTCCAATTGAAAGGAGGCTATGCAAACTTGTTGGTGTGGCTGCATTTTATGGTGGATGAAGCATTGCTCATCTCAACGAAACTGTCCTAGTTGTTTACCTAGCTCCATCATAGCGAGGAAATTTGAGTGGCAATTTTGAGAAGGAATGGAATTCTCTGTGAGCTTACGAGGTTTGGCGGCTAGAGGAATGGGTGGAATCTCCATTGAAGTGAGCCTAGGAGGTCCAGTTGTTGGAGGAATTGGTGGAAACTTCGGTTAAATGAGCCTAGGAGGTTTGGTGGCCTTAGGAATTTTGGAGGAGACATCGAGAGCATATTTGAGTTGAAGACTTGATGAAATTCAAGTCAAGTTGAAAATTTATCGTGAAGTGACTTGAATTATCAAGTCATGTGTGTATTGCATTATTCAAATTCTTGGATTGCTCTAGCCGCCAGAAAATCCTTATTCTATCAGTATTAGAACTCCTAAGCTTAACTGGTCGCTTTAATATTGAATGTAAGTTTGTTAAGTCAAACCACATAAATGTTGGTGTCTTATGTGATTAGATTAATTTTATTTTGCTATTTCCTACTTCCTTGGAATCATAAAATTATTTTTGTCACAACAAAAACCTTTGCAGGCTTAAAGTTAAACTCTTACCTTTTACTACAGTGACTTTCCATGAATGAGCTCGTTCGATCTCCAGAACTCTGACTCTAATTAACTCATCAGCAAATCTATCAAATGATGATTAACTAGTGGCACCACATCGCTGGCCCTATGACAATGCTTGACAAGAAGAGTTAGTTATTTGGAGTTAACAAGAAATTTGGCTTCTTCCAAACAAATAACTACCATTTTTCTCTTTCCCCTTCGACCATAAAGCTCTGCATGATTGTCAAGTATAAGAAGCATGTATAATACAAACATATTTGGCTATATGTTTTTTACAGGATTCGTTGATAGATAAGAGAGAGAAATTTCCTACTACCTAATATTCTATACAGAACATTGAGTATTAGACCTGAGGATTGTTAAGGATAAAGATAAGTCTCAGATAATCTTCAAGTTCAAATTCAAAATATTCTCCAAGGTAAAGCTTCTCAAGATAAAAATCACATGGTTAGAACTGATAAGTGTCAGAGTTGTTAGAGTTTAATTATATGTTTCAGGATTCAAATGTATTTTCATATCTATAAATTTTTATCTACTGTAACAACTTCAATTATAAATACAAAGAATATACCAGTGTTAAGGTAAGGCAGAACAATTCAGAAATCATCTGATTATCAAAGTCTTTATGGTATTAGAGCAATTCCTTTGACTTACGTCAATTTCGCTTCCTGCTACCCATCTTCACCTTTTGAATTTTTTTTTCTCTCCCTAACTATCTCCTAGATTTATTTTTTTTTTCTTCACTCCTCTCAAACACATTGTCTGATGCATCATCCTCCATTGTGCTTCCCACCCCATGTAATATCCCCATAAAAACAATCATTTTTATTAAAAGATTTTTCATAACCTTTTGGATTTTTTTTCTCTCCCTAACTATCTCCTAGATTTATTTTTTTTTTCTTCACTCCTCTCAAACACAATGTCTGATGCATCATCCTCCATTGTGCTTCCCACCCCATGTAATATCCCCATAAAAACAATCATTTTTATTAAAAGATTTTTCATAAAATAACAGTTAAGGAGGTTTTTAACAAAACTTGGGTTTTAGTGAGAACCTAAACCCTTAAAAGTAGCCTAACAAAGCCCTAAATTTTATTGAAGCCTAAAGCCTAAACCTAATCCTTTTAAGTAGATGTACACTAGGGTTGGCAGACATACGCTCATATTTTTAATGCGAACATATGTGAGGGGACCACCGTGCGTATGCCTGTAAATTACACAGACATACGCTGGGGACCACATGGACGTATGCTACTTTTGGAATACCACTTAGATAAATACCTAGACATACACTACACCCTTTGGACCACTGTGTAAATAGTACCAAACATGCACTCTATAGTAACCGAACTTCCACTGCTTTTCAGAGAGTTTGTAGCACCCTTAGCGATAACTACCCCTAACCCTCCTTCGTTCCCACATGCCATTTTCACCTATTGGCATGCCCCTAGGCTGCTATAACCTTGTAGGGTTGGGTTCTTGTGAGTTGTGAGTTGAGAGAGAGTTTTGTGAGAAAGGAGCTCATGTTCTTGCCAAATTTTGGGGTAACCCCTTGCTCGTTTTATGTTTTCATTATTGTTTCATTGCTCCTTTACTATTGAGAGTTTTCGAAAGAGATTTTGTTAAGCTTTTTTCTCATTTCCTTACAAAACGATAAATGTTTTCAAAAGCTTCTTTGATTTGTATGATGTTAAGTTTTCCTAAGTTGCATGTGTTTATTTACTAGCTTAGAAGAGATATAGTAACCTATAGATGATGTAGGAACCTTAAAACACTATTTGAGCCTTAATGGATTTGCTTAACTCACTGACCAGACATACAGCCATAGAGCGAGGCATCTGCCTTAAGCCTCATTTACGTGTATTTTAGGGTTTAGCAACCTTTTGTTAGGTAAGACCTATATTCTACTCATAAGGACCCTCTAGTGCTATATGTAACAGTGTGTTATATTCCGTTATAGCAGGGCTTAGTCATGTCGAAGGATTCAAGCGAGCGTGCGAGGTAAGTAAATACTTATAAACCCTTTTCTTTAAAAACGTGGGATATATCAACTGACTGACCACTTGTATGATATAAGCATGCCTACTTTTATAATTACTTGGTAACTATCTTTTTAAACTAATTGTTAAAATGCATTGTATGACATGGTACACCGGTAAGTGTGGTATAACGGCCATGCGCTTACTATATAGACTTAATAATATAGTCAAATGTGTGTGTTTTATGGGCCTTGGAT
The DNA here is from genome assembly GCA_013348765.1 of Carpinus viminea. Lineage (NCBI taxonomy): Eukaryota > Viridiplantae > Streptophyta > Magnoliopsida > Fagales > Betulaceae > Carpinus > Carpinus viminea. The sequence continues at coordinate 26,134,576 of CP054668.1, forward strand.
CCAATGATTGTTTTGTGACCGGCGCAACCTTAATGGGTGGTCATTACAGGATAGACATCATTAGCGGTGTAGGCCACCCGAGGTCGGATTTAGTAGTGCCACTAGTGTTATGTATGATTGTGACAACTTGCATAGGCAAATCAATTAACTAGTAACTGATCTCATGGCTCGCCTCCCAATCCTGTCTCTCACAGAACAAGACTCAAGGATTTCAATCTTTCTCGTCGTAACGAGAAAGTTGCAGCAGAAGACTTTACTAAGACTATGGGAATAAGAGATAGTAATTGAAACATCTCACAACACGCACCAAAGAAAGTATAATAACATCGACGCCATCACATAGATAATCATCAAATTTGTTGGTCATCAGACCATCATCAATTAGGAGTACACACCAAAATAAACATAACATCATTGTTCTCAAAAGATCAACAGATCACAACCTAAACTTAAGCTTAAGAAGAGCTAGCAAAATCAAAATATCTATCATGTCTGCACGGGTGGTGCCTCCATCTTCCCATGCAAATGGTCCTAAGCCAAATGGGATCCATGTCCTCAAAGATCACCCGTATCAAATCTTGAGCGATCACCCAAGTGTGCTCTGACGGCATCCTTGTCTAATACAACTAAACAGTGCAAGTATTCGTAATGATGGGAAAACATAAATAAAAGAGAAAGTCTAAGACTTGATGATTTTTAATGCAAATAATGTCCATACCAGTTTAGTAATGAACTCAAATGTTTTTATAAAGAAAATGACAGTTCCATCATGACAGTTTATATTATGAGTGATATATATAGTATATAGTATATAGTATATGCATATGATACAAATAATAGTCATAGTTCAGAAGTATGGTCTACCTGAGATATTACCCCTTCTCAGTAGGGTTGGCGCTATCTCGAAGGACCTTTAATACAATGCTTGTGCCCCAGCCATTGCATGCTACCGTACATAATACTAGCATCACGATCGAGTCTAACCTCAGGTGGCCCACACTGCTAATGATGTTCATTCTATAGTGACTGCCTGTTAAGGCTGCACCGGCCACGAACAACCATTAGATCTAAGGCCCATATAAATCACACATTTGACCACAAAGCTAACATGTATAGTAAGCCCATAGCCATTACTACCGCACGTACCAATGTACCATGTCATACAATGCAAATTATCTTGTTTATATTTTACATGCATGTCTCTTTTACAAGCCCCACTTTATTAGCATTTTAGCATAACACTTTTCTCAAATGTTGGAGTTCATGTGCAACAAATATAACAGTGAGAGTTGTAAAATATGCATGTTTTCTTGGTACACAAATAGACGTGCAATGTATGGAAAAATAACATCAAGCATTATGTGAGTTAAAAACTTACATGGATTGAAAAGCATCTTCGAGTAATCTGACTAATCCAGGTTCTCCAAATATGTGGAAACCTTCTATTAGTCCTACCTCTACTAAAACAACTCTATAGTACGAAAACTTGAGCTATGAGATGGTTGGTGAAAATAGGGTTCCCAGTCACACTATGGAGTACATTCAGAATCCTGGCCGTACGTCCACTGTGACAAGTCTGACCATACATCAGGTCTTAAGACCATACGTCCGCTCTGATATTTTCAAGGAGAACCTTATTTTCTCCATTATCCGCCTATTCTCTAACTCCTAAGGCTATCACGGACTCCCTAAGGCTTCCTAACTTAGATTGAAACCTTCATGCAACATAATAATGCTAAATTAACAAAACGCTAACCTAAACAAGATTTAAGGTGTAACTAATAACAACTACAACTAGCTACAACAAAACAACAATCGAGCAGTATAACGATGTATTAAAAAGCTAAGGAATCGAACGTTACCTCCTTGAAGCAAAACTTCAAGAGTTTCTCATCATGAAAGCTCAAAAACACACAAACATCTCACAAACACTCACAAAACACACTCAAACATGCACTAGTAGCCTGGGGGCGTCTAAAGAGTGTGAAAAATGAAGGGGGTAAGGGGCTATTTATACGAAAGGGCTGCCACCAACTCTCTAAAAAGCAGCGGACATCCGCCTAACCTCAACATACGTTTAGTGGTTTTTGCCCAATGGTCCAAAAGTTACCTCGTACGTTCAAGTATTAACCAATGAGTATTTCAAAAAGTAGCGTATATTTGGTGGTCCCACGTACATCTGCTGTACGATTTGCAGAGCGTACGTCCAGTAGTCCCCCATCATATGTCTACACTAAAACCAGCAACATACGTCCGCTTGACCTAGCGTACATCCACACTACAATTCAAATCGTCCCTTAAATAGTTTTAGTGACCCAAAGTCCAAATTCATCCTTTAACTAAGCTACTTATGCCTAGTTAGTTATTTAAGTCACTACAACGATAGCGTACAATATTCGGGGCACCAGTTTTGTATTATAGGTCACTCGGGATAGTGCCAACCCTGCTGAGAAGGGTTAATATCTCAGGTAGACCATATATGAGAGTTATGACTTATAAAGCATTATGTTTTTATGTATTAAAATATCTAGGCAAATGTCTTCAATAGTACACCTCTCTTTGAAAACAAAACCCTACTATATGGTATATTAACGAAGACAATACCTCCTTTTGAATATTTACTGAAACTGCATGTTTATTTCCCCGTAATTAGGCTCATGTCATACTTGTCTATAAGATTTACTTACTAAGTTGTTAGACTTATATTGTTGTTATCTTTTTAGGAATTTTACCTTTAGGATTCTAAAATGTGTACAATTATTGCTACGAACCTTAACCATGGCCCTTATGTTATTATCAAGTTTGTTACTATTACTATTAGTTATGTCTTATTTTAAAGTATACATTTGCTCATTCAATGTTTTATAGTAGTTACTCAAATTTATTTCACCTTCTTATGCATTAACTTTAATAATGCTAAAGGGGCAATCCTTCATTTAGCCAGAAATTGATCTAACTAAGGTAATTGACAGTAACCCTACCAGATTAGCCGAGGCTAATTTTGAGGGTGTTACACCCCACATGCTACCATCAGCATTGCAGCCATCACTATCCACAATTATGTTCGTCACAAACTTACCAAAAGACAATTATCATTTGTGGAAGGCTACTATTGTGCCCATTCCCAAAGGCCACTCTATCTATGGCTTCGTTGATGGTATTATCAAACCTCCACCACAAACTATGCCCTCAACCACTGATGAAGTCACTACTAAAGCTCACAATCTAGATTATGCAACATGGAATCAGCAGGACCAACTAATCCTACTCTTGCATCCTCCTGAAGTCCATCCTCACTTATTTGCTCAAGTATACCAATTCCCGTGAAGTCTAGTCCACTCTTGAATGCTGTTCACTTCTCGCTCTCAGGCCCGCCTTATGCAAGTTCTTCTCCAACTTGCTACCCTTAAGAAAGAAGATTCCTCCATCTTTGATTATTTTCAGAAATTCACAAGCCTCGTGAATACTCTTGCTGCTGTTGATCAAGGACTCAATGATTTTGAGCTCATTGCATTTCTCCTTGCTGGTCCTAAGTCTAACTATGACTCCTTTGTCACATCTGCTACCACTCATATGGATCCTATGACGATTGATGACCTATATGGGCACCTCCTTGCTCATGAGCACTGTCTTTTTCATAATATTGCAACACTGGATGTTGCTTCTACAACTCTTGCATATGCAAATTTTGCGGCTAAAAATAGGCCAACCCGTGGACGTGGAGGCTGCCACTCATCATCCACCTTTGCTTCTGGCCGTGGTGGGAGATACTATTAGCAAAATCGTCTACCTCACCAATTTGGAAATCAGTAAGGCAAGGCGTGGTGGACAACCCCTCACTTTTAGTCCACACTTTTTTGTCAGGTATGTCAAAAAACCTGGTCATGGTGCTCTCACTTGCCACCATTGCTTTGACGAGTCCTTTCAACAAAAGCATACCTCAAATGCTCAGGCCTACGTTGCTACACCTCCCTCTCTTGTGGATCACAATTGGTACCCAGACTCGGGGCCTCGCATCATATCACTTTGAATCTTGCCAATCACAACTTGAAGGTTGAAGAATATGGTGGTTCTGACCAAATCCATGTTAAGCATATTGGGATTGCCCAAATTTCTACCCCTTCTCTTCAATTTAAACTACATAACGTTCTCCATGTCCCTCAAATTAGGAAAAACTTATTGTCTGTACATCAATTTACCAAAGCAATTAAAACTTTGAGTTTCAGCCATATCAATTTTTTGTGAAGGACCAGGCTATGGGGAACACTCTTTTACCAGGGGAGTAATCACGGGCTCTACATCATCCCTCCTTTTTCATACATCAATAAATCACGTGATCCAACTACCATGGTGGGTGAATGTGTGTCTATGCCAAGCTGGCATTCCCACTTGGGTCATCTGGCTTTTAGTGTCATCCATCGTGTCTTGTCTTCATTCAAGCTTCCATTTTTGTAAAATAAAAAGGACTCCATGTCTTCGCTGCTTGCCTTGGATCCAAGAGTCATCAGCTACCCTTCTCCAAACATAGATGTTTGGGGTCCTTCCCCCATCTGTTCAAAACCTGGTTTCAGATATTATGTTTCATTTATGGATGATTTTAGTCAATATTCCTAGCTTTTTACAATTATGCACAAAAGTGATGTCTTTTTCATTAAATTTCAATCTTATGTTGAACAATTTTTCAATACAAAAATCAAGTGTGTCCAATCTGACTGGGAGGGCAAATGCCACTCTCTCCATAAATATTTTAAACAAAATGGCATCACTCATAGACTATCTTGTCCTCATACCCATCAATAAAATGGGGTTGTTGATAGAAAACATCGATACATTTTCAAAACTAGATTAGCCCCCCCTCTCTCATGCATTTGTTCCCTTTCATTTTTGGGAAGATGCTTTTGTCACTACATGTTGTGTTATAAATCGAATGCCAACAAACACCCTACAAAAAAAAAAAAAAATCTCCATTCAAAATACTTTTCAAAATCTAGCCTTACTACAATTTTTTGAAGGTTTTTGGTTTAGCCTATTGGCCAAACTTGCAACCCTACAATGTCAATAAGTTGTAACCTTGGTCTATCCAGTGTCTCTTCCCTGGGTATAGTCTTCTACACAAAGGTTACAAATGTTTGCATATTCCATCAAGTAGAGTCTACTTCTCACGAGATGTAATCTTCCAAGAAGAAATTTTTCCTTTTTCCCAGGCTGAAAAATCACCTTCTTTGTCCTCATCAAGTGTGTTAATTTTGGGTCCAAACCTTTTTCAACTCTCTCTCCTTCAGCTCGTGAAGTCTCCACTAGTAGCAAATGTGCAACTAACAGCTACTTCAAGTACACCTAGCTTCACCAACATCACTCCTCACATGCCAAACAGCCCACCTACATTTTCACATAGGACCTCACTTGTGCCTAGACCAACAAACATATTAACTAGTCTCTCTATGGCTTACCAAGCACCTACCACAAACACATCAATGACCAGTCCTTCTCAAGCCAATCACTTCCCTGCCATACCTGTAGAATACCTAGCCTTTACCCCACTCGTAGATCACCCAAATATCACTCAACCAGTGAATCCCCTAGTCCCTGCCACAACTACAAAACAGCCACCCACTCCCTCGTCCGTAGGCCCCCACATCACAAGCCAACATATCCCTAACACAACCCATGATATGTCTCTATCTCAGCCTCAACCCACATTGTTGCTTCTCAATCCTATAAACAATACCCATTCCATGACTATACGAGCCAAACATGGTATTATTAAACCAAAAATACCAACCGATAGTACCACAAAATATCCTCTCCCTCATGCTCTCTTGACCAAGCTAACTTGGATTTTGTGGAACCAACTTGCTACTCTTCTGCCATCAAGCATCCATAATGGAGGAAAGCAATGAACTATGAGTTTGATGCATTGTTACAAAATTAAACATGGAAATTAGTTTCCCCTTCAAAGGCTCAAAGTATTGTAGGATGTAAATGGGTATTCCGCATCAAACAACGGATTGATGGTTCGGTTGAAAGATACAAAGCACATCTTATTGCTAAGGGTTTCCATCAACAACCTAGTGTGGATTTTGGTGAAACCTTCAGCCCTATAATTAAACCCATTACGGTATGTGTAACACCCCACTATCCCCACCCCTAATGACACAATATTATTTGCTTTTGGCTCCCCTAAACTAGACTTCCCAGAGGTCACTCATCCTAATACTACTCTCGTAAAAGCACATTTATCTGAAGAGTTCTAATGAGATCATGATCATCGCGGCTTTAAAACACATTGTTGTCATTAAAGGTGTAAGTATACATATAAGCACATCTCCATCTCTATACCCAAGTGATGTGGGGCACCACAATCACCATCTCTTAGGACCTAGCGTCCTCACTAGCAATCCTTATAGGATTAGCCCATTCTTGGCGCTCTGTCCATGATCTGAGCCTGCTTAATGACCTTCATGGGCTTGTGCATGCTCTCCCCATCTTAGACTGGGCAATGACTTTGATACCATTTGTAATACCCCACCCCCAATGACACACAATATGGTTCACTTTTGGCTCCCCCCAAACTAGACTTCTCAAGAAGTCACCCATCCTAATACTACTCTCACAGAAGTACGCTTAACTGCAAATTTCTAATGGGATCATGACCATCACAATTTTAAAACGCATTGTTATCATTAAAGGTGTAAGTATACATATAAGTGCATCTTCATCTCCATACGCAGGTGATGTGGGGCACTGTAGTACATGCAGTTCTTTCTATTGCAATTTCAAATGGTTGGGCTATTCGTCAAATTGATGTAAACAATGCATTCCTACATGGGGTATTATCTGAAGAAGTCTACATGACTTAGCCCCTCGGATTTACTCATCCTTAATTTCCCTACATCTATGCAAGCTGCAAAAAACTCTCTATGGGCTTAAACAAGCCCCTTGACTTGAAAAGTTAAATCCACAAATTGCTCTTGGGCTCAAAATAAAAATTACATAATTGTTCATATATAAATTTGCTGCCTTGACCATATATATTCTCATTTATGTGGATGACATAATTATTATGTGCTCCATAGCTCTACTACCATAACTGATTTGATCTCACAATTACACTATGAGTTTGCTATCAAAGATCTTGGAAGTTTGAATTTTTTTTCTAGGCATTGAGGTTATACAACATTTGGCAATTACATACCTATCTCAATTAAAAAGAGATATCTTAGATTTTATTTTCTAAAACTAATGTATATAAAATATAATTAAAATAATGTATATTGACTTCAACCATCAACAATGGTTTGAAAGGACTAATTTTTATAATTCAACTCTCTATGCATATTATAATTGAGCCATCCAATATTTATGCATCACAAGACCGGACATTGCCTTTATTATCAAGTTGGTAATTCATGCACAACCACTAAGATCATTCTTTCCTAGGAATAAACTATCTCTGCACTATCTCAAATAGCATAAATGTCATTTGGTCTACAGTTTTGACGTTCTTCCTAAAATTTAATTCAAGCATTTTTTTATGCGGATTGGATAGGCTATCTTATGATTGCTATTAATCATATGCCTATTTTTCTTGGTCCAAACCTTATCTCCTGGAGTAGTCATGTAAGCAAAAAAAATGGTTGTTCATTCTAACACTGAAGTTGAATATAAAGCTCTTGCAAAATACTTTCTATCATCCAATGGCTAAGAATTTCATGAATATTGATTTTGGAATTTAAGAACAATTGCATTTTGTGGTGTGACAATATTGATGCAACTTATCTCTCCTCTAATCCAGTCTATCACGCATGTATGAAACACATAGAGATAGACTGTCATTTTGTTCATGATATGGTCAATAAGAAGACACTTGACATTCGATTTCTATCTACTAAAGATCAACTTGCGGATATATTTACCAAGCCTCTATCATCTACTCAGTTTGCCTCTCTTTGTTTCATGCTCAACGTCATTCACCGTTGATCTTGACGGGGCGTGTTAAGGATAAAGCTAAGTCTCAATATAATCTCCAAGTTCAAATTCAAAATAGTCTCTAAGATAAAGCTTCTCAAGATAAAGATCACGCATTTACAACTGGTAAGTAAGCATCATAGGAGTTAGAGTTTAATGCCTGTTTGAAATTGCGTTTGAGAGACCTAATAATGCTTTTAACACTCAAAAAGTCCGTTTGAAGAAAAAAAGTATTTGTTTGATAAAAAATTGAAAATACTTTTAAAGATCCAAAAAGCCTAAAAATGGTCAAAAAAACACTTTTGGCAAAAGTTTAAAAATGAAGTTTTTGCCCAAAAGCTATTTTTGACTTAAAAGTTCTATTTTTCAAATGCAATCTCAAATAGGCTTTAATTATATGTTTCAGAATTCAAATGTATTTTTATATCTGTAAATTGTTATCTATTGTAACAACTTCAATTATAAATACAAAGCATATACCAGTGTTAAGGTAAGGTAGAACAATTCAAAAAACATATGATTATCAAAGTCTTAAGGATCAATCATTGTTAATAATAAAATAAAATAAAAACTCAAAAGATAGTTGGGACTAATACATCAACGTACTGTGAAATAGTTATGAGATAAAAATATAGTTTTTAGTATTATTCCACGAGACCATATTAGGAAGAAGAAGAAAAATCAAACGTAACAAAATTTGCAATATGATTCATCAAGAACAAAAACAAAAAAGTAATTATTATAACAAAAATAAATAAATACCATTGTAACATGAAACCCCATGAAGAAGCAAATTGTATTCTTTGATAAAAACAATACAAGAGGTCTCCTACACATGTAAGGTTCCCTCTTCTTCGTTCCTTCTCTATCTCCCTCTATGATCTCAAAGATGTAAACCAAAAAAAAAAAAAAGGAAAGAAAAAGCCTCTACATCCATCCTCCATTGCATGATTTAAGTTGAACTTAGGGCAGCAAACCCTCCACCTTTCATCATCTGCTTAAACTCCTTGAAGTTGACCATCCCATCTCCATCCACATCCACCTTCTTAATCATCCTCTTACAATCTTCTATGGTCCTCCCTTGCTTAAGCCCCAAGGATGCCAACACTGACCTCAACTCCTCCACCGTGATAAACCCATCTCCGTTCTGATCGAACACGTTGAACGCCTCTTTAATGTCCTCCTCCTCATCCCTCTCGTCCATTATAGTTTGATATAATGCTCCAAATTCATCAATGTCAACGTAACCATCACCATTCACATCGATCTTTTCGATCATTTGGATCAAATCTTTATCCGGGATATAGATGCCCAAGTTTTGTAACGAATCGCTAAGCTCCTTCTTCGTAATCCGGCCGTCGCCGTTGTGATCAAACATTTGAAAAACACGTCGAAGTTCACTGGGATCCATCACATGAAATAATAACTGGAAACAAAAGAGTTTGGAGTTAAAAGACAAGAATTGTATTGGCAAGAGAAGGCCGTTTGAAGCCAAAAGAATAGAAATAAATAATGTAAACTTTGGACCAAAAAAAATTTGAGAGAGGAAGATAAAACTAAGAATTTAAGAAGGTTGTAGAAATGGAAAATCCTTAACAAGACGGTTGGCCAAGGTTGTTGTAAGGTGTAAACAGCTTGACAACATGTGGTGGGTGTTGTTTAGGGTTGTTGTGAGTGAAAAGAGAGCACATCCATCATTTCCGTCGAATCATTGGTTTTTTCTTTTCTTTTTTATTCTTTTCTTTTTAAGGATTTTATTTTTTCGGTTAAAAAAACTGTGTCTATTTAAAATAGTTAAATTTGGTTCGAATGTATTTATAGTAGGGGCTCTTAATTTGCACTGCAAATGACTATTATTGATTTTTGTAAAAGAATATTGGGTTTGGTGTGTCCCATTCTAGATGCTGTTTGCCTATTTGGGACATAAGGGACACTTATTTCCAATCTAGAAGGAACTAGAAATTTAATTTTATGGGTCAGACTGCATTGAGGTTTTTTTAACCGTCAACAAAAATAAATAATTTTTTTAACAAATTTGGCCTTTTTTTTTTTTTTTTTTTTTTTTGGTGTGGAGGAGGGCCCCTCTAATTTCGCGATCACCAATCTTTAACGGGTCAAATTCTAATTCAAACTAATCCCAAAAGGGTTTGACTTGGTTCAATTCCATGAACTCTTTCTTATTTAAGATTTTTCAGGCAGAAAATCTACATATTGCACACTATTACCATTAAGTAGAGAATTATACAAGAAAAGTCATTTCAATTGGACAAGAGTGCATGGCCTGATCAGCAAAACTAGAAAAATATATTAGCCTTTGATTAAATTTATAGAACTCCATCAACCTTTAATAGAGTACCTAGACTCTATGAAGTGGCCAGACATTTTTTTTTTTTTTTTTAATAATTAGCCAGACTTACTTGTTGAAACAAGTATCCAAGCAACATAAGCATATAAGCCCAAGTATTCTCTCACATGAGCTACCTGTATTGCATTGTCCTGATCTAAATCCCCTTCCGATATTCTCCCCCTGGACATTTTCATTCGGATGCACTTTTTTTTTTTTTTTAATAATAATTGAATAAGAAGAAAGGTTAGGGGAGGATCTTTCTCATTTCTGATTCGAATAAAAGAGAGAATAGGGAATCCCTTGAGAATGCTTATGTGCCATAAAATTGGCACATCGAGAACATTTTCAAAGCGTTCTAGCTTTGAAAGAAAAAAGAGCTAAACTAACATCAAAACTACAATTAGCAAAAGACAAAACAAAAAACAAAAAAAAAAACAAAAAAACCAAAAGAGAGAGAGAGAGAGAGAGAGAGAGAGGGACTATTAATAGCTAAAATAAGAAGAAGAGCATCCCCTTCCACGAAGATAGGACCAAAACCGATAGAAGCAATCAAGCGAACAACCTAAAGGGTTGTATGAGCTTCTATTTGCAAAACATATGTGGAACTAAGTTTCTGAGTAGCACTTGCGAAGATGACATTATTCTCATCATTGATCACCGTTGTAGCAATCGCAAAAGAGAATTTTTGAGCTTAAAGAGGAATCATTTGCACAACATTTATATCACATTCAGGAAGGGTTGAGATGCCTTTCAAGGTTCGTTTTCCCTTGATTTTGCTTTAGTTACTGCTTTTCACAACCCTTCAAAGAGGATCGCATCAATTTTTGCCCATTTCCTACTATTTGGTTGTATTTTTTACATTATAAATTTTTATTTTGGGCTTATTGTATAAGAGCTCACCCCTTTTTCAGTAGAGAAATGATCCATTTATATATTTAGTATATCTCCGTGTATCTTATTTTCAAATCAAGTATTTGATTTATAGGACCTATTTGTTAAGGCTACTCAAATGGAGTAGTTATAATCGCCCTACAAATCGTTAACCGCTTATAATTGGTAACTATTAACCGCTAACCGCTTTGGTAGGTAGCTATTAAAAACCACTAACTGCCTAGAGCGGTTGCAGTTTGCGGTTTTTTGGGGTAGGACAAGGTGGTTAAAACCGCTAATCGCCTTCATTTATATATAATAATATAAATATATATTAAATATTTTATATTAATAAAATATATTTTAATTTTTTCATTTGTATTTGGATTAATGGATTTAAGCTATTTATGATTATGTATATGAAATATATAATGTGGTATGTGATATTTTAAGTATATCCTTATTCAAATATATCTCTTATCTTTTTGGAACATTTTTTTTTTAGCCCAAAATAGCCATTGTCAAACACTTCAAAAGCCTATATAAAAGTATTTAATTATTGATTATTAAACCCCTTATTATTACATTTCATTCGGATGCACTTATAAAATCAATAACCCAAGAAAGGTTAAATCTTTTATTTCATTAATAAAAAAAATATAATATAGAACTTATTCACAATTATTGGATAAAAAGAACATTTTCAAACTTCTAACTTTGAAAAAAAAAATAAATAAAATCAATAAAAATATGCATTATAAAAGACAAAATAAAAACAAAAAACAAAAAGAAAAAAAAAATTAATAGCTAAAATAACTAAGAAGAGCATCCCCTTACAATGACCAAAATAAAACAATAATTTAAAATAAAAAGGGTTGTCATTGAGCTTCATTTACATTTGTGGAATATTTAGATAAAAAAAAAGATGACATTTTTCTCATCAACGATCACCCGTTGTTAACTATCAAATCAATGAGAATTTTGAGCTTAAAGGGAACATTTGCACAACATTTTTCACATTCAAGATATAAAATGCCTTTCAAGGTTTGTATTTTTCCTTTGATTTTGTTTTTTAGTTATTGCATTTGCCTAAGATACAAAACAGCTATTTTTTGCCCATTTCTAACTATTTGTTGTATTTTTTTGTTTTATAAATATTTTATTTTGGGCTTATTGTTAAGAGCTCATTTTTTCAAGTAAAAATGATCATTATATATTTAGTATATCTCCTCGTATCTTATTTCAAATCAAGTATTTGATTTATAGACCTATTGTTAAAACTACTCAAAAGTTATAATGCCACAGAAATGTAATATAATGGTACTCAAATAGAAAATACGTAGTTCATAGTTCGGCCCTACATATTGACACACCGGTACCACAACCTATCATTTTTCACTCCATGAAATGTAAAGTGAGTTGGTGGGTATATTTTCACAAGGGTAACACATCATAAATCTTACTCATCATCATCTTCAGGATCAAAATCCCTAATCCTCACATCCGCATCTTCTCCATACTGAATGCTGGAGTCGATTTGAGACAATACATATCGTATACTGTAAAAGGGAAGAAAATATTACTCTCTAATTAGAAGAGAAAATCAGTTAAATACAAAAGCAGCCAAAAGTTCATCTCTGCCAAGTAAACAAGAAGTACACAAAAGAAAACACTTGACTAGAAGGAGAAAAAAAAAATGATAACTAATCACTAAAAGAGACAAAAATAGCTGTCCAAAGAAGAGAATAGAAAAATAAAGCTTTAATTTCTTTTAAAGTCCTCTCACGATCCTCAAAAGTCCTGTCATTCACTTTTCTCTATAGACACCACAGCAAACAAGAAGACACCATCTTTCATACAATAATACTTCGAGCGCTACCAGCAGTCCACCAACATGCATGTATGTCGACTACTCGTCTAGGCATAACCCAAGACAACTTAGAATCGACTGAAGAAATGCAATCTCACAATGAAGAAGAAGATGGTCCATAGACTCTCCATCCTTTTTACACATTCAGCACTCATTCCTAAGTGTACTTTCAAAAAACTTCATTTAGGGCTGTTGTGGAAGCATTATTGATACACTTGTCTTACTTGGACTGAAAAGGCAATAACTTAAAAACCTCTCATCATCGTTCTGCTTATTCTCTAAACCGCGATCTTTTCTTTCACTATTGTTTTATCCATTCTTTGCTGTGATTTTAGAGAATCAACTGTCTTCCTTGGCTAATTTAACCAATCTTAACAATTAAGGCCCCATAACTTCACCTAATACTGACATAGTGAGATATGTTAGTCTTCTGATGTCGGTCCATAGATCATCATCCTAAGCCTATTCCAAAGAGTTACAGAACTAATAAATTAGGAAAAAACTCAATACTAAAGCAGGCCACTCAACCCATTGCTGCTCTACTTCAAGGGAACAAATAAGAACCCTAATGCCACACCTTATTCAAACCACAAGACAGTACAAAGTATAAGAATCAGTCCCAAAATTTAAATCTTAAAACCATCAGAAATTGGTAACTATATTTCAATTGTGGCCAAGTTTCTGTTAACTTAATAACTCCACAGATTTTGAGTTATCAAGAGAAACCAGTATTATAAATAAACCTTGTGATTAAAATCATCAGAAACTTTCAATCACATCTCATCAATCCAACACCAGAGTTTGCTTCATAGAATAAAGCTATGATACCTTAAGTTGGATGAAACACCATAATACTGTCAACATACACACAAGTACAGGCAAGAGAGAGAGAGAGTACCTGCTCTCCTTCCTCAGGTCAAGTGGCACAAAACTGACCATGCTATACTGATCCACCTAACACAACAAAAGTTATAATATAGTTACAAAAAAAACTTAAAACCAATTCTCATGCAGGTCAAACAATTTTGGGTAGAATGACATAGAGCAATGTTGTTCCTTGAGAAATGGAAATGTCTTTAAACAACCACTGAAGGCCAATAATTATGGCAAACCGTATAATCATGCATAATCACAAAGCTTCATCCTACAGGACCATATACCCTCTCAGGTAAATGTACAATCGAAAATACCCCATGCAGCTTATGTTATGTGAGACTATCTAGTTTCTCCAATGGGGGACAAGTATTGATACATATCATACAATACCAAATCAAGCCATCTACAATAACCATACAAGAGAGCCTAACATAAACAGGCATCTCATTAACGAGCAACTGTTCCAAGAAACTAAATTTTGCACCTCTAACATAATAAAGATGCTTCTGATGGAAAATTTCCCACAATGTAGGAAAAGTAGTTAAGGAAAGCAATAATGAAGTCAGAAAGCTGATGACAAGAGCACAACAAAAGAGATGGAAATTAGATCAATATGAAGTATCTGCGATCACAATCCTGAAAAGCAGCTTTCAGTGGAACTATTCTCCATAGTTTCAACAAAAAATGTGCTAGACTTTAAGAAGTTTTATTACTCACCAGTTCAATCAAAGCTTTATTCAGCTTTGTAAACTGAGGAGCCATGCGTTTATTCAACTCTGATAACAAAAATTGAGGCTCTGGATTCAAAAAACTGGCACCAAAAAAGGTTTTGTATTAGATCATTAAAATAAATAAAAATGGCGTACAAGTTATCAAAAGTAGTAAATGGTAAAAGAGCCCACTCTTCAATACTCCTTTTCTTAGTGACGAGGTCCATTTTAGAAAGGATATTAACATGGGGCAACTCAAGTTGGATCATTGCAGAAAGCGATGCCATGCAACCACTAATGAACTTGGTCACATCCGTCATAAACTGGTAAAATCATATATTGACACTATTAGTTTTAATTAAGAGAAAGTGCATCATTTGTATTGAATGAAAAGAATGTGCACGACAAGAAAGGAGAAATATCAAAAGAGAGAAAGTAAAAGATTTCATCTGACCTGTGAGTCAAGCAAGTATACACCACAAACGCTGAAATTTTTACGCTGCAAATGATCCACAAAATTCCGCAGCACTGGCACATGTGAAAAAAGTTCTATCTGGCCTGTAAAATTAATTGAAGGTAAGATAACTCATCACATGGTTTTCATCAATGAAACAGCTATGTCAAAGTTACAAGCTTAACATATCGACTTTATATCACATTGTAGTGTTCGGTTATGAGTGGCAATGCAGAATCCATTTTTTTAAAATGGGCATCAGGAGCAACTAGAAACATCTTCTCACTGAAATAGGAGGATATGCTTTTCAAAATCATCTAGAAGTTCTTCCATTACACTTTAGTTGGATTAAAGGCTCACATCACTCTTTTATCTTTCTTTTGTTTTTTTCCAATTCACATTGTAACTCTCTACTTTTTATTGAAAAAAAAAAATCAAGAGAGATTTTTTTCTCCTTTCATTGGAGACTAGTCCAGCCTATAGGCTACAAAATGGGCCAAGAGATTTTACTCATCAAGTTAGCTAATACCTCAAAGTTTTTCCCTTTTATATACTTACTAAGTCAAGATTGGGATGGGATATCACATATCAAATATTTAAACTGATATTTTTTTCTTTTGCTAATTAGGTGTTTCTCTTATATAATTCATGTGTGCTTGGGCTGTGCCCTTTTGCTTTTTAAGGAATCTTGATTACTTATAGAAAAATTCCAATATCTGATTAACTATCACTTAGCCCTCAGTTGCACAGTAGTTAACATGAAAGGAACAATGACAATCCTGCCAACTCTAAACAATGTTCACCAATGATTCATGGAACATGAAAATTTAATGTACATTTTTTTTCTTTCATTTTTACTGTTTTTTTCAATGGGTAGCTTTGTATGATATATGTGGAATTGAATCCATGACCTTACCCTCAAAACGCTATCTATGGGGGAAGAAGTTTCCATTTGATCCAAAGACCACTGGTGCTTTTTTTTTATTATGTTTCTCTTTTTACTAGGCAAGACACCATCTACTACAATAAAGTAGAGAATGCGGTCTGGAGAATCAAAGCAACTAGAACATGTCTTATGGTATTCACTACTCTTGTGTTTACGCATTTTCCATGGTCTTGAGAGACATCCATAAACTGTCAACTTATTGAACCAAGTCAACTGACAAGTATTCCAAGCCTTGGATTCATACGTTATTAAAGTTCAAAGAAACCCTCCACCTCTTCATAGTAATATTTACCATCAATGGAAGTCAAGAGCACAACACGTAAAAATAAAAATAAAAAAACACTGACAAGCACGAAACTAGACAAGTGTGGATACCTGGGCAATCGAAAACCAAGTAATCATCATCCAAGTAATTGTTCAATCCTTCCTCCAACCAATCATCCAGATTTTCTTCAAGGTGTCTAAACATGGAAATTAAGGCCACTCATTTTGCAACAAGATAAGTCATTCAGGGTGCTCAGTAGGAGAGAACACACTTGCCTACTAAAACATTCAAGGCCCTCAAGCCCTTTAACATGGACAACGATCACAAGCAAAAGCACTTAACAAAAGCATGCAAGAAACCCAAAGAAAAAGTTCTACAAATTGGAAAAGGATACTCCATGCAGTACATAAGGCCCCCATTGGGACCCAGTCCAAGTTCTTCCATAACATCATCCAAGTTAATGAGTTCCCTTATATCTGCAACCAAACAAAACAACACCCATCATCCCCAATTAATGAAATCAGCTAAAATTAACATATAAACTACCAATCAAGCCAAAAATATCCCACGATCCCCACTCACCCATTGCCACAGGATAGTTGAAACTCTCGGCGGCCGGATCCAAATTCACAATATGTACGGTCCGCCCGATTTTCTCACAATGTTGGAACAAACTAGAACAATACGTCGACTGACATTCAAAGAAACAAATAAATACAAAAATCCATACATATGTGCAACATAAAACCAGATGGTACAACATATTCACGAAAAACCAAAAACATATGCATTGTCTTTATCTATTGAGTGAAAGATTCTACCTTGCCACTGCCAGCAGGGCCAATAACGAGTTGTGCAAAACCCATGATGTATTCTAGCGTTTTGGTGTGTTTTTGTTTCTGGGTTTTGACAAAGGACTAGTCCAGATTTGGGCAGAGGGAGTTGAGAAAGCGAAAAGAGGTGAGAACTGCAACAGCGAGATAAGCAGTACACCAAACGCCCACCGCAAACAACAAATTCAGAAAATCACAATATGCCATACAATGAATAACTAAAACCTGAACAAGATTCAGCAAACATCAATAACAAATTGAACAGAAGAAGGAACAAAAACTCAAATCAAAAACAAAATCATCGTCTGAGCTGACCAGGTTCACAGATTTTAAGAACTTCGACGGCTTTACAAACGGAGACAGAGGGTGGAGAAGAAAGGAATCTCGAAAGGGTTTTGGTTTCTTTGTTTATTGGGTTTATACTTTATAACATAACAAATACGGGGTGGAACCTGCAGTACACCTGGTCCTGGTCAACGCGAGTGTCACGTGGTAGAATTAAAAATAAAATAAAAGAGAGTAAAATTTTTACTGGACAAAGTTTTGCTTTAAAATAGGTTTGAGAAAGTTCTTTCAACCTAATTTATAAAAGTAATATATATCACTTAAACATGTAAAATATATATATTTTTTTAATAGTAATGACAAAGTTTGAATATATTTTACATATTATTAAAAAATAAATTTTATAAAGGAAAATGATAGGTTACATAATACATGATTTAAGAAAAAATAAAATTGTAGAATGCACTACCGGTTTTTAGAATTAGCATCAAATTTGAGGCAAGAATAAATTTGTGAGATTAGCAACAAAATTGAGGCATTAACATCAAATTTAGGATGATCAAATCCATTTTGGGTGATATCATCCTAAAGGGTTAACCTTCCACCCTTAGGTTTAATTTTGAATCAAAAAATAAGTTTTAAAGCATTAGAACACCAACTATTAACTAAAAAATTAATCATAAGAAAAACAGTACAATTTTATTTTTATTAAATCATATTCTATAAGTAGAAATTGTAAGAATACAATTCGAGGAGAATAGCAAACCTCTTTTTATAAATTAGATTAAAAGAAATTTCTTCAACTCAATTTGGAGGAAAGCTTTATCCATTTTTATTTGTAAATTTAATAAAAAATAATAATTTATGATAATTATGAGATAAAAATGTGATATAAAACACATAATTTTTGTGCTTTTATGAGTGTTTTGTGTTTGAATTATTTGTTAATATTTTTATCTTGATGAGAAAAAACAAAAGACTAGCAAAACTCCTATCCCTAGCAACGGCCTCTTACTTAAATGTCTGTTTTTAGTTTACTTATAATTCGGTTCGAATTAACTTAAGAATTTTTTTTTTTCTAGAAAGTAATAAAAATGGACAAAAAGTGCTAAAGAGCCAAACAAATAAACTCAGCAAAATTTTCAATGGCAAGGGTTTTTAAATTTAAAAAATACAATTATCTCTCCTTTGTCTGTCGCTCACAGTTTGCCACGTCAGTTTAGAAATTTTTTTGGATTAATTTGTTTGGCTCCCTAACACTTTTCAAAATGGACTAATAAACTAATTGGACTAATTATAAATTATCTATTTGTGGGTTGGTCCACGTTTTAGTTTTGTGCAATTTGTGTCAAAAAAAAAAAAAAAAAGCTTGGAGGAAATGTACCACCATTTTTTTTCTTCAGGGATCTTCAATGAAAATGTTACGTGAAAGCGGCAATATAATTTAGGTTATAAGGAAACCTAAACCTTTTAGATTTTGAGAAAACTTAAAACCTTTTAAACACAAGATTTTGGATTAATTTTCTGATTTATTTATTAATGAGCTTCATGTCTTTAAATAAACAATTACAACGCATAGTAAAAAACTAAAATAAAAGATTAAGTAGAATAAACTACTCTAATTGATAATACTTATCTCTAATATTTAAATTATAAGGTGTGATACGACCACAACTTAAATCCAATTAAGACTCAACTTCTAGATCCAATTTCTCTCTTATAGTTTACGGCTCTCTCTCTCCTCCACCCACATTTTTTTTTAAAGAAAAAAATGTCACTTAGAGAAAAGTTGGGTCTTAGTTGGATTTAAATTGTGACTTTATCATTTTCCTTAAATTATAATCCCTAAGTCTAATGTTATCTATATAGATAAAATATTATCTTAAGGTATTCTAATCCTAAAATATCTCTATTATTCAACCCCTAATATATATATATATATATATATATATACTAGAGATAATTTATAATTACTTTAACCATAAAAGAAGTAATTTGTACTTCATTGTGATCAGTATTAGTGT
This sequence comes from Carpinus viminea, assembly GCA_013348765.1. Taxonomy (NCBI): domain Eukaryota; kingdom Viridiplantae; phylum Streptophyta; class Magnoliopsida; order Fagales; family Betulaceae; genus Carpinus; species Carpinus viminea. Next base: position 26,154,024 of record CP054668.1, read on the forward strand.
TGAAGATAGTCTTTAGTTTTTAAAAATGAAAAACAACATTTTCTATTTCTTCATAAATAAAATATGATTTTTCAATCATAAAACCTTATATATCAAGAACCCATTTTATTAAGATTTCTCAGTTTTTATCCCTCAATGTTTGTCTTAAAACATTTTTTTTTTCAAAGCACCAAATTTTCATAAGTATATCTTTAGGTTTGAATTAAGATTTCCTATACTATAATTGTAAGAATTTAGGTTGTTTCTTAATCATTAAGAAGATGATCGCCTAGCCCCATAGTAAGCAAAATGAAAGTCGGTGACTACCCATTAAAAGGAACCACCTTAGGCTAATTTGGCCACATTTTTTTTGACATGTCCACACAAGAGAGGAAGAGAGATTCAAACTAATAACATCTGCTTTATTAGGCGTGATTTCAACCGATTAAACTATCTCTTGGGGATGATTTGGCCATTTTCTTAAAGCATTACCAATGAACTCTTCATAACTTAGTTTTTGCCAAAAGATTGGAGAATAACCTCAAAAGCCACCGTTTAACAAACTCTCTATTCTTTCCCCTAAATTGGCTCTTGGCAAAGATTTGAAGCTCATTAAGGTTCACAGACAGACCACCCACTTCATACCTGTGGCTGCAAGTGCCATGGATTTCCAAAAGAAGGTCATCTTTCCTCTTTTGCCCTTCTTTTTTTCTCTCCTTTTGGAGATATGGGTGTTTACCTGATTTTGTTGTTTGTCTGATTTGACTTTTGTTTTGTTATTTTCGTTGTTTACCCAATGGAACTTTTTTTTGTTCTGGGTTTCTTTCCTTGTTTACCTACCCAAATTTGGCCAAATTTTCTTTAGACACATCTTGCATTCTGAGACCCTCTGCACTTGACAGCACAAAGTGTTCCAAGACAATTTGAAATCAACTAACCATATCAATAAAAACAATGAGGAATGGCAACGTTTACTCCAATTTCTTTACATAATTTTTCTACAATCATTATATAATCAAAGCATGTTTCAACTTATCCCAACCTTTTTTTCAAAGAAACTGATCTCCTTCTCAAATAATGCTATGTGCTATATTTCCATCTTACTACTCTTGTGGTACAAGGGTGATAATTGACCAATGTTCTTCTAATTATAAGATTTTTGAATTTCTTCCCTTTTCATTATTTTAAATAAATTACTAAGCAAACAAAAATATTAGTCCTCCTTTTAAATCATACTCAAATCTCTAATCCACAGTTTGGACATATGGGTTTAAGAGATCCCAATCCACTCAAGAGTTGCCATCAAATTTGGACTAAAATCCCACTCACCCAACAAAAGTTTTGACTAGTGTCTTATAACAAAAAAAAAATTAGGGTTTTAGAAATGATTGTAGGAGCATCTGAATGCAAAAGCCTTGCCAACAATGGGAGGCAAATGCCAGAATCTCAGCTCCCAAATCTCTATTGGCAACGTACAGCACTGAAAACACTACCAAGAAAGCGCATCAGAGACTCTAATTTGTTGCCTTTCAAAATAAAAAATATTAACAAATAATACAAATATTTAATTATTTGACATATATATATCTCCCAACCATGTGCCCAATACGACCACTCAAAACGACAGACCGTTTGGGCGAGTTGATTGGGAGCGGATTCCGTTGAATGTCGCAAACGAAGAAATTGCCACAAATCATCGTCCAGAAAAAACCAGACGGTCTTGGGACAGAGTGCGTTTGCTTCCAAAAGAACACCCAGAAAAGAAAACGACATGTTAGAACAACTATGAAACGATGTGCCGGCAGTAAAAGGGCCTGAGAAATCAGAGGGAGAGTCAAGCTCAGGCGAGTGATGCCGGCGATTTGAATATCGCAAGGCTTGCAAAGAAGAATTGATTATGGACCATTTGTTGGTGCCGATCAAGAAGCTGTCCTTGCTTTTCTTCATTTCATGATAAAATCATATTTATTTCCAACAAAGAAAACAAAAACAAAAAAACAAAAACAAAATGAAAATAGAGAGCGCAGATATAAGATGGATGGAGAGAGAGGTGGAAATAGAGGAAGAGACTGGAAAGGCGTATTTATATAGGGGGTGTGATAGATTAGGGTTTTGGGAGGGGAGGAGTGGTATTTATGTCATTTTAGCGTGGTGCATGGGCTCGCTGTCTTTAGCCCAAAGCTTTCAAAAGGCCCATGGGATTTCACGTGAAAGAGCATTGATTTATTATACTACATTTAAATAATGTAATATTAATATTATATATACTGTTAAATGCAATAAAATCATGAAACACAGATATTTTCCATTTTTTGAAATTGAGAGGAGTATATTTTTGAATGATTCAACTTGTAGATTCAAGGTAGGGTGCGAAAACTTTCGATCATTCTGTTCAATTGAGATAAACCTTTTCAATTAGATTATTTTACTTTAATATCCAATCTTGTTTTCCACTTTAAAAAATTAGAGAAAAAAAATCATTAAAAGAAAATCATATAAGCAAAAAATTAAAGATAAAAGAAAAAGAAAAAACAGTTTAGGGAAAATGACTTTTTCATTATTTCTAAACTTTTAATCATGATTATTTTTATCATTTTGAGCAAGGAACAATAACCCCAATATTAGATTGGGGGACATTGTAAAAATTGAAAGATTGAAAAGACATTACAGATTTATTTGTAAAGGAGCTGATTATGTAAAACTTGAAATGCATCTCCCCCTCATGAAATGTGAGTGTTCTTAAAGAACATGAAGTCTTTTTTTTTTTTGAACATGAAGTCATTGAGCTGCTGTTTTATCTCTAGACAAACAGGCTCTTAGCCTCTTAGGAAACTGGATTAAATGCAGCAATATTCCCGTATAAAGATATGTCTTGGTTGACAACCGGTAAAATAAAAGTAATAACAAACAACTCAAAACATTTTAACACTCACAAAATATTCAAAATTAATTGCAATTCTATTTTACATCACAACCACAAAGCAAAACGCACCATCTAAAAAGTTTTACCAAACAAACTCATAGTTCCGACTGAAACTATTCTCAGGATAGCCAGGGCACCTGTGACAGAAATCTGGCCAGAGTCGTTCCGAAGAAGCCATTTTTCAAGTTGTAATAATGGATGTTGATATGAAACTTACCAACTGCAATGACTAGTCTGATGTTAGGATTCTTTTCTTTAGGAAGTTCTGATACTGATTCTTTTCTTAGGTGTCAAGTGTTTTGTTGAGTTCTCTTTGTGCATCTATGGCTGCTATTTGACTCATTTAAGACTATCTTAAGCATTCGATACTTGTTTCTGACTTGTCTAAATTGCCATTACAAACACCAACACTACCTTGACCATTGAAAAGAATTACATATCTTACTCAAAACCACCTTATGTGCGCACAAAACACACCAAGAATTGCATACCACTTAACATCACCACAAATAGGTACAGTGAGTAAGAAGGTACAGTTTCCGGGGAAAAAACACGGCACCGATTAGATCATACTATGCTTACTAGTAACCATTATGTGATTAGAACAGTAGACAGAAATGTTGCCAAAGCAGCCCGTAACAATCAATTATTTGTTGGCATGAATAGAACATTCTAAGAAAAATGAAAATAGAAAGCAGTTTAGTTGACAGTCATAACTTACCCCCCATGAACATGGTCAGAACTCATGAACCATACCCTCTTGTAATGTACTGGCAAAAGTCGAACATATTGTAGTTGTTTCTCACTTTTAAGGGTTGGCTTTCTTCTCTTTTATCAGGGGGAGAATTACAAAAATAAAATAAAAAACCAAAAATAGGGAAGGAAAAAAAAAATGAGGAGAAGAATCCCCAAAAGGCAGAATGAACTATGACAAAGTGGCTTGCCCTTGTCAAAAAATAAGTTTCCTGTCAATCAACATTACAAAATCTAAATCTCTATTATTTCACCAAAAAAAAAAAATCTTGAAGCAGATAAATTACTGTTGGATCCATTTTGCCTACATTTTACTTCTTCATCTCTTTCTTTCTTTCTTCCTTTGGAATCTATGGGGTGTCTTTGTAGCAACTCAACCTCATAATATTTTGTGATGATAAAGCCTTTAATATGCTGAAAGACTGACCTAATATGGTTCAAACATTTCTGGTCATGCTTCTTTACTCAACAAGCCAACCAAATGAGCCCATTTTTAAACCAAAGCTTCATAAAATTCCAAATCATCCCACTGGAATTACCACCAATAGATAAGCTACAAACTTTTTTTTTGATAAGTAAAGATAAGCTACACACTTATTTGAAGATTACCACCGTGCTCAAAGAATGAGAGCCAAACCAAATTTCTTTGGGTAAGATTTTCTGATTCTACAGAATAAAAATGGTTCAAACCAAGTAATCAAGATAGGAAATTTTTTGGGCTATGAGAATGAATGGAATACCTCGACCCTCCATTTGGGAGCTAACAAACCATAGAGAATTGAAACACCTCAAGTGCAGGTGGGCAGGTCTGATTCTTGACTGCAACACTTCATGTTAATAATTTGGACTATGTCAAGATCCACTCTCCCAGGATCCCGCTTTGTTAAGACAACCACAAGTTATGGCCATTCTAATAGTGTCTTCCCACTTTGTTATGGCCATACTCTCTTAGGTAAATGGTTTAGGTACTATGGGCTTGAAAAAGAGGTTTGGTGGAAAATGGTGGTGGACTCTCAAATGGAAGTTCACGGGCGAGGATGGTATTCTAGTGAGCCTATTGGGACGTATAGGATGGGTTTATGAAAGAATATTATGAGGGGTCGGGAGAAGTTCGTAGTCACACCAGATTGAGGTGGAAGATGGCTCCAAAGTTAGATTCTGGCATAATTTCTGGTGTGGGGATATGGCCCTTAAGCATGCCTTTCCAGTTTTATTTGGTATTGTTTGGGCAAAGGATGTTCATATTACAGCTCTCGTGGACTTTTCTAGAGGTGCTAAGATTGGGAGGTGGATGCCTTTGCCTTGTTCTTCAAGATGTTGTATTTAGTCAAAATGAGATGGGAATGAAAAGACAACTTGTGGTGGGTCCCTTCCAAAAAATGGTTGTTTGGTGTTAAATTATTCTACAGGGTCATAGGTTGTCATGATGGTTCTTGTTTCTCATGAAAATTTATTTGGAGGACTAAGGTTTTGTTGAGGATTGCCTTTCTTGGGCGGTCGGCGGCCTTAGAAAATATCCTTACCATGGTCAATAACCGGAAGCAGAATGTCATTGTAGTTGATAGGTGTTGTATGTACAAAAAAGAAAGGGGAGTCCATGGACCATCTTCTCCTTCATTGTGAGGTTGCTTCTACCATTTGAAATGTTTTCTTCAAACAATTTGGGCTGTCTTGAGTTATGCCTAGACACGTAGTAGACTTGTATGCATGTTGGAGGATTGTTGGCAACACTCGAAGTGCTCTTATGTGGAAGATGGTGCCTTCGTACCTTTTGGGGTGTCTATGGAGGGAAATGAACAATATTTGTTTTGAGGATCATGATAGGATTTTGGACAAGATTGAGTCTTTATTTTTCAACACTTTGTATTTTGGGACAGCTAATTATGTCTCTCTTTTGGTGATTAGTTATCATAATTTTCTTGTTCTTTTTGCCAATTTTAGCTAGGTGGCTTTTCTTGTATGCTTCTACATGGGGATACCCTAAGCTTTTAATGATATCTCAATTACTTATAGAAACAAAATAGTGTCTTCCCAAAAAATTAAGGAATAAGCTAAATATACTTGTGCATGTCAAATAACAAAACAACCTAACATCAAAACTTCAAATTTTGTTTTTTCATATGCAACATCTTCTCAACAACCAAGAAGTAACTATCATCTTTAACAGGTTTCAAGAGCTTCGCAAGCAGTAAATCAAACAAAACAGGTTCAGATGCAGAAAAAAAAAAAAAGGAAAGAGAGAGAGAGAGAGAGAGACTAACACGTGATTATTGGACTCTCACCTTTTTCAAGGTGGGATTTTTGTGTAAAAGGATGTTAAGAGAAATAGTTAGTGCAAGACAGACATTACAAGGGATTTGATCAAGCTAGTGTGTAAAGAGGTAACACTTTAGCAACTAAAAGATCTAGGGAGGATAAAACAACCAATCAGTTGATCATTGTATCATCACTGAGGTGTCAGTTAGGACCAGATAAATCTAGGGAAGTGTCAAGTAGGCTGTATGCCAAGTGCTCAGTGGATTGATGAGCAATGCCCCCAACATAGACCAAATCACCAACTCTTATGTTCAACATTAAGCTTTGAAGCAACAAATAACTATCAAATTTATATATACACAAAATTGGGCCTTCCACACATATTAAATCATGTCTGCATCAATGACTAGTATTATTGCGTCCTTAGGATTTAGGAACTAGCTCAACACAACGTTGAAGAACAATTTGAATTATTATAAAAGTGTGCATCAATGTATTGTTATCATTGTTACAACTAGTTGCCCACAATTCAAAGATCCCTATTCAACTCTTACTCTTTCCCCAGCAATCTCATAAACCCATCATTAACCATCCAAAACCCAAAAGCAAGGGAAGCAAAAATAGTACAAATAAATTACACGAGAAAGTAACAAGCTTCAACATGCCTACTATGCCAAATCTTGAAAGGGAAAATCTTTTAACACAAAACAAATCAAAATTAGTCTCTTAGCACGAAAGAGCCTTGCAAATTTATTGGAATGGAGAAGCGAAGAACAACACAGGAATGTGGAAGAATTATGGGATGTCCCAGGGCTTGGGCTCGGGGACGGCTACGACCATACCTTGGAGGTCATGATTGAGGACGACCTGGCAGCCGAGGCGGGAGTGCTTGTTGAGGACGCGTGCGCGAGAGTTGCGCTTCAGCACGTACTCCTCGTCGTAGGAGCGAGGGGGAAGCTTTTCGAGCCATTCCTGGGCGATGCTGACCTCGCACTCGGCCGAGCAGGCGTCGATCTCCTCCAGGCGGTGGGAGGCCGGCTCTATCAGCCCGCAGTTGGCCAGGGCCTTCAGCAGGTCTGCCCAGAAAGCCCCACTACCTCGCGCTTCTGGCCATCCGGGTCAATCGCGAAGAGCTTCACGATGCGATCCGACACTTTCTTTGAGGTGGAGGTGGAGGTGGAGGTGGCGCTGGTGGTGGCGGAGGAGCGCGATATCAGGAGGGATTTGGAGGGGATTCGAGAAGAGAGTCTCTGGAGGCTGCTTAGCCGTGACAGCATCGCCATTGCTTGAGCTCTTGCTACCACGCTTCACAATTGGTGTTGCCTATTGGGACTAAAGGGGAGAAATCTCCTGAAAATTGTGAGTTTTTCAACGTTGTTTTCATATTCTATTATTTCCCAATTTAATTACCAAAACCTTTGGTCGGGATCCCCGGCAATTGACCTCAAAATTGCCCATCCCAAATTTTATAAATCTGAACCGTCAAATGTCATCCAAGAGCCACCATCAAGCCACGTGTTCCACTATAAATGATAATAATAATAATAATAATAATAATAATAATAATGAATGTATGTTATCTTTAAAATTCATTAACTAAATTAAATAAGCGAGTTTTGTTTAGCCATTTCACATGAAAATATATTTAAACAGATAAACTATTGTGAATGCTCTAATCAACTATTAGGTTAGCTATTGTTTAAAAAATAAATCTAAAAGTTGTCATGTCAATATTGTGAAATAAAAATATATTCTACCAATTTTGCTAAAGTATCATCAATTTTGTTGTAATTTGGCCCCTCTTATCAATGATGGTCTCAAAATATATGAAAAATGGGGTACATGACTTATGCCAAATTACCTTGATTTGGAAGGAAATGTAACAATTTTTTTTAAAAAAAAAAATTAAACAAAATAAGGGTTCGAGGTAGGGGTGTTAACTGTTAAGTGAGTGAAGCCCTCGCGAACAAATTTGGGCTTAGCTTGCGCTCGACTCGATTATTAAATGAAACATTTCCTAAATACAAATATTGGCTTGAATATTAAACCAAACAAGTTCGTCTCGACTTAGTTATGCTTGTGAGCAACTTGTATAACAGTACTTGACTTAGCAGTTATTCACATAGTTACTTATATTAATATTACAAATTAATGTTTTTCTTTTTCTTTTTTTAATAGCATCATTTTATTATAAAATGATGCATATTCTTTATTTTCAAAACCAAATGTCTTACTGTATTGACTTAAACTCCATACTCAGCTAATCAGGCTAAGCAAATGCTTGTATACAAGCTGACTTCTTAAGTCGTTTTAAGAGTCCTTGAAGTTTAAATTTATAATTAAAAATAAATAAATATAAGAGCCAACTCATGAGTTGGCTCGACTTGATTTATTATAAGCTAGAGTTAGGACTCGATTTTTTGGTTTGTCCTCGAGTTCGAGCTTAAGTAAAATTTAAACAAGTTAAACTTAAACAAAGAAAGTTCACTCATGCTCAACTCATTTACACCCTTGGTTCGAGGGGCTCCGGACCACTATCTAAGGAGTGGTTCATAAACTCAAAAACTTGTAGAGCGGCCGTCATCCGTTTTGGGATGACCAAACCACTTCACTAATTTCAAGGGTCTTTTATGATGGCCTAATTAGGCCTGGGCCTGCCCACTGCTTTGAAAGCTTTAACAATCGGTAGAGGGCTCCTCCGTTCTATAATTATGTTTTGGGCCAAAAATGTAGATAGGCCCTTGGCCTTTAAAAGAAAGTCCAAAGCAAGCCCAAAAGTTGGAATAACTCCCAGAATTTTTATTTGACGCAGCCAAAAACTCTTATGATACGGCGGCTCATCTTTTGGCAAAAATGGCTTTTCAAAGCTCATCTTTTAAGCAAAAACGACTCTTCAACAAGTTGAGAGTTGTAGTATTTGATTTGGATATAAAAAGTTACTGATTTAAAAACTGAAAAAAAAAATTACTCTTTGTTTTAATCTTCAAACTTGATACACTTTTCATTCATGTTTGACCCATCGATAAAAATTTATGGTTCCATGTCCCTGAACACGCTCCAATCTCCTCCGCTAACTCCACCATCTCCAACTTACTAAAAGGGTTAGCCATCTTGTGGGTAACATGAATTTCTCCATTCTCTGTCACCATGTCAATTGCACTCTTCAAGAATCCCCTAAACAACTTCCTTCGAAGCCTGAAAATTAAAAATAAATAAATAAATAATTTTAGAGAAGAAGAAGAAAAAAGAAAAAAAAGCTAAATTTACTTGATTTGGCGCTTTTTATGATGTTCTGGCCAAATGAAGACAATCCTGTCGAACAATTTCACTCTCTTAATCTGCCTCTCAGTAGCAGGTGTATGTCAAATGGTCAGAGTTTAGAAAGCAAGTATAGTGCCAAGGAAAGTGGTAGCCTGGTAGAGGTTTTCATAGTGACAATGCTCTATGGCAGTAATAAAGCTAATGTGGTGGTGTTGGCTTCAACATTATCATTATTTCTTCCTTTGAGAAAATGGTTTGTATTAGATTGTAACCGGAGAGTTAGATTATGAAGTTGTCTCGGTGTCTCAAAAATATATTGTTTCTCATTTGGGGGAAACTGTTTTTGATCACAAGTGCACATTTGACACCCTTTAGTTGGTTATCTGGATGAATTATTCATTTTGTTTAAATTGTTGATTGGGGTGCATTAACAATGATAAAGATTTGAGTTTTATTCTGCAGGCCTTGTATATGTTGTGCTTTTTGATTTTGCAGAGTGGAGTTTTCTACCTTTCTCTTTAGTTTTTTTTTTTTTTTGACATGTCCACACAAGGGTAGGGGGAGGGAGGATTCGATCTTGTGACCTACGCTTCATAAGGCGTGGTTCACAGCCAATTGAGCTACCTTTCTCTTTAGTTGAGTTGCTTTCTTGGTGGTTTTGTGTGTATTTGGTTTTGTCTAGGGGTGTAAGGAGACTGGTCTGTAGTCCTCAAAGCCTCCTATCATTTCAAAAATGAAAAACCCATGTCAGATCTTGAGGTTTAAGAACCACATCTAATCTTAAAACTCGGCAGCAATAATCAAACATATTTACCTTGAAAATTAGCAAATTTCCCTGAATATTTCTTTGTTCAAACAATAGTTGAGATTGAATCCTTTGTTCTATGATGGGTGCTTCTCTTGCTCTTAAAGTAATTTCCATATTTTTCATCATAAAGGTAAAAATGCGGGATGGAGTGATCTTGACCTTGTTTCTACCTAAGATATATTTGTATTACTCCTTTAAACTGCAAGGCTAAGATTTTATTTGTGTTCTTTTGCTTGTAATATTTTGTCTCCTTATGTATGTGTTATGTTATGAGAGAATGTTGTAATACCATAATCTTTGCTGTTTGTGTTGTCAAATGAATTGAATTTATTGTTTCATTTTTATGTAGTTGTTTGTAGATGGATGAAACAATTCTTTTGAAAGTTACGACCACAATTGTTGCAGTTGTTCTTGCTATTGGGCTTGTAATCTTAAAAAATATTAGATCTAGGAGAGTATTACGTAGGGAACCCCATGTTAATCAAGAGTATGAAAGAGGGATTTATATAGATAGCATTCTTTATAGAAGCAAACAAGATTGTATTGACCAAATAAGAATGAGTCCTATAGCATTCTCTGAATTATGTAAAATTCTTGCTGAGAACAACCTTGTACGCGAGACCATTCACATGTCTATTAAGGAACACGTGTTGATATTTTTACACATGATTGGGCATAATGTGAGGTTTCGAGTAGTTGGTGGAAGGTTTTATAGGTCTATTCATCGGTATTTTAAGGTTGTACTTGGAGGAGTCTTGACACTATATAAACATTTAATTAAACAACCTGAGAACTCTACTCTGCTAGAAGTAAGGAATAGCCGAAGGTTTTACCCATACTTTAAGGTAAGTTTTAAATTTTGAATTTATTTATTTATTTTTAACTCAAGTAATTTATCAAATTAACGTAACTTGTATTGGTCTTCATTAGGATTGTGTCGAAACAATAGAAGGAACTCATATTCGAGCATTTGCTTCAGTTGAAATCCAAGGAAGGTTTCGTGGTCGAAAAGATCGAACACAAAATGTGTTAATTGGTTGGGAAGAAAGTGCACATGATTCTTGTGTTTTAAACGATGCACTCACTAGGCCAGGGGGATTCAAAATTCCTAAAGGTAAGTATTATGTTGGTGATGTTGGTTATGGAAATCAAAATGGAGTTCTCTCTCCCTATCGTGGTGTTCAGTACCATTTGAAAGAGTTTAGTGATCATCCACCTGAAAATAAAAAAGAATTATTCAATCTTTGTCATTCGTCCTTAAGAATCACCATTGAACGAGGATTTGGAATTTTGAAGAAATGTTTTCATGTGTTGGATGCAGAACCATTTTGGTTGTTCAAAACACAAGTAGATGTAGTTTTAGCATGTTGTGTCATTCACAATCACATTATAGGTGTTGATCCTGATGATCGACTCAATTATGGAAGAAGTTGTTTGTGATGTTGAATCTCAAAATCAAAGTGGTAGAGTCTACCAAACACGAACGGAAATTCATGAGGAAAGTAGAGAATGGACAATCAAAAAGGATGAAATATGTCATGCAATGTAGGATGATTATAAAAATAGGAAAAATGTGTAGATTTCTTTTTTTCTCGTATGGTTGATGTTGTAATGTCTGTTTCTTGAACTAGTCATGTTTAAAGACGGCTATGTTTCTATTTTTAATGATTTGATTGTATTATATACATTTGATATATAATCCAACTTATGATTTGAGTTTGTTTCTATATTGCATTATGTTTTTATCTTTTATGAGATGTTGTTTGTTGTTATCTTGTATTACTACTATTCATATGTTTATGATTGTAGCAGTGGGCAAAGGTAAGGAGAAGAATGTTTCAAACAAGCAATTTAGGTGGTCAAAAGCTATGCATATTTTGTTACTTGAAATTCTTGCTAATGAGGCTACTAAAGGAAATAAGCCTTTAAACACATTAAAACCTGTGTCATTTGCACTAGTTGCTAAGTCAATTAGTGAGAAGTTCGGAGTTGAATGTGTACCTGACCATGTTGACAACTACCTTCGAACCATTGTAGCAATTATATTAGTTTTGAAGTTTTATTGAAATTCCATTCTTTCTTTTATTTATTTATTTATTATAGCAATTATATAGTCTTGAAGTTTTATTGAAATTCTATTCTTTCTTTTAACATGCGAATCCTAAGTATGACCAATATTTGAATAAAAAAATTGAAATGTACGATAAGATGACCACAGTTGTTAGTAAAGATATGGCGATAGGGAGTTTTGCAAAGTCTTTTGCTAATATAGTGTAGAATGATAACGTTCTTAATTTGGATTTGGATTTAGATTTTGATGATGTGTCATCAAAAGGAAAATATGATGCTTCCTCCGATTCAGGTTCAACCAAGAGATCACATAGGAAAAGAAGTTGTGATGATAGTAAAGATATATATAATTTGATATCTAAAAAGTTGGAAGATGTTGCATTAGCGTTTCAAGCTCTTAATAAGGGAGTGGACGCAGAGCACCTTTATCAGGAAGTGATGAAGGTTGAAGGATATGATGAATTTATGCTTGCATCTGCATTCAATCATTTGAATGGAGATGAGAAGGTTGCAAGAGGATTTTTGGTAAAGAATGCTAAGCTTATAAAATTTTGGTTGGATAACTTCTTTAAAAATCATGGAAATTAGAATTTGTGTATTATCAATATGTAGTAAGATACTAATTAACTTGGATGTAGTTCTTTGGCCAAAATATTGTAATATTTGTGGTTGAATTTTAGATTTCATGGTTATTATTATTATTATTTTTTTAAGCAAGATGAAAGTAATTTACTTGCCCTTTTATATCAATCTTCCTAGATCTAGATATGGAATATTCATAATATTGATACAATACTTTCAAAATACTTTTTCTATTTTTCTATTTTTTTTTCTTCCAAAAAATTGGAAAATCCAAAAATACTGTAAAATTCGAAATTGTGAATTATGAAGTCGGTTCTTTCGGGTGGCCCTGTCTTGACGTTCAAAGACTTGCACCGAGATTGAAAGAAGAATAAAATTTCAAGTTTTTCAATAATCATAACTAAACACAGATACAAAATCAATTAACGATCCAACCAAAAATCAAGAAACACATAATTTTTTTTTTCCGATGAATAAGAGGTTTTATTACCAAACGATCAAAACTACAAAGTATCACCATTACAACCTATTTAAAAAGGCTGAAAAAGACCTCACAGAGACCTAAACAAAAAAACCACATCAAATTTAAAGAAGCAACATGTATACTGCAGAAATTGAGCAGTACAAAAGAACTAACAGCGAGATGGAGTAAGGCAAAAACCTTACATAATTAAAAAGCAGAACAACAACCAGAAAGCATCAGGAACCAGGAAAATTGCTTAACTCCTAAAAACATCATGACCCACGTCTTCGTCAAATCTTAGCAAGTTATACATCCCAACCGCCGCCAGCCATATCAGCAGCAGCGTCAGCAGCAACACCAGCAGCGTCAGTAACAGCACCAGCAGCGTTATCACCACTAACAGCAGTACGCCTACTTAGAAAAAACCTAATGGTGGATGTGAGAAGAATACCCGAACAAATGAATGCAAGATTGATCAAGACTTCAGTGCTCGTCCACCTAGTTTTGTGAGAAGGGCAATGGCAAACGCAGCTAAAATGACCAGGATCAGGAGTCGGCACGTGGTATAAGCTGTTCACTCCGTTAGCCGTTTCCACCAGCATCGCCTTGTATTGAGCTTTGGCACTGGGTGTCGGTAAAGTCTGATGAATGAGCTTCGACAGAGGCGCCCCCTTGTGTAGTGGAGATACAGGGGCGAACACGAAGATGATCAATAGCATGAGCGTGAGGGTGGTCAGAAGGAGGGTCATTGTGGGACTATGGCCACTGGCCGGTACGAATGCAGGGCTTGCCTGAAATAAAAATGATAATCTAGCGTGAAATATATTTGAGGGAGGGAGGTAAGAGCATGAGAAACAAATACACTAACAGACTAACATAAGAGAAAAGTTGCCAGTGGGACCCATATGTGGCCTCACCTGACTGACAAAGTTGAAAAATCCCATATGTGGGGGGTTTGGGTGATATTTTGGGGCTCATATGAAATTGAAACCATGTATTTGTTTGGGGGGTTTCTGACAAAAATTGAAACCATGTATTTGTTTCTCATGCTCTTACCCTGATATTTGGGTCCCGTATGTGAGATTGATATATGGGTCCCATATGTGGTTTCTGACAAAAAACACGGATACAAAAATTCGTCCCATATGTGAGATTGATATATGGGTCCCCTATGTGGTTTGACGAATTTTTGTATCAGTGTTTTTGTGCTATTCAGTTTCTGTAGTATGTTACTTCTTTTGATGTGGTTGTTTTGTTTAAACCTCTGTCTGGTTTGGAGAATGAATGTAAAGTTTTTTGGCCTTACTGCACCTTGCTATTAGTTCTTTTGTGCTGTTTAGTTTCTGTAGTATGTTGCTTTTTTTGATCGATGTGGTTGTTTTGTTTAGGCCTCTATGAGCTCTCTCTTAGCCTTTTGGAAAAGGCTTATAATGGTGATACTTTGTAGTTTGAATTGTTTAGTTATAAAATCTCTTATTCATCAGAAAAAAGAAAGAAAAAAAAAATTATGTGCTTCTTGATTTTTGGTTGGATCGTTAATTGATTTTGTATCAGTGTTTATTTATGATTATTGAAAAACTTGAAATTTTATTGTTCTTTCAATCTCAGTACAAGTCTGTGAACGTCAATACAGGTCCACCCGAAAGAACCGACTTCATAATTCACAATTTCGAATTTTACTGTTAATTAATGCCAAAGTTTTTCCTCTGGATTGAGCGTTGAAACCTACCTTTATATACTCTAGGATTTTGTTTTTAAATAGGGTTAAATACTTTATTTACTTTTGAGCTTCACCACTTTATTTTTTTACTCTTAAAATTTACTTTTGATCACAGAAGATTTGCTTTAATTGATTAAAATACTGGAAAAATTATTCATAATTCACCCAGGGCCAAAACCAACCCAGCCTATGCCGAGATGTACCTTAAGGGTCTGGTGGCGGGAGTTGGAACGCCGTTGAGAAAGGAAGGAGTGGCGGAGGCTTGAAGGGTTTAGTTGTAATATACATATAAATATATTTTCCCAGTATTTTAATCTATTATTTGTAAAAAAATAAAAAACAAATAAACAAATAAACAAATAAAATTATAAATTCAATCATATATGATGATTTGGCAATTAGTACACGTGTCGAAGTGTAATTGGTCCCAAGTCAATTATGTGAATTTTCATTAAGGTTCCGTTTCTTTTAATGTAAAATGGTTTCCATCGGAAAATATTTTTAGGAAATTTATTTTCTCCGAAAATGTTTTCTTTCGAAAATATTTTACGGCGTTTACTGTGTGCACGGAAAATCATTTTTTTCATTTAATTATATTAACCTATAAAATGTAATTTTTATTCATAATATAAAAATATTAATATAAAATAATTTATGTTTGATTGTTAAAATTCGACAAAAATGATCAACCTATCTAACAATTATTTTGGATTTTCTATTTTTTTAGAAGAAGAAAAATAGAAAAATAGAAAAAGTATTTTGAAAGTATTGTATCAATATTATGAATATTCCACATCTAGGACTAGGAAGATTGATATATAAGGACAAGTAAGTTACTTTCATCTTGCTTGAAAAAAAAAAAAAAAATAAAATCTAAAATTCAACCACAAATATTACAATATTTTGGACAAAGAACTACCATCCAAGTTAATTAGTATCTTACTACATATTAATTATACATGAATTCTAATTTCCATGATTTTTTTAAAAAGTTGTCTAACCAAAACTTTCTAAGCTTAACATTCTTTACCAGAAATCCTCTTGCAACATTCTCATCTCCATTCAAATGGTCGAATGCAGATGCAGGCACTAACTCATCATATCCTTCAACCTTCATCACTTCAGATAAAGGTGCTCTATGTCGACTCCTTATTAAGAGCTTGAAGCGCTAATGCAACATCTCCCAACATTTCAAATATCAAACTGTATCTATCTTCCCTATCATCACGGCTTCTTTTCCTATGTGACCTTTTGGTTGAACCTAAATCGGAGGAAGCATCATATTTTCCTTTGATGACACATCATCAAAATCAAATCCAAATCCAAATCAAGAACAGGTTGTCTGGTGTCTTTGATATGGAGTGAGGGAGGAGGTAAGAGGCGGAAAGCAAAGAAAGCAAAGAGTTAAACTGAGGAAGAGCAGGAAGATGGATTTGTAGGCATGCAAAATTGAGGAATTATTTAGTAATGTTTTCATACAAATAATGCAAATATGGAGTGAGGGATGGAGGTAAAGAATCGAAAAGCAAAGAGTGAATTAAACAATTCCTAATGCTACCCAACAGCAGAGTAAGTTTAATTGAAAAACAAATCATTACCGGTAGTAATAATAATAATTTAAACAGTTAAAAAAATAAACCCTTTTAGGTTTAGCAAAGAGTGAATTGGGTCTACCTGGTGGAATCTCTGCAGGTTTTGGGTACCCAATTCACTCTTTGCTAAAAATAAAAGGGTTTATTTTTTTAACTGTTTAGTAATAATAATAATAATTAACCAAGTGAAAATTAGAACAATCCTAACAAGTTTATACATGAAAAGATAAATCAATTATTTGAGTTTAACAATCTTTTAGTTAAATGATATCTCTGTTTGTTCTAACCATGCCTCTTATTGTATTTGAGTCGGTTGCAAGACAACAACAATGAAGCACCACATGACGATATATTGATCTGAAATTTAGTAGAGATCCGGAATTTCGCTTCTTTGTCCTTGCTTTAATTTTAGGGTTTAGGATGTTTTCCTTCTCTTTCTGGGTTTTGGAGATAAAGAGAGGATGTTGGAAGGAAAACATCATTAATCAAAACAACATGTCTGTGTTTTTTCCACTAGCTACCACTAGGGCAGCTTCTCTCTCTTGGGTCAATGTTTCTGGAACTTTGATGCTGGCAAAGACACAGAGTTAATGCTTACCCAAGTCGATCACAAGCCTTCCTCCTTCTTTTCCCAGTGGAAAAGATTCACCTCCCTCTTTTTCTGGTTGATCCTTTGTCCTTTTTTGCCCTTTATTTGTCAAATCTGTCATAATCCCCTCCTTTTCTCTGGTTGATCCTTCATCCTTTTTTGCCCTTAGTACTCAACCTGTCATAATCCCCTTCTTCTTTTCCCATTTATGAAAAAGATTCAACGGCCTCCCTCTCTTTTCGAAACCAAATATTTTATTGTATTAACTTAGGCTTTATACTTGACTAGTCAGGCTAAGTAAATTCTCATATGTAAAATGGCTTCTTAAGTCATTTAAGTACTTAAAGTTTAAATTTATAATTAAATTAAATTAAATTAAATATAAGAGTTAACTCGCGAGCTAGCTTGGCTTGACTCGGCTCGAACTTAAGTAAAATTTAAACGAGTCAAGCACAGACAAATAAAACTCGCTCAGACTTAACTCGTTTACACACCTAGTTCAAGGGGTTGCTGACCACTATCTAAGGAGTGGTTCATAAACTCAAAAACTTGTAGAGCGGCCATCATCCATTTTGGGATGACGGAACCACCTCACTAATTATGATGGCCTAATTAGGCGTTGCCTGCCCGCTGCCTTGAAAGTGTTAACAATTGGTAGAGGGCTCCTCCGTTCTATAATTATGTTTTGGGCCCCAAAAAATGTAGATAGGCCCTCGGCCCTTAAAAGAAAGTCCAAAACAAGCCCAAAAGTTGGAATAACTCCTAGAATTCAACACAGCCAAAAACCCTTCTCAATTATGAATGGCATTCCCTTTTTTTTTTTTTCCATGTCCACACGGGCGAAGGAAATTCGAACTAATAACCTCCACTTCATTAAGTATGGTCCTAACCGATTAAGTTACCTCGTGTGGATGGCATTCCCTTATTTATTATTAAACATAATAACTTTAATATTATTCTTCAGAGTTTTTATTATGGAGAATATTATGCACCCTGATGTTTTAATTATATGCTTGTACGAATGCCAATACAAGAAATGGTTCAAAATTCTGTAATTTAACAAGCAATTGATTTAAAAATTGAAAAAAAAAAAAAATTACTCATTGTTTTAACCGTCAAACTTGATACATTTTTCATTCATGTTTGACCCATGGATAAAAATTTCTAGCTCCGTCCTTGAACACGCTCCAATCTCCTCCGCTAACTCAACCATCTCCAACTTACTAAAAGGGTTAGCCATCTTGTGGGTAACATGAATTTCTCCATTCTCTGTCACCATGTCAATTGCACTCTTCAAGAATCCCCTAAACAACTTCCTTCGAAGCCTGAAGATAAAAAATATAAATAAATAATTTTAGAAAAGAAGAAAAAAAAATGGAAAAAAGAAAAAAAGAAAAAAAAAGAGAGCTTAATTACTTGATTTGGCGCTTTTTATGATGTTCTGGCCAAATGAAGACAATCCTGTCGAAAAATTTCAAGTGAAAGAAAGGGTGTCGGTTCATAGTATGGGCATCCACAGGATGCAAAACAGTACATCCTCTCTCCTCTAGTTCTTTCAAATTGGCCATGGCATTCGAATATTTACTCATCAACACCTCTTTGGTATATATACATGTCAAACAGCTCCTAGTTAGCAAGAACTCCAAAA
Organism: Carpinus viminea; assembly: GCA_013348765.1. Taxonomy (NCBI): domain Eukaryota; kingdom Viridiplantae; phylum Streptophyta; class Magnoliopsida; order Fagales; family Betulaceae; genus Carpinus; species Carpinus viminea. The sequence goes on from CP054668.1 coordinate 26,172,668, forward strand.
ACATATGTGAACAAACGACATACTATGTATTAAAGACGGGAATAAGGATTCACAACAATTTGAACAAGTAATTAATGTGAGTAACTCGTTTAGATAAGTGGTTGGATAACTCAAAATTTATTTGAGCAAGTGAGTTTCATAGGAGGTCTCTCATATTATCTGTCGAAACTTAAATAACTAATAATTCAAACAAATAATTGTTGTGAATTCCGACCAACGGAGATACTTTTGGAATAAAAAGAGGTGGCGACAATGTTGGCGGCAATGCCAAATGCTTTTGCTAAGCATCTAGCAAAAGAGAAATCTCCCTCACCCACAAGCAGTATTTGGTGAGAGTTGCTGTAATGTTGTGCCAATTTCTCTGCTCCATTGCTATCTAAACTACTACACTCATCCATTAGATTGTCTTTTAATGTTGAGAAAAATGTTCAAATTTCTTCTGTGAAGGTTAACATCTTCATGTGTGGGGGTGGGGATGTATAGGAGGAGCCCTTGTGTGCCGTTGGATTGAATGAGCACTGGAACTATCATTGGATGGCTCCTCGTTTTCTTTCCCCATATATATGGGCACATTAATGTTTGTTTTACTGACGTTGGTTCGTGGATTTGGGTCTTTTAAGATTCTCCTATTATAAAATCTGAGCCATCTATTTTATTTAACGGTTTAAACAAATGCAGAAGTTTGTGTGTTATCAAAGCAAGTGAATTTGACATATTAAAAACTAAAATTAATCACCTCGGTAACACACAAACTTATACATTTATTTCAATTGTTAGATAAAATGAAGGGCTCAAATTTTATAATATGAGGATCTCAATTCGTTGTTCATGGTGCCTCTTTGAATTCATGGTTGGGCCCTTTTTGTGCATTTGTTGTTTTTCTCTTTGTTTGCCTAGCAAGGAAGGAAGAAAAAGAACATGGCAAATGCCAGATGGTATCTCTTGTTGAGTTTCTTCTTGCCACTTAAAAATGAGGAAAATTCACTTTAAACTTTTGAACTACTACTCGTTTTGAAAAAACTTCACAAATTTCAAAAACTCTTAATTTAACCCTCGAACTTTCAATTTGATTCAGTTGACCACCCTATCAAAATCAATCGTTAACCCTTAATGAAAATGATTAAAAGACCAAATTACCCTTTTATTTTTTATTTATTTTTTAAATATTTTGAAATTAAGGATAAATTTGAAATTTTATAAAACAAGCCAGTTGTATAAATGTCATTTTATTATTTTTTTAACATTTAAAATCTAGCTAATGGGGTACATTGCATCAAATTGAAAATTCATGGGGTGAAATTGAGAGTTTTAATATTTGGGGAGGTTTTTTCAAAATGCGTAGAAATTTAGGAATCTTAAGTAAAGTTTATCCTAAAAAACAAAAAAAAGCCATTAAACACATAAGATGAACATGTGTGAAATATGTTTGAAGAGTAGTATTACTCTTTGTTAACATATTTGTTTTGGGAATAAGAAAACAAAAGATGAAAAACAAAGACACGAATAAACAAATATTACACATTGCGTGTAGAAGTATTTAATCTTTGTGGATGCGGGGCACACAAAATAGGATAATTTCCATTTCAAGTGAAATAAAGAAAAAGAAAAATAATTTCATGGTTGATATTTTATTTTGTTTCATATGACGCTATACTTCACACTATCATGAATATGTTGTCAGGACATTTAAATTTTTTAAATAATGTGATATCATATACAATATGATATGAAACAAAATATAATTTTAAGAGTTAAATTATTGTACTTTATTTCACTTAATTGTTTACAAGTAAGAGAGATATGAGGGATTTAGAGCACATCCTAGAATTTATACTCTTTTGCCTTGTGATACACCCAAGCCAATGAAACTGTCGGTTGCTTTTACCCAAAGTCTGAAAAAGAGGTTTGCACCCAAACTTCTTCTATACCTTTGGTTTGCAATTTTACAAATTATACAAGCGTTTTTAAACCACATTTTGAAATCACTAAACCAAATGGACACTAGAGTCGGTTTGGCTTTGTAGTTTCGCAGGACGAAATTCCGATTTTAAACTAAATCGTGGAAGCCAGAAAGTATATGATTTGGAAATATGTTTTAAAAAACCAGAGTCCGTTTTAAAGTCACGGGCTTTGAAATTGCTATTTTGTTTTAAATCGCATGTTTTGAAACTGCAAATCCAAGTAGCAAAGTTGACCACAAACGTACGTATATCAAAATTTACCTTAATTATTATTATTTTTTGTCTGGTGTGTGAGTGTGTATATATATAAAATGTTCTGTTCTTGTCGAGTGTATGATTTAGGCATTTTATACTAGCTCACTAAACAAGAAACCTATGATGAACGAAAGGTATCAGATGCATAACCAAAAACCAAAGCTACGTAAAAACATGTACAAGTTTTCCATATATATATATATATATATATCATGCATGCATTCAGCTATTCAACCAGAATCACCATCACAGAGAGAGAGAGAGAGAGTTAACCAGCCGGGAAAAAGAAAGTGCGAATTAATTAATTATATATATATATATTAAAAAAAAAATGGAAGAGCACCAACGGTCTTCTTCTTCGGCTAAACCATTTTCCAAAATCAACGGGAAGGTTGTCATTATCTCTGAAGGCGAATCAGCTCCTGGAAATTCACTTTTGCTTCGGATCTATAGTTGCACTGAAGACACCCCAGGTTAATCACTTCTTTTTAATCATTTCTTCTTCTTTCATAATTTTATCCATTTGCCGGAGACAACCCGGACAGGTAAGCCCCACAGCCCTCCTCTCGCAATTCAAATAGCCAATTGCAAGGGAACTATATATATTTGCATAATCTATGACCTATAATTTAGATATATGAGATAAGGAAAAAAAAAAGAAGAAGAAAGTCTTCGTGTCAAATGCTTGAGAGAACACAAGAATATTTATTCAATGTCTCAAAGAGAAATATAATATTTTAAGAGTTTTGCTATAAATTACATTTTTATCCTACAACCTTGACGTAGTAGTTCAACCTACCCTTGGATTAGTCCCTATTAAAACGAAAAACAATAAATATCTAAAGGTTGGTTGAGACTGTCACGTCAGTATTGTGAGATAATTGTAAGATAAAAATATAGTTTTTAACATTTAAAAAGAAAAAAGAAAATCCAATAGTTATTAGACCTTACCATATCAGCTTTGTGAAATGTTTGTGTGGTATGTAGCATTACTCCTATCTAATAGCGTTGCTTATAAGAGTAGTTGCTATAAATTATATTTTTATCCTACATCTAACCCATAGTGCTGATATGGCAGTCTCAACTATGAATTAACCCTTGGATTAGTAATTGTTAAAAAGAAATTAAAAATATCCAAGAATTGATTGAGACGGCCATATAACCATCGTAGAATAATTGCAGAATAAAAATGTGATATATATATATATAGCAAGTAGTACTCTTGTTTCTGATGCATTATAGTTGCATAATTCCTTCATATGACATACAGCAGAATCTGGCGAAGGGAAGTTCAGTGAGGAGGCATACCTCAGACATGGAGAAAGCAACAACTTTCATGGCATGAAAACCACAGCATATAAAGTGAAGTTTCAAGTGAAGCCAGACTTTGGAATTCCAGGAGCTTTGGTCATTAAAAGCCAACATAAGCAAAAACTCTTCCTTCGGTCTGCAACTCTTGAAATCATCAACCAGAATATCCACTTCAACTGCAACTCCTGGATATACCCTTTCAAGAACACAAATGCAGATCGAATTTTTTTCTCGAACACAGTGAGTGATGGAACACGTCTCTTGCTTCCGCTATTATTCTCGTACTTTATTTTTTCACAAACTTCAACATGGTATTTCAACAGAACAGATTTGATTTATTAGACTTGTGTATATATATACTCTTAGATGCAATAATCAAACAACCAAAGTATAATGTTGGTATCTCAGAGTTATCTTCCAAACCAAACACCAAGTGGTCTAAGGGGACTGAGGAGAGAACTTGAACAATTGAGAGGAAATCAGCACTGGGGAGAGGAAGGAATGGGATAGAATCTATGACTACGACTGCTACAATGATCTTGGCAATCCTGATAAAGGTAGAGAACATGCGAGGCCTGTCTTAGGGGGATCTCGGTATCCATATCCTCGCAGGGTAAGAACAGGTCGACCCCAGAGCAATCAAGGTATACAACTTCCTTCATCTCATTAGGAGTTTTGAATTCAAATCCTAACTCTACAGTTTATCTCCTATTTCAATTAAATTAGTCAACATATTATGTAGTCCACAGAGAACCCTAATCTGTTCTATTAAAGTTGGCACACAAGGTCTAATTAACTTGTTAAGCCAAAAATCATCACTAAATAGATTTCAGATATTGATCATGTTCCATCTCTACCATGGCTCAAAATTTGACAAACCCAATTTTTTCTTTTTCCTTTTCTTCTTGATGACTACTTTGCAGATCCTCTAAGAGAGCCGTCCGGAGAAAGGAAAGTTAGACATATATGTTCCTCGGACGAGCAGTTAAGCCCCAAGAAAATGTTCGAGTTGATATCAAATGCAGTCCAGGCTACTGTACATTTCCTTATCCCTCAGACAGTCCAACAAGATTCTAGGAGTTTTAGTTCATTTGAAGAGACAAGCAGCATCTTTTCTGGAAAAAGAAGCCGAGTAGTGGAGAAATGGGTTAAAGAGACATTAAAGAAAATGGTACCAGATAAGCTTTACAAAGAAGTTATCCATGCAAGCAAGAAAACCCCATTGAAGTTTCCACTGCCTCAAATTATTGCAGGTGAAGTGCCCACTGTCAATTTATACAGACAGGGCAACACACAAAATTTCATTTTCATTTTCAGTTTTGCTTTCTATTTTCAGAAAACCAATTGGCATGGCTGGATGATCAGGAGTTTGGGCGCCAAATGCTTGCTGGAATTAATCCAACATGTATAAAGATGTTGAAGGTACCTACTACCCTTATGGGCCAGGTTTAAGCAATTGTCAGCTCAGGTCATGGCCAAGATCAGAACCACCATGCCATTCCCAAACTTATCTTCCAAAAAGATTTAGGAAAAGAAATGCTAGGACCTTGGCTTTAAGTTTTATAGGAATACAAGGGTTTCTATAGATTGAAAATCAGAAAATCAAAGGAACTGATCACTTTGAGGGGATCAGACCTCCAATTGATTGCTTCAAGGGGATCAATCTTCAATTGCCTCATCCATAATTATGTTTCTTCTTCACTGAATTGCCATTCGACATCTAAATTGAATTCATAGAATAATGCAAGACTTATTTTGATAAGAAAATCAGGGTTTAGCTTACTAGGCAATAAAATATTAGGGACATGGAATCAAACTATGCTGATACAGCTTATTTAAGTCATACGAGCACATATCTGTGCAAAGTGACATAGATGTGGTTCAATTCAGTAGGCAGGGTACTCTGAAGGGATCCGGCTTATGTGTTGTAAAAAAAACTATAGCAAATCTCCTGTAAAACAACCAAGGGTCTAGATTTAACCAAACAAAAATTTCAACCAAACGTTGTCATTCTTAAACATCATAAGCAAATATTTACTTAAGCCATTTTCAACGGAAAATGGCAGGGTTGCCTTTTGGGGGGCTAATTCGTTCTGTGAAGTAAGTGGGGCTTCGAGGTGCAGCGGGTACTCTGTGATGGCTGAGTTTCTTGATGTTTTGAAATATTTTTATTTATATGACTTGACCTTGCAGGACTTTCCACCAATAAGCAAAAGTGGAGTGTCTAGTTCAATAACGATATCACACATAGAGCACAGCCTTGGTGGCGTGCCTTTTCATGAGGTAACCAATATTATTGCTTTTGCTTTTGCTCTCTTTCTTCACCTTCTCCCACCCCCATCCCCCCGGTGAGAATACTACCAACCAATAACGTATCATCACTCTGCCTATCAAAGAACCTACTGATTTCATTTGAAAGTAAAACTAACTAATTATTGAAACAGACATTCAATTCATGTTTAACGACAGTTTTCCAGCATCCTCTTCCTCTCTGACTTCCAATAAATGTCTCAGGCCAGAGGTACTATGGTCATCTTGGATCACCATGACTACCTAATGCCATTTTTAAGCAGAATAAACAGAAAGGGTGGTTGTGTTTATGCATCTCGAACAATACTATACTCAAGGAGTGATGGCACGCTAAAGCCATTAGCGATAGAACTTAGCTTGCCTGGCTGCTCTTGTGGCAAGCAGCAGATCAATAGGGTGTTTGTTCCAGTAAGTGAGGGCACTGAAGCAGCATTGTGGCAGCTTGCTAAAGCTCATGTTGCAGCCAATGACACTGTTTATCATCAACTAATCAGTCATTGGTGAGTTCAACAATTCTGTGCACTCAAGGGAATCCAGATTCCATAGTGTTTTAGGGCAGTACCTGCTCAGAGAGTAAAACTTTTGTTATTATTAGTGTTATATATTTCAATTTAATGGTACCAAATTGTAAGACATGCATGTTAAATCACCACTTATTTATAAACTTAATTAACATTGTAACACTTCTCTACATGTTTGGATTCAAACTCTCTATCAGCAAGTGAGACCCAACACAAAATCATCGCTTTTTTCAAAAGCTTAAGATTAAAAGAAAGAGTAGATTTAATAATTTAATTATTATTTTAACAATACATACCATTTAAAAGTTTCTACATTTACACTTATCTATCTATATGGTATGCTGTGCTATTGGCAGCCAAATAGTTGGTAGATCTTTGATCCCTCATTGTACCCGGTGCCAAGTACAATGGTTAATACTATCACATCAAGATTATGAGATAATTGTAGGATAAAAATATAATTTTATCATTATTCTTTCTAATATCATATTTGTGACAAGAAATAATGTTAGTGGTTGCAATTTGACGCACTTTCAGGTTGAAAACCCATGCAGTAGTCGAACCATTCATCATTGCCACTAGAAGGCAGTTGAGTGAGATGCACCCAATCCATCGTTTACTGGATCCTCATTTCAAAGACACCATGCACATAAATGCATTGGCTCGGAGCATCCTCATTAACTCTGGAGGTATCCTTGAGAAAATATTGTTTTCTGGTGAAATCTCCATGGAGTTGTCTTCTAAGCTTTACAAGGAGTGGAGATTTGATGAGCAGGCCCTTCCTGCTGATCTACTCAAAAGGTATTTCTTTAAATTAATATTGATTTTTATGTGTGCAAGGTAAATTGTCTGGATAATTTACAAGAAATTCAGAAGAAGTGGGACAGAATTATTATTACTATTCAATATTCTGATATTAGAACTTCATTGCAAATTTCCTCTAGAGGTTTGGTCCACTCAGATCCAAATAGTCCCACTGGAGTTGAGCTTCTCTTTGACTATCCCTATGCAGTAGATGGACTTGACGTATGGACTGCCATCAAGACATGGGTCACAGATTTTTGCTCCATCTTCTACAAAGATGATGACTCTGTCGAGGCTGACTCAGAACTCAAAGCATGGTGGAGGGAAATTCGAACAGTAGGTCATGGTGATAATAATTCACCGTGGTATGAAATGACAACTTGCTCAAACCTAATACAGACTTTGACAATTCTCATATGGATCACCTCTGGCCTCCATGCTGTGGTGAACTTTGGGCAATACGCATATGCTGGCTACCCGCTAAATCGTCCTGGACTATGTCAAAAGTTCATTCCAGAGGAAGGAACATTCGAATTTGCTGAGTTCCTGAAGGATCCAGACCAATACTATCTTAAGATGTTGCCTGAAAAATTCGAGATGAGCATTGGTGTAGCATTAGCGGAGGTCCTATCACGGCACACATCAGATGAATTGTACTTGGGTCAGAGGCCATCAGAGTGGACAGACAATGAAGAGCTTCAGCAGAAATTTGAGAAGTTCAATGAAGAACTTCAAAAGATAGAGAAAAAAATCAAGGCAAGGAATAGGAATCCTGAGCTCAAGAACAGACAAGGTCCTGCCAAAATTCCATACAATCTTTTGTACCCTGGTACATCAAATATTGGATCCAAAGAGGGCATCACAGGAGAGGGGATTCCTAACAGCATATCCATTTAACATGTTATGAAACATATCCTGTATATTTGTATAACCTTAAATCAAAACAAATGAAGTCCCACTCCAAATGTGTTACTCTAGCTCTACAGGTTTGCAGGTTAAAACCTGGTTATAATAGTTGCCCTAGCACTCATCCAATCAACATCGGCCTGGGACAGCAAAAGGTGCATTATCAACTTTCCCAGGATTGCCCAGCACCATATCAGCAACCATCTCAGCAGTTCCCAAAGCCTGGAAATTGGACCAAAATGATGAATAAGCTTTACAATTATGGCATATTACTTCACTGAGAGGTAATGGAATACACAATGTGTTATAGCATTTGCAAAATACAGCTTAACTTTTTACACAAAATCGGTCAATTTAGCCTACCCCCAGCAACAAAATGTAATGGAAGACTAATAAAACCTGCATGCATACAGGAAATTTATCCTTTTGCAAGTCTTTTGATTTCCATGCATTCTTTAACAGAATAAGAGAGTGAAAATTACCAAAGAAAGTCCTTGTCCTTCATGCCCAGTTGCAAGGAACACATTTGACATGCCCGGCACAGGCCCGATCACTGGCCTCCCATCAGGCACTAGACAAGCAAATTATATTTGTCATTGCAGATATTCAAAAGCCAACTATTTAAAAACAATTCACTGTTCCACAGGATTTTAAATCATATTGGGACTCACTATAAGGGCGTAATCCTACTCTCACTTTTCTGCTCTTAATAAAATTGGAAAGGGGCAATTCTTTTAATGAGGGAAAGAATTCCCCAGCCCGCTTCCATATATGAGTGATGATGGGCTCATCCACTTCAGAGCTGAACCCTGAAAACTGGCGGCTGCTCCCTGAAAAGACTGATATTAGATTGGTGGTTTTGTCACAAAAGTATAGAATACTCAACAGCAAGAAAAGTAAATAAATAAAGATTGAAGGTGAGACTGGAATTTCTACCAACAGCCAGCATGCTCTATTGCACACCCAGAAATCTCTTAAGGCAAACTAGTATAAGGAAAAGAGTACAGAAAGTTTTGCCAGGAAAGCACACTCCCAGCTTAGGTCTACTAAATGCATGTTTTGGCAACTTAGCATTGAAACACCATCAAGAATGAGACTATTGGACTCGTAATCCACCCATAATATATAGTATATAGCTGAATTCTTAAAGCTCAGAGCAAATGAGAAGTGCTCCTTAAAATAACGTTTTATAGCCTTAAGGCCAAGACTGGAAATTGCAATTGAATGGAGAAGTAACTCTAGAAGAAAGAAATAAAAGTAAAAAAATACAGAACCGAAAGTTCTGACCACCATGTAATGATAAAAGATATAAAAATCGTACCAAGAACAAGGTTCCCCATAGCATCCATTGTGGCTGTCATTGAAACAGACAAGGTTTGCCCATGATCAAGTGGTCCAGAAGCTGAAATGGTTTGATGATTGACATAGCCCGCCTCCATTAGACCATGATTTAGTTGAAGGGCATTGAAATTTTCAAGCACAAGGAGGTGACCCTACCATGCAGATTAAAGGAAAGGTGGGGTGTCGCACAAAAACACAAGCTACTAGTTTAACTCATTCAGAAGGAAAGATTGCATTAAAAAGTTTGTCAACAGAACAGTATCTTCACTTCAAAAAAAAACAAAACAAAACAAAACACATCATTATTTGTCTTGCTGGAAACTTCACTTCGTTCCCAGGTCACAAGGACTGGGACACACGTGTCAAATGTGCATGTGGTAACAGCTACATACGTATTACGTGCACAAGATCTTAGAAACCACGAAACAGTTCATATTAGCAAAAGTCCAATTTTCATTTATCCACTAAAACTCAGATGATGATGCACATGTTGCATACTTCCACTCAAATTAGAAATTTTTATGTAATAGTAGAACTTTACCAGAGAAGTACCTGAGGGATATTTTCTTAAGTATGAAAGTTCATTGTGTTTCCAATTACATGTTTGAACTTGGGAATACCAGAAAAAGTCAATTATTTCCAATTACGTGTTTGAACTTGGGAATACCAGAAAAAGTCCATTATTTCCAATTACATGTTTGAACTTGGGAATACCAGAAATGCATCTAACACCCATATCCATGGTGTGTCATGTCATGTCTGACATGAGTACTTTGTTTGTTGTGATGGGTCCAAGAAACTTGACCTGTATCTCACCACAATACAATAACAGAAAACATGAAAAGGAAAGGAAGGAAAATTATGAGGTAAAAATAAGCGCACAGAAGGAAATATATATGCATGGAAAGTGAGATCTTGGAAATTAAGAGTGAAGATAAAATAAACCAAGGTTTCACTTGAATGCTTGTAACTTATGCTAAAAACTTTGCACTTGACTTGTCTCAGAAGTTTTACACTTAAAAAATGACCTATTTCTAAACTAAATTTTTGGTGGACCAATAAAAGAAGTTTCTGTGATTTTCCATCCTTTACTCCTCACACAAACCATATGAGCAAAGTAAAGGAAAATTCTTAATTCTATCCCCTTTCTTTCCTCTTCCCCCTAACCAAGTGCAGTATATGTGACATCTGTCAAAACAAACTAAGTAATCTTAAGCTGTACAGGAGCAAGTCAGTACATTTGAACTTACCTTTCGTGGCTTTACAGGGACATCCAACAAAATCTCTGATTCTCTAAGCAATTCATGCATTAAAGACCCACTCCAACAACCAGCTGCAATTATAACAGCCTTCTTACTGTACAAGGTATTTTTGGAAGTAAGAACAGCTTCAACCTCCTCATGGCTACCAGACCTGAGTATGTAAGAATATGTAGTTAGCCTAACAGCCGGCATCACCTCCATACTGCATTTTCCACTCATGGCACTAGTTTCAAGTGCATGTTATAATGTGACAACAAACCGTAATAAACATGTCACTGGGTCATGATAGAACTCTGCATATCTGCCTTTTGATGCAAAATGTCTGTTGGCCTACATATTAACCATATCTATCAATATGAATTATACCGTGTATGAATGGCAGATAATTTATCTTGATTAAAATAAAACAAGAAAATGTTTGCCATATAGTCAAAAGGACAAAATAACTAACCTTTTCAATAAATGCAACAGTACGTTGAGCATCCAATTGGCAGTCATCAGGAAGGAAGGCAGCACTACTATCTTCTCCAACCATAAGGGCAGGTTCCTCTTGAAGCAAATCATGGCCAGACAGGTACTCTGCTTGTAATCCAGCTTCAGATAACTGCTGCACCCTCCTTTTTAATAAATCCGAATCTCCAGGAGTTCTACCAATTAATAGGCTTCCTATAAATTTGAGTACCATATCATCCCATAGTTTTAATATTTGACCTTTTGTATCTCAAAAAGAAAAGAAAATACTAAAATAATCCCACAATGTTTTAAGAAGTTTGTGATATCTACAGCAGCAAAGCAATTTCTGCTTGAGGACTTCCGTTGTGCTTAGTAAGCAACAGAAAAAGTAAGCTTGGTTGTTCATTCTCTGATCCACACCTTATCTGTTCTAGAAATGTTTAGCTAATGTTTGCACCATGGATGTTGTTTAGGTGAAGAATTACTACAAAAAAAGAATGGCCATTCTGCTTGCAATCCAGAATGGTCATGGATGATGGATGATGCTTCACATGTTGATAAAAAGAAAAGAGTCATATAAATTTTCATAGCATTTATGATATTTTTAAGCACAATGGCCATTCAACAAGATTTAGATATTTAATTTATTTTGTAGGTACTCAGAACTGACTTTGAGAAAAAAAAATAGTAAATATTTTAAAGGCCTATGCATAGAATGGAGATAACTGAATGTTATGGCAATCTGAATTGTGTACAACAATCTAAAATCACTTCCCAAAGAAACTATAAACTAATTTTTTTTTTGTTGGTGTGTGCATGGAGGTCGACGCATCAGAGGAATTTGTGATCTGAAAAAAGTTCAGAGTGTGAATACCTGTCTTCTTCCAACCCAACACTTCTAGAGGATTCAACCCTTGATCATGTATGCTGTCTGCCAACATCTCCCACAATTCATGACTTCTCATTGCTAGCTCCCATTTATCACTTCCAGGTGTTTTGTGTAACCTTCCATATATAGCCCTGCCCTAGAAACGGCTCAAATGCCAAACCAAAGGTGGAGAAATCAGTAAGGGAGGAAAAAGAAGACAAAAAAAATAGACATGCTAACAAAATAAACATCCTAAACACTGCAAATTCTCATACAATGACATAAGTGTTTCACATTTTTCTGAATGAAATGGAAGTTATGATCAATGAGAATGATTTTAAGAAACAATTAGAAACACAGTAATCATACGACTAAACAATCTTTTGCTTAATTTTCTATGCAATGCTAAAGATAAAGTTTTTGAGTTGCCAAATGCACACATTTTTTAAAAATGCTCAATTCAAATTTTAAATACAACTCATCAACTTTACCCTCTCAAGTTTTCAAATTCTTCCTAGGCTTTTCTTTTATATTAATAGTAAAGGGCATTGGGGAAAGTGTAAAAACTTTTTTATTTGATTTCTGGACCATGGAGGAATATATGTCATCATACTTGTTGTTTTTTTAAGCAAGACCTATCAATTATAGTGTATTCCAATCTTTACTCTAATACACCCTTAGTTTCTCACTCTAAAGGAACAGAAATGCACAATACATTGAGTCTAATTGTTGTCGAAACCCTTCGTAATTATTTTACTTATATATCAATGCAGGGACGAAACTAGAAAGTTAGTTTTAGGGGAGTCAGACTACAGTAAATTGTTTTTGAGGGGCCAAAGCAAAAATACAGGACCTACAATGTGTTTTTTGTAAACAAATTGAAAAGCTAAAAAAGGCATTTTTAACAAAAAAATTTTGCTCTCCATCACTATATAAATGAATGATTGGGCAATCGAGGAAGTAGGCGGCATGTGCAAGTGAGAAAGTGTTCTAAAGAGAAAGTCATCAGTTTCTTCAAATTCTTCAATGTAGTGAAAGATGGGTTATTTGGGATTTTTCTATGTTGAAGCAAAATCATTCGAGATTCAATCTGGAGATGGGAAACGAGGCATTCGTTTTGCCAAGAGGAGCAGAGGAACCTATCGGAGATGGATAGAATATGTTGGATCCCTTCCAAAGGAAGCAACTTGAAGTAAGGTCATACTATCATGTGTTAACCATACTTATTGGTTCCCCTTTTCCATGGAAGAATATTTGGAGAATTAAGGTTCCTTCGAGAGTAGCATTTTTGTGTGGACGGTAGCATTAGGAAAAATACTGACTTGAATAGCTTGAGGAAGAGGAACATCATTATGGTAGATTGGTGTTGTATGTGCAAGAAGAGTGAGGAATCCATTGATCACCTTCTTTTTCATAGTGAAGGAGAGAGAGCTTTATAGAGCTTGTCTTTCAATTTGTTTGGTATTGTTTGGGTTGTTGGTGAGTTTGGTAGGTCGGCAAGACATCGCAACACTTTGAAATTTTGCAGGTTGGCTCCATTGTGTTTAATGTGGTGTATTTGGAAAGAACGGAATGCAAGGAACTTTGACGATTAAGAGACTTCAGTAGTAAAGCTATAAAAAATCATGTTCAATTCCCTTTACACATGGATAGCAGCAAGTCATAGTTCTTTTTTCTTTTTCTTTTTTTCTGATTCTCCTGAGATTTTAGACGTTTATTCTTTTTTTTCTCCTTAAAAGGAGTTATCTTGTGTACTTCATTTGTACAGAGAGTTGCACCCCTATACACTTGATAATAAGATTGAATTACTCATAAACAAAGAAAAATCCAATCTTTAATCTAATTGTCGAAATGATACTTATAAGGACGTGGTTCTCTTGTTCTTTCCTTTGTCCACATTTTCTCGATAAACAAACGGAGCACAAGGAAACAGATCCGGATAAAGGACCCGAGGGAGTAGACTTTACCTGCACCAGTAGCACCGGAACAAGGGACGGCCTTGTCGACAACGGCGACAGACAAGTCCGACCCGATCAGGAACTGCCGGGCGATAGTCAACCCGATGATTCCCGCTCCCACGATCACCACATCAAAAGCACGAGAAGACGCGGATATCACGGCTTCGGGCCGGTTTATTCGGGTAGACAGCGAAAAGGATTTCCCGGCGAGAATTTGGAACCAAACAAGCTTGTGCTTGACTCGAAGGCGAAGCTACCAAACTGTCTCCTTGGAGATGAGACCACGCCGTTCGTGCAGGGGTTGGGATTTGGGCGAAACGTTGATGTTGAAGCCATTTTCTGTCTCCAAAAGTTTTGTTCTTTGCAGCTCTATTGATTTATCCAGAGTGAAAATGCAGGAAATCAGCAGAGAAGACTGAACCAGGGAGTAGGGTAGAGAGTGTACTCCTCAAGAAAACTGTCTGACATCCCACTGGGTGTATTATATTATATATATAACTGTCTGACATCCCACTGGATGTATGATATATATTATATTATATATATATATATATATATATATATATATTGTTTCCATACATGTAAGAAGAGAATAGGGAGCAAATTGGGCAGCACATGTTATTCTATCACAATTTACTGCTCAAATTGTCTGCACATCTCCTTGCTGATATCCCAATCCTGTAAGAGGATGTTTTTTTAACCTGAGTCTGTTGATTATGAGTCATCTTATTTGCAGTTGAACTGCTACAGAATCAAGGCCATGAAAACAAAAAGAAACCAACAAAGAACTTCTACAGGAAAGGGGATTCCTAAGCAGCATATCCATTTGACATGTTATAATGAAACATATCCGGTTTATTTGTGCAACCTTAAACCAAAACAAGTGAAGTCCCACTCCAAATGAGTTGCCCTAGCACTCATCCAATCAACATCGGCCTGGGACGGCAAATGGTGCATTAACAACTTTCCCAGGATTGCCCAGCACCAGATCAGCAACCATCTCAGCAGTTCCCAAAGCCTGGAAATTGGACCAAAATGATGAATAAGTCTTACAATTATGGCATATTATGTAACACCATGCTCCAGGTAGTATAATATTGTCCGCTTTGAGCCTCAATCCGAAACGGTTTTGTTATTAGGTTTACCTCAAAAAAGTCCCAATACCATTTGGAGAAAAGCATGCTCTATATAAGCACATCTCATTTCTCACATTCAAACAACGTAAGATGTCACAAATGGAATACAAAATGTGTTATGGCATTTTCCGAATACAGTCACCTCTCTGTGGACGTAGGCACATTGCCGAATCACGTTAAATTTGTTTCTCGACACTCTTAAATCTCTCTCTTTTCAATTCTATGTTGTTTATTATTGTTGTGAATGGTAACTTAACACATGCATTCTTTAGCAGAATAAGAGAGTATGAAATTACCAAAGAAAGTCCTCCTTCATGCCCAGTTGCAAGGAACACATTTGACAAGCCAGGCACAGGCCCGATCACTGGCTTCCCATCAGGCACTAGACAAGCAAATGATATAATCATTGCAGATATTCAAAACCCATATTTAAAAATAAATCTCTGTTCCACAGGATTTTAAATCATATTGGGACTCACTATATGGGCGTAATCCTACTCTCACTTCTCTGCTCCCACTGAAATCTGAAAGGGGCAACTCTTTTAATGTGGGAAAAAATTCCCCAGCCCGCTTCCATATTTGATTGATGATGGGTTCATCCACTTCAGAGCTGAACCCTGAAAACTGGCGGCTACTCCCTGAAAAGACAGATATTGGATTGATGGTCAGAGATTGGAATTTCTCCCAACAGCCAATATGATCTATTGCACATGCATATATATATATATATATATATATATATAATGCAAAAGCTTACAAATAGAAGGGATGTTCAGAGAAGAAAAGCAACGTTTTAAAGCCTAAAGGCCAAGACTGGACAAGCAAAACCATTGCAGTTGAATGGAGAAGTAATTCTACAAGAAAGAAACAAAAGTAAAAAGTACAAAGCTAAAAGTTCTGTCTACATGTAATGATAAAAGGTATAAAAATCATACCAAGAACAAGGTTCCCCATAGCATCCATTGTGGCTGTCATTGAAACAGACAAGGCTTGCCCATGATCAAGTGATCCAGAAGGTGAAATGGTTTGATGATTGACATATCCGCCTCCATTAGACCATGATTAGTGCAATGCGGCGTTAATAACCGCCCGCCAACCGCCAACATAACGTATAATTGGTTAAGCGGTTAGCAATATAAAATCCATAACCGCTACTAACATTAACCACTTTTTATATATTATATTTTATAATTATAAATATAATAATATTTATACATATAATATAATTAATTAATCATTAATGATTAAATCACATTTTTGTTTTAGATAATTAAATTACAATTTAAGTGTTAATATATTATCACTATAATTTATAATTTTATATGATTATAACTTATAAGTATGCAAGTTCATACTAATATAAGTTAAAAGGGTAGCAAAATCTATCTCAATTCTCAATCAAAGAGAGAGTCTCAAGTTCATGCTAATACTTATATATATATATATATATATATATATATATATATAATCTAGAGACTTAGTTTATGTTATCATCTATATAACATAAAGTTCATATTCAACAATAATTGAACTATTAAGACTAAAGGATCTCAAATTTGATTAAGTAAATATAATTCATAATTTAAATCATTAATCTTATTATCTAATTTAATTATTATTTATTAAGATTATATGACTATATAGTATATAATATCAAATTAAGTAATTGATATTAAATTCAACAATGTGATACTTATAACAATAATTAAAGTATTAATGTATTTTTTTAAAAAATTGACAATTTTTGAACAATTTTAATCTTAAATCATTAAAAAAAAGAAAAAAAAGAAAGCAAAACTACACCATTTTGCAGTTATATATATTTATCTCTTTCTAATTCTAACCCTAAAAGTTAAAACCCCATTTGGCCATTTCTCTCAAACTCAGTCTCACGCGGCATTGCCCATTCTCTCTCTCTCTCGCTCTTCAAATATCTTTGAAGACTCAATGAGCAACCTCCCCAGGACCAGAGAGTCATCCTTGAACTCAATCGATCCCATAATTTCAAAGGAACAATCTTTGATGAAGTTTTAATGTTTTATTTGTATCATTTAATGTTTTATTTAAACTTCTTTAATATGTTGTGTTGAACCTTTTTTTATACGTGTAACAGTTGTGTTGAGCTTTTATTTTAAATATGTTGTGAAAGTTGTGTTGAGCTTTTTTTTTTATATGTTGTGTTTGTTATTTTATATTTATTTAAAGTTAACTTATGATTTAATATTTAAGTTTTTTTTTAAGTAAATATAAATTTGAGGTCAAATGTTTTTATTTTTCAATATGGGCTCTTTTATAGTAATTGAGACAAAAAAAAAACACTAAAAAAAAAAAAAAAAAAGCCCAATTTTGAAAAAAGCAGCGGTTATCTATTTCATTAGCTAATTAACACCGCTAACCGTTAGGCGGTTAGCGATTCGATTAATAAATCTACTAACCGCTAGTGTGATTCTGATTATGATTATTGCCACTAACCGCTAGTAAATGATAGCACCCCTAACCATGATTCAATTGAAGGGCATTGAAATTTTCCAGCACAAGGAGGTGACCCTACCATGCAGATCATATGAAAGGTGGGGTGTCGCACAAAAATACAAGCTACTAAAAGCATGTTTGGAATTATGTTTGAGAAATAAAGCTTTTAAATCAAAAAGTGCTTTTTGGCAAAAAAAGAAGAAGTGAATTTTAGCTATTTTAAAGTTTTTTGGACTCTTAAAAGCACTTTTAATTTTTTTTACCAAACGGATAGTGACAAAGGAATGGGGCTGGTATAGGCAATGCTCCTCCCTAATTCACAAGAAAATATAATTTTCAAGGCTATTTTTTTTAAGGTTGTTATTATTATTTTGCATATTGGCCCCTACTCAAAAAAAAATTTGGCCATTGGCCCCTACCCATTGCAATCTCTGCCTTGGTCCCCGCAAACGGGTACTTTTTTTTTAAACAGACTTTTTGAGTGTTAAATACATTTTTAGACCCCTTAAACGTACACCAAACAAACCCAATTTAACTCATCAAGAAGGAAAGGTTGCATAAAAAAGTTTGTCAATAAAAGAAGTTTATGTGATTTTCCATGCTTTACTCCTCACACAAACCAAAAGAGCAAAGTAAAAGAATTCTTAATTCTACCTCTGTCAAAACAAACTAAGAAATCTTAAGCTGTGCAGGAACAAATCAGTACACTTGAACTTACCTTTCGTGGCTTTACAGGGACATCCAACAAAATCTCTGATTCTCTAAGCAATTCATGCATTAAAGACCCACTCCAACAACCAACTGCAATTATAACAGCCTTCTTACTGTACAAGGTATTTTTGGAAGTAAGAACAGCTTCGACCTCCTCATGGCTACCAGAGCTGGGTATGAAAGAATATGTCGTTAGCCGAACAATTGGTATCACCTTCATACTGCGTTTTCCACGAGTAATTCTAGAAATGTTCTTTTGTGTCACTCTACAATAATGATCAATCACAAACATAATGGTGATTTTAAAAGCAATATTATTTTTATAGTGACATAAAAGTAACTTATGGCATTATTCGTTTTCCACTCATGGCAATAGTTTCAAATGCATGTCATAATGTGACAACAAACCTTAATAAACATGTTACTGGGTCATGATAGAACTCTGCATATCTGCCTTCTGATGCAAAATGTCTGTTGGCCTACATAATAACCATACCTATCAAATATAAATTACAGTGTGTGAATGGCAGATAATTTACCTCAATAAAAAAACAAGAAAATGTTTGCTATATAGTTAAATGTACAAAAATAACTAACCTTTTCAATAAATGCAACAGTACGTTGAGCATCCAATTGGCAGTCATCAGGAAGAAAAGCAGCACTACTATCTTCTCCAACCATAAGGGCAGGTTCCTTCTGAAGCAAATCATGGCCAGACAAGTACTCTGCTTGCAATCCAGCTTCAGATAACTGCTGCACTCTCCTTTTTAATAAATCTGAATCTCCAGGAGTTCTACCAATTAATAGGCTTCCTACAAATTTGAGTACCATATCATCCCGAATATGGAGATATAAGTGTTTCTCCTTGACTACGTACAAACAGAATAAACATACTAAACACTTCAAATTCTCATACAATGACACAAGTGTTTCACATTTTCCTGACTGAAATGAAAGTTATGATCCTTGAGAATAATTTTAAGAAAAATTTAGGAACACACTAACCATACGATCGAGTAACATAAACAATCTTTTGCTAAAATTTCTATGCAATACTAAAGATAAAGTTTTCAAGTTGCCAAATGCACACATTTTTTTGTTTTGGAAATGCCCATTAATCATCTCAAATTTTCAATACAAATCTTTAACTTTACCCTCTCAAAGTTTCCAAATTATTCTTCCTCAGCCTTTCTCTTACCCTCTCAATACAATGCTAATATAGCGAAGTTATGATAGTTTAATGGTTATCACCGCTTTAAAATGCATTTTGTCAAGAAGGGTGCGAATATACATATAAGCACATCCAAGGCCGGCTCTGCTTTTCAGGGCCTTAGGCAAAACTTCTAAATGATGCCTTATTTTTTTTAATATTTAAATATTAATTAAATAATTTTTTAATTAAATAATATATTTTTTAATATTATTATATTTAGAGTTCTTCATGTATCTTACTGTAACTTCTAATTCTTACAATAATAAATCTATATTAATGTATCTTGTGAGTGTATGTTTAGGATTTTTGGTTTCAAACAAGCTCACCAAAAAAATTGTTAGAAATCGGCAAGGGATTGAGCTAAAAATTATCAAAACTTACCAAACAAAAACACATCCGATTGATGAGCATTTGTAGTCTGATTGAGCTGAAAATTGACATGGATGTTAACGATATATGAATCTTCATTGTCAACGGTAGAGATTGGATTCTGACTTCTAAGCATTCTATATCGAAAAGGAAAAAAGAAGAGAAGAAAAGGAAGAAGAGGAAGGAGAGGGAGAGGGAGAGAGAGATAGCTCAAATGGGAGAAATGGACTTTGCCCACACTAGATAGAGGAGAGAGAGAGAATGACTCTTTACTTTTTTAGATTAGTGTGAGGGAAAAAGACAAAAAAAAAAAAGTGGGGGGGGCCTTATTATTATTTTTTATTTTTGTGGATAAATTGGTCTTATTTTACTATAAGCTTATTATATTGGGGCCTTATTTTAGAGGCCTTAAGTTTTTATGGGAAAAAAATTTGGGCCTTATTTTTTTTTAAAAAAAAAAAATTAGGCCTTAAGTTAAAATAAAATTAAAAATTATTTTGGGCCTTATCAAAAAAAATTTGGGGCCTTATTTAAAAAATTTTTGGGGCCTTACTGAAAATTTTTTTGGGCCTTATTACTTGGGGGCAGTCGCCTAGCCCCTAAGCTGGCCCTGAGCACATCTCAAACCAAGGCAATGTGGGACGCACACTAAGCCTATGAGTTTTGGTCTAACAATGGTATATTAAGCATTCACACTTATTACATATTTTCAAGGTGATTAGACTATCATTTTTACACTCACACATATATACTCAACACATACCTATATACATACCTATATATCTATATATTTATATGTGTTACTATCCTATTGTCCCACATTGGTTAAATCTAATCTTAACCATGTTTTGGACACCCTTTTCTTGCAAGCCAGTTTTAAATTGTGAGTTTTACCAAAGTTTATAACAATATCTATGCATGTAATATTCTTTCTAGAAAGAATATAAGGAAGTGGTTATCTTGTTCTTTCCTTTATCCACATTTTCTCGATAAACAAACAGAGCACAAGGAGAAAGATCCGGATAAAGGATCCGTGAGAGTAGACTTTACCTGCACCAGTGGCACCGGAACAAGGGACAGCCTTGTCTACCATGGCGACAGACAGGTCCGACCCAATCAGGAACTGCCGGGCGATAGTCAACCCGATGATTCCAGCTCCGATGATCACCACATCAAAAGTACGAGAAGACGCGGATATCACCGCTTCGGGTCGGTCTATTCGGGTGGACATCGAAATGGAGCCAAACAAGCTTGTTCTTGACCCGAAGGCGAAGCTACCAGACTGTCTCCTTGGAGATGAGAAACGCCGTTCGTGCAGGGGTTGGGATATGGGAGGAACGTTGATGTCGAAGCCATTTTGTAGCTGGTTCAGTCAACTGCTCATCAGCTTCGACAGTAATATTTTATCACGTAAAAAGCAGCTGAGAGTCAGAGTATGTAGTGTACTCCTCAAGCAAAATGTCTATCATGCCCCCGGATGCATCTATTATTACTAAATTTTTTTAATCATCGTACTAAACGATAGACGTCTTATTGTTTGCATAGATGAATCTCATAAATACTCTCTTCCATAAGGCTTGAATTGGTACCAAAGTATTGTAAATTGTTAGGAATTTGAATCCCTACCAAAGCCAATTAACCTTTAGATCAACCATTTGTTAAAAAAAGGGGAGGGGTTAATTGATAGTATCACATCAAGTCGTTAACAAAAGTGTGATAAAAATGAAGTGTATACTCTTTCAATCTTTTGTATGGGGGAATCCTAATTTGTGATTAATATATATGTTGTATAATATTGATCTTGTGTAAAACGGAAATGTATCATCTCCATTTCAAGTGAAATGAAAGCAATTCTTTTAATATATTTAAGAGGATAATATTATTTAATTGTATAAGTTACAAAGTCACAAGTGAATCTCTACTAGGCAACAAAGACCAAGGACAAATTCAAAACACATCTTAAATGCACTAGATAGATCATCTTTGTTTCATTTCCTTCTCCGAGAAAACATGGTAATCAAATTCGACAGAAAATGAAGTTTAATTTATAAGGATGTTTTGGTCCATTAAAGTTAAATAAAATGGTTAGGCTACGTAGGTGGTCCATAGGTCATTAGGATGTCCAATAAAAAAATTACTACAAACAAATTTTTCAACTTTTCAATACAACTTTTTTATTTTCTTATATCAATTATTATTATTTTTTATTTGTAAATAGTGCATTGTAAAAAAACTTGGGGAATGTACTGGTATTTAACAAACACTCTCTAAGAAAAAAGTTTAAACATTATCCTAGTTTCAAGTGAAGAAAAAATGTGTTCTTTTGTCGATTAGTTATGATGATTTTTTTCATTTGTTTTTTCGTTCTAGTTAGGTGATTCATTTGTATACTTTCAATATATTTATAAGCACCTTACGCTTTTAATAAGACTGGTTATTTTTATTTTAATAAAAAGGTTTTAGGTGTGAAAATAATAAGGTAATTGAGGAACCTTGAAATTGGGTCAATCATACTTAACCCAAACTTGGCCTACTTTCTGAAGCTCATATCATCCATGGTCCAAGCTCAGTCTGATAATTATGAGCCGTTATCTGCAGTTGAACGGCTACAGAATCAAGGCCAAGAAAAAAAAAAAAAAACATCTGCAGAAGGTTATAGGTAAAAATATGCAGCTCTTAGTGCACTTGAGAGCTGGACAGGCAGATCTAGCTTTCATGCAGATCCTATACTATGACTGAAAGCTGAGAGAGTAAGGAGAGTAAAGAACTTGGATAGAGAGAACTTGATGGGCAAAAAAGTTTCTTTCTTATTTATTTATTAAAAAAAAAAAAATCATCATACAAATTCCTCATTGATGTCCCAATTAAAGGATTAAAGGATTTTGCTTATCACCTATCTTTTTCCCTCCCCTTCTGGACCTCTCCTCCCAATCACAGTATTAAGAGGTAATTTTATTCAATTCCACACTAGAAGTTCCAAAACACAAAAACAAAAAGAACAAAGTTTCTTCCAAACTAGATCAGAGGAAATTCCTCCAACAAAATCTATTAAATTGACATCGGTCTAAAATACACATAAAATAAAATAAAAAATAAAGGGCTTCCAAAACAAAATTGTACAGGCACATTGTCTGGACAGTGGACACCAAAATTTAAGAACAGACAATGAGGAGGAAATACATGAGAAACTCCAGCAAATAAGAAGTATTACATGAAGAAATATATAAAAATAGCAAGACCTCATGGCACAGGCATTCAAGAACCATTACTTTCATTTGCTTTTTGAGGTTCCCAACAGTTCGAAGCCTATAAACCCAGGAACTCACTTCCCATTAGTGCCTGAAGCTGATCACCGAATTGAAAAGAACAAGCTGTTGCTCTTTGTGATCAAGTTAAAGCAGCATCAATCTCAGGTCAATGTTGATCTGTTGTTCAAGAAACAGAACACCATATATCAAAGTTCATCCAAGTTAATAACCAAGTCACTAAACCAGTAAACTTCTAATGGATTTGTTCCAGAATCAGTTTTCCCAAGGCAATCAGGTTCTTCCAATGCTTTTTCTAAGGACTCTGCCAAATCTGCCTCCCATATACCTAAACTACAAACTCTCTTGTAGGTTGCATAACATACTGCTCTTAGGCCTTCCGAGATCATCTCCCTCAAAGATCCACAAATCTCTTCACTATTCATTACATTGAGAAAAGTTTCAGATAAACCAGGTTTCCAAAATACGATAATGGCACAGCTCTTATCCACTAACCGAACATCAAATTCTTCAGAGAAAACGTCATGTGACCCTTGTAGCAAGCTTTTCAGTATTCCAGCAGTAATTGTACGTTTAAATCCCCACAAGAAAACCAAATGCTCACAACTCACTTTTCTTGTATTGTTTGTCCAAATATTAACATCCCCATCAGTTGATTCTTGAGGGCTCATGGAGCATGAATTTAAAATGTTTGCATACTCCTCAAGGGCTGGAACCAAATTGTTGTTATCAGATTTGGTTGGTGCAATTCCAGAATGGAACAGAGCTTTGCAAACAAATGAGCGATGCGTAGAACATTATGCCCATGAATCTTGCCTTCATTCGCAGTATCTGATAAACATAAAATTAGTATACAGAATTCAGGTCTGCTCTGAGGTAAATGACCATGATGTGGTTACTAACAGTCTTACAAGCAAGAGATTAAGGTCAAGTAATTTATAACTAGTATTTTTACAAAAATTTCTCTTTGGAACATAAACTTGGTGTTTATTTTATGAAGTACCAATACCGATGCTGGATGCAGATACGTTAAGATACAGACATGAAAACAAATCAATTCGTGAACATTAGTTAATTAGTGTATGACTAAAATATTTTGAATACAAATACATAGGCTTAAAATATGTATAAGTAATTAATCTGTTATAGAAATTATAAATAGCAAAACAAACACATCTATGTTTGACATTTACAGCATTTGAAATTCTGAAAGGAAATGAATTAGCAAAAAGAAAAACGAAGAAACAGATCAGCAAAACAGAAATAAACAAGTTGTTTGCATTATTGCAGCAATAGTTTAAGCCTGCCTACCCTTAGCCAAAAGAAAAATTTGAGCCTGCCTACTGTAGGTGACCCACACGCCAATGAAATCCTCAATCAAGAAACTAACACTGAACCTAGATGGGAAATCCAATTCTGAAGCTAGCATTAACTTCTTCTTTTTTTCCAATCAAACATGTTCCTTGTTGACTCTCCCCCCTCCTTCTCTCTTAAACTCTTTCTCGTTTTTCTACAGGGTAGTACCACTTGGTGGTTTCAAGTTTATCCAAGTGAGCACTGACATGAAGCATGGCCATGTTTCCATGTGTGTATGGGTGCTTGTATGTGTTTGTTTTACTCCTGAGAAAGAGTGACAGACCTTGGTGCTGAGTTTCATGATCCTTTAAGTAGGAAATAGCTGTAGGTATATTGGTAACTTTTCTCAAAGGGCCAATTTCCTTCATCAGTTGCTGGACATCAATTATATGTGGGAAAACCAAGCGCAAGGAGCACATAAATTCATCAACATTAGGAGGTAAAGGAGTGAGGAACTTCGAATGAATAAATGTAAAATCTGCATGAAGCAACAAAATACTGTAAGATGAATTAAAGAAAGGTCATATTAGTGTTTGAAGGTATTGAAAATTATTTATATAGAGATCCACCATTAAGGGAATTGCGGGAGACAACAGGTCTCTGTGAAGCAGAAATCAAGTCGATCACCTCTCGAAAACCACGGACTTTCTTGGTTTGTTCTTCTTGAAGATTTTGAAGCTCTTTCTGTCAATCAAAACCTCAATTACATAGCTTAGTAGAAGCTTCACCATGCATTTAATAACCCAAAAAATGATTCTACTTGCTACCTGAAGTAAAACCTTGTCCTCTTTTGAACTTGTCAAAATGACACGAACTGTCTGGGTTGCTCCACCCTTTGCTGGGATTATTAAAGGAACAAGGTCATCAGAGAACTCTTCCAACATCTGTAGCCAACCCAGAAAAAATATTCCACATGCAGCCCCAAATGAAAATCAAAATCCATACTAATTATACCAGCACTAAGGGAGAGGAAACCTCAGCATCACTTCAACCAACGGATATAAAACTTGATTAGATCAATCTACCTCTAGCACGAGCTGCACTTGATGTTCACTGCAAATATCAATATTCATGCATGGTCTTGATCCATACTCTTCACTCCCTAAGACCAGCTTTCTTAGGGAACTCAATAGAGGCTCTGCAAATTAGAAGTAAATGCACCAAGGAATTAAATTGAACAAGAGTTACTAGATGCTGAAAGAAATAATCAAAGTAGGAGCATTATCCTTACCATCTTTGCTTGCACTAGAATCTTTACATGCATTTCTCCAATACTTAACCCGTGATTTAACCCTCTCAATGAATACTAAATCAGCAACACTAGGTGTAGAAGAAGATTTCACTACATGAGTGATGGGAATTGGATTCCTCATCTGAAGTATGGCTGCAGACTCTTGTGCCCTAGATAAATATGATATGCCTGTCACAAGAAAATTAACCTTTTCTTTCAGCTTGGTATAGGACATTTCATGAGACATTAACCCCAAAACATAAATACATTCTATCTGCCTTTGGTTACAAAATCCTTAGTAAAATCATCAGCATCTGCAACTTGCACCATATCCTTAACTACACACGCTTCTTCTATTGAAGATGATATTATGAGTAACACTATTTAATAGACTATTACACAACTGTCATTCACCTATGATAATGTGCCACTGAAAATTAGCCTTTGTAATTTTTTTTTTTTTAATGATTATCCAAGAGCTGCTTTTCGCCGTAAAATCATCAAGTTGCATGGCAGTTGGCATTACTCTAATATTATTAGACAAGATTATGGTCTGAGATTCAAATTTTTAAATCTTTGGAGTTCATATAACCATAAGGCTCACCATCGTATATGCAGGCATTAAAATCAAAACCTTCTCGAGCCATGGACGTCAAATATGACGTTTGACATGAAAAACTATAAGATGGCATCCCTATCTTCAGTTCATCCCTAGGAAACAAATGGAAGTTATATCTGCACCAGAAGCAAGAAAATACCGTCATCAATCAAGTCTTGTGTATAAGAAGGCTGTTTGAATCTTAGAATTCAAAGTTTTCTCCTTTTTATGGCCTTACTTCCACACCCACAAATTGGTTTGGAGGTCAGGTAACATTTCTTTTTATTTTTCCTTTTCCCCAAATGTTCTTGGAAACCAAACATAACGCAAAGAAGAAACAAGAAATTGATTGGACATGTAGCACCAAGCAGGGCAGGACAAGCGGTGATGAAGCAGAGGACTTTTCATTTTGTTTGTTATTTTCCCACATTTTCTTGCAAACCAAACAGAACATAAGGACAAGTACGACTCACGGGTGAGCGAGGAGCTTGGAGTCTCTAACGGAGAAGGGGCAGACGGCGAACTGGAGGAGCTGGAAGCGCTCGGCGGCGCGCTTGGCCTTGGCATAGGCGGTGTGGGACGTGTCGAAGGGGAGGAAGCGGTGCCACGGCGCAGCCACGGAGCCGGTCCTCTGCAGCGACACGGCGATGAAGTCGGAGTGGGCGATGTGGGTCTTGATCTCCGAGAGAGATTCCTCGAAGTTCGTCTTGGTCACTTGCTTCACGCTCCACTTCTTGCAAGATTTTGTGCAAAGCCAGCGTCTCTGCGGCAGCCGAGAAAGCAGAGCAGCCATGGCTGGTCGCTACTCTCTTGGCAATGTTGCCTTTGTCCAAAGGAAATTTCTTATTTCAACATTTTTTTTCCTGGAAAATACTATTTTTGCAAAATGCGTCATAATTTGAGAGGCTAAAATATACTTTTCTTTTTATTTTTTTTTATAATTTCCATTGTTGAAAATAATTAGAAAACTAATTTAAATTATTTTATCAGCATTATTAGATAATTATAAAATAAAAATAAAGTATATAAAATTATTATTATTTTTTTAATATTTTAAGTATAATACTATTTTTTACATTCATATATGAGACTCGTATCCGTATCACAGCGACTAACTTGATGTGTTTTAAGTAACTTTTTAATTAATAAAAGTTACTTCAAGTATGACATGTGAATTGGTATAAGATAATAATATATGAATGATAAATAAGTGTGAAAATAACATTACTCATATTTTAGCAATAGTAGAAGAAAAATGACAATTTTCTTTCGAATCTAGTTAATTTAGTATATTAGATTGATGAGTTCATCACACTTTTATAGTTTTATTTCATTTTAATGGTGACATTGTCAATCAGCCTTTATTTCAAAAAAAAAAGGTTGGCACCAATTCAACAAAGTGAGGTAAAAAATTGGATAAAGTGTGATGTATGGCATTACTTCAACAAGTATCTACAATGCATATGATTATCACATACTTTATAAAAACTTAAAAAATATTTAGGGTACTAAAACTACTTTTATGATTAACATATATTTTAAACACATGTCAATTAAATAGATTGAATTGAAAAAATTCTTTAAATTCAATTTGAAAGAAAACCTTTTTTGAAAAATTATTAGGAACTGAGCAATTTCCAATAAAAAATTTAAAAAAAAAAAACCTCTCGAACTTCTAAATTAAAAGATTGAAATTTAATTAAAAGTTATTTTTGAAATATTAATAAATATTATTATTGTTATAAAGAGTGCCACTTGGATTTCACCAAATAATAGGATTATGAAAGAAAAAATGTTGAAAAATAGTAATTTGTGTTCATAAAGTACATTCGAAATTGTTTTTGAGAAATAAAATTTTTAAGTTAAGAATGTGCAGTTTGAGTAAAAAAATTTAAAAAAAAAAAAGTGATTTTGAATTTTTTTACTAAACATTCAACTTTTATTTGGCACAACTTTTTAGGTACTAAAAGTACTTTTTTAGCTTTCAAATGCAATCTCAAATAGGTTCAAAAGCTCGTCATTGAAGAAGTTAAAGATTTATCTTCTAGTTAGTAAATATCAAGAAATTGTAGGTTTATAAAAAAAAAATTCCTTCGTTTTCATATTGAGAGACATTATCAACTAAATTAATTGATACCCATAATAAAACTGTTGAATTTGTCAAAATTTATCAGAATAAATTTTCTATGATATAATCAATTTTCTCTCATACTCTTAACCACAAATATTGAAGGGGGAAAAAGAATCAGAATAGAAAGACTCCTTTGTGTCTCTCCCACATGAAACTTACGTGCTGCATGCACTCAACTATAACTTACATATTTCTTGGTCATAAAAAAAATAATAAAAACAAAACAAAACTTGCATATTTCTCTCATATTGGGTTTCCAGCCAATGCCACAAAAAATTGAATAATTCAAATTAAGGTGCAATTCCAATGGAAGTTTTCAATAATCAGAAGATCTGTTCTTTATGGTTAAAAGGGTCAGATTGTTGTCATACACTTGTGTATATCTGCAGAGAAAACAAAGTGTTATTTAGTAGTAAGTCATATGTGTCTTTTCAGTAATGTATTGAGCACTTGGCTGAAAACCATTGCTTTAAAAATGTGTAGAAACAGAAAGAAAACCATCCATTTACTGCAATGATTATGAAAAATAGTTCTTTCATGTCAACATACTATCCCAAAGTTCTTGAAGGGGAAGGAAATATGAAAATAGAAAGGGAAATGGAAGTACCCAGCAACATTTCAATTGGAAGTTCATGGCCTCCATTCATCCCCAGTCTTATATACAACTGATCTCGTCCATCTTCACTCCCAGTGTATGGAAAACACATATCATGATCACCACTGCAGAAAAAAGAATTGTTGCACCTAGTTAACAAAGAGTACATATCACATTTGAACATAACATATCACATTTCTATTTAACAACCTTTGACATGCAGCTCACAAATTAATTTCAAAGGAAGGAACATTTAAAAACATTCACTCAAATAGCCAATGGACATACAACTACCAAAATTCCAAACTCAAAAAGATTATTCTACAATAACTCCGTATCAGCCAAACTTTGAAATAAATCTTTATGAATTTGCCAGTAGCAATTAGGGAAACAAACAATCTTAACTCATAGAAATATTTCTAAAAGAATCAAATCTACTCAAAGCAAATAATTACCCTTTAGGGTTGAGTAGTGATGGGTCAAAGTGTGGAAGTACTTTTTGATGTTGAAAAAGTAGAAAGCCCTCACAGTACTTCTGAAGCTATTCTTGAATTGTTTTTGAGTTTGATTAGCTGACAACAAGTCAACCAACATTGCACTGGTCATATTTGCAGAAAACCCTTTGTCAACCATTATTTGGAGGTATTTTGCCGCCCTGGATGTCTCATTATGCTGCAGTGTTCCTCGGATGATTGTCTCATAAGTGAAAGCATCAGGTGAGCAACCATTCCCGTCCATTTTTTCAAGTAGCTCACTTGCTTCATCTACTAGTCCCTCTTTGCAAAGCCCTTTGATCATTATAGTGAAAGTCCGAACATTAGGTTGCAAACCTTTGGAAGGAAGACTATAAAAGAGTTCTCTAGCAGTCATAATTTTCCCGGCATTACACATACCACCAA
Source organism: Carpinus viminea (assembly GCA_013348765.1). Lineage (NCBI taxonomy): Eukaryota > Viridiplantae > Streptophyta > Magnoliopsida > Fagales > Betulaceae > Carpinus > Carpinus viminea. Next base: position 26,202,595 of record CP054668.1, read on the forward strand.
TCAAGATGTTGTAAATCACAATATCAAGGCAAAGCTTGGTGTTTTCCATCTCTTGAAACAATGCCATTGCTTCAGAAAATTTTCGTTCTTAAACAGGCCATCTAACAAAACAGCATAAGTTCGGAGATTTGGACGATTGCCCCAAGCTTGCATCTTATGCAGTAGCTCTTGTGCAGCCTGAGGTTTCCCCTCTCGACAAAGCCCACCTATAAGAGTGTTGTAACTTACAACATCGAGATTCATTCCCTTGTTAGACATTTCATGAATGAGACTCATTGCCTCATAAATTCTTCCACTTTTACAATATCCATTGATCAATATGCCATAGCTAACAACACAAGGCCACCAACCGTTCTCAACCATAATATGAAATGCTTTGACTGCCTCATAAATTCTGTTTTGCAAAAAGTAACCATCAATCAATGAATTATATGTAACTGGGTTAGGCTCTATACCTCTCCGAATCATCACACCAAAAACCTTTTCGGCCTCTGTCATCATCCCCTGTTTGCAAAGTGCGTCCACCAATATGCTGAAGGTAAATATATCAGGACTATATCTATTCTTGTCAATCTCATCAACCAAACACATAGCTTGATTGATTTCACCCAGAAGACAGAGCCCCTTGACAAGAGTGGTTAGAATGTTACAGTCCGGTTGATGACCAAGTTTAAAAATTCTTGCCAAGACAGAGAACCCAAAATCCACCCGGTGTAAATGGCAAAAGCAATTAATCAAAATGCTAAGAGTATAAACATCATGGGAAATTCCCAGAAGTTCCATTTCTTTAATCAGAGTAATAACTGCGGAGTAATGCTTCATTCTCGCAATAGCACACAGCAATTGTGTGAAATCGACAATGGTAGGCAAAGGGTGCATGCGAACCATTCGACGAAAGAACCCAATGCATCATCGAGACTCCTTAAGCTTCCGGATTTGCATCGAGCTCTAACAGAAGCCAAGAACTGAATTGGGGTTTCCACATTCTCCCCGGAACAACAAGAAGAATAATTCTGAGCATGAAATGAAAGCCTTACTACATGATAATAGTGATTCCGTAGGAAAGCAAGAGAGTTTCTCCATTTAGCAGCACTGCTGCCCATTTATCGAAGAAGAAAAGCAGAAGCACTTGCAGAAACGTTTCTTCCTCAAAATAGCAGAGCGCTTCTTTCTATTACTTGGATTTAGCCCAAATTTGAAGAAAGTCTTCAAAACCCTAGACATTTTTCAAACTCTCTTATCTTTTTTCCAAATTGGTTCTCGTCAGATATTCTCACTAAATTTGGTGCTCAATTTCCTTTAACCATTCAATTTTTTTAATCCTTTTTAAAAAAAAAAAAAATTTACAGCATAGGTAAATTCTTATTTCCGTCAAATTTTCTAAAATATGTGATTATTAAATTTTTAAATCTGAGCTATTCATTACATCTAGTGATCCAAACATATTGAAAGGTTTGTGTTTTTTGGAAGTAACAAATTTTAATTTTCAACGCGTCAAACTCAGGCGCCTTGGTAACACACAATTTCTTGCTTAAGTAACACACAATTTTTTCATTTACTTCTAATGGTTCAAACATATTGAGAGGTTTGTGTGTTTTGGAAGTAATTAATTTTATTTTTCATCGTGTCAAACTCACTTATCTTGGGGTAACACACAATTTTTTTGCCTCAGTAACACACAATTTTTACATTTATTTAGATTAATTGTTCAAATTTTAAAATATGAAAATCTGAAAATCTAAAGAATCCCATTCTCAAATCCTTTTTGATATTAAACATCTAACTCATGAAAGTATTGCATTGAAAAGGAGCTCTAGGAAGTGGCTAACTTATGATTACTTTTTCACCGAATCAATAAATAAATAAAAAATAAAAAAAATAAAAAAAAACTTCACTTTAAACCTCAAAACTACTACGCGTTTTAAGGAAATCCTCAACATTCAAAAACTTTCAATTTCAATTAATTTACCCCTCTCCATTAGTTTTAGCTGATAACTTCTAACGAAAATGTCTAAAAATATCAAATTATCCTTCAATTTTTTATTTTTTCTTTTAATTTTTAATTTAAAATTAAGAGTAAATTTGAAATTTTATAAATATGTCAGGGGATATAAACATCATTTTATTAATTTATAGGTATTGATATATGGTGCTTTGGAAAGCGGCTAACTAAAATAGTAAAAATATGTTTTTTTTGAGAAAAATTTTGGAGAGCTCATTCAAAATGCTCTAATTTGGCTAAGCAGCTCAAAATAAGCCAACAAGCCAATTGGGGCCATTATAGGCTAAAACCGCTAACAATCCAATTTTGAATAATTTAAATTGGCTAAAACATCAGTTGGAGTCAGAAACTGTATTTTCATTTAACAGGTAATTTAAAAGCCATTATAGTTTGAGAATTCAAACTGAGCCCTACATTTTTCTTTTTCTGCTTGCTTTTGTTTTTCTTTTGCACGCTTTAGGGCAAGTGCATTTACAAATTCAAATTTACATTACAGCAAGTATTAGATTTCACAACTGTAAGGCAAAATCCAAGGTGGTTGTCCAAATCAAAGGAAGTTGTTCTGCCACCAAATCATATCATTTTCCAACTTCTATTATATAATCAAGTTTCTCACATACTCCTGAACCACATATATTGAAGGGGGAAAAGAATCAGAATATAAGGACTCCTCTCCCTCTCTCTCCCACACATGAAACTTTTGCTGCATGCACTCAATTATAACTTACACATCTCTTACTCAGAGGAGAAAAAAAGAAAAAAAAAAAAGACCTTACATATGTCTCTCATATTGGTTTTCCAGCCAAGAACCGGCTATAAAAATCTAATGATTCTTTTGGTTTGTATTCTGGAACAGTATGTCCAGATCCCTGCACCAACACAAGCAAACGAACATATGATCTTCAAGAATGAAAGCCGCAAATAATTGAATCCTTCAAATTAAGGTCCAATTCCAATATAAGTTATAATATAGTCAGAAGATCTCCATGGACTGACCTTTATGGTTAGAAAGGTTAGATTGTTGTCATACCCTTGTGTATACCTGCACAGAAAACAAAGAGTAATTTAGGAGATAGCGAAAATTCTTGTTCGCATATCGGGTTTGGGTTGTGTTACAGCATGAGCATAAGACTATATAAGTCAACCATAACTCAACCAATTTAATTAAACAGGTCAAACCCTTCAATCTTAACCCGCTAATTTCTTGTATGGTTCGCGGATTGTATAAAAAATTACCATCTCTATCAGTCGTATGGGATGTATTGAGCACTTCACTGAAAACCGTTGCTTAAAAAATGTGTAGAAGCAGAAAGAAAACCATCTATTTAATGCAATGGTTGTTGAAACATGGTTCTTTCATGTTAAGATACTATTCCAAAGTTCTTGATGGAGGAACGAAAAATGAAAATAAAAAAGGGAAATGAAGAAAGTACCCAGCAATTTGTCCATCTGAAGTCCAGGGCCTCCATTCATCCAAAATCTTATATCCAATTGATCTCGTCCATGCTTGACTCCCAGTGTATGGAACACACATATCATGATCACCACTGCAAAAAAGGAAATAGAAACGTGTATCCCATTATCAGAAACCATGTTTTAGGAGATATTAACAAAGTCAAAACATGTACGTATCTCATTAACAGCGTGAAGGAATTTTTAATTAGAAAACAGTTTAAAAGCAATCATGTCTACTTATAAAACCTCTAAGCAGCTGTAGTAGAGACCATGGGATAGGTTGGGCGATTTACAATATGGTGGAGAGCTATCTTGCAATAGTGTATTACATTGCTGACTTATCACCAAATACAAAAGAGACACAAGCATAAACACCAGTAATTACTGAGTATGTTCAAAGGAATAGAAAATTCCAGGTCATCGCTTCATATTAAATCAAATGTCTCAAGGATCAGATTATGAGAGCAAATAACTACATTTCACCTTGGTGTTTTGTGGTGCGGATGCAAGCCAAATTAGTTACATGGGTGCTCTTTTGGTATGTTTTGAAGCAGGTTCTGGGCTCAAAGTAAATATGACCAAGTCTTCCTTGATCCCGGTTGGTTCGTTGAATGATGTGGATCAGTTGGCCGGTAACCTGGGTTGTGGCACTGCTGATTTGCCTTTGAAATATTTGGGTCTTCCGCTAGGGGCGTCATTCAAGCTCAAGTCTATATGGAGGGATTTGGAGGATTTGATGGCTAGGCGGTTGGCCCCTTGGAAACGGACGATCTTTCCAAGGGAGGGAGGTTGCTTTGATCAAAAGTACACTCTAACTTGCCTACTTATTCCTATTCCATTGATGTGGCTAAACGTATTGAGAAAATTCAACGGGATTTCCTTTGGGGGGGCTTGAATGATGAGGTCAAGTTTCATTTGGTAGATTGGGATACGGTGTGCTCTCCCATCTCCGAAGGTGATTTGGGCATCCAAATGTGAGGAATTTCAATCAAGCGCCTTTGGGGAAATGGCTTTGGAGGTATGCTCATGAGGATGGGGCGTGGTGGAAATCTATTTTGGTGGCTAAGTATGGGTCTTCCGGATGGGTGGAGGTCTAGTGAGATTACAGAGTCACATGGGGTGGGGCTTTGGAAGTATATTGTATGGGATGGATTAAAAAATGTGTAGAAGCAGAAAGAAAACCATCTATTTAATGCAATGGTTATTGACATGGTTCTTTCATGTTAAGATAACATTCCAAAGTTCTTGATGGAGGAATGAAAAATGAAAATAAAAAAGGGAAATGAAGAAAGTACCCAGCAATTTGTCCATCTGAAGTCCAGGGCCTCCATTCATCCAAAATCTTATATCCAATTGATCTCGTCCATGCTTGACTCCCAGTGTATGGAACACACATATCATGATCACCACTGCAAAAAAGGAAATAGAAACGTGTATCCCATTATCAGAAACCACGTTTTAGGGGATATTAACAAAGTCAAAACATGCACGTATCTCATTAACAGCGTGAAGGAATTTTTAATTAGAAAACAGTTTAAAAGCAATCATGTCTACTCATAAAACCTCTAAGCAGCTGTAGTAGAGACCATGGGATAGGTTGGGCGATTTACAATATGGTGGAGAGCTATCTTGCAATAGTGTATTACAATGCTGACTTATCACCAAATAGAAAAGAGACACAAGCTTAAACACCAGTAATTACTGAGTATGTTCAAAGGAATAGAAAATTCCAGGTCATCGCTTCATATTAAATTAAAAGTCTCAAGGATCAGATTATGAGAGCAAATAACTACATTTCACCAGGTCAATGGAAATCTGAAGGCCACAAGCAACCTAAGTTGTAATTTTTCTTTTTCTCATCCCATAACTACTATAATAGTAACTTCAATGCCAGCAGGAATTCTTGAAGAATTATACCCCACCAACTTAGGTTCTTGCCCCTGCCAAAATTAAAAGAACCCAACCTCTCAAACAAGAAATTGTTTTACTAGGACTTCCTTGCATTTTATATCAGTGCATGTAGGCTGCAACAAGCATAAATCTAACTCGCTATATATGAAATGTCAGTATTCAAAAGGCAAAAAAAAAATTGAATGCCATGGTAGCAGTAACCAGATTTTAATCAAATGATTGCAGTTAACATTTTTCTATGCTCTATGCCAATGTAGAGCCACATTATCATTCTGAGATTCTTCTTTTTCCAAGGTTTTTTAACAGTCAGATGAGCTTGAAGAAAATGCAGCCTCTAAAGTGTTCTTAAAGTAGGTCAACAAAAACATAACTGAAACATTAATTATGAAAACTATAGAGTTTAGAATTAATCAATCATGAAAACCAGACTGTATTAAGAGTAGAAATCATCTCTACTTTGAATATGGATTTACTAAAAGACTGTGGAGGGGAGTAATGAGGAAATGTATGTGAGGTGTGCTTTAGATGGATTGGGAAAGAATTGTGGACTGGGGATTGAAGAAGCTAAAAGGAAAGGGGTTAAGGGCAAACTGGTACTGGGGGCAAGTGTATACCACATTTGGTTGCAAAGGAACTGCAGAATTTTTGGAAGGCAAGTAAAATCTAAAGAACATGCTAAAAAAGATTGTTGTGTATTGAACTTCAATGTTTAATGGAATGACTTATTCATCAAAGTGAAATACTATCATATATATATATATATCAGACCAACGAAAAAGAAAGAGCATTTAGAATCTTATGGGAATTGTTTGACCCAAACAGCAAAGATCCCAACTAGTTTCATATTCTTTAATTTTATTTGCAATATTGAGTGCAGACAACACAAAGCAAAAGAAAGTTTATTGGCAGGCTCTTAAGTCATTAAGAAACATCAAAGTTGGAGATCTACCTGTAAATAAGTGCCGGATATCCCCTGGAAGTAAGGTTCTTGTGGTACTTGATCATGCTTCCAGCATCATGATAATATGAGATTCTGTCTGTACATAACTCCCATCTACCCGCCACACTTTCCTATTACATACAAGGATCGTAATATTTACAGCTTTCATAACCTAGTGTGAATTAGTAATATTTAGAGAACACTACCTCTTCAGCGTGAATAGCTTTCCTGAGTGCTTTATCATTCAACCATGATGTTGCAACCTCATCATCCTACAGAAAAAAAATAAATAAGTAAATGAGAGAAAAAATTTCTGTTAAGTAAAAGATAGCAAGCTACTTGAAGACAATCCCAGTATTGTGGGCAAACTGGTCCAGAAAAAAAAAAAAAAAAAAAAAAGGAGCAAGAAACTATTGTATCAACAATTTAAATAAGCCATGGCATCACTGAGAACACCATTTGATCAATTGTTGACAAAAAATAGTGAAAAGGGACTGGTTTGGAGAATCTATACCAGAAACTAGGTGATTTTTGGTAAAGTTTTTGAAAAGAGTATTTTTGTATTGTGTTTTGAAAAGAGTTTTTGAAGAGGTGAAAAGCATTTTCAGTGGGGTCCACATTTTAAAAGTGTTGTGGGATCCACAAAAGAAAATTGTTTGAAAAGTATTTCTGAAAAGCAAAATCTAATAAATGTATATTAAAAAAAGAAGGAAAAATCTGGTAAGTATTTCTAAAAATTGAAAAAATTAAAACAAAAAAACATGCATATCCTTTGTTTCTCAGCCACCCCCTCTCCTATGTCTGGGGTGGTTGCTCAGCCATCTCTGTCTTATTTGGGGTGGATGCGCATCCAACCCCCCCTCCCCCCTCTTTGGTTTTGAGGGTCGTCGTGCAACCCTCCCTCCTTCTCTAGTTGAGGGTCATTGTGCGGCAGCCACACCTCCTCTATTGGAGTAGGCCTTGTAGCCATTTTTTTTTTAATAAGTCAGTTCCCTCAAGAAAATAAGCAAGTGTTTTCAAAATATTATTGTAGGAAGGCGTGAGAAGTTTTCTAGAAAGTATTTATCTTTTGAAAAATGGTTTGTGATTTTTTTTGAAAATCATGTTAGTGGTGGGGGCCACTTTTCAAAAATGTTTAGTGTAGAGAAGAGAAAAGAGTTTTTGAGCAGGTCAACAAACATAGCCTAGAGCTTTTAACCCTTCATGACAATTCATCTATAGACCCCAATAATAGGTCCAGAAAGCAGGGATACAAATTTAAATTTAAATTTACACTATGCTCCTCTATTTCATAGGAGCATAGTCAAAGAATGGGAGTTCTAGAAATCCTAATGTGGATTCCCATCCTATCCCTAACTTGAGTCAAGTCTTTGTTCTATTGGTGTGCTCATGATGTTTTTTCTACATGACCAAAACTTGGTCAAATTTCATCTCTTCTTTCACTAAATAGTACCCATGCTGCATTTAACTTCAATTTGACCTACTTCATATCTTGCCAATCATGCATTTTCATCTCAGCCACAACAAAATATCCATCAACATGCTACTTAATCCAAATAGTTTTTTTTTTTTTTTGATAAGTCAATCCAAATAGTTAAGGGTTATACCGTTCCCTATTTTCAATTTCCCATTATAGTTGATTGCTAGGTATTGGTCTCTGAGGACTCCAGAAACATCTTTCTACTAGAGATTCTCCCAAAGATAACAAAGACTTTGTTTTGCTAGACCATTCTTCTTCTGATTTTTGTTTTTTGTTTTCAAAACAAAAACATTAACAAATAACCCAAAATACAAAACGCTCAAAACTGTTTTCACATTTATATCACATCAGAACACTTTTTCAAACCAAAAACAAAAAGCACCCTCCAAAACACATAAACAAATGGAGCCGATTTTTTCATAACAAAGCTCACCTCCTATGATAAATTAATTGAAGCATCTAATCAAAAGTATATAGCAAGTCTTATAGGACAAGAAAGCACCCATATTATCACAAACTCTATAGCAAGTAGAGAAAAAAAATCAAGAATGGACATGATCTATAGAAGAAAAGGGCGTCATATCTTAAATAATAAGAATATAAGAAATCACCTCTTCACCAACAGTAATGTCGGGAGTACATGCCACAAATGAGTAATTTATACTAATGCATCTTATATAACTAATAGTAGTAGCATGGAAGAAGATATATATGAAAAGAGAAGAAACAGCATTTCAAAGTTGGCTTCTTTCAACTTTCTCAGAAACCTAGAGATGCTAATACCCATGTTTGAGCATATTAAGCTGTGAGAAATCACCAGTAGAGAAAAGGAACAAGAGAAACAAAAAAATTAGATGTATAGTAATATACATAACGTACCGTGCATGGAACATTGTTGCTATTTATTAGCTGTGGCCAAGTTGGAACATATCCATCTCTCACAGGAGCTCTAAGAGGCCAGGCACGACCAAACATTCTTTTTCTAACAGCAAGAGGCCTCTCAGTCTCACCTAGTCGGCGGAAGCTGGATGGTAACCTAATATTATCAGTTGCAATCTCTCTTATATCTGTGCCATGATAGCATGGTTCTAGAATGTCATATATGTTTAAACCATCTATGTCCTGTGGATTAATAAGAATGTTAAAGTAACTTATCAAAAAAAAAAAAAAAAAAGAATGTTAAAGTAAATGATCCGGCACATAATTCAAATTTCAATTTCTTCTATAAACCGTCATAGCAGATAATTTATTACCTCATCAACTTTAGCGAGCTTGCTCTGACAGGTTTCATCAAGTGAATTATAGAAGTTTCCTTTACACTCATTGTTAACCTCCTGCAATATGTAGCATAGATGATTGGAACCATGTTTGGGGGTAAGGGAACTATAGTTAGCCTAGCAAAATTTGGTAGGAAACTTGCATTTTTTGAAAGACGAATTAAACTTCAATTTTTTTTTTTTCTTTTGTTATGCAATTTATATCCCATAAATGTATATAAACCAACAATATTTTAAATGTTACAACCACATCAAAAGAGCTGGAAGTAACTTCCAAGAAAGTTAATAATAAAATTTTATTAAAACATAACTGAGAATAGACATTCCTGACAAAAAAAAAGGAGGAAACTACATAAATTAGAAAGAAAAAAAAATGAAAATGACCAAAAAAAAAAAATCAGAAATTGAAAGATTGAGGGGACATTGCAAATTTGTTTGTAGTTAGAGGGGGTAAATGCACTTTCCCCAAAAAACTACTATTATGCAATATGAACTTCAACTTGTTTATAGAGGTAACAGTATGGAAATTATGTTTGATAACAAAAATAGTTTCCAGGACCATGTGAAGTCAAAGACTGAAATTGTTAGAAATCCCAACATCAAAATTTTAGAAATGACTTGGAAAATGGAATAAAAGGTCAAAATGTTGATATTTCATAAATCTAAAACCCTAGTCAGTGCAACATATCTTTTTTCTTTCTTTTTGGGCTAAGTGAGGCTGACGAAATTGGCATCACTATATACATCAAAATTTAGAGTCTCCACCTACCTCAAATAGGTCATCTGAGATTAGGCCCATCCCATGTGCAAATGGAACAAGAGCATTGCCATCAAAATCCTCATCTGCAACTCCATTTCCCACCAAGTAACCCTGTATACAATGAATTCAGTTTGCATTCATAACTTTCAAAATTAACAGGAAAAAGAAGTCAAAGATACTCACCTTGAAGTTCAGAATGGGCTTTATACCAGCATCAATTCCTGTGAAAATTTTAAATCTACTGTTTAGTTTTGATTTTAATCATTGCAAGTTCAAAGATCAGAAAGAATACCATTCACCACTTCAAAAGCTAGAGTTGGCACATATACTCCAGCATAGGACTCTCCAGCAATAAAAAATGGGTTGGAGAGGAACTCTGGGTACAACTCAAACCACTGGTTGCACAACAGTAAAATGTAGACAATTAGTATTCTGAAAATTAAGAAGAAAAAAAAATTAAAAATCTACCAACTAGTTTGTAAGGCTTTTAAAATATTTTCCTTTTTACCTTAAGGAGAAATGTGTGTGTATCAGAGGCAGTCTTAGGTCGCCAGTTCTATAATCTGTTTGATTTTTTGAGTAAGAAAATCCAACACCAGCAGGAGAATCCAAATATATAATGTTGGAAACCTAAAATGTAAAGCAGAATTATAGATGAGAGATTAAACGTGGATACGAAAAAAAAAAAAAAAAAAAGGGAAACAGAACAAAATCAAAGTCATTACAGTCATTTCTTAATGTTTGCATTTATAAAAAAATAATAATAATAAAATAAAATAAAATAATAAAATAATAAAAAAATTGTTTTCTTTTTTAACTTAGAATTAGTTCAAGAAATTCAACCTTTGACCAGCTGTACGGATTGAGGTGCAGTTGGGGAAGGCCTCCCTTAGTCTTTGCTGCTTCAAAATTGAATGGGCCTGCAAAAATCATAGAAAAAATACTTTACAAATCAATTAAATTCAAGCACATAATTAATATTATAAGACTTTTAAGCAGTACCTAGAAGTAGAAAGGCATAGAAGTACTTGAAACCAGAACTATTTGTTTTAGATTCAAGACTATTCAAAGGCTACTACAGTAGACTGCCCAGTAACCAGTAAATAAGATCATGTTATAGAATTTATTATTCTAATTTTAGTATAAAAGAGTAATTAGCACAATTCAATAATAATAATAAATAAATAAATTAAAACACAATCATTGGAACTGTTGGAGGTGAAGTTATCTTAGGTGATACTCAGAACAAACTATAATCAAACAAAACACAGTAAGAGTCAAAAGTCGCCTTTCACTAGTCATGAAAAATCAATCCCATTATCACATGTCCCACATGCCCCTTAATGAATATTATAGTAATCAAACATGAAGCACCAATTTGGTCAAACCTTATCATCTTCTTAGTCTTCAAAATACCCAAAACCACACTCATATATGCAGAAGCTCTATTTTTTTTTTTTTTTACATGATGGAACAAATAAGGAAAGGGGAACTTCCAAATTCATCAAAAACTAAGAAAGAAAGGAACAAACTTTATGACAGAATTGAAATGTTACCGTGCTCATATACGAATCCATCAAAGCTGGAGCAGCCTGGTCCGCCGTTAAGCCACAAAACCAACGGATCCTTTGATGGGTTCCCTTCGGATTCAATAAAGTAGTAAAACAGATTCTTACCATGACTTTGGTCGATTGTCACATACCTTCAAAAAACCCACACAACAAGAGAAACCCAGCAAGAATTAATCCAAAGCATTAACATGAAAGAAGTCATGGGAAACAGACAACTCCCAGAAAATGGGAAACCAAATTGAGTAAAACAAAAAGAGAGATGGGAAATGTAAAGGCATACCCAGAGTAGTGTTTGGAAGGGAGGGTGCCAGTGAAGCCAGGAATCGCTGCTATAAGAGCAGTCTCGGGGGCTGACTGGGTGACCACAAAGCTCAAGAAGATGTACACGAACACCTTGTAGATGATAAGACAAGCTCCTGCCATGGCGTGGCCAGAGAGTATAGACTAGTTTGTAGGGTGGGATCTGTTGTTGGAGACGAGACTTGGGAGAGACGTCAACCACACAAGCATGTCATAGCTAACTATGTTGTTGGTGAAGAACATGGGTTCGTTTTTTATGGTATTTATTGACGGCGATGCATAGGAGAACGTGCTAAGAATCCAACTTGAGATAAATGATTGTGGGTTTTTCTCCCTTTGCTAACGACGACCTCTTGCGATTGTGGTTGCTTCGAAGGCACGATCAGAGAGAGAGAGGGAGAACGAAGAAAAAAATGCTGTGGACCTGGGGTAATCTTAATTGACAAGCGACACTGGAAAAAAATGGCAGGATTGTGGGAGGCCCAATTATAGCCTTACACGTTGTTCGCATTTTTTTTTTTTTTGAGAATTGTTTCTTTATCATTAAACATTGATGGCGATGACAAAAAATATATTGGAAATGCTAAGCGTTTTTCTAATTTTTTTTGTATCCTTTTAATTATGACGTAATTTTTAAAATTATCATTAAAATTTAAGATTATCATTATTGTTTTTCAATCTATTGGTAATTTTAAAATGAGTGCGTCTTCTATACAGTGGGGCAAAAACATTACCAATGAATAATTGCCAACTCAAATTATCATAAGTTAGAAAATAAGCTAGAATGCACCAGATAATATCTAAAAAAACAACAAAAAACCTACATGAAAAACCCCAAAACGCCCCGACCACCAAACCCATGCTTGGGTCTCGACAGACCTGGCGTGGATCTCGCCAGACCCCGACTCTCCTGAAAACTAAGATGACCTTCAAACCTGAAAACTGTCATGACCCGCCTCAAATCCATTTCTAAAACTCATTTCTAATACTTCAAAACTCGTTTTTGAATTTTAAAATTAAAACCTAGAGGTGAAAGGTTAACCCTAAAAGAGATTTTATCATCCTAAACCGGAGAAGACCTCATGGCCGGAGATGATGAAAGAGTGACCCAAAGAGGACAGCCATAGGTCACAGCCAGTAGCGTTGTGGGTGCCATGAGCCATAGCCATTCTTTCTTTTTTTTTTTTTTTCATCCGATGATTCTAATTGTAAGCTAATTTTATGCAATTATTTTGTTTTGGCTTATGTGGCTATGTGGGATTGGTGGGCAACATGTGGGTCATTTACGCCATGACCAAACGGAAGATATTCTCTTCTAAAAGTCACATTACAGTTGGAAATACGCCAAAAAAATACTAAAAGAGCACCTATCATTTTCCAATATATATTTTTTTTAAAAAAAGGTGAAAAAAATGAGAAGGATAAGGCTATTTTTTTTTTTTTTACATGTCCATACAAGGGAAATGAAGATTCGAACTAATAACCTCCGCTTTATTAAACGTCCAATCAATTGAGTGAGTTCTTGAGGAAAAGCGAAGGCTATTGCTAAGGGAGAAGGATCATCTCCAATACAAAAGGAGAGGAGGTGGTTGGTATAAATAGAAAGGCAAAATTGTCCTAAAAAAAATGAAATGACAATTCAGCCCTTATGTTTATACCAATCGGCTCTTCTCCGATTATTTTGAGCTAGAGAAGATCGATCATTGTCCATTATAAGGACGGTTTCATCTAACTATCCATAAGCCCTTCTTGGTCTGAAGTATTTTGTTGATGTGATGAGGCAAATGTGTCAAGTATTGCTCTCTTGATGAGGCGATTTGGCTCTTGCTTATTTATTGCCCATTGATTTTTTGTAAGAGAACGGTTCATATTGCATGCTTTACGGAAGAAAACAAGTGAGTTTCACCTATTTGGACAAGTACTCGAGTGCTTGCCGGAGTCGGGTATAGCCTACGTACCCTTTTTCCAAGCAACACGAGTTGTTAATTACACTCAATTTCCGTCCATCAAAATAGTAATGATTTTTCAATCTTAGCTTTCAGGAGAGATGATATAATTTGGGCATGACTCAATTACTCGTCATATGCAATACGCACAGCTCATCACGTCTCATCCCCATTTATCGAGCACCGGTCCAATCAGGTGTAGCCCACATACCCTTTTCACAAGCAATACTTACCGTTAACTACACTAAATTCCCGTCCCTTAAGTAGTAATGATTTTTCAGTCTTTGCTTTTGGAGAGATCTTATAATTGGGTCACTTGAATGTATTAACTCAATTACTCTTGTCATGTGCAATACGGATAGCTCGTTAGATTCCGTCTCCATTCACAAAATGGGAATAATTTTTAGACCTTTGCTTAAGGAGAAATGCAGCAAATGCTAACTATAATGGCCGTCATTATCCTCGTGAGCTTTACTAAAAACAGTGGGAGTTCAATTAAGGAAGAAAGCATCAAAGTTGAATGATCATTGTCCTCGTCAGCTTTCCCTGAAAATCCTCCACGCCAATGTGAAGGATTTTTAGTGGTTTTTACACGTTTCATTCTTATCTCCTAAGAGAAAGGGGGAATGTTATATATATATATATATATATAGAAAATATGATAAACTCTTACATCAAACTGATGCAGATCATAAGAAAAATAAAAGGGTTTTATTAGTAAAATGGACAAAAATGGGATGAAAACTAAAGGAATGCCAAAAGAAAAAGGCACCACTCGAGTAAAGACTAATTTATATGAACAGGAAGCCTACCTGCTCTGCTGCTCAAACAGCCTGTTCGAACAAATAGGAGCCCACCAGGACTTCTTACAACCCTACAATCACGTGTAATTGGTGTAAACATATACAATGAATTTCGAAGAAAATCCAATTTTCTCACTTTGAATAGAAAAACACAAAAAGGAAGAAAATGGTGGCGAGTAGAAAAGTAATGCAAAAAATACAAAAAATAAAGGAAAATACAGTTTACTCCCTTAAACTATTCACTTTTTGCACTTTTAACCCTAATGTTTAAAAAGTAACATTTTACCTTACCAAAGTATCTGACATTGATAATTGACCCCAATGAAGTGCACTTTACCCCCCCAAAATTTAGTTACTTTTTGGGGGGTAAAGTGTCAAATCAAAATATTTCAGAGAGTAAAGTGTACTTCATGAGAGTCAAGTATTAATGTCAGATACTTTTGGAGGTTGTAAAATGTCAAAAACATTGGAGGTTAATAGTGCAAATTGATAAATAGTTCAAGAGGTAAAGTGTATTTTCTAAAAAAATAAAAAATAAAAAACTTTGTGTTTGTTTCTGGTGGTAGCATCATAGATCCAGCTTGTATGCTGTAGTTTTAGCATACATGTTAAAAAATTAAAAAATGAGGATTTAGCTAAAATAATTAAAAGGCATAGATTTATCATAATAAATACAAATATTTTATTCCATCTACAACTTCATCTATTTATTTGTATTTATTATGATAGATCTAAATCCTTCAATTACTTTAACTAAATCCTCACCCTTTATTTTTTTTAATATCGTATATACTGTAATTTTAACTACAGCGTATAATCCAGATCATATCATTAGTAATATTTTCAAAACGAAACGACAAGAGTAGAGAGAGGTTATTATAAAGAAAACAATGGACACCACGTGGTGATATGTCATTGTTCAGCAAAAAGATTAAAAACAAACGAGAAAAAGCTGGATATTTTTGGTGCTTTATGAGAGAGAGACAGAGGAAGTAGAGGAGGAATGGAGCATTGCCCGCATCAGTATGAGATGTGTGACGACTCAGTTGGAGGCAAGCGTGTTTGTAATGTTGAATAAGTAATGTGAGAGCGTTTATATTAAAAGAAAATATAATAAACTTCTGTAAGGATTTTGTACAAATAATTTTTATTTATTTATTTATTTTTAACCTTTCAATGAGAGAATAAGAAACACCAAATATGATAAATTCAAAAACACCCCAAAATTTTCAATATTATATTCGGCAATGCTGCTTTGTTAGCTACTGATTTGGCTTCTTTTCTTAATGCTTATTTTAGAGGAGATTCCTTATAAAGAAGCCTTACCTTGTGTCAGATTGGTACATCGAGCCCAAAAAATGTTTTGAGTTTGACCTTAGGGGTGGCCACACCACCCCCATGGCCACAGGGGGTGATTCGTCCACCCCCAATCGGTCCTTAGGGATGGCCGAACTATCTCCTAGGGCCACGAAGCCACCCCTAGGTTCAACTGGGGTGGCCAACCACACCAAGTTTTCTTTCTTAGATTTTATATTTTTTATTGTTTTAATCTTAATTTTCTTTTTAAAAGTTAATTAATATTTTAATATTTAATTTTAAATGAGACATGTGGCATAATGTGGGTTATTGGATTAAATTGAATGGCCAGGATATAGCAATATGAGAATATAATATTTCCCTCTAATATGAGGGGAACCAATCCATAAAGAAGCCTTATCTTGTGTTAGATTGGCACATTGAGACCATTATCAGAGATGTACCTTCAAAAATGGATCATTGCTCTTCTTGGGACTTGTGAAGTTAGAGTTTCAAGACAGGCCAATCTTAGAGCTCATTCTGCTGCAAAATGAGCAGCAACCCATAACTCTTTGGGGGTTATTTCCATGTAGTTTTCCTGTGTATTCTCTTCTTTCTTCTTGTTTGTAGCCTCTCCCCCTCTCTTGTATTGCTCATATATATATATATAGGAAATTTAAAAACTCTTATACAACTAGGCTTACGTGGAGTGCCCATAATTTACGAACATTTTTTAATAAATGTTGATCCAATAGTTTATGAACACTCCACATCAGCCCACTTGGATAGAAGTTATATAAAGTTGAGTTTGTGGCATTGCTCATATATATATATTTCAAATGAATTTGATAGAATACAATATTTAGAGGAAATTATGGAACATGCCATTTGCAATCATCCCCAAACTTAAAATTTGACAACTGACCTTCTCAAACTATAAGTACTCTCAGTTTGCCCTCGAAGTATATAACAAAAGTAATGTTACATACCACAACTATTCCACTATGATAACTTGACAGTTCCAACCAATCACTAGATCAGTCTTTTTTTGAAAAAATATTTGGGACTTCCACATTATAATGGTAGAATAATTGTGTTATATAGCATTACTCATATATAAAATATATAAAGTAAGAAAGAAAACAAGAATTAGGGCTACATCTTGTTTTGGCTCTAACAATTCCATCTTTGTCTACCAAAATAATTGGAAATGTTTTGAAAAAAGTAGGCATACGACATACAAAAAGTTCACGCGACAATATTAAATTATGTATAAGTAAGAAAGAAAATAAGAATTAGGGCTAAATCTTGTTTTGGCTCTAACAATTCCATCTTCATCTACCAAAATAACCGGAAACGTTTCAAAAAAAAGTAGGCATACGACATACAAAAAGTTCATGCGACAATATTAAATACTGTATAATTGTATTACAATGTGTGGTATTTATATAGAAATTTAGATATGGTAAACAAGGGAAGGTAAACCAAATACAGTAGGAGATTAATGATAGACATAGAAGAAAACTAAATCATAGCTAACCATGGAAATTATTCTAACACTATCAAAATTTGCTGTTAACTATTTGAAACAATATTTCTGTACTAGCTTTATTCACAGTATATATATTATATGCTTTTCAAATCATTTTATACCCAAAATATGTTTCAAGGAGTTTAAAAAACACAGATCAAGGAATAGCAATTTTTTTGTTTCCTTTTCTTATGCTTCTTTTGCTTATGCAACTACAATATCATTACCACGCCCTTGCTCTTTAGTACACAAAAAATATGCTCATCTATCAATTACACCACAATACTTCCTAAACACAACGTTGTGTTAAAATTACAGTGATACAAGTTACAGTTACAATGTTACATACTTTCATCGAGGGAATATTCTACACTCATTTTACTCATTTTCATTTCCCATGGAAACAGATAAAACCTCTATATTTTGCATTCCACTATTTCCTCAAACTACCAATCAAATATTTTTCAATTAGTTGAAACATATAGCTTGCTTATCATACAGTCACAAAACTTGATTACCTGATGGAAATTCCAACTAAAGCCATCAATAATATGACCAATATTCTTCTATGTGAATTGGATAAAGATGGTGCACCGGAGAACTTGACTCTCTGAGCCTGATCACTGCAGGAGAAAGAAACAAACATGAACTCTTAGTAAAGATGACAAAAGGTGTGTTGAAGATCTATAGAATAATATAGAAATAGGAAGTAACTTTCCAGCATCAAAAGCAATCATTTCAAAAGCAAGGGTAAATCTAAAAAGGGTTTTGGCATTTGGATTTCCACTGACCAAAAATAGTATATTAGACAGGATATAGTAGCGTTTGACTTCTTACCGTTGTAAGGATGAAAGTAAGCCACAGTATATGGTATTCTCAGGCAAAGGAGACTCAGTGTCGTCATTCTCTGGGTTTATAACATTCATGTAAACTTCTTGTCCCAGATACCATGAGTTGAGATTCTGTGCTCGAAGGTTCCAAATGCCAGCATTGTCAAGAGAAACTAAAATGGCTGTCCAAGCTCCAGGAAAGACCTGTTCTCAAGTGAGAAATGAGTAGTTATTCAACACAACTCTCATTATTTTTTTTCCTTTTATTTTGTGTTTTTTTTTCTTTTTCTTTTTTGTTTATAGCTCATCAGTTATCAACAACAAATCAAACCTAAACATAATATTTTTTTTTGGTTCTGGGTGCATGTAGCACAAGTACTTCAGCAACAGCCACTAAGAAAGTAACTAAAAAGCTTTTACATATAAGCTTGAAAGCAGCAAAAGCTCCTAGGTTAAAGGATAGACTCGGTGCAATGGAATTAAGGAAATGAGTACCTACTTATTTTCCATTTAAAATTATGTGTTCACATCCAAAACATATCATAAATGAAAGGGTTGAAGGGAGTCTGAGAATTAATCCAAAAGTACATAATATAAGCAACGATGGCAAATAAACTCCTAATTTGTCATTGATCGCCATGTGAGCATCCTTTTTTGTGTCAAATCAATTATTTGATTTTGAAAAAGTTTTGATTAAAATGTATACTATCATCTATGATGATTCTCTTCTTTTTTTTTTCAAAATTCTGGATGTGTATGCACTATTGATGGATTTCTCAGGCCACTAGATTCCAGTATGCAACTTTAGGTATCTTATTATGGCTTACTGTGAAATTTGCTTAAAGTTTGCTATTGAAGTGCTACCTGACAAATGCAACAGCACCTATCTCAGGTAGAAGTAAATAGTGCTCATTTATTAGATTTTAAGAGAAGATCTTCTCGGCATGTCAAAAACTCGCCAGGCATTGAATTTCATTTCATTTCATTTTGACAACATGTCTAGTAAAGGGTCCTAGTATCTGGGAGCATCACAAATCCACAACCACTTAGAACCATTCTGAAATTCTTCCATACATATTTAAAAGAAAATTAGCATCCATAAAGATTGTAGAACTCTTTGGCTTTTAAAATAATCTCTAGTTTTCTTTTTCATAAAATTGATCTTGTATGCCTTTCTTGTCATTGTTTATTCTATCCCTTGTAGCAAAAACTTCTTGACCAATTGATTTATACAAAAGCAATTAGGGTCAAGATTATTAGACGGGCATACCTGTGTAGTGCTGCGAGCAACACCATCCCATTTGTTATAAGTG
The DNA here is from genome assembly GCA_013348765.1 of Carpinus viminea. Taxonomy (NCBI): domain Eukaryota; kingdom Viridiplantae; phylum Streptophyta; class Magnoliopsida; order Fagales; family Betulaceae; genus Carpinus; species Carpinus viminea. The sequence goes on from CP054668.1 coordinate 26,222,010, forward strand.
CCTCTGCTATTCTCCGTCCACACTCCAAAATCCATACTACAGTGCAAATGGAAAATTTTCCAAATCAATTTTTGAATACACAAATTATAATTATTCAGCCAATAATATCATAGCTAAAGGCTCACCCCACAACAAAGAATGCATAGCCATCCATGTGGTAGCTCTGGACAGTGGTATCATTGTTTTGAAAGATGATTTCCATAAATCCTTTGAAAGTACCATTAATTAGAGATGTATCAAATTTGGGAGGTCTGTTCATCAATCTGTTTGGGAAATCTAGCTTGTACACCCCTGGAATGTTGAACTGGTGGGCAAGCTTCAGGGGTGTTGAAGGTGGTAAGTATGAAATACCATTCAGGGTAGTACGCCACTTTCCATCTATAAGCTCTGGAGGTCTATTGAGGATCACATATACTTCTGTGACAGTAATTTCACCATATCTGAAAGATCCCTGTGGGTTTGGACGAGCAGCACCAGCAGAGACGTTCCATCTAAAAAATGCACCACCGGGACAAGAATGTAAAAATAGTCAGCCCAGCATCCATGATTACTAAAACAACCCACTAACAGAACAACAATGTTGCAAATATTTGACTTCAAGGAGAACAAACACAAAACCGAGCAAAATAATAAAGCCCTTCTCTAGTGTCTGTAGTTTTGTTTGCATCCCTTCAGATGAAACTGTTAATTGTAAGCAGTTGAAAAGATAAATTTACCCCAGATCATAAAAATTATTAATATACAGAACAGGGATGAAGCCATCTTTTCAACCACACACATTCATGCATAGGAAATGCTACTGGTTAATGAAAGACTGTCAGAATCTTCTTGAGGTCTAGAATATGTCCTTTCGGGATATTTATATCAACAAACCAAAGAGAGATAAAAACTTAAACTACAACCTTATGGATCTCGCTTGATTCATTGAGAAATAAGTGTCGTATTCATTAGGAAGATCAGGAAGAGGACCTGAAGCAGGTCCTAGAGAATTGGAGTAGTGCAAGATGGCAACTCCAGTAGCTCTAGCCCAAGCAGATGAATTGACAAACCGAGAAGTTGCAACAATGTAGTAGTCATGGCTAGCATTTTGATCCATTGTGACCAAGAATGAGTATGACTGACCCACGTGAATATCCATGTTTGTGTAGTTCTGCTGAACTGTGTAAGATCCTTCAGTCTCCACAAGAATTAAGTTATGATCTTGTATTCTGAAATTCAAGCTAGTTGAAATACCCACATTGTGCACCCTGAGGCGGTATGTTTTTCCTGTAGCAAATGAAATAGAAAACATTTGGCTATCAGTACAACTGCAACAAAAAGAAACTGAATATATATGTCATGTTAGCAGAACATTGTACACATAAAAACCACCAGGGTGATCAATTACAATATATTGTATTTGTCATGTTCTTGGGAAGAAAACCTACAAGAGTTTATTTGGAACTACTACAGAAGGGAGCCCTTGCAGGTTCAAATACCTCACACCTATCAGGATAGAGAAGTAGTATACCTCACAAATTTATTTTGAGGATACATGAGATTCTCATGAAAATGAGATAATTTCCATTCTGCTATCATAATATTTGAAGGCACACAAAAATCCCCTTGAAAGTTTAGCCAAACAAGCTTGATAAGACAGAGCATGCACAAAAGAAAAAAAAAAAAGTTCCACGCGTAATTTCAGAAGTTCTGGAAAGCAATTCGGTACATCTTTCAAATTCTATACCATGCAAAAGAATGATTTGAATCTCGAAACATTTAAGCTTGCCTTAATAAACTACAAACAGATTTGAATAGTATTTTTCAATGTCATACAAAATTCAAATGAATGAATTGCCTTTCAGCAAGCACTCAAAAAGGAAACCATATCCTAGAATGAGGCCAAATATATAATGGAGATGATGCACCTAAAAGAGCATCTTGCAATTAAATTCTATCATTGCAGGAAGAAGAGGACCACATGATCCAAATTACTACGCCCTTTTTCTTTCTTCCGAAGTCTTATTTGTATACTTTTTGCTTCATTTCTTAGGTGGTTAGAATATTTAAAGTCAAAGAATTATTTGTATAGATTAAAAAGTACAGAAAAGGAGTAAATGTATATCAGTCTTTAGTGTTTTGAGTTGTCGAGCGCTGCAGGCTGTCTAGGGGCTTGAACCTATCTTATTGATTTTGCTACTTTTTTCTCATTAATTAATTGCAGTTGCTTTTCTTAAAAAACATTTTTTGGGGGAATGCTTGTGTGGGGATGAATATGTAGATCTCATATTTCTTGGTTATTGTTGGTTAGGTAGCTTCCTTTGTATACTTCCTGTGTACATGGAGGCACCTTATGCTTTTAATAATATCTCAATTACTTTTTTTTTTTTAAAAAGAGAGAGAAGTTGTTTCGTCTTGCTGCATCAAAAGGGGTTTGGTCAAACTAGCACTTCCAGCATTCAACCATCATTATGAGAGAGCTACCATTTTCGCAGAAATCGTAACAATGGATTTTATAACTTTACCTGCTATTAACACAAACTGGAGTCATTTAAATTTGGGACAGCTAGATCTGCCCTACATAAAATTGTAAATCAGCATACTCTTGGACTATGTGTTGGATAAATTTTAGATAGTTCCAAAAACTAGTTCATTTGAGCATGTTAATGCGAAATAATCAGCACAAACATTGCACGAAGTTACCTGGTTCAACATTTATTATCTGGTAAGCAATACCACCTGGAACAACTGCCTCATCAAAGCGATAGGGACCCAGTCCATTTATAAGGATACCATCAGGAGCTCCAAGGTCGATTCCTTTTTCAACATCCTTCCTTAGTTCCTGTTTCCCCATAAGCAATATTGAATAAGGAAATCAGTGAAAGTAACTAGTTTTCACCAGTCACCACAGTCAGTGAGCCAAACAAGATTTACACCGACCTTATGACTCTTAGTATACCAGTCACTAATGAAGATTGTAATATCTCCATCTGGCATCCCGAATGGTAGTGCAATCACTTCTCTGTTGTTTATGACGACTCCTCCATATCCACCCGCAGCTCTTTGGAAGCCTAGGGAAGGGAAGTAAAAGAAGCTCCCAATCTGATCTTTGACCTGAAACTGATATGTCCAGTTCCAACCAGAAGGAATTGGACAATTCGTCCCTGAAACACCATCTTGCCAAGAGTTCTTCCTATGTTGTATGCCATTCCTGCATTAAACTAAGCAATGTTAAAATTATTAAATCAAATGTGCTAATTTTCCTTACTCTTGAGGAAAATTTATATACCATGTAAGAAGCAATGGTTCATCAAGGTCATTCTTGACATTTACAACAACATTCCAATTTGTAGTGACATTGAGAACTGGTCCTGGAAATTGCCCATTAATTGCAATCACCTGAAATTATTGGTACAAATTAATTGGCATGGGCGAAGCAGCCAAGAGATTTAAGAACCTTTTGGTATATAAACTACCAACATATAGATAGTTACTAAAATAAATAGAAGTAGAATATCACAGCTAAAAAGATGAACAAAAACTTTTGACTCCAAAATCTAGGATCAGTATGAGAAAGAAATAAGGGGTAAAAAATTAACAAGATTGGCCATGCTTAAGTAGCCAGCACGTAAACCTCATTTCCATACCAAACTTTTGCCCAATCATTCATAACACATGGCCCAGGTGAAACAGGAAGTACAGATGGGCAAGACATAATTGTCATGTTACAGCATATTTGAAGAAGCACAGGTCAGTAACACAAATTAATAGGGAATTGAAAGCTAATGGGTAGAACAAGAATAAATCCCTAGAAGTGACATAAAAAAGTAGCGAAAATCACATGGCAGGAAGAGTAGTACCAAACAATGGATTAAGAAAAGGTGTCCATCACTAGAGTCAATCTCCAGATGTTAAGCAGATTTTGGAAATTTACACTGGCAATGTTTATTATCACAAGTATAAATTTCTCATTTTTTGTTCAACAACCTATTGTGGCACTTTGCACATCTATTACCATAAAATGTGAGATGAGTGGTACCAGTTTCACATGAGAAAAATGTGATGTAAAATCTTTTAATACAAGAAGGTTAAAGGATTGAGATAAATTGAAAAACTTATTCATATGGCTGCTACATGCTTCATGATTAGATTACTCAATAATAGGATCACAATTACTAGTCTATAATTCAATACTAGTATCTAAGCCTACAAAGTGGCTCGCGTAGATCGTGACTGTTTTGGGACAAAACTAGTGCAAACTCATTCTGTTCAGTATGGATTTTATCCCATCTATACCGTACAGAAACTCAGAAAACTAGTTGTTCACAGATTTCTAAAGAAAAATGTTACTTGGTTCAGCTTCAGAGTCTAGGTAGCCAGTGATGGAGCAACATCAACAACAAGAATACTTGAGTAAGTTTGCATGATTGAGGAACTGGGAAGACGCATGTTGGCCTTACGGTTGACCCCAAAAAATAAAAAACAAAGAAATTGTCAAATGTCGTGAATAAAAAAGCTTCTACTTCAAAGCAATGAATTCTAACAAAAAGCCTGATAAGACTGTTACTGGCGAAAAAATAATAAGGTTCTAATTCTAGGAATTCAACACAATGGAGGTAGAGTTCTGGAAAGTTTAGATAAATCCGTCTTCTCTAAAGTGAGTAATGGTAACGCAAATTTCTATCTTTACTTCATTAATGGCCTAGCTCTTACAAGATTTACACGTAGGAACTTTTTAAAGTTAAATTACTACAGAAACTTTTCAATATAACCCCTATAAATGATTTTCTTGTAGTCCCTGTTATAATATTAATTAAATCAACAATTTCTTATCAGCTTAATTTTTTAAGATAGGTGATGATTTAAAATGATATTAGAATAAAAGTCTTGAATTCAAACTTGTCTCCATCATTTATCTTTCATTTTAATTAAATATTTTACACAATAGGCTTCATTTATTAAAGAGAGTTTGAGTCCACACCCGAAATGAAGAATTTGGTTAGAATGTTTCATTTTTTATTTTTGACATATCCACGTAAGAAGGGAAAGGAAGATTCAAACTAGTGACCTCCACTTCATAAAGCGTAATCTGAGTCGATTAAACTACGTTTAGAATATTAGTTAAATAATTATGTTAGGGGAAGTCAAACAAGAGTAAATTAATATACATATTAGGACACCACTTCTAACCCAAAAGCCTAAACTAATTGGCTTGGGTCAACTTATGTATACTAACCACTCTTATTCTCTATACTTTTTCAACTTGGAACACAAACCTCATAAGTGAATTTAAAAGAAATTAAATCAATAATTTTCTATCCACATAAGTTTTGGTACAAACATGATTTACCGAATCAAAGTTTTCAGTAAACAGTAAGCAACTAGTGTCCAACAAACTAATTACATGAGCATTACTTGAAATCTAACTTGAACTACTTCTAAGAATCAGAGTGACAAAAAGTGAAGTATAGATACAAGATCAACAAGTAAAAAGAGAATTGAAGAGAATAGGAGTGAAGAAATAACCCGTTGTTTAACTCCAAGTGGGGAGGCAGTGATGTAGGAGACAGTCCAATCAAAGAACGCAAAAGGGTCACCCGCAAAAGCAGCAGTTGAGAAGCAGAAGAGAAGGATAACGAAGAAGAAGGAAGGGGCTGGCATTGGATTCGGATTCTTGTGTTACTACTGTTCTTTATTTTTCTTCTTTTCTTTTCTGGGTGTCCTTTATTTTCTTTCCTCTACTTCTTTACTGAAAAAAGAGAAAGAAAGAGACAGAGAGAGAGAATTGGGAGGGTGGGATTTGCCGGTTGAGTAAACAATGGAAGTAGCATATCATCTTGACAGAGAGAGAAAGAGAGCTCTCACGTGGGTTTTGGAAGGGAAACAGCTCGGGCAGTCAGAGGCGCCTGTTGGGCTGAATAATGGGTCCCATTTGTTGCCGTTCATGGAGATTTGAGCCAAAGCCACGGTTGCTTTCTTCCCACGACTTTTCAAATCAGAAATCAAATTGCGGGCCAATAAAGCGTGTAAATGGTTTTGGGAAAGTTGGGTAACTTGGCGGGGGGGCATATCTTTTTGACCCCATTGGTTCCGCGTCACCATGATACTACAATCTTCTGGCATCTCTACGTGGATAATTATTAGCTCTTAGAATCTTGTCTATATATAACGACTATTAATGCAACCAACAAAGAAACAAAGAAAATCATGTTTTATTGGTGTCATGTTAGACAAAGAATCTCTCACATAAAATGGTCTCACTAGTCACTACCTCCAAGGAATGGGATAAAATGGAGAGGAATTGGCTTGTTGAAATTTGAAGAGTAAAATTGTAATTTTATTTTTGGTGGACAATAATGCCATTCAAAAAACTACTGGCTTACTCATAGAAGACTCCCCTGTCACCCGTCGTTCCCCATTCATCCGACTGATGTCATCTTGATATTCTTCTCTTATCTTCCAGGCGGACCGTTGCTAGTCTAGTTGTACAAAAAATTATTGTATCAACAAAAATGTTAGACTCTATTCACCTAACCATCTCCTCACATATCTTTTCTAAATTTACTATTGAATATATAGGATTCATGTATAGACCTATAAATTTAGTGATAAATCTGAATACATTTGAAAGAAAGATGGTCAAGAGATGGTGAGGAGAATGAGGCATAACATTTCTCGTATGTTTTCTTTTCATTCAATTGATTCTTATTCTTTTTTTTTTTTTTTATGTTGTTTAATGTCATGCCTATTTATTTGATAAGGAGAAATGTTTTTGAATGGGTCCACAAATATAATTGTTGATTTGTAAAAAAGATGGATCTCCAATGTACATGTAGGCTGTAGCAAATCTCTTTGATAAGTGTATGATATCAAATTGTGTATTTATTTTCGAGAAATGATAGGTGCTCTTCTAATGTTTTTCAACTATGATATGACTTTTAAAATCATCAATATATTGAAAATTCAATAATGATAATTTTAAATTCAACTATGATTTTAAAAGTTACATCACAGATAAGAAAACACTAAAAGAACACTATAAGATCTCCTAGCATTTTTCTTTATATTTTCGGACAAAAATTTCTTTCTTGGTTTGAAAGAAATTTCTTTCAACCCATTAATAAATGTCAAGTGTCCTCTCACATGTTTGAGTTCCTAAAATATTAATGTTTGAGTTACTAGGTTAGTAAAATGGTAATAAATGTCTATTAAAAATGTTTTTTTTTTTGTAATTATTTTTTGCCCCCATGAATTACAGACATTGACACTTTCTCCCCATGAACTACCAACTATGACACTTGAACCCATCAAATTACCATTTATGACATTTTCCTCCTTCTAGTCAGTCAAAGAGGTTAAATCTAACAATAAACCATTTTAATTTTTTTTCCTTCCATTTGTACCATCACTTCATATCAATAAAATAACGCTTATACCATCATAAACCCTAATAAAAAAATCTAAAGTGAGGGCAAGAATGGAAGGAAAAAAATTTAAATGGCACATACAAGTCACATGACCGTTAATTTTAACTCCTTTAATTGATGGAAAGGGGAAAAATGTTATAAGATGTTAGTTTGATGTGGTCAAGTGTCATAGTTGGTAATTCGTTGAGGGAAAATGTCAATGCGTTATAATTCATGGGGCAAAGGTAATTACCCCATTTTTTTTTTTTTTAAAAAAAAGTGCATCTCACATGTTAGAAAGGAAAAAAGATCTCTCAATTTCAAATGAAATAGAAAGGATCTAGTTAATTGTTTTGGACCTGGATCATCTCCATTTCGAATTAGGATCCTCTCAATTTCAAATGAATTGAAGATATTCCGTTAATTACAATAAATGAGTATTTTTGTCATATAAAAAAAATGAAAAGACAAAATAAAAATAAAAATATATATCCGCTATAACTAACTAAATACTTTTTAGCTAGTTCATTTTAACTAGAGAGAATCCTATTCCCTATATTTCATTTGAAATTGAGAGGAGGAACTGTAAGTTGTTTTTAGATGGGCAGTTTTGTTGTTTTATTTTTTTGGGACAAATTTGCTCCTTTTTCCCATTAATGGAAAAAAATAAGTGCTAGAGAGCCAAACAAATGAATCTATAAAAATTTTCAAACTGATATAGTAGACCGTGAGTGCACTACCAAAAAAACACCATTTGGTGACGTGGCAATTGCTCATTGGAATTTGCCACTTCACCAAATGGTGATGTGGCAACTTGTGTCATGTTACCATAAGGTAACGTGCCATAATTGGAACGTTACCTTGTGGTAACATGGCATTATGGCAAGTTACCTTATGGTAACGTGGCATTTTGCCACATCACCTTATGGTAAAAATTTAAATATAATTTTTTTTAATTTATTCTAAAAATATGGAGAAAAATGGTTGATCTGGTCTGCTTCTCAAATATATATTGGCCAAAAGATTGAGAATAAACCAATTTTGTCGTTTCATGATCCACATACATGCATGCCATAAGAATTCTATATGCACATGCATATTAATTACTTTACTTCAAATGGAAAATAAAATTGATTATGATCAAGATTTATGTACAGTTCAATTAGCATATCGAGCCAGCCGTTTTTAATAGTAGCAATCGGGCTTGTACAGTGTCGAGCTCAAGTTCAAATAAAATTTTTTATTTCAATAATAATAATAAAACCTACCGTAGATATATATAGATCGATCTAGGATATTATATATATAGTAACTAATTAATATATATGATATATAGGGTTATATATATATAGTAACTTATTTAATATATATATATACTAGCTAGGGTTAATTCTGGCTTCTCTAATCCAAAATGGACTATGGATATATAATATCCATGCAGTGTTACGATTAAGAAATCCTAAAGCCACAATTAAGACACTTGTATGTCCCACTAACCAAAAATAGAAATAAAATTTTAACTTATATTAAAAACCATAAATAATAATAATAATAAAAGGGGTGGTTTGCTACCCATTGAAGGTGGCCGGACCACTCCATGGCCATGGCCCTTGGGGTTGTGGTCCAGCCATGCACCCCCATTAATGGCCAAATTGGGGTTGGCTTCGGCCACTCTCTCTTATCAATTGGCATGGCCATGGCCAACCACCCCTTATTTTTAATTTTTATTTATAAATATATATTTATATATATAGTAACTTAATATATATCTAGGGTTATATATATATATAAATAGTAATTAAGATCTAGGGTAATATATCTAGCTAGGGTTATATATCTTTCTTTATACTTAAAGGAAAATGCTAGGCGTTCTCCCTATAGTGTTCTCCTGGGTTCTTCTAGACTTACGTAAAACATGATTCAAGAAAAAATAAAATTATAGTAGCCTCTACCATTAGTTTTTTTAGGCATTAATACTAAATTTGAGGCATTAGCATCAAATTTGAGGCATTAGCACCAAAATTGAGGCATCATTACTAAATTTAGGATGATCAAATCCATTTTTGGTAATATCATCCCTAAAGGACTTTCCACCTTTAGATTTTAGTTTTAAACCAAAAAACAAGTTTTAAAGTATTATAACCTAAATATTAACTCAAAAAAATTAATCTGTTAGTAAAAAAACAGAATTACAATTTTATTTTTTCTTAAATCATATTCTACATAAGACTAAGAGAACGTCAGGAGAACACTACGAAGAGAATCCCTAGCAAACCCTATACTTAAATAGTGCCAATGCACCAAGTAACACAACATTTTGTTTGAGAGACGAAATTACGATTTTACCTAGAGTTGAGTGTTACTGATTTGCTGATAGTGAGTTTGTTACCCACTCTTTTTTTTTTTTTTTAATTTTCTTATAAAAAAAACTGACACCTTTTTTAAAGTGATGGCTTTTAAACCGACACTAATTAGTGTCAGTTTTGCTTAAACTGACACTTTCTCCCATTTTCCTACCCTTGTTTAGCTACCATTTAGAACCGTCACTACAAAACCGTCATTACCTTTGTAGTGACGGTTTTTAGCTCTAAACCATAACAAAAAAACCATCATCAAACCTCTATTTTTTTGTAGTAGTGGCAAGATTTTGGGTTTTTTTTGGTGAATTTTAGGGTTTATTGTTGCTTTTTAGTTTTTTGAGTGCTTGAAGCCTCTGACCCAACTGTTTTTGTTTTTGTTTTGTTTTGTTTTTTTCGTGTTGGTCTTAACACTATTTAGGGTTTGAAGTTGTTCTCATGCTCTGCTCTAAACGACCCCCGTTTTGGGTTTTTCGTAGGAAATTTCTGGGGTTTTGAGGCTTGCGAGTCTTTTTTTTTCCTTGCTTGCTTGCTTGGTTTTTTCCTTTTTGCTTTCCGGGAAGGGAAAAATGAGTGAGCGAACCTGCATTGAGCATTAAACTTCTAAAGAGAATATCTTTAGCATAGATATTCTTTGTTGTAGTACATATTGTTTTCAAGTTTTTATTTTATTTTATTTTTCATTTTTACTTGAGAGGCTACTGATAAAAAAAATTATATATCCTTAAAACTATGTGCTAAGTTACTACAAGACCATTTTAGAGCATGTTCCTATTTTCTTTTTCTTGTTCTACTAGCTTTGTATCCATTTGGCAATTGATGTGTATTATTTAAATTTAGGGTTTAATTGGGGGATTTCCATTGTAGTTTAAATTGAGTTGAAGAATTTTGATTTGGGATTTAAATTTAGGGTTTAATTTTGGGATTTCCATTGTAGTTTAAATTGAGTTGAAGAAAGAAGCAATTGGTTGTTACAAGCTTTATAAGGTATATTTTTCTCTTTCAATTGGTATTCTTTACTTTGAAATCTATTGGTGTATGTTTGACTTCTATTTCTTTTCTTCGATTGATCTATTTTTTGGTTTACTTTTTACCTATTTTTGATTATTTGGAAAAACTTAAACTTTATTTACTATTTTTATCTCTTGCTCTGCACCATTCCTTTGTCTTCCAGTATTTGCTTTGAAGGTGTGATATGTGATTTTGCTAGAAACTTTCTGTGTTGTAGTAGCTGTTTGTGGACATACCACCTCCAATGCATTGATCCATCTCTTAAGGTATGTTTAGTAAATTTTTTTTTTTTTTTTTTTTTTTAGGGTGCTAGCACATTGTGTACTATATTATTTTATTTTATTTTTTCATACATGCCACCATACTTCTTTCTTCTTTGTGTTTTTAATTACCTTAGGCCTTTTCAAATGTATATTTATTGATTTTCATTAAATGTTTGGAACTTCAATGTCAGCCTGATTGAGCATGTTTATTTTCATTAAATTACATCTATTACTATCAAGCACTAGGAATTGAGCACGTGCCTTGCATGTGCCTTCCACTAGTATTATATATATATATATATATATATATATATATATATATGAATGGATAAATTTGATGAGGGTATATATATAATTATTATTTTTAATTTTTTTAATAACGATTAGTAATGTGGCACATATGCCATGTCACCATATTGGTAACGTGGCAACTAATTGTTATTGGGGTGCGGTCCCAGCTGGCCCACCCGGCCCCTCCCTTCTTTCCCCTGTTTTCCTCCTCCTCCTCCTCCGCGTGCAAGACTTCTTCTCCGGTCCTAGCTTCTCCATTTTCCTTATCTTGCACAGCAGCACTTCTTCTTTTTCTCTCTCCGCCACCAACATTTGTTCTTCCAGTCTCTTCCTCTTCCAGCCAGCCAGCAACGTTATTCTCCTCCAGCACGCACTCATTTCTCCGGCGCCCATTCGGTACTCTCTCCTCCGGCACTCAATCACTTCCAGCAGCTCTCCGGCAACTTCACTCTCCGGCACCTTGCGCTCTCCATCTCTGACAACAATCAAGAATAGGTATATATATATTTTCCTGTTGAAAATATTATGTTTTTTTAAAAAAAATTTTAAAAGTCTTATAAGATGCCTGCATATATATTGCTGTTATTATATTTTATTATTATTTTTTTAAGGGTTTGCAAAAATTAGTGTATGCAAAATAAAATATATTAGAGTTCCATCCAAAAAATAAACTTTTTGTGCTGTCGCTGTGCATGGCTGAATTAAAAAGCCTAACTACATGAAATGGGGTGTTTCAATTCGGGATCATCTATTTGTTGTGTGGTCCTGTAAATAGGCTTTGGCTTTGGCTTGGCGTGCTTAGTTTTTGTTTGGCTTTGCTCAGAAAATTGAAGATTGCTGTGTTTTTGTTTTTCAGTAATTTGTGCTATTGGATCAGTGAATTGTAATTGTTTGTAGTGTTATAAAAAATTTCATTCATACGAAAAAAGAAATGGGTCATTAAAAGTAAAAATAAGGGTAAATTGCATTCCTTGCTCCAAATTGTAATCATACTTACAAGAATAACTTCAACTAGGTTGTGGTGGTGTAAATTGAGTATTTTGCACATTCTAATAAAAACATACATTTTAACTTAAAACTCAACAATATATATATATATATTCCTCTACAGGAATTTACATATATAAGTTTTATGTATTGTTTATTTTTTTTTTTTTCATTCTCTCTTCTGCAAAAAACATCATAAGCATCCTTGTTTTTTGTAGTGTTTTTTTTTTTTTTTTTGTGAATATAAATAAGCATCATGTTTCTCCTCATAATTATCTTGTTTTTTCATAGCACTCAAATGATGAGAAGAAAAAAACCAAGGAACGGAGATTTTAGTAAATCAAAACCCCAAAACATAATAATAATAATATAAGGTATTATTAGGAATGTCTTTAGGGTCCCCCATAAGGAACTTTAATAAAATTTGACTTATAGTTTAAAATTAACCTACATTAACCAAAAAGGTAAACACGTATTGTAATTTATTTAAGGTACATGTTATAAACAAAATAAAAAATAAAAAGGTAGAAAAAATAAGAAGGGAAACTAACCTAGATTTATTTTGTTTAGGGTCCCTATAACAAATTTATTTAAATTTGGATTATAATTTTTTGTGAATATATATAAGTTTTTCACAATCATAAAAAAAAAAAAAAACCTTATATTTTATGAAAACCTAAATAAAACTTAAGAAATTCATTCAAATTCATATTACCATGTTCATATGTGTAAATTTTTTTAATGTATGTAGTAACACTATGGACAAGAGTTGGATGACGAAACCTAGGATCTCGAATGAATACATACACGGATGTAGATCATTGTAGACTTTGCAATTCAAAATTGTAAGACTCCAGATGGACTCATTTTTTGTCCATGTAAGAAATGTCGCCTTAACAGGCAACACACTCCGGCATTGGTATACGACCATTTGACAAGGGAAAGGAATGTGGCCCCAATACAAAGACTGGATTTATCACGGCGAAAGGCTTGTACAAGCTTCAATTGAAGGATCTAATTTGACTCAACCGGCCACAAATGTAGGTGCAAGCACAGAGGACGTGGGTGGCAATAAGGTAACAACATATTATTTTTTACTATAATTTAATAAGACGATTATCTAGTGTAAATAAATATCATGATAATTAATAATAATTTGGTACAATAATAAAATATTGTACATGTATTTCTTAACCTACATGAACGTATATAACATAGAATAAAACTATAATATGCGTAGATGATGATCAGAATGAAGCTTGACATTTGACCCCGGTTGAACAAAAGTTGTCTATTGAAGATGACAATGTGATGATGGTTTGACATATATTGCGGTACGTATATGTGCATCCATTTAAATTTTAATTATTTTATTAATTTATGTGGATTGTCAGTGGAACTTGGCTGTTCTTGGTTAGTTTGGTTGTGATTGCTGGTTGAATATTTGCATATGCTCATTAGGGTTGTCACTATGAAGGGTTACACTGATTGGTAATAAAGTGATAAACAAAGCTATTTTTAATAAGTTGTTTTTAATTGGTTGATGGTGAACGCACACAAACGCATGGAAGCATGACATTATACATAGACACATATACATGCATATCTTAGCTAGTAATGTATGCAAGTAATTACTGGGTTTTAGTTATGCATGTTTATTTATATGAATATGTTATTTGGTTGTTTTGGTGGTGTTTATGGTGTTTTTGATCGCTATGGTAACTTGGGAGAAGGGAAGAAATTGATGTTTTGGGTATTGAGATTTTCATTGCCTTGGACCTGGTATTGGTGCAACTCTGGACACTTGCTGGAAATCAAAACAATGTGTTTGTGCACACTTGTGTGCGCGTGCACATACAAATATCGGTGCATGAATATTAATGTGTGGATTAATGTATGTAAATATATTATTTGTGCATTTGTAGTAAGGGTTGGTTTTAAAAACTAAGAAATGTATAGTTATTGCTAGTATGCTTTTATAAAATTGATTTACTTATAAAAATGCATTTGCTAGCTAGTGTGATAACATATTATGTGTGTATAGTGTTTAGTTGTACTGAAACCATGCATATACGCGGATATGTTGGTGTATGTATATGTATAATGTATATATTGGTTTCTCTATTGCAATGGAGGTTGGGAGCATTTGTTCTGATTTCTTGGTTGTTGAGAAAGTGTAGAAACGGAAAGGAATTTGTGAATTTGAGTTTTTTGTTTTCTCTATTTGTTTGGCTTGCTAATGATAAATCCTTTAATTAATCGTGCCTGGTGCAATTTCGTCTATTAAAAGTGAAACTTCAAGTTTTCAATTGGTTTATTATTTCCTTAATTTGTTAGTTGGATGAGTATCAAACTTCTATACTTGTATATAATTTGAGCAGCCAGATAAAGGGTTACAAAATATTTCTCCTCTTTATTGTATTAATTCATGGTTTATTTATGTGCAGTTGATATCATGTTTCTATGTTTGATATTTTATCATGCTTCTCATTTGTTATTTGTTTTGTTTTGTTTTTTTTTTATTTTTAGTTAGTGCGGAGAAGTCAGCGGTCTCTATGCTGTTCGATCACTTCGATTTGATGGAGGAGGTGCTGTTTATTGAGTCATGCATGTATTTGCCATGTCATTAATTAAGAACTTGTATTTTTTTTGTATGTTTTGATTATATATATTTGGATAACAATGTTAATGTATAGAGACATTTTTACTTGTTATATTATTACTTGTTGATTGTTAATTGTTTATATATCCTAAATGGTTAATTGTTTTTTGAATATGATTCTAATGTAGGATTAATGGATAGGATCAAATTGATAAGCTCAGCATGGATGGATGGATATTATAAATCTTGATTATATAAGGTGTGGTTACTCAAATATTGGCTTTGAATTAGCTGGAAAATTTAATATAAATAAGCAAACCAAAAAATAAAAAATAAAAATAAGGTAACGTGGCAAAATTACCATGTTACCCTAGACCATGTCACCCTAGGGGTAACGTGGGAATTTTACCACGTCACCCCTTGGGGTAACGTGGTAATTTTGCCACATCACCCCTTGGGGGTAACGTGGCATTTTTTCCCATGTCTCACCCTAAGGGTAACATGGTAAAATTACCATGTTATCCCTTGTGTAACGTGGCATTTCTACACGTTACTACCATTTAGTAACGTGTAACGTAGCATAATTTGACACGTTAGTAAAGTCTCAATTCTAATGTCCATATCTCTAACCCGTAACACACGTTATGAATGGCATGTTACTAACCATTACTAACATGTCAATGGTCTTAACACATTAGTAATGGTTGTTACTAAAAAATGTGTTTTTTGTAGTGGTGGTAGACAAGGGAGAGAAAAATGCTTTTTTTTTTTTAATTTAAACCCTTGTCACATCAATTTGGAAATTTTTCTGGATTCATTTGTTTGAATCTTTAGTTTTTTTTTTTTTTGACATATCTGCACAAGAGTGGGAAGAGGGATTTGAACAAATGACCTTTGTTTCATTAAGTGTGGTCTTATCCGATTGAGCTACCTCTTAGGGATCCCACTTCTCTTATTAGAGTGGGTTGAATGACAATTTATGTCCTATATTTGCATAAGTAATTAATATCCATATGCTCCAAAAAAAAAAAAAAAAGGAATTTATTTTGTACTTAAATTTATATATTGTTGAGATTCTTAGTATGAAGAATTTTAAGAGTTGTCTTTGGCAAAGAGTTTTGATTAGAGGAAGGAAGAAAAAAATTGATTGATGTGATATAAAATAAAAATTAATTTTGAATTTTTTATGTAAAGAAATTAGTTTTTTTTTAATAATATAAGAAATTAGTTCATTTTTCTAGGAGAAATGAAAAAAAAAAAAACTGTTACCAAACAGGCCCTACTTTCTATTTGGTTACATACCAAAAATTTTAAATTTTAATGAGATTTCCAAGTATGAATCTAGAAGATTGTTTGAAGAGAAAAATATATATAAAAAAAAACCTCCCAAATTATTAGGCATTTGCAATATAGCCCATCAATTAATGTTCAAATAATAATAAAGTAGCCCCATAAACTACCAAAATATATCAAAAAGACCACTTATTTTTTATATTCTTATAATACCTTTATTCTTTTAACAAATAAAATAATAAAATAATTGTAAAAAAAAAACTAAACAATTTTTTTAAAATACAAAAAAACCAATGGGCTAATAAATACAAAAAAAAAAAAAAAAGTTTTTAGGAATAAATAAATAATTAGTCACTATAGTTGGTCTAAATTAAAAATTGCTTCCTATTGTATTAAAGTAAAATCAATAAGTGAATAAAAAAAAAAAAATTTGAGTACTCCAGGAACTAAATTGTTTTTTTTTTTTTGAATATCTTAATAACTATACCTTTTATTTTACTTTAATATGACATGAATAGTCACTATAATTGGCTTAAATTATTTATTTATTCTTTTTTTGTATTTTAAAAATATTGTTTGGTTTTTTTTTTACAATTATTTTATTTGTCAAAGGAATAGGAGTATTATATGAATATATAAAAAATAAGTAGCCGTTTTGATACATTTTGGTAGTTTGGGAGTTACTTTATTACCTTTAGAACATATATTACAAACACCTAATAGTTTGAAATTTTTTTAAAATATTTTTCCTTGTTTAAAAAAAGGCTTTGGTATGTCAATTTTTTATTATTTATTTTTATATTAAAATAGGCTAGGGGAAAAGCTAACTATGACTATTCAAATGGTAATTTTAAAAGTCATCTCATTCTTAAAGTGACACAAAGAGGGATGTAAGAGTATCTTCTAGAGTTATTGCTAAAAAACTTCTTAGTTCAATAATTCAATGTATGCATATAGAATCAAGAGTTATGAGATGATGGTTTCAAAAAAAAGGTCCATTTCTCTCTCTAGCTTCGAAAAACCTAATGGGGGTAACGATTCGTGCAGCCTTTGACGTGGCGTTGATTGTCTAGCTGTAATCTGTTAAGGAGAATTTGGATTCTGGACCAATTGTTGTCTCTTGTAAGAACTGTGTTTCCAGATTCAGATATGTGAAAGTATTGTGTTGATTTTTTTGGAAAAGTGTCATCTCTAGTGATTTACTGGAGGAGGAGGAATTGTCATTATCCGATGGATTGTTTTTTTCTCGAGAAGTGCAACTGTTTGTCAAGGCAATGGCGGACAAACTATCCAACCTTTGGGCTAATCTTTTTTTGTTGGAGGGCGAGGATGGAGAGGTGGAGGTTCAGGTGGCTGAAGTCCAGAGAGACGTTGAGTGAGGACAATTATGTATTGTGGGAAAATTGCTAATCGAGAGGTTGGTGAGTAAGGAATCCATCAAGAATTTGTTCGTGCAATGGTGGAGATTGAAGGGATCATTTACTTTCAAAGTACTGGGGGGAAACCTCTTCTTGATTGAATTTGAATGAGAAAGAGATAAGGCACGTGTATTGGAGGGAAGGCAGTGGGTGAGCGATGGCAATCTTTTTTTGGTTGAAGATTTCGATGGGCAAACTTCACCATCTGATTTCACTTTCGACAAAGCCTCTTTTGGGTGCAGATGGTGAACCTTCCACTTGCATGCATGGGATGTGAAGTGGGCTTCAAACTTGGAGCAATGGTGGGAACGATGGAGGAGGTGGATACGGAGAAGGATGGAATTGGGTGGGGGGGTACTTAAGAGTTAAAATTCAAGTTGATCTATACAAGTCCCTTTCACGTGGCCGCATGCTGAAATTTGAAGGGAAGTCGGATTGGGTTCAAGTACGAACGGTTGCCAAAATTCTGTTTTCACTGTAGAGTGATTTGTCATGGAGTTGAGGGATGCACAAAGAGAAATGCACTAAAAAATTAGGAGGTAACCCAGTATGGCCCAAGGATTAGAGCAAATTCTCTTACTAGAC
Source organism: Carpinus viminea (assembly GCA_013348765.1). NCBI lineage: Eukaryota > Viridiplantae > Streptophyta > Magnoliopsida > Fagales > Betulaceae > Carpinus > Carpinus viminea. The sequence continues at coordinate 26,240,202 of CP054668.1, forward strand.
ATAAGGAGAAGACTTATGAAAGACATGGGGGCCCTTCGGAGATTGCAAGGTCAAGAATAGAAAAATGACCAAGGCCTGATGACTATGATGAAAGAAAGGATAGAGACCGGAGAAGGACCACAGATTCCGGTGAGGAAGAGTAGGTTGGAGTCGGAGATCAGGGCAGCAAGCGACCACAAACGGGTTTTTGTGGAAGCGGAATATCAAGCGTGAATCGGGAACTTTTAATGAAGATTCCCAAAAAAGATCGCATGTTGAACATGAAAGAAATTTGGTGGGAGTTATGAGAGAACATTTTGAAAATCGGTCAACCAAATCTATGGCCTTGGAGAATATACACAATGATGGATAGATAACTAATGAGCTGGAAAAGGCAGCATGAAAATTTTGATCATAAAGACATGCCAATGCACCTTGCGAGAAAGGTGGAGATTGGTTATGGAAATGTGAGGGAGAATTTACTCAACCTCCCATAGTTTTTAAGGAACATCTGATACTTTCCATTCTGAGAAGCAATCGGGCAAGGGGAAAGGTAACCGAAGTGGTAGGACAAAGGAGAAAAATAAGGAGAAACGTCAAAACCGGGATTCGGTGATGACTACGCCACCGAAGCTGGCTCCAGAAGATATGCGGAGGAATGAGGGCACTGAATGGAAATTATCCATTCTAAATGCGGGCTCAATAGGCCTTAATGGAGCAGGGGAAATTTTTTCCAGCCTAGGAGGATCCGGCTACATAGGCCCAGTACTTGCTGATGTGGCTAAGACCATACAAGAAGCCCAAAAAGAACCTAGGGAGTCCTTACAGTTGGGGAATGGAAAAAAAGAATCAGTCTTAACCACGTGGAAGAGAAAACAACGAGATGAACTAGTAGGGGAAATTTCTGAACTGGAAAACTCTGAGGAAGGGCGAGGGAAAAAAGAGGAAATGGTGGGTCGAGTAAAATTACAACTTTACTGCTAGAAGATGACATTGGATCAGATTGGCAGAGGCTGCTACGCAGTCCCGCCGACCTCAATGAACATACTAAATTGGAACTGCCGGGGCTTGGGAACCCCCGGATAGTTGGAAACCTCCACCGTTTGGTGGAGGAGAAGAAACCCTTTGTTGTTTTCTTAATGGAAACCAAATTACGAAATGCCAAGATGGAGTTTATTAAGGGGAAACTGGGTTTTTCCAGCATGTTAGTAGTGGATAGTGTTGGGAAAAGTGGTGGCTTGGCCTTATTGTGGAAGGAAGGAGTGGAGGTTGAAATCCAAAATTTCAGCGAGACATATTAATGCCATGGTTCGACATCCTTCATCAGGAACTTCATGGAAATTCAATGGCTTTTATGGCCACCCAGGCCCTGCGAGACAACATGAGGCTTGGTCACTCCTGAAATTTTTAGCCACAATTCAGCCAGAGCCTTGGGTGTGTATCAGGGATTTCAATGAAATCCTTATGAATTCGGAGAAATGGGGTGGAAATTGTAAATTACGGATTCAAATGGAGGCTTTTCGACAAGCTTTGGATGACAGTGGTCATACTAACTTGGGTTTCCAAGGACCTAAGTTCACTTGGGCAAATTTGAGGGAAGGTGGAGCTTTCATAAAAGAGAGATTAGATAGAGGAGTGGCAAACCAGAGCTGGCGTGATTTATTCCCAGCAGCAACGATTTTTGTTGATGCAGCAGTAGCCTTAGACCACCCTTCATTGACTCTATATTTGGAAGGTAAGCAAGCAAGTCTTTATAAGCGTGATTTTTTCCGGTATGAGGCTTGCTGGGCATTAAAAGATGATTATCAAGATGTTGTTAAGAAGGCGTGGCAGAATCCTTCTAGTGGTAATAACCATTGGGATCGTCTGAAAGCAAAACTAAACTCTTGCAAGCAAACTATTGGATGGTGGAGGAACTCAAAAAATCAACATTCTTATAAAAAGCTGCAGCAGATGAGAGAAAATCTGGCAGTATTGCAGGGAGATGAGGGGTCACTCGGAAGTGAGGGGATGCAAAAGCTCCAATCTGATATACATGTGCTGCTAGACCAAGAAGATCTCAGATGGCCTCAGAGGGCAAGATCAGACTAGCTGAAATTTGGTGATGGTAATACCAAATATTTCCATGCTTGCGCAAATGCTGACGACAACGAAATTTTATTGGGATGATCCATGATGTCTAATGTGTGAAGAGAGAGTCAACCAAAGGAGTAAAAAAAGCCTTTGTAACTTATTTTTCAGAGCTCTTCACTGTAGGTCCAGCAAAGAATATGGAGCAATGCTCAAGGCATTTGCCTAGGTGTGTGTTTGAGGAGATGAATACAGAACTCCATTGGGACTTCAATATGGAGGAGGTCCAAGAAGCACTCCGACAAATGACACCTTTAAAAGCACAGGTCCAGATGGGCTTAATGCTTGTTTCTACCAAACAAATTGGACGATCTTGGGCGATGAGGTGTGTAAAACAGTTCTGGCTATATTAAATTCTGAAATTATGCCTATGGGTCTAAATTTAACTCACATTGTACTTATTCCAAAATAGAAAAATCCCACGAGGGTTACGGAGTTTCAACCCATTAGTTTGTGCAATATAATGTATAAGCTTATTTCCAAAATGCTTGCTAATAGGCTCAAAAGAATACTTACCCATATCATTTCCCCGTCACAAAGTGCTTTTATTCCGCGTTTAATAACGGACAATGTTTTGGCCGCTTATGAAACGCTTCACACTATGCACATGGGAATGAGAGGAAAAAAGGGGTTCATGATTAAGTTGGATATGAACAAAGCTTATGACCGGGTGGAGTGGCAATTTTTGGAGGTAGTTATGGAGCGTATGGGTTTTGGACAAAGGTGGATCCTTATAATTATGATGTGTGTCTTCTATTTAATATGCAGTTCTTGTTAATGGAGAACCTGTGGAAAAATTATACCATCCGGTCTTAGGCAAGGGGACCCAATTTCCCCTATCTTTTTCTACTGTGTGCGGAAGCCTTAAGTGTAATGATATCTCCTGCTAATCTTGATGGGGTACTTATAGGGATACCCACTTCCACAAGAGGTCCCCATATAAGTCACCTTTTTTTCGCAGATGATAGTCTTTTATTTTGTAGGACTACTATTGCTCAATGGGTCCAACTATAGTAGCATTTATATGAGGAGGCTTCAGGGCAGTAGATGAATTGCAATAAAACTGCAATTTTCTTTAGTCGTAATTCTTCAATTATGGACAAAGAAAATATTATGGCTTTGGCGGGACTCCCAGCTTCACAAAGCTATGAGACTTATTTGGGATTACCGGCTTTGGTGGGGAGGTCTAGAGTGATGTTCAAGCATATCATTGATAGGGTATGGAAGAGGCTCAAAGATTGGAAACTTAAGTTTTTGTCTCAAGCAGGGAAGGAGATATTACTTAAGGCTATCGTTCAAGCCATCTCAACATATTGTATGAGTGTGTTTCTTCTCCCTAAATCTCTTTGCATAGAAATAAACTCTTTAATGCAAAATTTTTGGTGGGCTCAAAAAGGGAATGAGGGGAAAATTCATTGGATGAGTTAGAGCAAAATGGCGATCCCAAAGTCTCAGGGTGGAATGGGATTTCGTGATTTGGCTTGCTTTAGTAAGGCTTTGCTTGCAAAACAAATTTGGAGGATGTGGAAAGACCCGAGTAGCCTTGTTGCAAGAATTATGAAGGCAAAATATCACCCGATTGTTTCATTATCGAATCGGCAAGAGGAAGAAAGCCATCTTTTGCAAGAAAGCCATCTTTTGCAAGAAAGCCATCTTTTTCTTGGAGGAGCATTCAAAGCTCTAGTGATTTAATTCGGGAAGGCTTGATATGGAGAGTTGGTAATGGTGAAAAAAATCAGGATTTGGCAAGACAAATGGCTCCCTATGCCATCAACTTTTAAGGTTTACTCTAGGCCAGCCCTACTTCACCCCACGACCATAGTAAAGGAGCTTATTGACAACACCTCAAAGGATTGGAATAGAGAGCTAATTGGTAATCTTTTCTCGGTGGAGGAGGTTTGTATCATCCAATCTATACCCATTAGCAAAACTGACCAGGCTGATATCCAAATCTGGAAGGGTACACCAAAAGGCAATTTCACGGTGAGAAGTGCATATTATATGCAAAAAGAAAGGGAGAATGACTCTATGGCCGAAAGCTCTTCACGAGGGGATTATCAGGATATGTGGAAAGCAGTGTGGAAATTACGAAATATGGGCACGAAAAAATCTTTTGGCGGGCTTGCCATGGTATCTTGCCTACTCGGGAGAATCTTCGACGCCAGAAAATAGCAGTGGAGTCATGTTGCCCTGTTTGTGGCACTGTCCCTCTGCCAGAGACGTGTGGAGCGCTGGGCCTCCTATTTTTCAGAAGTGTGAGATTAATGCCCTTAATTTCTTGCAGCTAGCAGACGAGATGTTCCAAAGATGCACTCCTGATGATTTTGTGCAATTCATTGGAATTGCAAGGAGAATTTGGTTACGCCGAAATGAAGTGATTCATGGAGGCTTTTTTCTCCATCCTAATGAAGTGGTGAAACGAATGCAGTTATCCATAGAAGAACTCCGGAATATTCAGGGGCTAGGGGTTACGGCTGTTGCCCTTAATACTCATGCTCAGAGACATCGGTGGGAGGCCCCTTCGCCTGGCTGGTTCACTATGAGCTGGGATGCTACGCTAGATAGGAAAAATGGAAGAATTGGATTAGGGGCAGTTGTACGAGACCATCTGAGAGTAGTGCATGCAGCACATGGAGTAACAAGAGAGGGTTTCTTTGAACCGATAGCTGCTGAAGCGGTTGCAACTATGTTTGCAATCCAACTGGGTCGTGGATTAAGTTTATGATCAATAAAGTTGGGAGGTGATGCGAAGATAGTGGTGGAGGCAGTGTTGTCAAAGGAGAACGATGGAAGCCACTGGGTCATTTGATCGGAGATATCAAAACGGTGCTGTATGAATTCCAACAATGGCGGATGGTGCATGTTAGACGAGAAGTAAATAGGGCTATCCATGAGCTGGCACGGCTTTCTGTGAGGAATGTTATGAATAAAGTGTGGACCCGTGAGGTCCCTGATTGTATTAGAGACATTATTGTCTCAAACCAATAAGCTTTGATGCTATGATTTAATGAGATGGCAATATCTTTTTCAATAATAATAATAATAATAAAATCAATGTATGCATTCAATGTGTAAGAATTTGAGACAATTGAAATTAAGGCTATCCAAAAGAAGGGCAAATTGTCTCCAAGGGGTAGCTCAATCGACTGTGGACTATGCCTAATGAAGCGGAGGTCACAAGTTTGAATCCTCCTCTCCCCCTCCCCTTGTGTGAACATGTCAAAAAAAAAAAAAAATAAAAAAATGAGAAGGGCAAATTCATTGGTTTATTAATTGACTTAATTGAATTGCTTTCCAAATTTTGTGGCAAATTCATTGGTTTGTTAAAACCAAATCATGTACCATTTTGTTTCCATAAACCCAAAATCTATTTAAAGTTTTATCTTGAATGAATTAATTGACATAATTAAACATATCCATTGAGTTGTCAATTAAATTATATATATGGAAAAAAAAGGAAAAGTATAAAATAGCCCCCTCAAACTATCAGTCTTTTGTAATTTAACCCCCAAAGTTTCACTTTGTATAAAATAGCCTCCTAAACTATTAATCCCTTATAAAATGGCCCCATCTGTTAGATAAAACCGTTAAAATGGATGAAAAACCCAAAACGACGTCGTTTTGAAATGCAAAATTACTAAAATGTCCTTATTAAAATTAATATATTAAAAAAAAAACAAAATAGAGTCGTTTTGCTCTCTTCCTTCTTCCCCCAAGCCCAGTACAGCGCTAGACCTTGTCAAAGAAATCACCGCACACAATGACGGAGGGAGGGGGGGACCAAGGTGGGCCATGGTCCCCCCCCCAAACAAGGAAAAAAAAAATAGAAGTAAAAAAAAAAAAAAAATGTAAACTTTGATTCTAATTTTAGTCATTTGGTTTCTTCCCAAAAATTGTTTGGCCCTATTTTTAGATTTTATAGCCATATCCAATAAATATTTTTTGCCCTATTCTTAATTTTTTGGGCTATATCCATTAAGTTTTTATTTTTATTTATGACCCATACTTTTAAATGCTCACTTTTTTTTTATTTATAAGTAGTCTTCTATTTAAAAAATAACAAAAATAAAATTTTTTTAATAAAAAAATTCTAAAGAACCGAATTTTTTTTATTGGCCCCTCCATAAAATTTTCGACTCATTCTTGACCACCAACATCACGAAAGACTCTTTCTTGGTGTCCATATCCCTGCAAGCTATAGCCAACTCAATCCCAATGAAAAGCAAAAGCACCCCAAGAATCCCAATCAGATATTGACCCAAAATCCTTGCAAATGAATTTCCAAACACCAATCCAAGAACCAACTTCCCTATTCCCAAAAAAATACTGACAACCGTTCCTGTCCCCAAATTTGTATATGGCACACAAAACCAACATCGATGAAGTTCATAATCTTGACGCCAACAGACACCTTCATCGCCGAGGCCTCGCGGTCAGGGAACAAGTCACCAGACAACTTGCACACCGCAATCACGGAATTCAGTATAGACGTTGGAGCCTAGGGGAAGAAGGAAGATGGGGTTTTGTTGAGGAGCAAAACAACGCCATTTTGTGGGGTTTTTTTTTAATTTTTATTTTTAATTTTAATAAGGGCATTTTAGTAATTCTACATCCCAAAATGACATCGTTTTGGGTTTTTCATCTATTTTAACAGTTTTATCTAACGGATGGGGCCATTTTATAAGGAGTTGGTAGTTTTGAGAGCTATTTTATATCAATTGAAACTTTGGAGGGTTATTTTACAAATGACTGGTAGTTTGGAGGGTCATTTTATATTTTTCCAAAAAAAAAAAACAAATACAAATAAACACTAATTAATAGTAATAGGCACCAAAGAGCTAGTATGCCTTGGAAACAAATTCATTGGTTTATTAGAAAAAATACCATTGTGGCCATGGTTATCAATCTCTTTCAACTCTCTTGCTTCACTGCTTTTGCTTTGATGATGATCATCCCCCTTACCACTACCGCCATCACAACCACAAAACCTCAGCGGTTTGTCAGCATACTCATTCACCATGACCCCATTGGATCATTTGCCATTGAAAGCTTAGCCGCCCGTTTTGCCTATTTACAAGCAAGGGCTCTCGCTGGCGCCACCAATGATATTCGAGTCAGCGTTATCGCCAACAACAAGTTTGGTGGAGTGTTTATGGCAAACATATCCATTAGTGATCCTCCTGTTCCACAGCTCCTAATAATGGACACAGGTAGCAATCTAATGTGGACTCAGTGCCTCCCTTGCACCCACCCATGTCTTCCCCAAACTCTCCCAGTTTTTACCCTTCCAAGTCTTTCACATACGCTACCAAATCTTGCATATCTTTTTCCTACCCTGGTGATGGGTGTGACTCTTTGCTTCGTTGCAAGTTCTCCCAACACTACCTCGATGGAACTACTGTAGCTGGAGTTATTGCCACTGAAAAGTTCACATTTGAGACATCTGATGAAAGGACAACATTTGTTTCGGACATAGTTTTTGGTTGTGCAAATGATGTTCGGGCTAGTTTGGTTGGCCAACATAATGGAATAGTTGGTCTTGGCAATGCCAATGACAAAGCATTATTGCTGGCTCAATTGGGTTCTAAATTCTCTTATTGCCTTGGTAGTGTAAAGGATCCTTTGTACCCTCACAATCAGTTGATTTTGGGCGATGGGGCAAAAGTAGAAGGCCCTTCAACCCAGGCTGAATTTTTCAATGGCCTTTACTTTCTAACACTAGATGGCATTAGCGTGGGAGACAAGCAACTTGATATTAATCCTCAAACATTCAGAAGAACAACATCAGGCAATGGTGGAGTAGTAATTGACTCTGGTCCAACATTAACTTACCTAGCCAAAGGTGGGTTCAAGCCACTTAGAGTTGAAGTGCAAAGATTGGCAGATGGGCGGCTACAACCTGTGGACAGGCCTGGCTTAAAAGTTCCCTGCTACATTGGTGTTATCGAGCGTGATCTTGAGGGATTTCCATCGGTGGTTTTTCACTTTGCAGGGGGTGTTGACTTAGGATTGGACCCAGAGAGCATGTTCATGGAGATTACTTCAAATCAATTTTGCATGGCAGTGATGCCGAGTGAGAGACAGGAGTTGAGTATTGGCTTAGCAGAAACATAACATTGGCTATGATCTTGCTTCAAAAAAGATTTCCTTCCAACAAATAGATTGTGAACTCTTGGAGAGCTAATTGCAGCTGCACCGTGAGATACACTCGATCACATTGGTGCACTCGATCGCTATAGAAGGGGCGCTTGAGCGCACCTCCGAAGAACAGGACATAACTGTAAAACTAAAGATAAAAAGAATTAAAAAAAAATTCTAAACAAAATTAAACAATCCCGACAATGGCGCCAAAATTTGTTGTGCCAAATACTACCTAAATTAATAGATAATATTTAGTATGTTTCAACTCAAGTGCACAAAATCAAAACAATAGTATAGTGCAACAAGTATGAGATCGATCTCACGGAGATTGTTGATTTTATTTAGAATTAATTTTATAAATTAAAAATATCAAATTTTGTCACGAACTTTATATTATAGAAAATAAATAAAGATAAATAAAAGTGTAGGGTTTTGATATCCACCACTAATCATGCTTAATTAATATAACAATATGCCAATGCTCCAATCATATTATGAATACCTAATGTTTGCCAACCTAAGGATATAAGTGTCTACTCTTTAAGCTATTGATTTCCCTAAGCAACGAATTAGGCATGGGTGTCTACTTTAATTCTTTTCTTTCTTAAATAATTTAGCACGGGTGTCTACTAAGTTGTTTTTTAAGAAAACAAAAATCTATGGAAATCGACAAACACATGAGGCCTAGGGTATGGGTGTCTACTCCCGGTTTCCCATGTTGATTACGTGGATATCTTTTGTTACTTTTGTTAAACCCAGGACTCTATCATCCAAATTGCTTTAACTAACTAGTATATACCACATGCATATATTGGCAATCACACTTATGAGGAATTCAAGAAAACAGGAATTAATCAAGTTAAGCATCACAATATGATTATCACAAAAACGCCAATATTGAAATATTAAATAAACGTAATTAGGGCTTTAATCTAGTCCCACCAAAGTATTTTGTTACACATAATTAAAATAAAACTAAAAGAAAAGGGAAAAGAAAGAACCGAAAATCGCTCATAAAAGTAGCCTCCAAATTCTCCTCCTAAAATTGTATATCTAATTGTGAGGCTTAAAGGTCTATTTATAGACATTAGGAGAGTCCTAGAACCCCTAGTAAACCTAGGAAATTTAGAGGTTTAAGTCCTATAGTCCAAATAGGATAGAGAAAGCCCAAGTCCAAATCGGAATAGGATTTCGTCCAGAATTGCGTCCTATCTTGTGGGGTGATTTTGGCATAGCGGAATTCCAAAATAGGAAAAATTCTATTTCACAATGATTTGTAATTTGTATCATTTTCAGTTATCTTTCCAATGAATCTGGAATTACCTCAATCCGATATTTGAGCTGAAAGTTATGGCCAAAATACCGAGACATGTGCAGAATCTAAATTTGAATCAAATTCAATTTTGACTCCAATTGTAGAAATTCCGATTTACTCCTTTAATTTCCTTTATTTGGTTAAACTTAACCTCATCTTTTAGGTTTTCTCAATTTACCCTTCAAGCTTGAAACTTTTCAGACGCTTCATTTTCTTCCATGACCTACAAAAACACAAAAAACACAAAAATGAAATAAAATAACAAAAACTAAGAAATTAATAACTGTAAATTAAGGGATAAAATATGAATATTTTGGCACTTATCATGCATGTTCATGGAGATTACTTCAAATCAATTTTGCATGGCTGTGATGCCGAGTGAGAGAGAGGAGTTGAGTATTATTGGAGTACTGGCCCAGCAGAAACATAACATTGGCTATGATCTTGCTTCAAAAAAGATTTCCTTCCAACGGATAGATTGTGAACTCTTGGAGAACTAATTGCAGCTGCATTTTGTTAACAATATATAATGAAAAAGAGGAAATCAAGGCTCTTTCGTAACGACGGTATCTTTAGAACGTATTTTCTCTCATTTTCAAGTGCAAAGGGTATATGACAAAAGTAACAAGCTAGAAATCACCCTCATGGAGAATTATGCAAAATAAATTTTAAGAGATTGAATAAAAAAAAAAGTTATATATGCTTGTGTCTTGGCACTTGACCAAAGGGTCATAATTATCTATTTGTTATTTATCTCTCATTCATCTTTATCCATATATTTTTTCTTTCAAATTCACTACTAATTCTGTACGACTCACACATATTAGTGAAATTGAAAAAGAGATTGATGAGAGATGGAGGAATTGATCTCTTCCAAAATATGCTCATAATTAATATTCCTATAGGTTCCGTTTCTTTATCCTTTGGTGACGTGTGAACAGTGCAAAACGGCACCTGTTATAAAATGTGCCATTTTGCACCATTCAAATGACATTATCCCCTTTTTCAGTCTCTACACTTTCTGTAATTTTGAAAAGTCACTATTTGAACATCACTAACCAATTAATGACTATTTTGGCCCAAAAACGTCATTATATGGCAGTCACAAAACCAAAGAATTTTTGTAGTGCTATGATATTTTCTCATAATACTATCCCTTAATATTCTCTTAATATAGTTCGTAAGGATATGCTATTCCTCTAACTCTTATCCAACTCTTTTAATTTTATCATTGGATCTGTAGGACCCACATGATTCAATGATAGATTTGAAAAAAAAAATATGAATGAAGTTAGACAGAAGATGGATAGGAGAAGGAAAAATAGCATTTATCTTCTCATAGTTAGAATGATTATGTATTTTTCAAATACATTTATTTTAAGCATTATCTAAGATAATTATTTTCCTAAATAAACGGCCATACTCTCTACAAAATGACGTACATACCTAGGCTACAGTTCAATTATAAATTGGAAAATTGAATTCATTGGAAGTGGTAAAACCCTAGCTATGATTCCTATCACCACTCCAATGGAAACAAACGAGGCCAAAGATGATGAGCTCATCACCCCCTCTCCTTTCAAACCCTTGCGCAAGTGGCGTAAAGAAGAAGGAAGTAACGTTCTTGAGGTTCATCTTAAAGGTATTATCTAATTTTAGTTTTCTGGAATAACATGTGATTACTCAAGGGCTTGTTGGGATCGAAGATTTTCTTTTAATTAGTCTGTTTCGCTTCGCAGTTTTCAAAAAACTGCAATTTTACCAAACGAGTGTTTTCAAATCGTTTTTTTCAAATTCGATTAATTTAGTCTTTAATCTTAATATATTTTTCTCATCTATTATTTGGCTCTCTATTTAAATATATTTCAAATTCGATCATGCGTTGGCCCATATATGTTGATAAAAATCTCTTGTTCCATCTCTGCTTCTTTTGATAACGTGTTTTAAAGAGTACTTCTTGCTTTTTTATGATTTTTCTTGTGTGATTCTTTTGTGTTCGAAAATATTGTTTGTTAATGATTTTGTGTTTTTTTAGTAGAAAGTCAATTAAAAAGCGTTGCCAAACTAGAGTAGTGGCCATATATATATGCATTGTAAAATCGATCAATAATAAAGTGAATAAAAAAGTTTCATTTTGCCATTTTGCAGGGTTCAAAAGTGAAGAAGTTACCGTTGAACGTATAAGCGGAAATCTTCACATTAGGGGAGAAAGCACTCGTCTAAGCAATAGCCGCTTCCACATAGAAACTAACATTCCAAGAGATTGTACAATAGATGAAATTCGTTCAAAGTTTAATGGCGGAATTCTTTACATAACAGTTCCTACTAAAGATCCTTGGTCGAGTGCTGGTGAGAGGATTAAGGGAAGCTTCAGTAAAAGCGAGAAGTTGCTGTTTGCGGGGCTTGGGATTCTAGTGATTGTTCTAAGTATTATAATGATTATTTTTTTCGTGAAAATAACAGGATCACAACAAATCACCACGGTGATGGGCCAAGCGGCGTCGATGGTGCAGACAAATGTATGACAAACCTTACTAATTTACTTACATTGTTGGCCGCATTTGATTCAGAAAAATCTCTTAGATTTTCGGCGTTGTATGTTTGCAGGTCGGAGGACTGAATGCTCCCGACTCCGGCTCTCCGGTCAGACAACCAATTAACTAGTCATCCAAGTGACGGTAATTAAGTTGCTTGGTGTAGCGTGCACTAGTTAAAAAAAATGCAGTTTTATGTACATTATTTATACCGTTGACGTACCAGGGAAAAGTAAAAAATATTTACCTTTTGGTAAAAACGAGTCGATTTTGTTGTTGTTTGACATCAAAACTTGATTGCACCTTATAGTTTTATCATCACATCTAGAAGTAGGGCCGTAAATGAATTGAATTGTTCGTGAATATATATATAGTTTTGAGGGTTTTTTTTTTTTTTAAGGGTTAACCTGTGGGGTTTTAGATTTGTATAGAACTAATTGTGTCAGGTTAATTTAGAGAAAATTTCAGAATAAATTGCATGTTTCAGGTTTGCATGCATTTGATTTCTATTTGATAATTTTTTGTAAGATATGATATAAAAATTATAAAATATATTTTGATTATATTGGGCAGGTGAGAATCCAATTAATGGGATGAAGATGATGGGTTTGAGGATGACGATGATGGGTAAGACCGTAAGAGTGACTACTTGAAGGGTTAACTGGACATATTTTGGCTGCATGCTTTAATGGACCAGATTTATGTTATGTTTTATTTATCTGTTTAATTGTGTTTTTATATTTTTTTGGAGACGTTATGCAGCTTATATTGACAATTAATATTTATGTTTTCTTAATATTTATGAAGGTAGTTATTAATTTTAAAGTGAACGTCAAGTTGTTTTGTTAATGAAAGTTAATCATTTGGGAAAAAAGATATAAAAACTGAGATAAAATTATTCGCATTTTAAAAAAAAATTAGGACAATTTTGTCCCACCCTTTCACCCAACTGGCTTCTCTTCTGATCCGTTTCCCATATTAGTGCTGATGAAAGGAGTAATTGATGATGTAGCGGGTTGCAGCTGAAATTTGTCGTAGTATTTTTGCTAAACCTGAAATGATCACTTTTTAATCACCTACAAACAACACATAATCACGCATATAATAAGAGAATAATCAATTTTTATAACAATCTAAAATCACATATACCAATTTTCTTTCTTTCAACTTCATCGTTTACATGCATCTCCTATATCAACAGAAAATTGACATGGTTAATGAGCCAATGGATTTTATCAATCCAAGCACAAATTTTATGAATACTAGGCCTCATTCTTTTAATCATCTCTCAACCATCTTTATATATATCTTTTTTTTAATTTACCATTGAATATATAGGACCCACATGTAAACCTACAAATTCAATGACAAATTTGAATCAATTTGAAAAAAGATGGTTAGGAGAATGCATGGGTTGCAAAAAAAATTGAAAGGTAGATTTACATTCACTCATTCACTATATATATGGAGATAGTTAAGAGATGGTTAAAAGATGGTTGAGAAAATAATTTGTATGATTTCTCCTATTGTTGGCAATAAATCTCATCATGGGTCCCTGTCATATTTGATGATTTGGCAACTAGGACAAGTGTCAAAATGTAATTGGTCTTAGTGTTAGTGACATGGATTTTCATAAGTCTACTAATGGCAAATGGATGGAATGATTATCTCGGTCTTTAGGCAAACCAGATGAACCTCCTGTGATAAAAAGTCAATCCTAAGAGTCAAAAAATTAAGACGTTAAACCCCATGGGTGAATAAGAAATTTAACCCAAACATAAAACTATTTATTATTATTTATTAAAAAAGTCTTTGGCAAATTGTTTCTGAAAATAATTTCTTAAAAACAAAACACAATAGTCTTTCATGGGTGGTCTTTCACTTTGCGAGAAGTGCTAGGAGTCAAACAAATGAACCCAAAAATTTTCAAACTAATAATGGCACTGGAGGAGAGATAAGGAGAAGTTAATGGGTTTTAAATTTTTTAAGAGAAGTGCTAGATAGCCAAACAAATGAACCCATAAGAATTTTCAAGCTGGTGTGGCAAGAGTTTTTAAATTAAGAAATGCATGGTTCATTTGTTTGGCTCCCTAGCACTTCTCTCACTTTGCAGGGGGTTGACTTGGGGTTGGATACTGAGAACTATAACATTGGCTATGATCTGGCTGCAAAAAAGATTTCCTTCCAACGGATAGATTGTGAACTCTTGGAGAGCTAATTGCAGCTACATTTTGTTAGAAATATATAATGAAAAAGAAGAAACCAGGGCTCCATTGTAACGACCGTATCTTTAGAACGTATTTTCTCCCATTTTCAAGTGCTAAGGACATATGACAAAAGTAACAAGAAATCACCCCTATAGAGAAACAAATAAGCTATATATATATATATATATATATATATATATATATATATATGCTTATACATGTCTTGGCACAAGACCAAAGGGTCATATTTATCTATATATATATCAAATTCACTAATAAATATGTACGACTCACATATATTCAATAGTAAATTTGAAAAAGATATTGATGAAAGATGAATGAGAGATGGAGGAATTGGTCTCTTCCAAAATATGCTCATAATATTCGAATGATATTTTAACTTTCTCATATATAATAGTATCCCTTAATATTCTCTTAATATTTTTCATAAGAGACATTCTATTCCTCAAACTCTTGTTTAACTATTTTTAAATTTACCATTAGATATGTAGGATCCACATGTTTAAATGTTAGATTTGAAAAAATATATACATGGAAGAAGTTGGATGGAAGACGGATAGGAGAAGGACAAATAAAATGTATATTTTCATAGTTAGAATGGTTTTATATTTTTCAAATACATTTATCTAAGATAATTATTTTCCTAAATAAACGGCAATATTCTCTACAAAATGAGGTAGATACCTAGGCTACAATTCAATCATAAATTGGAAAATAGAATTCACTGGAAGTGGTAAAACCCTAGCTAGCTATGATCATTCCAATCATCTGTACTCCAATGGAAAAGAACAAGGCCAAAGATGATGAGCTCATCATCCCCTCTCCTTTCGAACCCATTTGCAAGTGGCGTAAAGAAGAAAGAAGTAACGTTCTTGAGGTTCATCTTAAAGGTATTATCTAATTTTAGTTTTCTGGATTAACATGTGATTACTCAAGGGCTTGTTGGGATGATTTTCTTTTTGTCTTTCACTCTGTTTTCAAAAAAACTGCAATTTTACCAAACGAGCGTTTTCAAATCGCTTTCGCTAAATTGCTAATCCAATCAGACCATAATTTGTACAACATTGGTCCTTCTAATTCAAGAGTGACAATGCCTTGTTTGCTTTTCTTTTTATTAAATATGCTTTAAAATGTGAATTTGAGCCAAAATATTTTACTTCGGCCCCATTCTTCGGCCCCATTCCCATTAAAAAAGCAGTCCAAAGTTTGGTCGTGTTCAATGCTTTTTACATTTGTGTGGTGTAACGTGACAAATGAAAATTGAAAATTGAATTATATTAAAAAAAAATTATTTTTAACATTGAATGAATACTAATTTTATTTTATTTTTTATATTAATTTAGTCTTTAATCTTAATATATTTCTCATCAATTATTTGGCTCTCTATTTAAATATATTTTAAATTCATGCTTTGGCCCATGTCGATAAAAATTTCTTGTTCCATCTATGCTTGTTTGATAGCACGTTTTAAAGAGTAGGTTTTGCGTTTTTAATGATTTTTCTTGTGCAAATATTTTGTGTTCAAAAATATTGTTTGTTAATTTGTTTCGTTTTTTTAGTAGAAAGTCAAAAAGCGTTGCTAAACGAGAGTAGCGGCCAAATAATTGATCGATCGATAATAAAATGAATAAAAAAGTTTCATTTTGCCATTTTGCAGGGTTCAAAAGCGAAGAAGTTACCGTTGAACGTATAAGCAGAAATCTTCACATAAGGGGAGACAGCACAAGTCTAATCAATAGCCGCTTTCACAAAGAAATTGAAATTCCAGAAGGATGTTCATTATTGTATGGAATTTATTCAAAGTTTGATGGCGGAATTCTTTATATAACAATTCCTATTCATGATCCTTGGTCGAGTGCTGGAGAGAGGGTTAAGACAACCTTCAGTAAAAGAGAGATGTTGGAATTTGCCGGGGCTGCGATTATAAGCATGGTTATAACTATGATAATGGTTATCTTTATGGTGAAAATAAAAGCATATCCACAACTCACCACCCCGATGGGCCAAGCGGCGACACTTGATA
The DNA here is from genome assembly GCA_013348765.1 of Carpinus viminea. NCBI lineage: Eukaryota > Viridiplantae > Streptophyta > Magnoliopsida > Fagales > Betulaceae > Carpinus > Carpinus viminea. The sequence continues at coordinate 26,256,552 of CP054668.1, forward strand.
CGCCGACGGAAGACTCGGCAAGCATCGTGAAAGCTATGGTGCAGGCAAATGTATGATAAACCTTACTAATTTACTTACATTGTTGGCCGATTTAATCCATTTGATTCAGAAAAATCTCTTAGATTTTCGGCGTTGTATGTTTTGCAGGTCGGAGGACAGAATGCTCCGGACTCCGACTCTCCGGTCGGACAACCAACGAGTCACCCAAGTGATGGTAAGTTGCTTGGTGTAGCGTGCACTAGTTAAAGTTCATAATGAATGGCATGTTTCAGGTTTGCATTTGATTTCTGTTTGATAATTTTTTTTGTAAGATATGATATAAAAATTATAAAATATATTTTGGTTGGGCAGGGGAGAATCCAAATGGGATGAAGATGATGGGTTTGAGGATGAAGATGATGGGTAAGACTGTAAGAGTAACTGCTTGAAGGGCTAACTGGACATATTTTGGCTGCATGCTTTAATGGACCAGATTTATGTTATGTTTTATTTTATCTGTTTAATTGTGTTTTTCAGATAATAATTATGTTTTTATATATTTTTGGAGACATTATGCAGCTTATATTTATGAAGGTAGTTGAAGGATTTTTATTTCTCTATTTAATAGTGTGTTGTTGAATCAATGAATGAATATGATTTTGATGTACAAACTAAGTTTTTGGTGCTTGTATAAAACTATGGGGTTTGCTAGGGGTTCTCCCCATAGTGTTCTCCTGGCGTTCTCCCAGTCTTACGTAGAACATGATTTAAGAAAAAATAAAATTGTAATACCGTTTTTTTGCTAACAGATTAATTTTTATTAGTTAATATTTAAATTCTAATACTTTAAAACTTGTTTTTGGATTCAAAACTAAAACCTAAAGGTGAAAGGTTAACCCTTTAGGGATGGTATCACCCAAAATGAATTTGATCATCCTAAATTTGATGCTAATGCCTCAATTTTGGTGCTAATGCCTCACAAATTTGGTGCTAATGCCTCAAATTTGATGCTAATGCCTAAAAAAACGATGGTAGAGGCCACTACAATTTTATTTTTTTCTTAAATCATGTTTTACGTGTAGCTAGGAGAACACCAGGAGAACCTACAGGGAGAACCCCTAGCATTTTCCTAAAACTATATATGCACCGCTAATAATAAGAAAAATTTGCAAGAACGGAGGGGTAAAACTACAAAGGCATTTTTTTGTGGTTAGTTTTTGGTTCTACAAGTTATAACATTTGGAGGAATAGAAGTACATTGAGACAAAGAAATAATCCTTGGATCAAAGAGAAGCTTGTACAACATATTAAATGGGAAGCTAATGAGGATCGGTTTATTACAAAAGGTAAATTCAAGAAAATTAAAGGAAATGATTCTTTGTAGTGCTTGAGGAATGGATAGGATTTTGATTTAATTCTTTGCGATGTTTGTTTTACACTTCAGTCAATGGATTTTATCAATCCAACCACAAATTCTATGAATACTAGAAAAAATAAAGAAAATCAAAAAAATAAATTTTAGGCCTCGTTCTTTTAACCATCTTTCAACCATCTTCATGCATATATTTTTTAAAATCTATCATTGAATATTGAGAACATTCATGTAGATCTACAAATTTGTTGGCAAATTTGAATCAATTTGAAAAAAATGATGGTTTGGAGAATGAGGTCTAGGATCTTTCAAGAAATTATATACAGATGTACACATCATTCTCTCAACCATCTCTTTTTGCAAATTTAATAGATCCATCATTGAATTTGTAGACTCATGTAGGTCCCACAAAAATTTAATGATAAATTTACCTATTCAGTACTATACGAAGATGGTTGAAGGAATAATTTTTATCATTTCTCTCATTGTTGGGAATAAATCTCATCTTGAGTTCCATTTAATCACATCTACATGGAAAATCACCCTCATGGAGAATTACACAAAATAAATTTTTAAGAGATCGAATTAAAAAAGAAAAAGAAAAAAGAAGCTATATGCTTGTGTCTTGGCACTTGACCAAAGGGTCATATTTATCTGTGTTATTTATCTCTAGTTAATCTTTTATCCATTTTTTTTTTCTTCTTCCAAATTCACTACTAAAACTATACGATTGATCGCATATATTCGATATTGAATTTGAAAAAGAGATTGATGATCGAAAGATGGAAAAGAGATGGAGGAGTTGGTCTCTTCCAAAATATGCTCATAATATTCCTATAAGTTCCGTTGCTTTACCCTTTGGTGACATGTGAACAGTGCAAAACGACACCTTTTAGAAAAGGTGCCGTTTTGCTTAAAATGGTACCAAATAGTGCCGTTTTGTACTATTCAAACGACATTATCCCTTTTCTAGTCTCTACACTTTTTGTCATTTTGAAAAAATCACTATTTGAACACCACTAACCAATTAATGACTATTTTTTGCCCAAAAAGGTCATCATATGGCAGTCACAAAACCAAAAAAAATTTGTGGTGCTACAATATTTTCTCATAATATTTATCCCTTAATATTCTTAAATATAGTTCATAAGGCTATTCCTCTAACTCTTATCCAACTCTTTCAAATTCACCATTAGATCTGTGGGATCGATCCATACGATTCAATGGTAGATTTGAAGAAAAATATGAATGAAGTTAGACCGAAGATATATATAGAAGAAGAAAAGATAGCATTTATCTTTTCATAGTTAGAATGATTTTTTTTTTTCAAATACCTTTATTTTATGCATTATCTAAGGTAATAATTTTCCTAAATAAACGGCAATACTCTCTACAAAATGACGTAGATACCTAGGCTGCAATTCAATTGTAAATTGGAAAATAGAATTCATTGGAAGTGGTAATTAGCCTAGCTATGATTCCTATCACCACTCCAAGGGAAACAAACAAGGCCAAAGATGATGAGCTCATCATCCCCTCTCCTTTCAAACCCTTTTGCAACTGGCGTAAAAAAGAAGGAAGTACCGTTCTTGAGGTTCATGTATTATCTAATTTTAGTTTTCTTGATTAACATGTGATTACTCAAGGGCTTGTTGCGATGATTTTCTTTTAGGGTCCATTTGGGATTGTGTTTTTAAAAAAATAATCTGCGTTTTTAAATCAAATTGCAAATTTGGAGTGTTTGGAATTGCGATCTTGAAAACGTAAATTTTAAAATCATGGAAATATCTGCGATTTCAATAAGCTGGTTAAATGATACTTATTTGAAAAAGTGCAAATTTAAACCAAAATCACGATTTCACTTAAAATGCAATATTTACCTATTTGGTCTGAAATCGCAATTATATGCTAATTTTACCCAAACACTCTATTGATAAAAAAAGTATTTTTTAGCTTGTTTTACCAAGCGATTTTTAAAAGTGATTTATTTCAAAAACACAATTTTAAAAGCAATTTTTAAAATCGCACTAAAATGGGTTTGTGTTTTCGCTCTCCGTTTTTCAAACGTCTGTTTCGCTCCCAAAACATCTTTAATCTTAATATATTTCTCATCTATATTAAGATAGACCACTGTTTTCAAACGTCTGTTTCGCTCCCAAAACGTTTTTATATAATTAATTTAGTCTTTAATCTTAATATATTTCTCATCTATTATTTGGCTCTCCATTTAAATATATATATATATATATATATATATATATATATATATATATATATATATATTTCAAATTCATGCTTTTGGCCCATGCCGATAAAAATCTCTTGTCATGTCTCTGCTTCTTTGATAACACGTTTAAAAGAGTATTTTCTGCTTCTTCTTTTTTTCTTTTTTCTTTTTATGATTTTTCTTGTGTGATTATTTTGTGTTCGAAAATATTGTTTGTTAATGACCAAACGAGAGTAGTGGCCATATATATATATATGCATTGTAAAATCGATCAATAATAAAGTGAATAAAAAAGTTTCCTTAATTTTGCCATTTTGCAGGGTTCAAAAGTGAAGAAGTTACCGTTGAATGTATAAGCAGAAATCTTCACATAAGGGGAGAAAGCACTAGTCTAATTAATAGCCGTTTTCACAAATAAACTAAAATTCCAAGAGATTGTACAATAGATGAAATTCGTTCAAATTTTGATGGCGGAATTCTTTATATAACAATTCCTACTAAAGATCCTTGATCGAGTGCTAGAGAGAGGATTAAGGAAAGCTTAAGTAAAAGAGATGAGTTACTATTTGCGGGGCTCTGTGATTCTAGTGAAGGTTTATGATTTCTGCTTAAATATAAAATCAAATACTTAATTGAACTTAAATAAAAACTAATTAATTAAAGACCAAATCAACTATGTCTTTATTAGAACTTAAAATTTAGGAGAGAAATAAGAATAATGAAAATAGACTCAGAGAATTAAGGTGGTTGGCCTATGACCTATGTCCACACATCAAAGCCTTATCTTAGCTACATCTTTCCTTGATATCTTTGATTGTGTACAATACTCTATTTATAAAGAAAAAGTATAAACCTTACAAGTCTTTTCAACTTTTACATTAACAACAATAAAGTTAATTTATCATTTGTAACTATTGTCTTTTGAGTTATTTTAACTTTTTAACTCTTGAATTATTGTAACTCTTGTCTCAATAATCTTGTCCTACATCACTAGAAATCGGTCGACGTCTCCAAGAGTTCACAGTCTATCCTTTGGAAGGAAATAGTTTTTCCAGCAAGATCATAGCCAATATTATAGTTCTGCTGAGCCAATAATCCAATAACACTCAAGCCAGGATTCCTACTCGGTGCCACAGCCATGCAAAATTGATTTGGAAGAGCCTCCACAAACAAGCTCTTTGGGCCCAACGCCAGGTCAGCTCCGCCGGCGAAGTTAAAGGAGAGGACCGGAAATCTGGTGAGGTCGCGGTCGATAAGACCCTCATAACAGGGAGGTTCGTAACCAAGATTGTCCCTACGTCGCACAATCCCTTCCATCAAATTTACTACTTCAAGCTTAAGTATGTTGAATGCTGCTCTTGCTAGATAAGTCAGTGTTGAACCCGAGTCGATGATGACTCCACCCGATGGCCTTTTTTGAATACTATGGGATCAATGTAAAGCCTTTTATCTCCCAAACTAATCCCTTCTAGGGTTAGAAAGTAGAGGCCCATGAAATATTCTACTGGGGTTTTGATGCCTTCTATTTTTGCACCATCACCAAGTATCAGCTGATTATGAGGGTATTGAAGATCCCTCACAAGGCCAAGACAATAAGAAAATTTAGAACCCAATTGAGTCGCCAAAGACACATTATCATTGTCATTGCCAAGACCAAGTATTCCACTACTTAGGCCATTCAAACCATCATTATTAACGTTACTTGCACAACCAAAAACAATATTGGAAACCGACGTTGTTCCTTCATCAGAGGTCTCAAAGGTCAGCTTTTCGGTTGCAATAACTCCGGCCGCGGCCGTCCCGTCTGTGTAATTTTCGTAGAACTCACAATTATTCGAAGCGTCACACGGGCCGACCCTTCTGCGGAATACGAGACAGGACGGCATCGTGCAAGACATAATGGCGTATGTGGAAGACTTTGAAGGATCGAAAACTGGGAGGGATTGGGTAAAACAAGGTCTCCAGAATGAGTTGCTGCAAGGGAGGCATTGTGTCCACAGAAGAAGGCTGGCTGTGTCCATAGATAGGAGCTGTGGAGCAGGAGGTTCACCGATGGATATGTTTGCCATAAAATATGAATAATAATTACTGTCTGGAACAAGACCCGACCGAAAGTCATCAGTACTAGCGGCGCCGAGGGCCCTTGCCTGTAAGTAATCAAAACGTGCGGCTGAGCTTTCAATGGCAGATCCAACGGTGTGATGAGAGTGAATGAGTTTGCTGACAAATCGCCGAGGTTTTGAGATGGTGATGGCGTTGGTGGTAAGAGACATGCTCATCATCAAAGCAAGAGCAATGAAGCAAGAGAGTTGAAAGAGATTGATAGCCATGGCCACAACGTTATTGTTCTTCTAAAACCAATGAGTCTGTTTGTTGTATGTATATAAACATACTGCATTAATGTAATTTCCATAATATGTTCTAAAAAAATTGATTCCATCGACTAATTAGAGTATTCATCGGCAAAACAAATAGGTAACTACACCTACATTTTCAATTTAAAGAATGCCATATATATACAGAAAGCATATGCACTGATATTCATTATTTTAAATTTGATTTTCTCTTAGAATGAGAGAAGAATTAATGCATAATCCAAATTTCATGATTTTGTTCAATTCAGGATGTGTTTTGCATTGCGATTATATATATATAGACAAAAAGTGTGATTTTAAACTAAATCATAGAAAATTTATTGTTTGGGATTGTGTTTCTAAATCAAATCGCAGATAAGAAAGTTCTTTTTTGAAAACGTGCAATTTTAAAGGATAAATTACGATTTTAAAGGTCATCATAATTTATTAAAAAAAAAAAGTTCATTAAATTTAGTTCAAGTTAATAAACTGTTATTAATTACATTAAGAATTTAATGTGCCTTTTCAATGTTTGTAAACACTTGACACTATTATAAATGGGTTAAAAAATATTTTCTTCAGACTGATTTAGAGGAAATTTCTGTGCTTTCCATAATATGTACCAGCAAAAGTAATTTCCATTTTCCTTCCATAATCACCAAGAATGAGTTATTTCTTTTAGAACATTCATCAACAACCCAAAGAGAGCAGCACAATGAAGTGAAATTAAACTAAATAATGCTACAAGTCTCTCCTCTTATGTCCATCTTAAATCCATCTAAGAATGATGTAACTATTAAAATTACCATTATGTTTGTGATTAATCATTATTAAATTGTGATTTTAATAGTTACGTCATTCTTGGATGGACTTAAGATAGACACAAGAGGAACCAAGGTCACTAGTTCAAATCCCTCCTCTTATGCAGACTTGTCAAAATATATATATATATATATATATATATATATATATATGTATGTTTCAATTAACTAGATCCACGTTTTCAATTTGGATCAAGATCTTCTCAGATTTCTTTCAAATATGAGATTCTTATATTGTTACATCCTAACCATGCTTTACATCTAACGGTATACAATGCGTGAGTTGTCACAAAATAAATGTTAAGAGTTAATGAAAATTTAATTCCTCTGTGAACTAAAGAGAGCAAAATATAGAAAATGCAAGGGTTTCAAAGAGAGGAACCACTTAGTTATAACATGAGGGTAAAATGATAATTTTACTTTTTGGTTGGACCATTTTACCCTCACGTTGTTCCTCTCAAATTGAAAACAACTTGAGAGAATCCTAGTGGCTCCGGTGGAGGTGTTCTACCGAAGATGGTGAAGAGAGCTAAATACTTAAATGGATTTTTTTTTTTAAAATTACAAATTCAGACAAAAATTAAACCAAACGTTGGATCTACTTACAAAATTGTATAATAATTTTGTGTCACCAAATTTATTTTCTCAGGGGCTTTCTTTGTTGTATTAATTTAAAAAAAAAAAAAATCAATTTCTCAACTTCACAATAAATAATCCACTTTCATGAAATTTCACATGTAGTCAATGATAAAATATAGAATTTTTCTAAGTCTGTATATAGCAATAGCTTTAGTAGCTATGCTGGTGGAAAATGAATAATACTATAATACTATTTAGTGAGCTATTATATGACTATGAGACTATCATACAATATAATAATTTAATGATATAACAGTAAAATTTAACTGATGAAAATCAGCCAATTGTATGGCAAAGGAGTTTGTTTACACAAGACTGCATTTGGCTGATAAAAATAAAATAATAATAAAGGAAGCAAATTGGGGAAAATATTGACCAAATCAAATTGTCAAGGGGAACATCATAGCTAGGGTGGGGTAAGTAATTAACAAAGCATAATTATTAGACTTAAGCTAGCTACTTAGCAATGAGTTTTATTTCCTAATCCAAATTCTTATCTCTAATACAACAATAATAATGAACAAGATGCCAATAACAACTCCATACCCAACACTCCAACCATGTCCATTTTCCCCCAAATGGATTCCATAGAAGATATTTGCAATTATGAAAATAATTAAAATTCTCCCCACATTTTGATGGTACCAATTCCAGTATTTTCGAAATTTTGACATCTTGTTTGGTCGAGCCAAAATGGCCATCACCTGTAAAATGATATCAATACAAATAATCTTAATTAAAATATTATAATCTACAGTCCACCAGAATAATAATAACAATAATAAAATTGGGTTGGTGTTTGAAAATTCATAAAGTAATTCTAATTTGGTTTTAAATTTTTTTTTAAAAAAAAAACAAAACAAAAAGAAAGCCACTTAAAACACGTTATTTGAATCGGTTTAAAATAGGTGTGAATAATAACATTACTCTAAATTTTTTGTGACAGCTAAATGTGATTGATTAGTGGAATCCATTAATTGAACCTTTGAGAGATATATAAAAATTCCCCATATAGCATTACTTTTAACTATACATAAATATTTTAAGGAAAAAAAAGTTCAAAATATTTGAGTTACTCATGAACATATGTGAATCAATTTAAATCCAATATATAATAAAGTTATATCTCGAAATTGAAATATAAATGGTATGATACAAACCTGGAGGCAGCCAAGCACAAGAATGAAGATTCCAAGACCCTTGTGAGTAGAGACAGCAGCATTGAGACGATTATTTAAGACAAATCCACATATTATTCCCACTAATCCAAGAATAAATCCACATAATTGAATAAAGCCATGCAAATAAAACCAAAGTGGATCTTTTTCCTTCAAGTAACGAGCAACCATGGCTCCAATGATCATTAGAATGCCCCACCCAACCATATTCAGCACTCCATGGCTCCTTCTTAGTCTTTGATATGGGCTTCCTCCCGTTGCACTTTGACCTGTTGCATGCAGTACGTCAATTATACAGCCAAAAATAATTACTCTATTTGAGCCATAAACCCTTATATTATTTAATCTTTAATTACCCAAATGAAAACCTTTGCAAATTAAAGACCCTTCACAATTGGAAATAAAGATCTACAATCTTAAGAAGAAGAAGAAAAAAAAATTGTATCACTAATTTACTTACTCATGCATTTTAAAATCACCATCGATACATAATCACTTTTAGAGGATAAAAGTCATACTTCTAGCATTACTTCAGGAACAGAAATAAGGGAGCTAAGAGGTCTATGATCCCCTTGGTTTTGAAAAGTTTCCTTGATTTTTTTTTAATTTTATTTTATTATTATTATTATTATTAAGGTCTATATATGTTTTTAGGCTTAAAAATTATGATAGACACCTATCAAAATTAGTTTTTGGCCCATCATTCAGATTTTGACCCTCAAATGAAGAATATATGGGAAACTTCACTTTAAATTTATGAACTATCATGCATTTTGAAAAGACTCTTCAAATTTCAAAAACTCTCAATTTAACTCATTTAAGTTTCAATTTGATTTAATTGACCCCTCTTATGTCAGATTCCGATGTTAACCCCTAACAAAAATGTTTAAAAAGACAAAATAATACTTCAATTTTTTTTTTTAATTTGAAATTTTATAAATAAATAAATAAAAGAAGCTAGGGATATAAAGGTCATTTTACCACTTATAATTTTTTTAAATCTGGTGGAAGGGTATATTGCATCAAATTGAAAGCTCATGGAGGTTAAATTGATAGTTTTTTGAAATTTAGAAGGTCTTTTCAAAACGAGTGATAGTTCAGAAGTCTTAAGTAAAATTTTTCTAAAAATATAATTTGTTTCATCCCTCGATTACCCTAAAAGAACATGAAGTCTTAACTTAATTAAGCATTTACATTCGGTTTAACAAATTTTGTCCCCCCTACGCACCTAAAAGATTTTGGTCCACCTTAACTTCGCTTACCAAATACCAACCCAAGTCTATGGAGGTGGAGATGACATTTGGTCCACCCTCCAAAGGTCATTAGTGGCAACTTTTTATAGATAATTTTGATGTTTAAGACTTCCCTCATATTTATATTCAATGTAACCATCAGCTATTAAAAATTAAAAACTAACAAACACTATTATATTATATCATGGAATAGGATCCTCTATTTTCAGTTCATTTGAACCAGAGAATATCTTGTTAGTTATAATTTAAGAGATATTTTTATCTTTTTATTTTTTGAGTGAACAAAAATACTTCTCCATTATACCTAACTAGATATACTTCTGTTCAAATAAATTGGAGAGATCAAAGTGAAAAGACAAAAATACTTCTAAAATATAATTAACCGAAAATGACCTAATTCATTATTATTAGCCCGATCAAATAAAAATTGAGTATTCAAATTTACTCCAACATAAGTCGCATGGACTAAAAAAAAAAATAGTCGCATGCGCTACTGTGCCAACTAACCTTCTTTTACCTGGTACTGGTAGTTGGTAAAGCAAATGTTCAACGGTTGGTGGTAGAAAGAAAAAAAAAAAAAGATACTTAGATCGTTAGATGTGATGGGCCTGATGGCCACGTTTTTTAATTTCTTTAATTATTTATTTTTAATGGTAATTGTTGTCAGTTGCACCTAAAAGCCAAGAGAAGTAGCTGACTTTGGCTTTTGATTATATAAGCAACAAATTATTGAACTATTAAAATTGCAAGTTCTTGTTATTCATACTGGGATTTAGTTTTCCTGATTTAGTAGGCAAACCCTACATTTTTTAAATAAAATCATAAAAAAATATTTAAATAATTGAGAAATATAGTTTTTTTACATGAGAAAACTATATTTCTCATGTAAAAAAAAAAAAAAAAAATCTAACTTTTATTCCATAATGTTGATGTGCCAATTCTACCAACTTTTAATTATTTTTATTTTTTAGCAATAACGGATCTAATGGTTGGTTAGAGTTGTAACGTCAATATTATTACATAATTGTTAAATAAAATTATAATTTTAATATTACTATTTTTTTAAACCTCATATTTTCAACACTACTATAAATTACATATTTATTTTACAACTATCTCAGTACCACTCAAACTAACCCATAAATCAATTATTGTTAATATATATATTCAAAAATTAGTTAAGATGTTGTGTAAACGTTGTGGGATGGGATAGTTATAATAAATAAAATAAAAAATAAATAAATTTAAAAAATAAAAAATCGTTTTTCCCAAAAGAAAATGAAGAAAAGCAAATAATTAAGATGAGTGGGGGCCGGGGTTATATGATATCTACCTGTTCCATAGTTGATGGTAGTAGAGACCTTTGCTCGGTGCTCCGACAAGGCGTAGTTGGGCAGAGAGGGCAGCACGCCACCTGGCCCGACGGAGTACAGCAGCCGAGACTGCGGCTGAGTGGTCTGCAACTGGAAGGCCATATATAAACGCGAGGATTGGGATATAAAAGCGATTGAGGTGCTCACAATTTGCAAGCTCCCCTGATCAGGCACCACAAGGCTCGGCGAAGTTCCGCCCAGATAATATTGCTTCACCATTCCTACGCCGTTCGATGACATCCAACCCACCACCGCGCTCGACCCCACCATCGCGCCGCCGCTTGAGAACCCCATCGCTATGAAGGATTGGGTGTCAGGAGCCGAGAGAACGAAGCTCCATATGTTTGATGCTGCCGTCTGCGAATACTGCACAGTTTCTCCATCCATATATAGATTGTTAATTAATTAGTACGAGTAACAAAAAATGGTGGCGACATTGATGAGAGTTGAAACAACTTCAACCCAAAAGCGCTTGAAAGTTTGAATTTTACCCAACTCGTGTGGAAGGATGGTTCACCCGGAGGGTGGTTCAAGTGGTAAGTGATTTGGTTCGACTCTTTTTGAATACAAACAATTTTTTGAGCCACGTTCGTAGGCGAAAGCTCGAAATTTACCTTATTATATTCGAGTAAAAAAAAATTTTGCACGATATTCTAGATACGAAGCATAATGTTTAAGATTCAATCACTTTTGAGTACAAATAATTTTTTAAGATCACACCCGCTACCATAAGTTTGAATTTGATCCGACCCTCATGGAAGGGTGCTTTGCCCGGAGGGTTGGTTTAGATGCTTCGGCTCGACTCTCTTTGAATGCGAACAATTCTCTGGACTATGTCTATGGACGAAAGTCAAAACTTTACTTTGCGTGTGTGAAGGAGTGGTGTTCTGGGATTTAATTTATCATAAAAAAGGAAAAAAGAAAGGTGGGGAACTTACTCGTAGGATGAAACCTTGATCATCCCAAACAACAAGGCATTGGAGGGAAGATGTATCGAAAGACACAGAACCATTGAAGTCCAGGTTAGAGCTGCAGGATTCTGCTTGTGAATTCACAAAGGATGATGATAAACCATAGATATCAATGGTGATGATGAACACAATGAACAGGGAAGATGTCTTCATTTCTCTTTCTCTCTCTCTCTCAAACAAAGTAGTGGGTGATCAGATCTCCATATAACTTAACCTGGAAGAAGTTGAAAATGCTCTGTTTTTTTGTTTTTTTTTTTTTTTTCTTTCTTCTAAGAGTTGATGATGAATGATTGACGACCATTATCGGCTAAACAATTGCGGAAATAAATATTTATTAATGGGGAAAGGAGTAGGTGAGTTCCAAGCTAGCCAAACATTTTAATATTCATAATTATATATCTGTGCCTGCTGTTCACATGTCACATGTGTGAATGTGACGCTTGAAATTTGGTCTAGAAAGTCATGACGATGCCCTGTCAATTTTCCAAGCAAAAAACAAAAAACAAAAAACAAAAAACCCCATCTTTAATTTCAGCATCATCTTCTGATTACAAAGGAAAAAGAAGAAGAAAATATTCTTGTTTGGCAATTAGGCTTTGTGGCCTGCCAATTCTGTCAGAACAGAGGCTCTCCATTAGAGAAATGCTAAATCCACCCCCTATATATAGATTTAATGGCAAATTTTAAAATATATATATAATTTATAAAAAAAAAAAAATTGACCCTTACCCCATAAATCCTAGTTCCGCCCCTAATTAATCTCTCACTATCAATATTGTCGCTAAAAGAATACGTATTTGCCACCCTTTTGACTAGCTAGCTACTTCAAGGTAGCCAAACTGTCCTGGTAGTCAAGAGTAGTTTGATCACTCCTAAGGAAGTTTAGGAATGCCAAACCACTCATTTTGACCAAATTTGAAAAATGAATGATCTAAACTAGAGTTATTACACAGCAATAATACCCTAATTGAAGGCTACCTCAATCCCTAGTGAACTCTTGGGGCTTTGAGCCCATATGTTTGGCATTGGACAGTTATTATTTAGATTTGTAGTGAAAATTGATTGATGTGAGAAAAAAATAAAAATATTTGTTATGAAAAAGTGAACAAAATTTATTTTATATTAAATTTTTTATTTAAATAATAATAAAAAGTAATTAATATGTTTACGAGATGGAGGTGCAAGCTGCACTTTGAGTTGAAAAATTTGAGTCGAAGAATAAGTCCTTACCTAACATACTCTCATAATTATTATATTTGCTCACCTGTATTTGTTCTTACAAGAAAATAAAGTACCATTTAAATCAGAAGTCAAACAGATGGATGCTATTTTCTACAATATTTTAGAAAGATAAGTAATTCCCTTTGCTAGTTATTTTAAATTGCATTTTGCCTCACGATATTGTTGGTCACACGTATATTTTTTAAACTAAATTGTAAAAATTAATATATAAATAAATTTTAAAAAAAAGCTTTTAAAACGCATGTCAAACCACATATTTTTAAATTATTAAGAGCTTATTTGAAATTGTGTTTGAACAATAGAACTTTTAAGTTAAAAAGAGTTTTGGGATAAAAGCTTCATTTTAAGCTTTTGGCAAATGTGCTATTGGGCTATTTTTAAGCTTTTTGGACCTTTAAAAGCACTTTTAATTTTTTTATCAAACAACTACTTTTTTCTTCAAACGGACTTTTTGAGTATTAAACACACTTTTAGGCCTCCTAAACGCACACCCAAACAAGCCTAAGAGCATGTTTGGTATTGTATTTGAGAAATAGAGCTTTTAAGTTAAAAAACAATTTTTGGCAAAAACTTTATTTTTAAGCTTTTATCAAATTTTTAATGATTTTTGGACCCTTAACAGCGCTTTCAATTTTTTTTGCTAAATAGGTACTTTTTTCTTGAAATAAACATTTTGAGTGTTATATACATTTTTAGGTCATTCAAACGCATACTCAAGCAGGCCCTAAGAGTATGATGCCATCTTTGAGTTGTAGAGGCAATGAAATGAATTCAAAATTGAAATCCCCGGCCGGCGCTCCGATTGTTTCTGTGTTGATATATTTGAGGAGTTGAACAAATGTAACAAAATTTAATCCAATAGACTTAAAAAATAGGACAAACCTGGCCGGAGAGTGGAGGCAGCCAAGCACATCAATTTTTTCATCTTACATTAAAATGATCAATGGAGACCAAGAGTAGGAATGAGATAATGAGGGTATTTTTGTCACCTTAAAAAGTACAAAAGACAAAAAATACTTCCTTTTTTTTTCTAATAAAAAAGATGGGAATGGCAACCAATGCAATTTTCCCTTGGGCGTTACCATCGGGGTTTTCACCTGCTATGAAATGTTCAGTTTGAATCATACTTGCTATTAGTTGGTAAAGCAAATTCGTTACCACAACCCTACCAAGGTGTAAATCAGTAAAATTCATTCATAATAACATCTGATTCATGCAACTATTACAGCAAGCAAATTCAAATCTATCTCCCGAAGTCAATAGAGCGTTCATAAAGAGATCTTAATATTTAACTTCTTTTTTTTTTCTACAAATTTAACAAAATTCATAAAACACTCACTTAATAAACTATCTATTCTACTTTATTTTTAACTTTTGTTGGACACACTCCCTACATTAAAATTAAAGTTAAAACACTTTTTTTATGCTTATTTTTTACTTTCATACTACACTGCCCTTTATGCTTATGTTGTTGGTTGGTTTAAAACTAATAAAAATATTATTTAACTAAGTAGAAAAATAAGTAAAGAGTTTGATATTTTGCTCATTAATTTTAAAAGTTGCACTTCAAATTTGAACAAGTGAACTTTTCTCTCCAAATTTGGCTTTTGTTTTAGGAGCTCAATAGGAATGCTCTTAAGGTGACGCTTTTCACATGATACTAAATTTTGTAAAGAGTAATGATGCTTTCTATGTCAATCATATTGAAATATAATGAAGCTTTGATATCATGTTGAAATTTGTGATGAACAATAAAATATAAAGAGAAAAACAAAAACAAGAGAGAGAAAGAATTAAGGGTGATTCCATGTTTTTTTTTTTTTTTGACATAACATATCCACATAAGAGGGGCGATAGAGATTCGAATTAGTAACCCCCGCTTCATTAAGCGTGGTCTCAACCGATTGAGCTACCTCTTAGGGACAAGGGTTATTCCATGTTAGACACCTAATGTCCAGTGGAAAAGGATCATTTCCATAGAATTTTCATTTAGCGCAATGAGGAGGACAAATTTGTCCAAAAAATTTACCAAAAAAAAAAAAACACAATATTACTCTCATAAATGCACTTAGTGGATACTTACCATTTCTTTTGAAATGGAGAGGATCCATTTCCACGTCCACCAAAATCAGTTTTAGCCCTTCCATTTAATAAATGTTAATGAATATTTTTTTTCCATAACAAACATTTAAGGCCCTAATTATTGTCAATATTACTTAATTAAGGCCTCAAATTATGGTAAATAAGTAATTCAGAAATATCATTTTTCTCTTAAAAACTTAAATCTGCATCATTCCATTCATGAGACAAGTCTTAAAAAATTGGTAGCATTAATATTAAAGTCACTCTTAAATAAAACTCATTCTCACTCTCAACGTTGGGTTAAACAGTTTTTTGGCCAATGATTAGCAGCCAAGAGGACAACTAATCAGCAATAAATTATGATCCCTAGTAAACTACCAACTCCATCGTCATTGCGGTTTTTTTTTTTTAGTTTTTTTTTTCTAATATGAGACATGGTCTATCCACATATATTCAACGTTCAAAATTATAGCATTTATATTGGAGTCCAATGTTCAAACTGGGTTAAGGAAATTTGCTTCGACCTACTTTATAAAAGTGACATGTGCCTATTTTTTTAATAACATATGAGATGCACATGAGTTTTAGTAAAATTTATTCTAACTTTATCCATACTATTAAAAAACATATGCATCTTATATGTTTAAATCACATATGTCATTTTTATACATTGAATTTAAGAAAATTTTTTTAACCCAGTTTAGAGGAAAACTCTATCAATTCTTTGACAAATCATGTTTTATTATCCTATTTGTTAAATTTATTTTATTTTAGTCATAATATATTTTTATTATTATTATAAATCGTGTTTATTTAATTTATAAATATTTTTAATTATAGGTGTATATTAATATGCATTTGGATATGAAAAATTTTGGAAAAAGAAGAAGAGAAAAGTAGAAAAATTAATTGAATATCATAATGGATCTCTAAATAAATTTGTTATTAGTAATAAACAAAATATGAATAATAATTATGGTGAAAAACCCATAAATGAACAAAAAAATATAATATAATATTAGATATTATTTAATTGATATTTAAAATTAAGGAAAATGCCTCATTTAAATTTCTCGCCTTATGCCCCAAAATGTATGGAGTTGGCTCTGACATCCAACACTGTAAATGGCCCTAGGCTTTTGAAAAACTCATAACACTTGTTATGGGACTGCCCCTATGTTAAAGATGGTTGGGGAGCTTGTGGAAAGAAGATTCAAAAAAGTCATGGGTGTACTACAAAAGAATTTTAGATTAGTGACTTGATTATTTCGGGCTTTTTTATTTTTGTCAAAAAAAGGCCCCAATTGATTTAGAAACATTTGAATAGAGGCACTTGGCGCACACCTCAAATCATAGCGACTAGACTTTAATTTAGACACACTTGTTCATTTAAAAAGGCCTCCAAATGGGGCATTTTAAGCTAAGCGTTTATAAATTGAGAAGGGGGCTCTTGGCACAGTGCAAGCACCCCCTTTTGAAAGAAGGGGCGCCCACGGGGCAAGTGCCCGGTTTGGAAGAGGGGGTGCCCACGTGGGCAAGCACGTGCAAAGGAACTTTCTTAGACTTGTTGGATGCAATGATCGATAGATGGTTATTACGAGGCAAATTTGGTTCTGTAGAAATACAGTGATCCATGTGAGAGAATTTACTCATCCGAACCATGTAGTTCAAGTGGTTTAATCCATGCGAGAGAATTTACTCATCCAAACCATGTAGTTCAAGTGGCGGAGGTATTTATATGAGAATACCAAATGGAAAATACAACTGTAAAGGAAAGTGGGGTTTCCCCCACACATGTTGTGCCCATCAAATGGAAGTTACCATATCAAGGTTGATATAAGGTTAAATCAAGTGGGATGTGACTATTAATTCCACCAATAAACATATGGGAGTTGGGATCATAGTGAGAGACTACAAGGGCTAGGTTAACGTTGCTTGAAGCTAGACTCTTAGTGTTTTTCAAGAACTGTGATGGCAGGAGCAACAACTTTTTTTATGCGTTGTGGAGTTTAGTTGTGATTTGGGCTTGCATTATTTTGGAGGGTGACTCATTGCAGGTCATCAATGCCCTTAAGGAAGATGGTCAAGTTTGAGTAGATACAGGCAAATTGTGGAGGATATTGGAGAAGTTTTAAAGACCCTTAATAGTTGTCAAATCAAACCTATCAAAAGGGAAGCTAATTTTGATGCACATGGGCTAGCAAAGGTTGAGGTAAATCAAATCATGGATAGGGTCTGGATAGAAGAAATTCCTTATTGTATTGGTGATGTTGTTTTTCTAGAGCAATAAGCTCTTGTTATTTAGAGCTCTCATGTTTTTGATGTTTTTATGAATGAATGAAGAAAGAAATTATTCTCTCTAAAAAAGATGGTCCAAGTTTGAGTAGATACAAGGAAATTGTGGAGGATATTAGAGAAATTTTAAAGACCCTTCATAGTTGTCAGATTAGATTAGACCTATCAAAAGGGAAGCTAATTTTATGCACATGGGCTAGCTAAGGTTGGGGTAAATCAAATCATGGATAGGTCTGGATAGAAGAAATTCCTTGTTGTATTTGTGATGTTGTTTTTCTAGAGCAATATGCCCTTGTTGTTTAGAGTTCTCATGTTTTGGATTTTTTTTTATTTTTTATTTTTTTGAATCAAAAGAACTTTATTCATATAAGAACAAAATAACAAAAGCCAAAGCTCTACAAAGATAGAGCCTCACTCTTTGAATTCACAATTTGAGAAATACAAGAAGGGTAATCCTCCATCCAAATTTTATCATTGTTGCTCCGAAGTGCTTCTTTTGCTAATCCATGTGTAGCACCATTAGCACCACGTTTAATATGACCAACCCTCCACGATCTCTTACTTCCCAACACCACCTGGATATCATCAACAATCTGCCCAAAGCTGTGCCATGTGGAAGTTCTAAAAGCTATGGCCTTAACCACAGTGAAAGCGTCCCCCTCTAAAAAATTATCTTGAACTCTAATGTCTTTACACAGTTCCACTGCATGGAGAGCAGCTGTAGCTTCTACAGTTTGAGGATCAAAATTCGCGAAAATTGTTCTACTTAGCGCTGCTATCACTAGGCCCCTTTCATCTCGAATGATCACACCAACACCTATTTTCTTTTGATCCCCCAAGGTTGCAGCATCCCAATTTGCTTTAAAACAGCCAGTTGGGGGTGGACACCATTTCACAACATCCTTTTTCCTTGACAAAACTGTAGGCTCCGCATTCCTTTCAAGGGCTAACTTAAACTGGGAATGAAGCTCCCTTGCGGAGTTCACCATCGTGATTGGGTGGGAGAACAACCCACCGTTAATGACTTTGTTCCTCCTCTTCCAAATTCCTTTTGAAATAATCACGAAAAAGCCCAAGTCCTCATCGTTTAGTTTCCCCAATAGCTCATCTACCAACCTAACAAATTCACACTCCCGATTCAACATTTTTTGCAAACTACAGTCACAGGAGCCCTAAACATCTTGGGCAGGAATATACCCTCAAATGACATGGTTCGCTGTCTCCCATTCCTGACCACAAATGCTGCATAGATCATTAGATACTACCCCTTTCTTCTTCAGATTGTCTTATGTTGGGAGTATATTATTACATGCCCTCCATAGAAAAACCTTGTAGCATTTGGAACCTTCAACCCCCATAATTTCTTCTAGAGACTCATTTTTCGTGGCCCATAAGAGCCTTCCCCTTTCAGTTGTTCTTGCCGCTCGACTTCAAAGTGGTATGCACTTTGATGTAAACTCCCCCGTGCATGAGGCCAGCCAAATTCTTCTATTTTGCTGATTATATTTGCTCAATGGAATACTGCAAATTAAATCGGCTTCATCCTCCAAAAAATGCTTTGAATTAGACCCATATTCCAGTCCGGAGGATTACCTGAGATGAACTCTTTTACAAGGGCCGAAGGTGGGAGAGTATTACAAGGAGTTGCCACAGAGAAAGTAAAGGGTCTGGGGATCCACCTGTTTGCCCATATTGCCACTGAATTGCCATCCCCAATTCCCCAAATTGTACCTGCCTCTAACAGCTCCCTGCCAACCAACAAGCTCCACCAAGCAAATGATGGCTTGCTCCCCAAAGTTGCCTTCATAAAATCCCCTCTTGCAAAGTACTTTCCTTTTATAATAACTACCGCCAAACTGTCCGGATTTTGGACAATCCTCCAACATTACTTCGCTAAGAGTGCTTTATTAAAACAAATTAAGTCTTGGAAACTCATCCCACCTTGAGATTTAGCTTTCCCATTTTCACTCAACTCATCCAATGGATCATCCTCTCATTTTCTTCTTGGCCCCACCAGAAGTTTTGCATCAATTTATTAATTTCCTTACACAACTCTTTGGGGAGGAGGAAAAGACTCATGCTATACGTTGGAATGGCTTGCACCACCGCTTTTAGAAGAATTTCCTCCTGCTTGCAATAATAATTTTATCTTCCAATGTTAACCTTCTCCTCACCCTTTCCTTGGGACCTTGGAATTCCCTTATCTGGGATCTCCCTATGAGAGCCGGTAAACCAAAATACGTGTCAAACCGATGGGAGGCGGGAACACCAACAAGATTTAACAACCGTTCCCTCACCTCTTGGGTAGTGTTTCGGCTAAAAAATATAGACGTCTTATCTTTATTCAACCTGGATGTTTTTATGAATGAATGAAGAATGAAATTATTCTCTCTATTAAAAAAAAAAAAACCTTGATTGTTTACAGTATATAGGTCCCAATTTATAGTTGAATTAATCGACCTATATTAGTAAACCTACAATGACTTATACAAGGAAACATAAATTGACCTATATTAGGAAGAGAGCCCATTCTATCAGAATATGGTATAAAACCCCTTTTTACAGCCTTCAATAAAAATTTGACATATCAGGTAAAAATATCAATTACAATGGAAATGAGAACACATTATCTTTAATCCAAATCAATCACACTAACTTTTTCATTAATTTTAACTCAATGCCTATTACTTACCACCAAACCTTTCACCCACCTCTGAGCCCTCGACACTGAAGTCTTCAAAACCAACCAATACAATAGCTCTAGTGCTTTTGTCAATGGATATTTTATCAAGAGAATGAAATTATTTGGTGTGAAGGGTTATATTTTTAGTGTTTCAAGTTGAGGTGTCTGATTCCTATTGGAGGGTGCAAAATACTTAGTTTATACCATGACCTAATTGAAGTTATTTTTTACTAGGAAATATAAATCAACCATATAACAAGCCACTTAAAATACGTTATGTCAGTCGGTGTGAAATGCGTATGATAAATGAGTGTGAATTGTAGCATTACTCTCTTCTAAATCACAAGAGCATTGTAGCTTAGGTGTTGTAAGGAAAAACTACAACACGTATTGTAGTTTTTTCAATAATCTAGATTTAATTTCATATTCTCTCCTTCTTGTGAAAGTTAGAAATAAAATATGTAGTTTTTTTCAATGATCTATATTTAATTTCATACTCTCTCCTTCTTATGAAGTTAGAAATAAAATATAATCAGTTGGAAAACTACAACACCCACACTAGATCCAATCACAAATTTCACAAGTACATAAATCTAAGGTCAAAGTTTTTCCTTCCATTCCAACAATACTATCAAAAGAAGTTTGATGAGGTAATAGAACTCCCCTGCCCTCGCTTGGCCACCCCTGCCCACCCCCCACTCCCTTTTCCCGTCTTTAATTAGAGAAAAAAAAAATTATTACAACTTGACATTAAATCTATTGTAATTTAAAAAAAAAAAAACTTCCCCAATGAAATTTTCTACAAATTGAGTTGGAAGAAAATTTCTCCAACCTAATTTCTAAAAGTTCGTTGTATCCCTTTACATGTGAGAACTCAAATATTTTTTTAAAGTATGTACTTTTCACATACTATTTTTGATAGCATTAACACATTATGGCTTAAATACTATACTTCCACCCTTGCAAAGCTACATTTGGACTTCTTAACAAATAATGAATGCTCCCGTAAAATAGTAAAGACAAGCCACAAGTGGTCCACATGATCTTTCATAGATGAGCTGTTAAAAAAAAAATAATGCCATAGAAAAAAACAATTTAGGTTAAAGTCTATATTCCCACCCTCTCAAACTACCACATAATTGACAATGTCTATACCAAACTTTCAATTATGACAATGTCCTTCCAAACTATCAAAACATTGTCAAGGTCTTCCCTAAAGCTAGCAAAAAGATTAAAATGCCTCTATATATTTCTCAATAAGACAAAAATACTCCTATAAACTAATATATATATATTTAGAAAACGAAAAATTTTAATTTAAAAAGAACAATTTTTTTAAAAAAATGATTTTTTAAATGAATTTTTTTAAAACAATTTTTTTGAATGATTTTTTTAATGGAAATTTTTATTTAAAAGATTTTTTTTTTCATTTTTTTAGAAAACAAAAATTTTTATTTTCTTACATAGAAATTTTTATTTAAAAAATTTATAAAAAAAAATTAATTTTTATAAAAAAATTGAAATTTTTTCATTTTTTTTCTTATACAAAGGATTTGTTTTTTTAATTTTTAATTTTCCACCCTTTGGATTTTTTTAATTTTTTTTTTAGTTTTATATTTTTTCTAGAAGTTTTTTTTTTACTAAGGGTAATTTCGTCATTGGAAAGAATATTGACAATATTTTGATAGTTTGGAGGGACATTGTCATAATTGAAAGTTTGGGAGGGCATTGTCAATTTAATGGTAGTTTGAGTGGGGTTTGTGGGCTTTCCCCAACAATTTAAGACAAACTCATAGAGATATGGTAAAAAAATGAATTAGGATTATTTCCCAATTTGGATCCAACTTATATGCTATTTTAATAACAGCATGTATGCTATAGTAAAAGCAACAATTAAGATTAAATCTTTCAAAATCTCTTTTTATTTTCTCTTAAAAGCTTTTAAAAAAAAATCAATTTTGATATTTAATCTCAACCATTGCTTTTACTACAGCATACACGCTTATTTTAATAACAACATGTAAGCCAGTTCATTCGAAGCAAAAAAGATCCAATTGTTTATAATTGAGTGAAAAGACAAAAAGGCCCCTCAAATATAATGAGTTAGATGCTTTCCAATTCAAATAAACCAAAGAGAATCCGATTCTTAAAAAATATTTTTTTGAATTGTGAAACGACAAAGTGTTTTTTTGGTGAAGTCCATGTTTGGAAAGTGTTTTTCGTTTTGAATAGTTTGTTAAAGAATTTGAGATTTATCAGAGGTTTTTGCTTTATGATGTAATAGCATTACGTTCGTGATTCTTTTTTAATGAGATTTCAATAATTTTCCCTTTCAAAAAAAGAATTTGAGATTAATGGGTTTAAAGCAGATCATTGGGCTGAGTAGCCCATTTTTTATTATTACATAAGTTGAGAGATGGGCCTACTAGTTAGGCCCAAGTAATTAACGGCTGACTCTATAAACTCTTTTGAGTTATTAAAAAAGACATGAAAGATTAACGACGGAGTATAGTTTCATTTCTTCGTGAAGGAAGAAGCTGACCACCTCGAATACCTCGTATCGCCCAACCAAAATTTCCTTCATTCCATTCGACCAATCTCTCCATCCTTTATTTCCAATTCACATATAAAGAATCATAGAAAGTGATAGATTTATTACAAACAAATCGGTTACGCATACTGCCACTTTCCCAGCTTCGGAGCAGGACATCGGAGAAATCAGAGGCCGCCGCACCACCGGAGCACTCCGTACGTCGCTCAGTTCGTCACTAGAACCACCGGAGAAGCGCCGATCTCAAACGGCACTCGTCGACGGAGATCCACGCACGGTCGGAGCCACCAAACCACCACACGCAGCACTCCAGGTAACTGCTGATCAATAGCCCACTGCCGCACAATCAGCACCACACAAGGCACCGCAATCCTCCACCGTGACACGACACTGCACAGCGAAACCTCCCAATATGGGAATCTGATTTTTGAAAATTTGTGTGTGATTTGTTGAATTACCTGAAATATATGTTTTTGTTGGTTCTTGTTGTAGATTTGGATCGTGGGTTGTTGAATTGGTTCGGTGATATATAGGAGGAAAGGGTGATCTGGGTTTTGGGTTTTTGATTTGATTGAGATCAATGGCAGCTTTTGTGCCTCCTGGGGCACCTAGGCCCAACAGTAATAGCAATAACCCTTCGCAACCTCCACCCCCGAATTACAATCCCAATTCACTTGCGGATAATTTGAGTAATTTGAATCTCAATCGGCCACCTTCGATGCAGAATTCGGGTCCTAGGCCTTCCCCTTTTGGTCAACCACCTAATTTCCCTTCATCAGCCCCGCTGCCTGGGGTTCCCAGTGGTTCCCCGCCATTCTCTAGGCCTGGCCCACCACCTGGTGCGCTCGCAAGACCTGCAGTGCCTCCATCAGGACTCCCACACTCCACATTGCCTCCCAATGTTGCCCCAGTAAGACCCACTGGTACACCCATTGGCCAGCCCTCACCTTATGGGTACAGAGCCCCTCCTGGGTCCATGCCATTGTCAATGGGCGGTAATTCACAACTCATTTCTGGGGCACGTCCTCCTGGTGCTTTTCCCCCGTCTTCAGGTTTGCCAAGTGGTCCAGTTGTTTCAGCACCACCACCTGGTATTCGCCCTAGCACACCCTCTCCGTCTTTGACCACTGGCCCGGTTTTTCCTCATTCAAGTGCACCGAGTGGTTTCGTGAGTAATGGGCCACCAGCATTCACTTCAGGGGCTTTGCTGGGTGGCCCACGGTTTCCTCCAGCTAGCAGTGCATCACAACCACCTGTTGGTCCTCCACCAGCGATGGGTTTGGCTGGATCTACCCCTCAGGCTCCAAGCATGCGTTCTCTTCTAGGTAGTCCAGCAATTGTTGCTCCACCAGGTACTCCTTTACAGCCAACATCACCATTTTCAGCAGCTGCTCAAGGTGCACTCCCACCTCCAGGTTCTTATGGACCACCCACATGGCCAAGGCATCCCGGCCAGGTAATGAATATCTTTCACAGTACATTTTGCTTATTTTTAAAGCTTAATTACTAGTAATGCATGAGGATCATATTGTTGGTTAACTGATTGATATAAGCAATATGCACTGAGCTGTTTTTTGGTTCCTTCCTCTTATTTTATATGGAAATATTTTTTTTTTTGAGTGTGTGTGGAAGCACTTATTATATTTTTGAATAGGAGAGTTGTAACACTATGCAGTAGCCTTAAAAATTTAAAATCATCAAATAGTAAGTAGGTTATTTCTATGGAGTTTAAATATGCATATAGACAAAATGTTGCTGTTTGTTTAGGAGGTAAGTAAAACCTATAAAATGATCAAGAGTAAAATAGGTGAATCATAAGAAATAAGAGGTCAAAGAAAGAGAACACTATGTCTTGGAATATAAAGAAATAATATGCTCTGTAGTTTGGGTGGATTCTAAGGTAGCCAACTCTAGGTGGAACTTTATCATCTCCTGGAAACGAAATGCTCTGTAGTTTGACTAAGACAATTGAAAAAAGTTGCATTTTGCAGCTTAATTCTTTTTTTCTTTTTCAATAATACAGAAATAACTGTATAAGATATCTTAATGTTCAATGTATAATGTCACATTTTGGGGATGCTGATAAGGCAACAGTTCAAATATGGTTCTTTAGTAGGTGTCTGTGAACTTGAGTGGCCACATTGACTGTTCCTGTTTTTAGTGCGTCAGTCTTTCCTTCTTTCCTTCCCCTGATAAAAATCTTTGATATTGATATGAGTGATAAGTGAACATAAGAGGAGGGAATTTCTGAAGCAGACTGTGCACATGTTTATATTGTGGGTGATCCATATCTCAGGCACTTTGTCAAATTCAGGGTACTTATGTTGCTTGAAAATGCCTCACATCGGTAGTAAACACATTTTCTATGTTAATGATTTATGTTACTCATAAGAAAGAAATATTGCATGAGTCCATATATGCTAGTTCCTTTTGGTCTGATCAGCACACTTGATTCTGAATTTTTGAATTGTGGTAGATGGCTCCACCTCCACCAATTCCTGGTTCTGTGCAACCACCTAGGATGTTTGGAATGCCACCACAACCTTTGCCAAATCAATCTATGACTGCCATTCCTGCACTGGGTCAAACTGGAGCTCCTGTGTCAGGGACATCGAAGATTGATCCCAATCAAATTCCACGTCCCATTCCAAGTTCCTCTCCAATGGTGTATGAAACTCTTCAGGGCAATCAGGCCAATCCCCCTCCGGTATCTCTTTTTTCGTCTTTTATTTTTAAGTTGAAGAGATATTTGATTTTATTTAAAACTTTCGACATTAAGGCTCTTGTGTATGGATTGGATTGGATTTGTAAAATCCCCAAAAATTTTTTTCTCAAAATCAACCCCAATATTCTTACTTTTTATATCACATCAATCACTTTTTATCACTTTTCAAATAAAAAAATCACTATAAAACAAAAAAATTCACTTTTCTATACAAAACATTCTTACTTTTTTTCTCATATCAATCAAATTTGCTACAGTACCAATCAACTTCTTCCAATCCAATCCATTCCCAAACACGCCTAAGCTATATTACCTTGTTACTTTTTTCCTTTTGTGAATTCACTTTTACTGTCACTGTTTATTTGGATGCTGCAAAGTAATTTAATTGATGGGTATACTTTTTATTGTTTGCTAACTTTGTCCTTGTACTTTTGTCAAGCCTGCTACAAGTGATTATATTGTCAAAGACACAGGGAATTGCAGTCCACGTTACATGAGGTGCACCATCAGTCAGGTAGTGGTTAAGAATATAACAAGCATTGGTCGACAGTAGTCTTTATAATGATTTTGCAAACTCGTTGATGTTAAAGTGTCACAATTCTTTGTATCCTGTTAATATCTTTTTATGATATGACAGATTCCGTGCACTGCTGACCTTTTGACAACATCGGGGATGCAGTTAGCCTTGTTGGTCCAACCTTTGGCCCTTCCTCATCCATCTGAGGAACCCATCCAAGTAATGCATGATTTCTTTCTTCTCTAATCCTTGCATACTACACTTTTTGGTCATTAGAAATTTATGTAGTTTCACATTGTTTCTTTCTTGTAATCTTTTACTGTTTTGAGTTAATTAGTCTATTGTCATGAATTCAGATCTGAAGCCTTTAACTGTATTAACTGGATTTGATTCAGAGGGAACCTGATTTGTGTAAAGACAAAACTTACCAAGCTGTTTGGTTCTTGGTTGTGTTAGGGTGTTGAAATTTCATTTACTGGTTAATTTATGTCAGTCTATATTGTGGGAAAATGTCGTTTTGGCTTAATAGCGGTATTAAGGAGTTCCATCATTGCTGCCACAGACAGCTTAATCATTAGCCCTTTTGATGTCAGATAAATGTATAGGTTATGTATCTAAATAATGTCATTCCTGGAAGAAAAAGGGTTTCTGTCACTTTTTTTAAACCCGCACCCAAAAAGACTTGGAAGAATACAAGATGCTTGCATTGCATTTTACCTTAGGCATGGGGACAATATGATTCAAATTTTGTCCTTTTTATGTTGTTTGGGAATCGGATGAGGATAAACTGGTTTTAATGGAGAGTGTTCTTGTGGCATACCTTGCCCCTATGTCACTTAGCTATGCAAATTTCTTACCCGCTTCTCTTTTTCTAGTTAGGTGTTTCTCTTGTATATATCCAATGTACTTTTGTGGTGTTTCACGCTTTTTAATAAATCATTCTTATTACTTATAAAAAATAAAAAAAATAAAAAAAATGGAGAGTGTTCTTGTGCTTGCAATTTTTGGATAGAATCATAGAATTTTTTATTTAGCAAATAAAATATTTTTTCTAATGATAAAATAAATAAAGTTTGTACAAGATATACAACGTGGAAACACCTAAAATAAAAGCTATAGCATATTCCTACTAACTACAATAAGAACTCGTGTTTTAGAAAAAAAATCCTTAATGTTCAAACAATCATGAGAAGGAAAAAAATTTGTGTTCAAGTCGTTTTTTTTTTTTTCCCTTGTAGGATTTGTCAAGGTTAAAGGTAGAGAATTTCATGTACTTAATTGGCATGATGTTATTTAACTATTTCCTAAGGAATTTTGGCCCTTACTATCCCTGCTTCCTTTGTGTGTATTTTCTTCATTTCAAATTTTGATGAGAACATAGGGATTGATTTTCCTGTTTTTTTTCAGAATAACTATTGTGGAAAAGAAGTTCATTTTTAATTCCTACAGAAAATGGTAGAAGATCAATAATATAGTTGTTTAATGTGAGGGATTGTACAACAGTTGAAACATTTGAATCTTTTGTGATGTGTTTTGTTGCTATAGGTTGTAGATTTTGGGGAAAGTGGTCCTGTTCGATGTTCTCGCTGTAAAGGCTACATAAACCCTTTCATGAAGTTCATTGATCAGGGAAGGCGATTCATCTGTAACTTATGTGGTCAGTATAAGCCATCCCTTTATTTTTGTGTTATTTATCTAGTGATTGTTACCTTGTTTGTTTTTTGTGGCGATTGGACGTCTCACCTTCTTCCCCACTCTCAAATTTAAGCATAGATAAAATGCTATGTAGTGTGTATTACTCATATGCATAACAGTTGTCAAGATTTTAGAATATTTATAGGTATAGGAAATAGCGCTTATATTTTAAATAAATCTTGGTATTCATTGGCATCAATAGCTTGTTGATTTGACTCTATTAATATAAGCTGGGGACTTTAAATTTCTTCCACAGGCTATACTGATGAGACTCCTCGTGACTACCACTGCAACCTTGGTCCAGATGGTCGGCGTAGAGATGCTGATGAAAGGCCTGAGTTGTGTCGAGGAACAGTTGAATTTGTTGCTACCAAGGAATACATGGTTAGTTAATTCATCTGCTATGTGAAACTTTTTTTTTTTTTGTTCAATTTGATGAGATCTAGGACGTTCCCTTGCAATAATTAGCTTGTTGGATGCTCACTGTCACAGAACATGTCTCTACTAACTATTTAAGATACATATGTAGAAGTCCACCCTATATCACATATCTGATATCACGTAGAGTGAGCTAGGGAGGTGCATGTGGGTGTGTTGGTCGGATTCCTTGTGCTGTTTGTTGCGTGAGGCTAAAGATGGAGAGGTGGTTCTTCGTGGAGGCTAAAACATTTGTGCTCTCAGTGGTGGAAGGTGCATTAGTGGTGTGGTTGGAAGAAAGGAGGGGTTTCTCCGATGTATTTTGGGTTCTTGTTGCACCGTATGGCTGGCTTTGATAATGGAAGAGCTGATGCAGTCCCAAGAGCCAAGGATTTTGTAAAATGTTTAAGGGAGGGCTTGAAGGTGATCATCGTTTGGAGAGGGGGGAACAGTTTTGGCTGGTTCTTGGAGGTGGCGGTCATTGAGGGGCCGGAGGGCTCATCTTGATCCCTGAGGGTTGGGAAGGGTGGGGCTGGAGTCGTTTTGCCGCCAAGTTGGGAAAGGTATCGACATTTGTCGATGCTTTGGTTGGGGTTAGGCCTGGTATGTCCTCTCCGGTGGACAAGAAGCTTGGGAAGGAAGTTGGGTCAGGGTTGGGGTTGGGTTCCGTTTAAGCTAGTGGGGATGGAAATTTTGGAGTAGTGGCTTCATTGTCATTCGTGGAGGTGCTAAAATCAGTCTAACCAACTGTGCGGCTTGATGAATCGCTGGGTAAGGACCACTTTGCTGTTGAGTACCTGCTTGACAAGCCTCTTCTTGACGCTCTACAGGGTTCCACTGCCCAAGGTAAGGTAGCTTGCCATTCTAGTGCTACAGACAAGGGAAAGGACAGGCTGTTAGGAAAGGGAAAGCTGATTTCTCTTCTTTGGGTGTGGAAGGATCATATGGTGAGTATTAAAATTGAGATGGACTGGGTTTTGTTGAATATTAATGATGGGTTGGAGAAGCTTGGGCTGGGCCAGAAGCCCAAGAAGGTTAGGCGTAAGAAGGGGGGAAGGCACAGGCTTTCAAGTGTAAACCGAGGCCCAAATGGGAGTCCAAACCCACTTCTCTTTTGGGTTTTGAGGAGGCGCTTGGGTATTGTCGGGCTTGGATCGTAGCTTGCCTTTCACTAGTTATGTCATGCTAGAGGCATTGCCTATGGTGGATTTTGTTCCAGCAGCTGTTTCTATTGACATTTGGCTTGTTGGGCCACCACCGGCTATGCCAAAGGGAACTGATGAGCCCGTAGATTAGCCCATGTAGGAGGTTGAAGCGACCGTGAATCTTGATGTACAACAGCCTGGGTGTGCTTTGGTGAGGACAGATGATGCCAGTGGTCTATCTTTGCTCTTGACGAATGCCAAGTTCACAACTTAGAACTCGCTGGAGGGTGTTCTCCCATTGATTGTCAATGCTGACGTCCGACACATTGGGTCTCCTTTGATGAATACCATAACTCAATCTTCTTCATTCAGGGGGGTCGCCTTTGTGTGCTGGATCTTCTGAGGTGATCTGGTCAGTGTTTGAGTTTGGGGATCCCTTTTTGTCCTCTATGGTGCCTCACAACGGATACCTCTAGGCTTCTATGGGATGATCTAGCCGGAGTGCATAGTTGGTGGAATTTGCCTTGGTGTATTAGAGATGACTTTAATGTCACTCGCTTCCCCAGTTAAAGGTTGGATGTGGCTCGGTTATGTATTGCCATGATGGAATTACTTGACCTTAATTATGATCACATGTGGAAGGTTGTGACAACAATGGTTAGGGATAACGCACCCAGCCTTGGTGGTTTCTCTATGGCATTCTTTCAAGCTTCCTGGGATGTGTTGAGTGTGGATAACATGAAGGTTAGAGGGAAGTTTGAGAAGAGCCTCAATGCCTTGTTTATTTTGCTTAGTTCGAAGATCCTAGGTGCCATCGATCTTAAGGACCTTTGCCCGATAAGTCTTGTGGGGGGTATATACAAAATTATTGCTATGATTTTAGCTAATAGGCTTAGGATGGTAATGGAGAAGATCATCTTTAAGTCTCAGAGTGCCTTCATTAGAGGTGGGCAGATTTTTTATCTGGTTCTTATTGCCAATGAGTGCCTTGATAGTAGGCTGAGATTTGGCCAGCCGGGCATCATATGTAAAATGGATTTGGAGAAAGCATACGATCACATGAATTAGGATTTTCTGTTGTATTTGCTAAGGCGGTGTGGTTTTGGAGATAAATGGTGCTCATGGATAGCCCATTGTCTTTCCTCAATGTGCTTCTTGATCTTGGTAAACGGTACACCTATTGATTTCTTTAGTACTCGTGGGCTTAGAAAAGGGGATTCCTTATCCCCCCCGCATTGACTATTGTTTGTTTTTGTGATTGAGGTTTTAGGTAGAATGATTTTTGCTGCGGTTAATGGGGGGTTGATGGAGGGCTTCTCAGTGGGTGATGATGCTTTCCCTCATCATCTGTTTGTAGATAATAATCTGATTTTTTGTGATGCTTTGTCTTCTCCTTTGTGTCATTTGTAGAGCTTATTGCTGTGCTTTGAAGCTGCGTTGGGCTTAAAGGTAAATCTGGACAAGTTAGAATTAGTTCTTGTGGTGAATGTTTCTCAGGTGGGTAGGCTGGCCTGAATCCCAGGGTGAGAGGTTTCCAAACTTCCGGTTAAGTATCTTGTTTTACTGTTGGGGGCCTCCTACAAGGCTAAGAATATCTAGGATGACGTTATTGTGAAGTTACTAGCTAAAATATTGGTTGGCTAGTTGGAAAATGATGTACTTGTCCAAGGGTGGCAAGGTTACCCTCATCAAGAGTACTCATGAATCTGCCTACATATTACATGCCTCTATTCCCTTGAGAAGATCCAACATGATTTCTTGTGGAGTGGACTTGGTGATGAGTTTAAATATCACTTGGTGAGTTGGTCCGAGGTTTGTTCTCCAATCTCTGAGAGAGGATTGGGTATCATGACTTTGATGGTGTTTAATCTTGCTCTCTTAGGCAAATGGTTGTTGCGCTATGGGCGTGAGAGAGAGGCTTGGTGGAGAGGTGGTGGAAAAGTATATGGCAATCTTTGGGGAGGTTTGTGCTCTCTAAAGCCTTTAGGAGGCTTTGGGATGGGGTTGTGGAAGAATATCAAGAAAGTGTGGGAACAATTTTCCAGTTGTACTAGATTTCAGGTGGGAGATAGTACTACCAGGACCAGCTTTTGGCATGACCGGTGGTGTGGGTAAGCGGCTCTAAAGGTAGCTTTTCCAGTTTTATTGGGTCTTGCTTGTAAAGGATGCCTCATAGTGGAGAATTTGGAGCTTATTTTTGGCTCCAACCAATGCAATGTGAGCTTTGCAAGAGCGGTGCAAGACTGAGAGGTGGGCGTCTTTGCTTCTTTGTACCAAGTGTTGCATCAAGTTAAAGTTAGAAGAGGATGTGATGAGCTGCGGTGGGCTTCTTCCAAAAGAGGATTGTTCAAGGTCAAGTCCTTCTATTGCTGTGTGGCTTCTCCTACAAGTAGCCACGTATGTGTTGACTGTGGTTTGTCTTATGATGGGTGTCTTCCTATTGTGTTTTTTTAGGGTGAGACATGAGAGGAACTTAATATTTGCTAGAAGCATTTGGTATCTCACTGTATATTAATTATTTATCAAAAATAAATTGCAAAATATTGTTGTGCTGTTTGTAGCTGAACAGCTTTGCAACGCCTATGGATAATATTTTTGGTGGTGTGTGACTTAAAAAGTTATGTTAATGCATTTCATAACTTATCACAAAAAAGGAAAAGTTATGTGAATGAATAATTTTCTTTTGCTGCTTTTTCTTATACATAACCTAATGTTTCTTAAGAAAGTTACACATTGTTTGGTCACCCAAACAGCATCTTATCGTCACAGAAATGACATGAATGTTTTGTTCTATCATAGGCTGTGACCTGAGAGTAGTTCAGTATAATATAGTTGTAAAGTAATTGAATATAATATAGTTGTGAAATGCTCTCACCTCCTTCGGCTAGGTTCGAGGGGGGAAGGTTGCCGTTCCCATGGAAGAGCATTTGGAAGGTTAAAGTTCCGTTCAAAGTGAGTTTTTTGTGTGGACAGCTACTCTTGGAAGGATTCTCACTTTAGATAATCTTCACAAGAGAGGAGTGATTGTGGTGAATTGGTGTTGTATGTGCAAGAAGAGCGATGAGTCCATCAATCATCTTCTTCTTCATTGTGAGGTTGCTAGTGCTCTTTGGAGTGGCCTCTTTCATCTCTTTGGCGTGGTGTGGGTCATGAATGGCAGGGTGGGGGATCTCCTTGCGTGCTGGAATGGTCAAAGTGGTAATAACATAGTAAAGGAGGTGTGGAGAATGGCCCCTTTGTGCCTTTTTTGGACTGTTTGGAGGGAGAGGAATGCTTGTTGTTTCGAAGATATGGAAATGCCAATGGCGGAGCTTAGTAATAGGTTCCTTAAGTTGTTGTTTCTTTGGGTGGGAGTTTTAAATATTCCTCAAGTCTCAAATCTGCAGAATTTTGTGCAATTGTGCTCTTCTTTCTAGCTTTAAGGGGTGTTGGCTTTGTATACTTCCTGTGTACTTAGGTTGCGCTCCTTTGTGCTTTCTTTAGTTTTCAATAATATTCTTACTTTATCAAAAAAATATATAATATAGTTGTGAAATGATTCCTTTTTTCTTAGTCTCATCCACAGTTGTTTCTCCAGTTATTGTTTTTTCTGGGTTGACAGACCAAGTAAATTTTGCTTCAATTGCCTTATTTCAGGTACGTGATCCCATGCCAGCTGTTTATTTCTTCCTCATCGATGTATCCATGAATGCCATACAAACTGGTGCAACTGCTGCAGCTTGCAGTGCAATCAGTCAAGTTATTTCTGATCTTCCTGTAAGTTTATGCCTATTTGCATATGTGTATGGTATTTGATTGTGCCTGTTTACAAAAAGATACTCTTTATTGTTTTTTTCCTGAAAGTTTTGACTGATGTATTGATGGATGTATTATTGCAGGAAGGCCCTCAGACAATGGTTGGAGTTGCAACATTTGACTCCACCATCCACTTTTACAATTTGAAACGTGCGCTGCAGCAGGTTACTGTTAGTTGCAATAATTATGCCTTTGTCAAAAGTTTTAAGAACTTCATTCACATTAAAATTTAAGATATCAGTTATTTTTGGGTCATAAGAATATGCATGAACTATTTTCTTTTAAATTTATTTGGGATGAAAGTGGGCTAATTAATTTAATAAGTAATCGAATTTCATTAAAACACAAAGAGGCACAAATAAGTTCAAACGAAGCATTCAACTTAGTAGGTGTTCCTTTTATATACTTCATGTGTACTTAGGTTGCGCTCCTCTGCCCCTTTTTTAATATACATTACTTAAAAAAAGTTCACACGAAGTATTCAAGAGAGACACCAATCAAGGAAAATATAAATAGTGGAAGAGGGAAAGGGAAATTCATACTTATCCTGCTTCTAGTTGTGGTTGGAGCTGCAATGAAACATTATATGCATCATCTTCTGTATGCTTGTTGATCCTGGTTTATGAATGAAGTTTATTTTTGTTGTGTCCTGTTTGGTCATGCTGTGTAATTAAACTTGTGGATACATTTTGCCTTAGAGTTGGAAGGATCATATATGGCATGGCTGGCTGAGAGTCGAAATTATAACCACTGTTAAAGACGGATTTAAAATTTTTAATATCCATCCTCTGTTGGGATAGGCTGCTGGTCTGAAGGTTAAAGGTCTGTTATGGCCTGTTGAACCACAACATTTATGGTTGAAGATATTATCAATAATGGTGCTAGTATTATCGATAATGTGTGTTTGCATGCATCTGTGGTGTTAGTGGGGCTGATTTGGGGAGTTGCCTTTGATGACCCTTTTTCCTGATTTATTTGAGATACAATAGATTTGGGGCTGCAGTAGCAGATTTTCCCAAGTTCAGACAACAATGTGGTAGGAGTCACAGTGGATGGTCTTGGAATCATAGAGAAGGTTGCCGATGGCGAGGCAGTAGCTGGCTAAGTAGTCCCATTTGGACGAAAATGTGCCATGAGGGTCTATGATTTGGAGGTAAACAGAGATGTAGTGGGGCAGAGCCTGTGAGTCGCGTTTGGAATACACAAGGAGGCGGCATCGTAGCCGCCTACCTTGGAGTACTTGCTCTAGAGAGCCTTAGCCTTGACTCTCGATATACTTTGGATCGTCCACTTGCACACATAAGAGTACTTTCTGCCCTGCTCCACCGCTCTCCTGGCCCCCACCCTCATTGTTCTTGGGCCCCACCGCCGGGCCCTTCTATGCCACCGCCGCCGTCATTAATATCGATGAAGCCTTGTTAGATGATGGCGAGGCAATAATTGCAATTGGTCAGATGGGACCAATGCGTAGGATGAAGATGAAAATCAACTAAAATATGTATTTTTTTAATTAAAATAAATTTTTTGTTGATTTTTTAGTTTTATATTAATATTTTATATTGTGAATGAAAGTTGTTATTTATGGGTAATATATCTAAAAATATAAGAAATATTAGTTGATTTCCCATACAAACCAAACCATTTTCAGAGTTGCAAACAAACAACAGACAATAGCCAATTTTTTTGGGATAAAAGTTTTCAACTAAAAACATTTTCTGACAGAAAATTTGACGCATAAGTGATTTTGTTGTAACATTGCAACTCTAGGTAGGTCTGACTTGTAGTTTTACTGTCAATTGTTTGGAAATGTTTCACACTGATTTCACTATTCAACATATGTTTGCAGCCATTAATGCTCATTGTTCCTGATGTACAAGATGTTTATACTCCTCTACAAAGTGATGTTGTTGTTCAGCTTTCTGAGGTGACCTTAAACTGTGAAATCTTCTCTTTTAATGGTTTTTGTGGTTCTGCTAAAAGTTTATCTCTAGCACTTTCATTTAATTTTTTGTCAATTTAACAAATTTTCAAATACCATTTTTCATATTTAGTGCCGACAACATTTAGAGCTATTGCTGGAAAGCATTCCAACCATGTTTCAGAATAACCGAACTGCTGAATCAGCCTTTGGCGCTGCAGTCCAGGTATGCCCTTCTATGCAAGGCAATTATGTCCGTTCAAGGTGCATGATTTATGCCTTTCCAATTGATAGTGTCAAACTATATTGGACATGCTTTGGAACTGTTTCATGATTAAGAACCCCAATTTTGGCTTTGAGTGGCCATGATAAATGTATTCAACATGTCTTCTTGTAAATCATTTTTCATCACATGAATACATAATGATATGATGAAGCATACATATCCATTGGCATTTCTTAAGGTTCTTTATGAAATAAAGTTATGTGTTCTCACACTTGAACATAATGAGCCCAGGTGCTGAACATGGTATTCTAAAGAACAAGATATGATTAGTCTTTGCTACATTTGAAGCCTGTTGCTTGTATTTTTATTATATTCTGGTATCAGTGAGTGAAAGGAAATTACTTCTTCCTGCTGTTATCATATGTCGGCAGATTCTGAGAACTTCAAATATTGTATAATTTACTGAGACATGTATTTTCATTGACAAATATTTGGTTATTGTGCATTACACGTTTTAGAATTCATAGAAAGAAAGATATTTGATGTTTGCACATTGCAACTGTTTTTAAGTTTTTGTTCCCATTCAGGCCGCGTTCTTGGCAATAAAGAGTAGCGGGGGAAAGCTTTTGGTATTTCAATCAGGTAAGCTCATATTTTTCTATGCAATATAAGATTTGCTACATGCTTGTTTATGTTCGTGTATGCAGTCATTTATGTGGTGTCCCTCCTGTAGTTTTCTCCTTAAAGAAGTCTGTAGAAGATTACAAAAACAAAAACAAAAAACCATCGTTGTTTCTAGTTTGATTTTGGTGCCTGTGATGCTATGACATTCTGATGTTGCAGTTACCTGCTGCACAGATGCTAGATTAGGGGATGTGTGTACAATTTTACTAATTGCTAGCCATGTTTTTCATTATAATTTAATTTTTTTAAAAAATCTTTTGTATATTACTATGATTGCAGTATATCATAGTAAACTATCATTTCTTTTCAGAAAATTTAAAAGCTTGTCAAATATGACAGGATCACTAATTTAAGATCCTCTTGCAACTTGTTAGAAGGTCTCAAATTTTACTATTTTATATGTAACAAAGCAATGGATAAAAATTCACACACAACAAAAGCAAATAAGAAAAAGTAAGCTCGATGAATTATAATATTCATAGAGAGGTATGTAAGCATCAGGTTAAGTAATTCAAATATATGACCAAGAAAAATATTAACGCATTTGATAACTTACTAGAAGTTTATAGCATCATAGGATGCTGATGATTGTATTATGTTTTCTGCAGTCTTGCCATCAACTGGCATTGGATCACTTTCTGCTAGAGAGGCTGAGGGACGAACTAATATATCTGCAGGAGAGAAGGTATTAGCATCCTATATATATATATATATATCTTTTGTCTAACCATCTGTGCATTCTATGTATAAATATGATGGCTGTTGTTCTTGCTTTTGCTGTGTGTGGTATTTTCAGTCATTAAAATAAGGCCAGATCATTGTTCCCCCAGACCCCAAATGAAAGAATCAATTAATGTTGACTTCTTGTAAAGACGTTCTTACTGTTGGTTGGTTGTTTCATTATATGTGCCATTCATTTTGTTTTCTATTTCATCTAATGAACCATTCAATTTGTTTTCTATTTCATCTGTGTTTGTTCATTATTCATACTGTAAGTGCTAGTATTAATCAGTACAAGAGGACAATTTAGTGTTGTGCTTTAGAGATTGAATTTTTTCCCCACCGGATTTCAGGAGGCCCATAAATTGCTCCAACCAGCGGACAAAACTTTAAAGACGATGGCAATTGATTTTGCTGAGTATCAGGTTAACTTTAATTTCTTCTCGGTTGACTACGATATGGATTCTGATAATAAATTCTGCCAACTGACACTCATTAGTGGTTATAGCAGTGAGTGAGCATATTTTATTTGGGCTAATTGTTATTATCATGATGTTTCCAGGTCTGTGTTGATGTATTTATTACTACCCAGGCGTATGTGGACATTGCTTCTATCTCTGTTGTCCCAAGAACAACTGGAGGACAGGTATTAATGAATGTCTGGTTCCTGGTTAGGTGTCGTTTGTTAATGCTTTTTAGAGGGTGCATTTTTTTTTTTTTCTTTTTTGAAAATGTGTTATAATGTGATATAAAGGTGAAAATAGTTTTTGAGTGTTTTGCATTTTGGGTTGTTTGTAAATGTTATTTTTTTGAAAGGAGAAAACAAAAGGGAGAAGGAAAAAGTGTTATCAAACAAAGCTTGTTTTTCTTGTGTATTGGTTGTTTCATGATTCAACTTCGAATGTCTTCCATTTTCTTCCAGGTTTATTATTACTACCCGTTCTCGGCTCTTTCTGATTCTGCGAAGCTTTACAATGATCTAAGATGGAATGTAACAAGGCCCCAAGGTTTTGAGGCAGTGATGCGTGTGAGATGCAGCCAGGTAGTTTTTTTGATACACTTGCGTTTCTTTTTATGTAAGCTTCTATATTCTTGATATTTGTCCTACTCTAGTGACTTGATATTGTTTTCGTCATTTATAGGGCATTCAAGTTCAAGAATACCATGGAAACTTTTGCAAACGCACCCCGACGGATGTTGACCTACCTGGGGTTTGTATATCTACATAATGTTTGATTATCATGGTGTTATTTTTATTTGACATTTTTTTCACACAAAATTTAATGTTACAGAATTACAGATTATGTTGACCATTAATAACACTGAAATCTTAAAGTTTTTAATCATTGTGTAGTAATTTTATTGAAAGATATTGGCATTTTATCTTCGAACTGTGTTAAATTACCACTTGTCTCAAAAGCATAAGTTGATAGGAATAGGTAAATTTATTCACTTATTTATTACTTTAACTCTTCCCCTCACGTGTGGCCTCAAATTCCCTTTTTAATAGATAAAGCTCAACTCGTGAAATATTTAATTTAAATAGAGAGTGGATGTTGGAGTCAAAGTTCGAACTTAGGACCTTTGGCTTTGATATAAGTAAATTTATTCACTTATTTATTACTTTAACTCTTCCCCTCACGTGTGGCCTCAAATTCCCTTTTTAATAGATAAAGCTCAACTTGTGAAATATTTAATTTAAATAGAGAGTGGATGTTGGAGTCTTGTCCACATGTAATGTGGGATTATTCCTCAACATCCTCTCTCACGTGTATGTCAGTATTTTTCTTGGTCCTTGTCAAGGGGTAAGTAGTGTGGGCCCTATTCATCTTGTGGTAAACTTTAATACCATGAAGAAACTAATAATTAAGCGACTAAATTTACCTATTTCTATCAGCTTAAGCTTTTGAGATAACTAGTGATTTAATAAACTGAATTGACAAGATTTATCCTCTAGAGATGATTATATAACTTGTTTTCTTAATTCAAATTCAAGCGTCAAACCAAATTCAAAATCATTCTCTTTATTTTGCCTTAGGCCTGTTGTTATATTTTCTGGTTTTCTTATTGTGGGTTCTTATTGTTTGAGGCAAATTCTGTTGTTCTTTTTACAATGTTTTCTTTATGCCCAACACATCTTTCTGCTTTGCAGATTGACTGTGACAAAACTATAATGGTAACCTTAAAACATGATGATAAGTTGCAGGATGGCTCAGAATGTGCTTTTCAGGTACAAAAATTTCTGAATTGGAGTTTGTAATGATCATATTGTTTTTTCCTTATGAAGGTGTTTGTCTTATCTGTTAGTGCGGGAAAGTAAAATTTTATCGTTAGTAGTTTTACTAATATTAGTGTTATTTATTTATTTATTTATTTATTTATGCATTTGTTTATTTTGTGTAGTGTGCCCTTCTTTACACCACTGTGTATGGCCAACGAAGAATTCGACTTACAACTTTATCTCTCCCTTGCACCAGTATGCTAAGTAATCTATTCCGCTCTGCTGACTTGGACACTCAATTTGCTTGTTTCTTGAAAGAAGGTATTCGATCCTGGTTTTACTTCCTGCTATGCATTTTTATTGGTTTTTCTAAAATTCCTCTCGATATCCATAACAACGGATTCATCTTGATCATTATTTGTAACTCACAATAATGGATTAAAATGTGGATATAAAATATTCTTGGCTACTCTAGGAGTCCTTACATGGCACTGCCTCCTTGTTGGTAGTGCTGTTTTACATCTTAACAGAAAAAAACTATGATTCATGGTAGTGCTGATTTACTAATTTTATATGATAGAATACTAACAGTTTTTCTATTTTTGCTCTTGTAGCGGCACATAAAATTCCATCCTCTCCACTCTTGCTAGTCCGGGAACAAGTGACAAATCTTTGTATCAGTGTTCTGCTTTCTTATCGTAAATTCTGTGCTACAGTAACATCGTCTGGACAGCTGATTCTTCCTGAGGCACTTAAGCTGCTGCCTCTATACACCCTTGGTATTTTCCTTTCCACTAATATGTTTATCCCAAGTTATAGGAATGTATTAAGTTTAAGCGTCCACATTTTTGTAGAACTTTGTACAACTAACATTTCTCTCTCTCTCCCTCTCTCTCTCTCTCTCTCATGTGTTTGGGGAGATGATCTTCGTGCTATACTGTGGATTATTCCTTGTGGTTTGATGCAGAAAGGCTTAAAACCATTCCTTCAACCACAACATTTTCTCCTAAATAGAAAATGATGTGAGTGGCATGTGGAGTTGTGTTTGGTGGTCTCCCTTTGGTGGTTGACGTAGGAGGTGGAGATGAAGATGTGCTTGTAGGTGGAGGAAACTCTTTTGTCTTCTCAATGATGGAAGGTGAGTCAGTGGTTCGATTGGAGGAAAGGAGGAGGGTTTTGCTGGTGTAGTGATTTAGGGTGTCTAGTGTATCATCTGGCTAGTCTCAGTGGTGTTGTGGAACCTTGGCATTAAGTATTTCGTTAAATCCTTCTAGGAGGGTTAAAATATGTTCCTATTCCGAAGAGGTCGTAATAGGGTCGACTGGTTCTTGAGTTTGTGGTTTACGTAGAGGGTGGCGGAAGGGGCTTGTTTTGCTTCTTGAGGGGCGCAAAGGGCGGGGATGGAGCCGCATTTCTGATGAGTTAAGGCGTTGGCTTTTCTTGAAGCAACAACTATTTCTTTGTCTATTGGTATCCCATGTCTGATGGGGAAGAAGCCTGGGAAGAAGGTTGGGCCTAGGGGGTGGGTATGGGTGTGCCTTCGTATGCGCTGGTGATGCCAGCAGGTGCCAGCGCTCCAGCGACAGCAGAGGCACCGACGGTGTGTTCTGGAGACCCGGTGGATAATCTTTCTAACACCCAATAGGGGTTCTCTGTGTGATGCAACATGGAGTGTGCCGAGGGTGATGCAGATTTTGGGGTGGATTTTCAGCATGAAAAGGAGCCCTTTGCTCAAGGCAAGAAGACTTGCCTATTTGATGATTCAGACGAAGGGGATGGCAGGTTCTATGGGAAGGGGAAGCTGAACAGCCTTCTTTGGGTGTTGAAGGGACATCTCATGAAGGTGAAATCTTAGGTGGATAGGGCACTGCAGAAAATTTTGGAAAGGGTTGGAGGTTTTGGGCTGCATTCCAGACTTTGGGCCGATCCATAATCCCATGGGATAAAGGGAGGAAGGTTTGGGCCCCCAATGTAAGCCCATGCCCAAGTCACTTTTAAGATCTAAACCCAAATCGGTTTTGGGTTCTGAGGTGATGCCTGCATCCTTGTTGGGCATGGGTGTGGGTCCTGTTTCTGGGTAGGTTTTCTAGCCATCCCAAACTAAGTGGTCCTGGCTACAGAGATCGTGTCTGGCGTAGTTCGTCGTGATGGGATGTCTCTGGCATGGACAAGGATTGACGACTGGCACTTTAGGCCTCCTTTGGCGAGGTCTGATGTTTTCGTACTCTCATCGTTTGTTTAGCACGCCTGCTGGAGGAGGTTCTGCTTCCGACAAACCTAGGTGAAGTCAATGGTTCCTTTATGCTCCCTCCTACGGCAAGGTCTATTTTATCATTAGTGGAAGCCTAGATATCAGTGGAGGACCCATGAAGTTCTACAACTGAAAGTTGAAGGACAGTCGGTTTTCAAAGATGGATGTTAGTCTGATTGCCAAGGTAGTGTTAGTGATCAGTGCTCTGTCTGTTATTCCTTTGGGTTTTGGCCTGAGCTCGCTCTTGTCACTGTCTACGATTACCCACGACCTGACGATAGTGAGTGTTGTTTTTTGGAAAACCCCTCCGATGAGGAGTATTTTTTGGATGGGTTTTCCAGGTCGAGTTCCTTTGTTGGGCTTGTGGTTGTTCGCCTAAGCTGATCCATTCTCAGCCCTCGTCGTAAGTGATGGATAAGGGAGGTGTCGTAAGTCCAACAGTGCCTATTTCTTCATTGGTGCTGGTTGTGAGGGATGATGGGGATTTCCCCTCCCCTCTGGAGACTTTTCCCCTGTCACTCCTTTGGATTGGGCTCAATTTTGTGTTGAGAATATGTCCTGTGGTGGGAGTTTTGTGTGAGAAGAATAAGGATTACACTGTGGCTCTCCTGACTGCAATTGAAGAGGATCATACTCGGGTGGTTAAGGGTGCCTGCTCTAATCCTAGAGGTAGAAGGGAGCTACTGAACCAAGAATGCTCCATAAACTATGATACTACAGGCACATCCTCTAGGCTTTGGGAAAGGCGAGGCTCACGCTTTTCTAGAGTTGAGTGCTTTGTGTGGGTTTTGGGTTTGAGGGCTGTTGGTGTTTGTGGGTTTCAGATTTGAGAGTTTTTGGTGTATGTGGGATTTTCTTGGGTGGGTTCTGTTATGGTTTGGGTTATTTGGGTCTTTCTTGTGCTTGCTTTAGTTGGGTGCTTCCTGTTTTATATTGCCTATATACTTAAGAGTGCCTTACACTTTTTATAAATTCTCTCTTTACTTATCAAAAACAATTTGCTGCAGGCAGCAAAGCACATATGTTTCCAATTGAAACAAGAAGATTAAATCCTAGCAATCACACCTGGCCATTTTAAACAATAACACTTGGCAAGAAAACAACTAAAAAAAAAAAAGCTTGAGAGCTGATTGCATTGAACCGTAATGAAGATACAGATGGAGTCCAAATTGGGAACTATAAAAATTTAAGAAAGACGACACCAAAATTTTCAATGACACAAGTAGTCCCAAAATAAAGACCCATAATAAATTTGCAAGTGCCCCCAAGCAAATTTTCACCAATCTGCATACGCTTTGGTCTCTAAAGGTTTCTCTTTCTTCGGCCTCTTCTTGTCTTCTCCAAAAGATGACATGCTACTGCAAGAATTGTACTGTTTGTGTATACCCACCCATGCATATTTGTATAGTAAATCTCTCGGAAGTTTCACCTTTGTTTTCTATCACCTCTTTTTGCCTTCCATATTAAATTATTGCAGATCGAGTCTTTCAAACATTAAAGAAGTGCATGTGTATATTTATATTTTCTAAGTGGTTATTCCTGATAAACATGGTTGTCATCAAACATGTTGCTTCTGTTGGGAAAAATTGGAACTGCAGATAATATTTGATGTCAGTGATATTTTTTAGATTTAATATTGTAGATTGGTTTATATATCTTGTTCTCTTGTTTCTTTTCAGCATTAATGAAAAGTACAGGACTGCGAAATGATGGGAGAATAGATGATCGTTCTATTTGGATCAATTATGTTTCCTACCTTTCTACTCCTTTGGCAATTCCACTGGTGTATCCAAGGATGCTGGCTATCCACAACCTTAGTCCAAAGGTGTGAATATAACTCTTAGAGTTATGTGATAAGTTTTCTGACATGCTCTTAAAATCACCTGATAAGTTTCTCCTAATTGACAGGATAATGATGAATCACTTGTTCCTACTGTGATTCCGCTTTCTAGTGAGCATGTTAGTGAAGAAGGAATTTATCTTCTTGAGAATGGTGAGGATGGTTTGATATATATTGGGAACTCGGTGGATCCAAATATCTTGCAACAACTTTTTGGCATCTCCTCGCCTAATGAAATTCCTATTCAGGTACTTTTTGTCTGATCCTTTTCAGAATATGTAATTTTTGTGTTATACATGGAACAGCTTGTGTCTGAATCAGAATTAGTATTAAGCAAGGAAACTCAATTATTGTGGCATAATTGTCTGCAAAAAAATCTTGGAAGGCTGGATGACTTTGTGCTGCTTTATCTTGAAACCTTGTTTTGCCTTTTTCTTTTTCAATAAATGATGTGGGAATCTGGACCCTAGTGAACAAGCCCTTGACGCATGAAAGGAATGCAAATCTAAAAGTATGTTTTATGCTTCAAAATAATTATAATGGGGTGCATCTAATTTTGGTTTTAATGTTAAAGGCAACACAGGCATGGGCGCTCATAAAATCCTTGGAGGCTCAATACAATTTTTTTTTTTTTTTTCAAACTCCTGATATTCCTGTGTTTG
The DNA here is from genome assembly GCA_013348765.1 of Carpinus viminea. Lineage (NCBI taxonomy): Eukaryota > Viridiplantae > Streptophyta > Magnoliopsida > Fagales > Betulaceae > Carpinus > Carpinus viminea. The sequence goes on from CP054668.1 coordinate 26,300,388, forward strand.
TTGCTTATGGTCCTTAGATCAAGTGGCATTACCTCCCCTAGCAAACAAGGAGTTTAGAGTGAGGTCTTGGGTGCGTGAGTTGTGTTTGCCTATCTAGGAAAAAAAAAAAGAAAAAAAGGTTCTCTTGGCGTTTGGGGTGATCTTAGTGTTGTGTTGTGAAAAATGAGAGATCTATCAGTGATGTGCATCATCAGAATTGTATTGCTGGCATACATTTCAAGCTGTGCAACTTGGCTTTTTGTAACTTATGATTTTGTGCATTCAGTTTGTGCTGCAGCAATATGACAACCCACTATCACGGAAACTAAATGATTTGGTAAATGAGATACGACGCCAAAGATGTTCCTACCTTCGGTATGACTGAAATTGTTTGTGATACTTTTTCTTGTTCTTAAGAGATATCATTACAGCATCTTTGGCTTATATAGCTACTTTAATTTATGATGTCTATTTAATGCAATTGCTGATAATCTCTCTGATGCTTTTTGCAGCTTAAGATTGTGTAAGAAAGGAGATCCATCAGGTCAGTGCTTGTTGAAAACCATTGAGGCAAACTAGGAAACCTAACTAATTGTACCTGCTTGTCAACTACTAAGTCTACTATATGTATAAAGATAACTCAACCGGCATCAATTTTTCTACATTTAGCTTACCTTGTCCAATATATAGTCTCTTTCTGTTTGAGATTCAGAACGGAGATTAACTGGTATTTGGATGTCCCATCATGAAAGCTGGACCTGTTTGATGATTTTAGATTGGACCATCATGTGTTTGAGTTTTGAAAGCAGTAGCCAAATTTACTTCATCATAACACTTGATTAACACAAGGCCTTGTAAAATTGTAAGGAGAAAGGAGCAGTTATTGCATTAGAACAACCCCTTTCACGAGACAAAGTTGAACTTTACGGTTTGCTAGACAACATAAATATTTCCCTTGAATGTAAAGGTCATTAAATATTATCCTTAGATCAGGTAGTGTTATATTGCAGTTTATTTCATCTTATGTCTATAAAATAGGAAAGAAATTGTTTTTTCTTTTTCAAGTGACCTCCACTCTTAACACAGCAATATTGTCATTTTAAGTATTCTTGGAAGTAATTGCATTTTCCCCTTACAGATTAGTGCATTATAATGCTGATTTTTGAGTTGGATTCATGTTGCCACTTAAATATTTGGGTTTAGAAATCTGTGGAGACTGGAAAATTGTATCAACTAGGAGGGTTAATGTTCCTATGTTAGTGTGTTTGTTTACACGCTCCAGATCGCTATTCATTGTATGCATTCTTCCTTCTCAAGCACTAGGGCTCATCAAATTAGTGCCGCTTGTTTTGTTGTGATTGAACGTAGTAGTGACATCTCTCACTCAAGAAATTGTTAATTGCTCTAAAGCTTTTTACTATTTCTTGTCCCCAGGAGCATTGTTCTTCTCGTATTTGGTAGAAGATAAGAGTCCAAGCGGCCCTTCCTATGTTGAGTTTCTAGTCCATGTCCACCGGGAAATCCAAATGAAAATGTCGTCTTGATAATTTTTACGCTTCTTCAGTCGGATATACAAGTTTTGATCACCTCCGGCCATCCCGCACATGAAGTTCAAAGAAAATTGGAACTCAGATTCTTGCTATCTGTATGCAGTCATCGGAACGCCCCCTGTGCCTGTTGTATTAATTTGTTCAAAGCAAGCAGAGCTGAACTTTGCTACTAGAGGTTTGTTAGTATAGGCTTATATTCAGTGGACAATGGTGCTAGCAAATACAAAGCTTTCATTTATTTTTGTGTTTTGATTGTGTTAGTCTCCGAGGGAGAAGGGAAAAGAGAATGCCTGAACGGTTTTGTTGATCGCCATTGATAACTTGTAACTTTATGATGGAATAAAGAAACATGTAATAGCACTATAACAGGTTTAGTTCAATACATAAATTCTGGGGTCTTTTGATATGATGAAACAATCTCTCTTTCTCCCAAACAATCCCTCTTTGTTAATTGTGCATATATTTTCTGTATTTGACTTATGTTGCACAAACTATACTTACCATGCCTATGTTTTGAGCAAAATAATATATTCATATGCCCATATTGTTGCTTGAAAGAATTTATTGGACGTATGTTCAGATCAATGGTTAATACATTCATATGCCCCTATTATAGGTGGTATCTTGGGTGATTTTTATCTTGCCCTTTACTGCACAATAACATAAATGCAATATGAGATTTAAATGATATTTTCGTCAAATGATAGAAATTCATGCTTCCACTTAGAACATGTTTGGGATTGTTTTTGAAAAATATAACTTTTAAGTCTAAAAGCGCTTTTTGACAAAAGTTTCATTTTGGGGTAACTTCACTTACCTCTCATAAAGTTACACGCATTTTGCAAACACATTTCCAATATTCAAAGTCTCTCACTTTTGTGTATTAAATTTTTATTTCGTTTTAAATACCTTCATGTACTGTTAAATATTACAATTAAATTAAACGGTAAAATGAGTAAAAGACCTTCATACCCTAAAAAATTTAAAATTCCAAATTTAACCTTTTTTTATAAATATATTTTTATTAAAATTATTTTTTAATAAAAAAAATAAGAGTATTTTAGTAATTTTATACCCCTTTGTTAGGATTTAATGGAATGAGATAACTGAAACGAAACAAAAGTTCAATGAGAGCCCCTACTATGCAGACCATCTGCAAAAGGGGTAGTTTGCAGCCTCTAATCCTATCTTCACACCTCATCAAGTGTAAACAGTTAAAATGAGAACAAAGCAGCAAACTAAAAATATTAAAACCCCAAAATGCCCCTGGATTCCAAATCGACAGACCCATGCCTAGGTCTTGCCGGATCTCTCCGCGATTGGTCGCCGATTTCTGTGGATCGTGGATCGTTGTCCACCTCGGCCCGTCGGTTTCTCGTGGATCGTGGACGGTCGTTTGATATCGGCTTTGTCGGTTTCTCGTGGATTTGGATCGTTGACGGTCATCTAGACGTGGATTTGGATCAGAGATTTGGATCGTGGATGCTTTCGGCCGTCTGCGATCTCCACGAAGGTCCAATCTGAGTGCTGACGAGCCTCGTCGTAGCCGTGGGTCTAGCCTCAATCCCAACCGTGACTCCTCCGTGAAATACTCCATTTCCGGCGAAACCCAAAACACTGAAAAATGAAAATCCAACCTCAAAAATCGATTCTAATGCCTCAAAAATCGATTCTAATGCCTCACCAGTCGGATTCAAAACTAAAACTTATTTTGGATTCAAAACTAAAACTTATTTTGGATTCAAAACTAAAACCTAGAAGGGAAGATTAACCCTTTTGGGATTTTGTCATCCTAAAATCGCCGGAGCCATCAGAAAAAAAAAAAAAAATGGACTCACCGGAGCAAGACCCATAGCCGGCGAGACCCAGGCCGTGGGTCTCGATGGCCAAATGCCCCGCACCAAATGCAACGTCTTCTTCCTTCTCTTCTTTTTTTTTTCTCTTCCTTCTCTGCTTTCTCTTTTCTTTCTAACGAAAATCAGCTGTGGTTGGTTTATATTTTTCTTGTGCAATTTTTCTTCTTTATGGTGAGGTGTCATTGTCCTACTGGGTGCTGCAAAACCCATGTTTTGCAGATGGACCGTATTGAAGTTAAATCCAAGTTCAATATACCAAATACTCCCATTATTCCAAATGTAATATTGAGGGCATTTGCAAAAGGGTGTAACTTCATGGGGGTAAGTGAAGTTATCCCTTTCATTTTTAATTTTTTTTGTCAAAGGTGTTTTTTTTTAATCATTTTTAAAGTAAAAGAGTCTAAAAATAAAAAAGTACTTTTGAAATTTTTTACCAAACAAGCTAGCTTTTATTTGACACAATTTTTATTTACTAAAAATACTTTTTAAGCTTATTAACATAATTTCAAACATGCTCTTAGCAGCTTTATTTAGAAGTATCTTTGCATTTAGAAAAAGGTGGATGGTCTTGTGTTCTTTTTCTTCTTTTTTTTTAAAGAAAATTATTTTATGAATAAGTATAATTTATCCAAAGAAGGGAGAGAGAGAGCATTTATACTCGAAACTTATTTCCACGACTTTCTTATAAACCCTTAGCATAGAAGAATCACACATCTTCATCTTTTTCATTAGGATTTACTTTACTAAAAAGGACACAACTCATATATGCATCTGGACACACACACACAAACAAACAAAAAAACAGAACAAAAAACCTTCTGACCTAACAAAATAGAAAGAAATGTTGGACCAACCTTGCGAGTGCCAATTATAGAATGGAAAATAATGATGTATTTGGAAAACAAGTATAAACAATTATACTTTATGTTTTTTCTTAATTGAAAGCGGAACAATGTTATAAGGGAGAATCATTTCCACTCTTGATCCGAATAAAAAAAGAATTAGAGACCAATTGAAAATAATTTCAAATACGAGGTGAGAAGCGGCTCATTTTCCTAAACAATATGCTTTATAATTAGCATTTCTAGAAATTTGTCAAGGCTTTCTAAATTGAAAAGAAAGCAAATGAAAAGTAACATAAAAAATAATACTAGCAAAATTCCAAGTAGCAAAGCTATATCATAGGTGAACAATTGTTTGGGAGCAGCTTATCATCATTAGATTTAAACACAAGACAGTGACAACAACTACAAATGTAGGACACATAGCTACATCAGAATTGGCTTTGATGCACTAATTGTTAATCACTTTTGAAAGCAATTTAAAGTTTTTTCAAAACTACGAAGTGTCTATATATATATATACATGAAATGAACTCTTTTTGTGTTAAAATTTTAAATATATATAAAAATCTAGAAACAATATTATATGTAGTACGATATTATCGTATTAGCATAAAAATGATATCGTTTTGATTTTTTTTTTTAAAAAAATCTTTTAAAAAATGGTTATCAGTTATTAGAGTACCACTTACCGCCCTAAACCGCCTAGGTGGTTATCAGAGGTAGTTATTGAATTTTACTAACCGTCTAGGCAGTTATAATTAGTGGTTTTCGCCAATAATTACTAACCATAACTGTCTTTTTTCACCCATACCCATGAGGAGGAGACCAAAGAGAGAATGTGGATAAATTGGACCAAACCATAGAGTTGAGCTTCAACTTAGAGGCAATCTATTAAAAGCACTAAGGTATCATGGGCTGAGTACCATTACACACCAATTGATTACCTGAAAACCAAATATGATCCCATTGAAAGAGTAGCAAGGAGTTTTTGGTATCTCTCCTTGGGATGGAAAGGATCTAGTGAGGCTTGAGAATAGCTTCTATCCAATCTAAGATGAGCCTATACATAAAACATTATAGTTAAGGGACTAGGAATCTCTCTTGTTCAAATGAACTAGAGAGGATATAGTTCTTTATATCACAAAGGTAAAATTGTCAACCAAAAAAAAAAAAAAAAAGTGAAATGACAAGTATGTTGTAATATAAAGGTTTAAGTGGCTAGATAGAACTTCTTCATAAAGATTTTGTAAAAATACATTCAAGTAAAATATGAGAAATGGTTTCTTGTATCCCTTTACAAATGGGACATTGTATAGCTGTCAAACCCTAGAAAGAGAGCATAACAAAATGGGGAGGAGGGAGTTCCCTCCCGCCCCCTTTCTCTTTCCCCCTTCTCCCTTCCTTTTTCCGCCTCCACCATAGATCAATTAGGGCGCGTGTGTCAATGATCATCGGAGCGCATGGAACACGTGAGGGTGTATTTGGGTTTTTGTTATTGTATTTACGTTGTTTTTAAATAAAATGAATTCTCTATATTTGCTTTTAGTAGTGATCTATAGGGTGAAGTTTTATTTGCTTTCTTACGTTTTGTTTTACAAATCCTTAAGAATAATGGAATTGATTTCCGAACGGCCTATTGTTTTCTTATAGTTCTTTTTCTAGGAATAAACCATACACTGATGGCAAAGGAGTTATCAAGCATAAAGAATTATTGTCATTATGGTAAAGGCATCGAAGGAAATTGTGATTGATAAAGCACTAGTACCGAAATAATAATAATAAAATAGCTAGGGAATCAAGGACTTGGCAATGAATAGAAACGTGATTCACTTGAATTTATTGTAGATCTGAAACTAATTGAAACAATGACTTTTCATACATATTATCTTATAATAGCCCAAGAGGCTATTGCTATGTCACAGATAATGTTTAAGGTGTGAAGATTCTAAATTATATCTTTGGCATTATATAGAGCATTTTGCCCTATTTGATTATTATATTAATAAAGAGATAATTCATTCAAAAAATAAAATAAAATTAAAAGGGACATTGCCAAACATCCAATGGTTATAGAGTAATGATACAAGTCTCTCTTGTGTCACTTTTGTATCCCTCCAAAATTGATGTGACTCTTAAAATTATCATTAGACTTATGATTGATCATTATTGAATTTTGATCAAATGGTAATTCTAAGAGTCACATTATTATTAAAGGGACATAAGAGAGACTTATAGAATTACTCAATGGTTATATGGTAGTCCGGTCACCCTCATATATGGTTAGAGGGAGTAGTCAAACCACTTCCAAGTTTATAGAGAGACTCGGCCACTCTCATTTAATACATTAGCGGCTTTGGCCAAATTTTCTAATAGAATGATTTTTTTTTCCTTATCTAGAAAGTGATTGGTCACGTTTTAAAACTAAGAGAATTATTTGTAAAAACTCCAAATTATAAAAATAATTTTAAAAGTTGCTTTTGTCTCACTCTAGAGCAATTCTAGAAGTCATTCATGTGTCTATCATATGTCACTCTAATAATATTGTGCTTTTAAATCATTATTTGATCAAAATTCAATAATAATCAATATTCAATCATAAGGCCAGTGGTAATTTTAGAAGCCAAATCATTTTTTGAATGACACGAGAGGGATTTGTAGCAAATATATTTTAGAGAAACACTAGAAGTCAATATTTTTCCTATATTTGACCCATATTCTCTTATAATCAACTATTATATTTGTAGACTTATATGGATCCCACATAAGTGATAAGTCAATGGTAAGCCTCACAAATCTAATAATTAATCTACAAAATTTATAGCAAAATATATATATGAACTAAATATGGTAAACTTATTGACTCCTAACATTTCTCCATATTTTATTCTTCACCTCATTCTTAGATAAACACAGAGTGAATACTAGATTTACTTCTTATAAATTATCCTTCAATAAAAGATATTTATCTTTACAAGGATAACAGTTCATACTTCATAGTAAAAGCGTTTGCCCTAGTTCTTAACACAGGTACTCCAACTCTTCGTTTTCGTATCGTAATTTTTTTTTTAATAGTTTATTCTACCAAACTCCACCATTCAATTCAGATAATAAAATCTTACAAAAAATAATAAATAAATAAATTTTTTTTTGGCCGTGAATTTGTGATCGAAAACATGATGAAAAGATTGATGTTTAAGAAGAAAGGATTTAAAATCCGTGAGTTTAGATTGGAATATGATTTCTGAAAAATTGTGTGATTTGTTGAATTACCTGAAATAGATGTATTTATTGGTTCTTGGTGTAGATTTGGATCGTGGGTTGTTGAATTGGTTCAGTGATATACAGGGGAAAGGGGGATCTAGGTTTTTGATTTGATTGGGATCAATGGCAGCTCTTGTGGCTCCTGGATCACCTAGGCCAAACAGTAATAGCAGTAACCCATCGGAACCTCCACCCCTTAATTACAACCCTAATTCAAATCCCAATTTACTCGCCGATAATTTGAGTAATTTGAATCTCAATCGGCCACCTTCGATGCCTTCCCCTTTTGGTCAACCACTTAATTTCCCTTCATCAGCCCCGCTGCCTGGAGTTCCCAGTGGTTTCCCGCCATTCTCTAGGCCTGGCCCACCACCCGGTGCGCTCGCAAGACCTGCAGTGCCTCCATCAGGACCCCCACAATCCACATTGCCTTCCATTGTGGCCCCAGTAAGACCCACTGGGACACCCATTGGCCAGCCTTCGCCTTTTGGATACAGACCCACTTCTGGGGCACCTCGTCCCGGTGCTTTCCCGTCTTCAGGTTTGCCAACTGGTCCGGTTATGCTTCAGGCTCCAAGCATGCGTTCACTTCTAGGTAGTCCAGCGATTGTTGCTCCATCAGTTACTCCTTTACAACCAACACCACCATTTTCAGCATCCCCTCAAGGTGTAACGCCACCTCCAGGTTCTTATGGGCAACCCACATGGCCAAGGCATCCCGGCCAGGTAATGAATATCTTTCACAGTACATTTTGCTCATTTTTTAAAGATTAAATACTAGTAATGCACGACTGTTTTTTGGCTCCTTCCTCTTATTTTATATTATATGCACAGAAATTTTTGTTTCGAGTGTTTGGGGAAATCAATTTATTTGTAATGACGTGGCACTTATTAGAAGTTTGAATAGGAGTTGTAACGCCACGTGGCAGCCTTAAAATAATCCAAATATTACAAATTTGTTTGAAATTGCAATTTGAATAAGTGCAATTTTAAAAATTATATTTTTAAAAATCTTTACTTTTTAAAATTGCAAAGGTTTTTGGTAAAATATGGTAAAAATATATATTTTTTATTAATATTTGTTATACGAAATTATGATTTTGATTTAAATTCGTGCTTTTTCAAATAAGCACTCCTAGCGTTCACATAGAAATCGTAGATTTTTTTTTTCTTCATATTTTAGATTAAGTGCTTTTTAAATCGTAATGTCAAATGCTCTTACATTTTGCGATATTTTTTAAAATCGCATATTATTCTTGTGAAATCGTAATTCAAAATGCCGCCTAAGTAGGTTATTTCCTATGCAATTTAAATATTCATATAAACAGATTTTTAGTTTTATCATCTCCTGGGAAAGAAATGCTCTGTAAGACTCAAACAATTGAAAAAAGTAGCATTTTGCAACTTAATCTTTATTTTCTTTTTCAATAATATGGAAATAACTGGGCACATGATAAGAATTCTGAATGTATAATGTCACATTTTGGGGATGCTGATAAGGCAACAGTTCAAATATAGCTCGAGTAGGTGTGTGAAATTGAGTAGCCACATTGACTGTTCCCCTGATAAAAATCTTTGACGTGAGTGATAAAGTGAACATAAAAGGAGGGAATTTCTGAAGCAGACTCTGCACAGTTTATATTGCGGGTGAACCATATCCCAGGCACTTTGTCAAATTCAGGGTACTTCTGTTGCATAAAAATGCCACACATCGATAGGAAACACATTTTCTATGTTAATGATTTATGTTACTCGTATGAAAGAAATATTGCATGAGTATGCAATTTCCTTTCAGTCTGATCAGCTCACTGGATTCTGAATTCTTGAATTGTAATAGGTGGCCCCACCTCCACCAATTCCTGGCTATGTGCCACCACCTAGGATGTTTGGAATGCCACCACAACCTCTGCCAAATCAATCTATGACTGCCATACCTGTGCTGGGTCAAACTGGAGCCCCTGTGTCAGGGAGACCGAAGATTGATCCCAATCAAATTCCACATCTCATTCCAAGTTCCTCTCCAATGTTGTATGAAACGCGTCAGGGCAATCAGGCCAATCCCCCTCCGGTATCTATTTTTCATCTTTTATTTTTAAGTTGAAGAGAAGTTTTTGATTTGATTTAAAATTTTGTACATTAAGCTATATTAGCTTGTTACCTTTCTTCATTAAATTGTGTGTTCTGAGAATTCACTTCTATTGTCATTGTTTATTTGGACGCTGCAAAGGTAATTGACAGGTATACTTATTGTTGTTTGCTAACGTTGTCCTTGTACTTTTATCAAGCCTGCTACAAGTGATTATATTGTCAGAGACACAGGGAATTGCAGTCCACGTTACATGAGGTGCACCATCAATCAGGTCATGGTCAAGAATATAATAAGCATTGGTTGACAGCAGTATTTATAATGATTTGCTAACTCTTTGATGTCAATGTTTCACAGTTCTTTGTGTCCTGTTAATATCTTATGATGATATGACAGATTCCGTGCACTGCTGACCTTTTAGCAACATCGGGGATGCAGTTAGCCTTGTTGGTCCAACCTTTGGCCCTTCCTCATCCATCTGAGGAACCCATCCAAGTAATGCATGATTTCTTTCTTCTCTAATCCTTGCATACTACACTTTTTGGTCATTATAAATTTATGTAATTAGTCAATTGTCATGAATTCAGATCTGAAGCCTTTAACTGTAGTAATTGGATTTGATTCAGAGGAAAGAACCTGATTCCTGTAAAGGCAAAACTACCCAGCTGTTTTGTCCTTGGTTGTGTTAGGGTGTTGAAATTTCATTTACGGATTAATATATGTGAGTCTATATTGTGGGAAAAGGTCGTTTTACATAGTGGTATAAGGATGCCATCATTGCTGCCACATAAAGCTTAATTATTATCCCTTTTAATATTAGATAAATGTATAGGTTATGTATCTAAATAATGTCATCCATTCCCTGGAAGAAAAAAGGTTGGGGAAAATACACTTTAACCCCCTGAACTATCCACTCATTTGCACTTTGACCTCCAATGTTTAAAAAGTGACACTTTACCCTCCTCCTCCAAACTTTCAAATTGTTGCAATTAGATCATTCTAACTCTTTTTTTTCCCAAAATGCCTCCATCCCAAGTTCAAAAAATAATAATAATAAAATTAAGGGGTGGCCACCCCAGTTGGGCCTAGGGTGGTTTCGGCCACTCTTTAATTTTTAAATTTAAAAAAAAAAAATTATGGGGGCATTTTTGGAGGAAAAAAAAAAGTTAGAATGATCGAATTACAATAATTTGGAATTTGGGGGGGGAAGGGGAGGGTCAAGTGTCACATTTTAAACATTTGAGTCAAAGTGCAAATAAGTGGATAGTTCAGGGTGGTAAAATGTATTTTCTCTTAAAAGGTTTTTGTCAAATTTTTTTTTTTTTAAAAAAAAGAAAGAAGGGAAAATACATTTTACCCCCTGAACTATTCACTCATTTGCACTTTTAACCCCAATGTTTAAAAAGTGATACTTTACCCGCAAACTTTCAAATTGTTGCAATTCGACCATTCTGACTTTTTTTTTTTTTTTCAAAAATGCCCCTATCCCAAAACTTAAAAAGAAAATTTAAAACTTAAAAAAAAAAAAATTATGGGGCATTTTGAGGGGAAAAAAAATGAGTCAGAATAGTCGAACTGCAACAATTTGAAAGTTTGGGAGGGGGTAAAGTGTCACTTTTTAAACATTAGGGTTAAAAGTGCAAATGGGTAAATAGTTCAGGAGGTAAAGTGTATTTTCCCCTTAAAAATAAAAACAAAAAAAAAAAACTTATTTGCAATTTCTTGAAATAGAAAGGCTTTAGTGACCTTTTATGAATAACTGGAATTGGTTCCTTTTTTTTTAAAAAAGAGAGTAATAATCCAATCTTATTAAAAGCATAAGATGCCCCTAATTGGCTCCTTACTTGTGGTATATGAGTTATTCAAAAAAAAAAAGTTGGAAGGATAAAAGATGCTGGCATTGCATTTTGGATTGAACTGGGGACAATCAAAATTTGTCCTTTTTATGTTGTTTGGAAATCGGATGAGGATAAGCTGGTTTTAATGGAGAGTGTTCTTGTGCTTGCAAGTTTTGGATAGACTCATAGAATAAGGTATTTATCTAGCAAATAAATTTTTTTTTTAATGATCAAATAAATGAAGTTTGTATGAGATATACGAAGTGAAAACACCTAAAATAAAAGCTATAGCATATTCCTACTAACTACAATAAGAACTCCTTGTGTTTTTGAAAAATCCTTTTGTGTTCTAACCATCATGACAAAAAAAAAAAATTTCATTTAAGTTGATTTTTTTTTTTTTATTGTTGGATTTGTCAAGGTTTAAGTTAGAGAATTTCATATAGTTAATTGGTATGATGTTATTTAACTGTTTCCTAAGGGATTTTTTGCCACGTAGTATCCCTGCCTCCTTTGTGTATTTTCTTCTTTTGAAATTTTGACGTGAACGTAGGGTTTAATTCCCTGTTCTTTTCTCAAAATAACTATTATGAAAAAGAGGTTCATTGTTAATTCCAAAAGAAAATGGTAGAAGATCAATAATATAGTTGTTTAATGTGAGGGATTGCATAACAATTGAAACATTTTAAATCTTTAACCCTAAGGGGCTAGCCCAAGTAGTGGAGGCCTTGGTCTTGAGGTTTATTCCTTCAAGGTCCAAAGTTCAACATCTTATGGTACAAACAACCTTTGAAGCCACACCCCGGGTGAAAAGCCAGCAATTTAGTCAGTTACGTGTAGGAAAACTTCCGAGGGTACGGTGTACGGGACAGGGGTTTACTCTGCAGGGATGGGTCCAAAGGGCCCTGCCTTGGAGAGATTACCCAACATAAAAATTAAAAATTAAAAAAAAAAAACATTTTGAATCTTTAGTGAGCTACTAAGTAGAGAAGATATAATCAAATTATCGAATTAAGTTCATGAAGTTTTTACTTTTTGCACTTAATGACGCATTTTCTGATTTCTTGGATTAATTGAAGACTCAATAGGTCATTGTGGATAACGGAATTATGAGGGGAGATGATGACCTGGCTAGCCCTTTGTAGGTGTGCTTTTTGGGAGTGAGCTCTGATGCTTGCTCAAAGAGGAGCTCATTTCTTTGAGTTTTTTTATTGAGAAACTCCTTTAGTATTTATTTTCAGGTTGTTTGCACTATATGCTTGTACCGTGCTCATTTTCATGTAACGTTCTCATTTTATAATTCTATAAGTTCCCCCTTCTATACAAGATTTAATATGTCAAGCAAAATTTGGGAGTCAGCCCCGGCTCTTTGTAGCTTTGAAACACTGCCATTATATTCTCAAACTTTTCTTTGGGATGAGTTCAAACATAGTATTGCTTCTACATCTTAATCAATAAAACAATTGAAATTGTATCCATTTTTCATATCAGTTTGTGATGTGTTTTTGTTGCTCTAGGTTGTAGATTTTGGGGAAAGTGGTCCTGTTCGATGTTCTCGCTGCAAAGGCTACATAAACCTTTTATGAAGTTCATTGATCAGGGAAGGCGGTTCATCTGTAATTTATGTGGTCAGTATAAACCGTTTCTGTATTTTTGTGTTATTTGATTGTTAGCTTGTTTGTTTGTTGTGGATATTGGACGTCTCACCTTCTTCCCCACTCTCCAATTTAAGGATAGATAAAATGTTATGTGTATTACACATGTATCACGGTTGTCAAGATTTTAGAATAGTTTTTTCATATCCTGCTGCACCAAGCTGGTCATAGGATAGGTATAGGAATAGCTCCTATATTTTAAATAAATCTCAGTATTCATTGGCATCAATAGCTTGTTGATTTGACTTTATTAATATATGTTGGGGACTTCAAATTTCTTCTGCAGGGTATACTGATGAGACTCCCCGTGACTACCACTGCAACCTTGGTCCAGATGGTAGGCGTATAGATGCTGATGAAAGGGCAGAGCTGTGTAGAGGAACAGTTGAATTTGTTGCTACCGAGGAATACATGGTTAGTTAATTCATAAGATCTGCTATGTAAAACTAATTCTGTTTTCCCTTCTGACTAGTTTTGTTCTGTTTGATGAGATCTAGGAAGTTCCCTTGCAATAATTAGCTTGTTGGGTGCTCACTATCACAGAACATGTCATGTCTGTGTAGTTTGTGGCTGACCAGCTTTGCAATGCCCATGGCTAATATTTTTGGTGGTGTGTAACTAAAAAAGTTTTGTTAATGCATTTCATAACTTATCCCCTAAAAAGGAAAAGTTATGTGAATGAATAATTTTTTCTTTTGCTACTTGTTCTTTATATATAACCTAATGTTTTTTTAATAAAGTTACACATTTTTTGGTCACCCAATCAGCATCTTATTGTCACACAAATGATATGAATGTTTTGTTCTATCATAGGCTGTGACCTTAGTAGTTTTTTTTTTTCTTCTGATAAGTAATGTTGTATATATCAAAAAAAGCACAAAGCGCCTCTAAGTACACAAGAAAGTATACATAGGTAGCCCAACCAAAAACCCACAAAATTACACCCTTGTAACCGAACAAGAACCCCAAAACTAAACCCACTAATGCCCAACAAATCGCCCTAAAAACCCTATGCCCTTACTGCACCTTAGGAGGAAAGGAAAAAACATTTTTAGACCCAAAAAAACCCGGCCAGCGGGCACTTTGCCAGAGAAGTTTTCTGGTCTCTAACCTCAAAAGTAATGGAACATTCCAAATTTTTGAGCTCTCTCTTCCCCTTAACCTTAGGAGTAGAAACGCCAATAATGGGCTTCCACTCCTCTTAAATTACTGAAAGAAGATCCAAAAGACTTTTCTCGTCACCTCCCCAAGACAACCCCACATTTGGAGTGAACTTCACCGCATCTAGCACCCCCTTGGAATAGCCTTCCACCCCCTCCACTGAAGTTTCTACCACAACCTCATTAAGCAACTCATTGTTCTTATGCAACTGTTTCGCTAACTTATCCTTCACTCTCCGAGAATACTCCAGTTGAGACTTGGAGACAGAGGAGTAAATGGGAGCACCCCCACCTGTCATGCAAGGATAAGATTGGCTAAGACTCAAACCCAGCTAGTCGCCCCAAAGGAAGTTGAGACAATAGAGCAGACCTGAGGTTCTTCAATGTCCACCTTAGACCCCTGAGTAGAGGGAGAAGCAGTACTCAACCCAAGAAACCCCCGACAGATCAAACCTTTTGTCGGAGCAGGGTTCTTATCAGCCTGAACAGAAGACGCCAGAGAAACGATCGCCAAAGGAAGAGAAGCAGAAGCAATTCTCGGATCTAGGAACCCCCGTCGGATCATGCCTTTCGCGGTGAAGGGTTCCAATCAGTCATTGCAAGAGCTTCCTCCGTTGCTGGAGAGGTAACGGAGAGGGCCAGCCGCCTCAGAAAAAGAATCCTCCCTTACCATGAACAGAGTGTTTGCCGGATAAAATAGCTGCCGCTGAAGAGACAAAGGCAATCGCTTGAGAAGCAAGAGCCTTCTCCGGAGAGAGAGAGAGAGAGAGAGGCCACCACCAAAGACGTTTGGTCCACCGAAGAATCAATAGTCTATCGGAGCTGTATAGTCTCCGACGACAAAACAGCTTCCGACAAAGAACTCAACCCCAACGCGTTCTTGCTAGACTTGGACCCAATATCAGCAACCCCAAAGCTATCTTTGATAACGTTCACCAACACCAGGTCCACCAGAACTGCCTCCAACGAAGACTTAAAAGGCTCAACGGCCTTGAACTCAAGCACACCCTGCCAAACCTCTAACATCAGAGGACCCTCGCACACCATCACGGGGACAAAATCCTTACAAGGCACCTCAAGGATGCTGCTGGAGGAATATCAGGATCCGTAGGAATGGAAGGTGGGATAGAAAATGATGGTGAGGTGGTTGTGTATGTTGAGAACTCTGTTCAGCAGACTGATATGGGAATAGAGAGGGAGGCAGACAAAAATATTGGAGAAATTGTGAGGACTGATATCGTAGAGGAGCAGGGGGAACCAAAGGTGCTAGAAATTCAACCCCTGGCTATTATGGGGGCAAAGGAATGTCAAACAGAAGCATGGGATGGGGTATTAGAGAGAATTTTAGCTTTCTGCCAGGAGTTGGGTTCTGAAATTGATGGGCATGAGGAGGAATTGATGGCTTTATTTACTGCAATTGAGGCCAGTAGAATTATCAGAAAAGGGGAGAATACTAATAAGAAGGGAAACAAAGTGGGGAATCGCAGTACTTGTGAATTAAATTGGCTGAAAAGTACAGTGAACTATGATGTGAAGGGCTCGGCTATAGTGAGTGGCAAAGGGAGGAATGGAAAGTTTTGTTAATGCAGCCAAAAATCATTTCTTGGAATGTGAGGGGCATGAACGAGTATGAGAAAAGAATAAAAATTAGGGGCGATTAAGAGAATGGAAGGCGGACATAGTTTGCTTACAGGAGACGAAAATGGAGGTTATTAATACTGAGGTGGTTCGGAGTGTGTGGGGGTGTGTGCATGTTGATTGGATATATTTAGGAGCTAGGGGAGCGTCGGGAGGTATATTATTAATGTGGGATAGGCGTGTGGTAGAGAAGATTGAGGATTGTGTTGGGAGATTTGTTGTAGCTTGCTTGTTTAGAAGTGTTACAGAAAATTGGGAATGGGCATTCCGGGTTACGGTCCAAATGATGACGGTGCAAGAAGTATGTTATGGGAAATTGGGTGGTTTAATGAATGTGGGAGAAGCCTTGGTGTATGGGGATTTTAATGTAGATTCGGGAGAAATTAAGCATATGATTTGAATGCAAGCAATGGCATTTTGCAGATTTTATTTGATCTTCCAATGTTAGGGGAGAATAACATGGTCTAATACGGATGGGATCCAGACTTGATAGATTTTGATCTCTGGGAGAAAGGGGTTCTATCGGATCATTTTCCAGATGGTGGTTTGTGGACCTAGAAGAAGGGTTATACCATTTCGATTTGAGAACATGTGGCTACAAGCGGAGGGTTTTGTGGAACAAGTCAAGAGATGGTGGGATTCTTATCATGTTGAAGGCAACCCGAGTTACGTGATGGCTCGCAAGTTGAAGGCATTGAAAGGTGATCTTAAAAAATGGAATGTGGAGGTGTTTGGAGTTATAGAAAAACGCAAAAAGAGTTTGGAGTGACAAAATATGAAATATGATTTGAATTGCATACCCATTGGCTTTGGGTTCTGTATATTATATAGTCTTTACAAGGGTGCTATACATGGAAAGGAAAATATATGCTAACTATACAGAATAGTAAATGGAAAAATAAGGAAACAATTGTGGCTAAAATAAGAGAAGTTTGGGCAGCAAGTTTGGACAGCTGTAAGCGTGGACATCAAGTAGTTTGGGCAGCAAGTTTGGACAGCTGTAAGTGTGGACAGCAAGTTGACAGCTGTGTTATCCATTGACAGCCCCCTCAAATTGATGCGGGGTGATCAACAAGCATCAATTTGCTCTTGAGAAAGCAATGTCGATGACGAGTGAGAGCCTTGGTGAAGATATAATTTGTAGATAGAAATATGTGGAAGAGTGATAACACGAGCTTCAAAGGCTTCCGGATAGAGTGACAATCCACTTCAATATGCTTGGTGCGCTCATGATAGATGTGATTGGCCGTGATTTGAATAGCACTAGTATTATCTGCATGTAGAGGTGTAGGATCGGTCTCGAAAAATCTAACTCTGCAAGCAAACCGCAGCCAAATAATTTCTGAACAAGCAAGAGACATTGCGTACTCGATTCTGGAGATGACTTAGAGACTCTGTCTTGCTTCTTACTTTTCCAGGAGATCAAGGCATCACCTAAGAACACACACCAACCAGTGATGGAGTGACGGGTATCCGCACAACCAGCCCAATCAGCATCACTATAAGCAGCAAGATGAATTGTTGGCAGGAAGAATAAGCAACGGGTAGGAGTGCCATGAACATAGCGTATGATCCTACGAACAGCAGTCAAATGAAGATGATGGGGAGTCTGAAGGAACTGGCTGACTTGCTGGACAACAAAAGAAATGTCTGGTCTAGTAATGGTGAGATAAACAAGACTACCCACCAACTTCCGGTATAAACTGGGATCAGCAAGTAAGTCCCTCCTCTTTGCGGTAATTCCATGGGAGTATCAACAGAAGGAGCCTCTTGAAGACCAGCTGTAACCACCAAGTCACGAGCATATTTATGTTGATTGAGGAAATTCGAGGAACTACGATGCACCTCAAGACCAAGAAAATATGTGAGACCCAAGATCTTTCATATGAAATGACTCGAGAGATGAGTTTGAGTTGGCCAAGTAAATCGGAATCGGAACCAAGATCACAATATCATCAACATAAACCAAAAGAACAACAATACCCATGTCGGTTTTCCAAGAAACAAGGAAGTGTCATACTTGCTCGCTTAAATAAAATTGTAATAAAGTGATGCGGAATTTATCAAACCAGCCCTGAGCTTGTTTGAGACCATAAAGAGAGCGGCTTACACACATGTGAAGTCGGAGAGGAAAACAATCCGGGGTGGCTTCATATAAATACACTCTTTAAGATGCCCATGAAGAAACGCATTTTTGACATCCATCTGATGAAGGGGCTAATTACTAGAAGCAGAAAGGGCGAGAATTGTATGAACAATAGTCATTTTAGCCATTGGAGCAAAGGTCTCTTCATAATTGACACCGTACTCCTGATTATTCCCAAGAGCAACAAGTCGAGCCTTGTAACGGTCCAAACTTCCATCCGATCGGACTTTGACTGAGTAAACCCATTTGCAACCCAGAGGCACAATAGTAGGAGGACAGGGCTCAATGTCCCAGGTGTGATTGGCCTCTAGAGTGGCAATTTCTTCTTGCATAGCTTGTCGCCAACAATCATGCTTGGCAGCATGTGAGTAGCAAGTGGGAATATCAAAATTGGCCAATGTAGCAGTAAGAGCTGAAATCGAATTGCTAGAACTGGAAGAAGGAAATCCATACCTATCCGGGGTGACAGACACTCGAGAAGAGCGACGCACAATAGGCGTTGGAGGTGCTACCACTGGCTGAATCTAGTGCGTGGTAGGATCAGATATCGGGTGAGCTATCGGAAGAGACTGTGGGCGGGAGCGTCTTGTATACACAATACCTGGTTTAAATCGAGAACGGACAGGATGAAGAATTGAGAGCTGCTCCTCAAAGGAGGGAAGAACCACAAGGAAGAGGATGGCAGAGGGCACAGAGGATAGAAAGAAATGTTGATTTTCAAAGAAAATAACATTCCTAGAAATCGATCGATGTAAGGTAGGATCATAACAAACAAATCCTTTTGACATACATTATATCCCAAGAAAGCACATCGAATAGATTGAGCAAATAATTTATGTCACTCATGAGGAGGTAAATGAACAAAACAAACACAACCAAAAGTACAAAGGTTATCATAACTAGGTTGCTTGGCAAATAAGCAAAATAAGGAGACTCCATATCTAGGACTTGAGAAGGTAAACGATTAATCAAGTGAGTAGCGTTTCATAGCTCTACCCAAAACATGGATGGAACGGATGATTCTAACAAGAGAGTACATACCACATCTAGAAGATGACGATTTTTATGCTCGCTACTCCATTTTGTTGAGGAGTAGAGGGACATGAACGCGTTGATGAAGAATACCCTTAGAAGCCAAGAAAGCCCAAACTCAGTAGACAATTATTCACCACCAGAATCGGTGCGTAATGTCTTAATAGAAGCAGAAAATTGATTGGCAACATACGCGAAAAACTCAGTGAAAGTACGAAAGACCTCAGATTTAGAGCGAAGAAAATAGACCCAAGTAAATCTGCTATGATCATCAATAAAAGTCACATAGTATTTAAATTTTTCATGTGAACTCACCGGGGAAGGACCCCAAACATCACTATGGATAAGATCAAAGCAGTGTGATGCCCGACTAGCATGCAAAGGAAAGGGAAGAATTTTGCTTTTACCAAGTTTGCAAGAAGCACACTCAAGAGATAAAGAAGAACGGTCTTTATTACCAAGTAAACTAGAGTTCAATACATGAGATAAGATCTGAGTATTGGGATGGCCCAAACGACAATGCCACACCATACTAAGATCTGAAACAGTAATACAAGCAAAAGACGTAATAAAAGAAATGGAGAGAAAGTCGAACAGCAAAAATAGTGGAAACAAACGCCCCACTTTAGGTCCCTTCGCGATCGGCTCCCGTTACCCTGCTACCCATCACCAGAAAATTTAACATCACAATTGTTTTCAACTAATTGGCCAACAAAATAAGATTCGTGGAAAGTCAGGAGCAAGAAACACATCGAGCGTCAAGAGGCATCTCCGACAGCAGCTATTGGCAAAGAACGCCATTGGCGTCAATAATGTGATTGACCATCATAGGGCCGAACATGACACAACGCGGTGGGATTAGGAGTCATGTGATTAGAGGCTGCCGAGTCCACGTACCAGAGTTTAGTAGAATGGTTACCTTGGAACCCCATGGCTGATAAGGCTGAAACTAGAATCTGTTGCACCATTGCTGGAGTGCAGTAATCGGATGCAGGAGAGGCAGGAACAGAGGACGCATCGGAAGAAGAGACAGGTGCGGCAGAAGTCGTGGCATGCGGAACAAGAACCGAAGTCTGAAATGCTTGGGCCGGACGATTCTGGGGTCGAATACGACATTCTTTGATAATGTGACCCTTCTTCTTGCAATAAGAGCAGAATTTTTTAGGACAATTAGCAGCAATATGCCCATATTCCTTGCAGCAGAAACACTGCAAGTTTCGAGAATGCATAGGTGGTCCACGTCCTTGGGCAGAAAAAGCCACAGTTGCTGGCCCAGAACTGCCATGAGATTGTTCCAGAATAGCTTGAGTACTAAGACGTTGTTCTTCACGAAGTAACTCACCAAAACAAACATCAAGAGAAGGAACAGGAGATCGATTCAGTAAAGCGGAGCGGACAGATTCATATTCCGGACGAAGTTTCATAAGAAACTGATCACGCTGGGTAGTCGCATGAAGAGTCTGAATAGTGGAAAGAGCGGCACAGAACATCCGCAGAATTAAGGCGTGATATTCATTCCAAAGAGTCGAAGGCCGAGTAATAATCGGATGGAAAGACTACCATGTTGAAACATGGCAATTGCATGTTCTAACCGAAAGCGGCGAGCATCATTATCCAGATAAACCTTCTTCAAGTAAGCCCACATGGATTGAGCAGATCGATGGGGCCGCAAGTTGGTGACAATATGGGACTCCACCGAACCAAGAAGCCAAGACATGATGCGTGCATCAAGCACAGCCCATGAAGGAGAAGACCCATCAGCCTTAGGTTTGTCAGAAGTGGATGATTGTTCAACATCCGTGCCATCAATATGACCCCAAAGAGCTTTACCCTTGAGAAAAGTTCAAACCGAATGCCTGTAGAATAATTGGACCTCAGAACTTAATACACACAGTGTAATCCATAGAAAATAAATAGAACTCGACTGTGCTGTAACGTAGAGAGGTCGAGAAAAACAAACCAAAGAGGATGCACAGACTGCACCGGTACTTAGAAACTGCCGAGAAAACCACCGATACCTCAAACAGAGGCTGCCGAAAACACCAAGAACCACCAAGAGAAGACTGCGCCGACACCACAGGAGCACATAGACTGGACCGAGAGACGCAGAACAGCACCAACGAAGAGAAACACGGTCGTGGGTTCACCACAGACTTGACCGAAGCACACCAGCAGCACGCCCGAAACCGAGAAGAGAAAAAAAAATTTACGAGGAAAAAAAAAAGAACTAGCTACAGTGCTCTGATACCATGACAAAATATGAAATATGATTTGAATTGCATACCCATTGGCTTTGGGTTCTGTATATTATATAGTTTTTACAAGGGTGCTATACATGGAAAGGAAAATATATGCTAACTATACAGAATAGTAAATGGAAAAATAAGGAAACAATCGTGGCTAAAATAAGAGAAGTTTGGGCAGCAAGTTTGGACAGCTGTAAGCGTGGACAGCAAGTAGTTTGGGCAGCAAGTTTGGACAGCTGTAAGTATGGACAACAAGTTAAGTGTGGACAGCAAGTTTGGACAGCTGTATTATCCATTGACATGGAGGAGGAATTGGGTGAGTTGGATCTTATTGGTGAAGATAGAGAGTTAACGGCGGAGGAGATAATTAAAAGAGATGAGTGCTATCATAACTTGGAGAGGACTCTATTTCAAGAAGAGGTGAGTTGGAGGCAGAAATCAAGGGCTCTATGGTTGAAGGAGGCGACAGGAATACCGGATACTTCCACAGGGTGGCAAATTCACACAAGCGTAATAACACAATGGCTGTAATGATGGTGGATGGGAATAGGACTGAGGATACAGCAGTTATAACGAACCACATTGTACAATTTTATAAAACATTGTATTCCAAACAGTATTAGGGGAGACCAACTAGACTTTTTGCTCCAATGATGGAAAATCTTAATTCCATTGATGAAGAGGAAAGAGAATGGATGGAGCGAGAGTTTGGGGAAGAAGAGGTTTGGGAAGTGGTGAGGAAGATGAAGGGCAATAAAGCACCTGGACCTGATGGCTTTTCTATGGCATTTTTTCATAAACGTTGGGAGGTGATTAAGAAGGATATAATGGCAGTATTCAAGGAGTTTCATGAGACAGGAAAATTTGAGAAGAGTCTTAATGCGACTTTTGTGGCTCTCATTCCTAAGAAAGCGGGAGCAATGGAGATTAAGGATTTTTGCCCAATTAGTCTTATAAGTGGGGTGTATAAAATCATTTCAAAAGTGTTAACTAGTCGGTTGAATTCAGTGATGGGGAAGCTAGTATCTCAGATGCAAAGTGCTTTTGTACCAGGTCGACAAATTTTGGATTCTATCTTGATGGCTAATGAATGTGTGGATAGCAGGATTCGATCTGGGGAGTCTGGACTTATTTGCAAGCTAGATTTGGATAAGGCATATGAACATATAAATTGGGACTTCTTATTATACATGTTGGAGAGATTTGGTTTTAGGGATAGGTGGAGAGGTTGGATGTATCAATGCGTCTCCACGGTAAGGTTTTCAGTACTCATTAATGGTACACCTGAAGATTTTTTTGACAACTCTTGAGGAGTAAGGCAAGGAGATCCGCTGTCCCCCCTTTTATTTGTAATGGTGATGGAGGCATTCAGCAGAATGATGAATGTAGTGGTGGAGAAAGAATTGTTGGCAGGATTTTCGGTGGGTTCGAGACCTGATGAGGTAATGGTTGTATCACATCTTTTATTTGCAGATGATACACTCATTTTTTGCGAGCCAAAGGTGGAGCAGATTCAACATTTGAGATGTCTATTGTTGTGTTTTGAAGCGGTATCAGGGTTGAAAATAAACCTGTCAAAGTCGATGATTGTTCCGATCGGTGCGGTGGGTAATTTGGAAATTTTATCAAACATACTTGGATGTAGGGTGGAGTCGTTGCCGTTGACTTATTTGGGGTTACCTTTGGGAGCTACTCACAGGGATACATCTATATGGGATGCGGTCATTGGGAAGATGGAGGCTAAGTTGGCAGGGTGGAAGCGGATGTACTTATCCAAGGGAGGTAGATTGACCTTGATTAAAAGTACGCTTTCTAATATTCCCACATATTATTTATCGTTGTTTCAAGTCCCAGTGAGAGTGGCAAAGAGAGTGGAGAAAATACAACGAGACTTTTTGTGGGGTGGTGTAGGGGATGAGTTTAAATTTCACTTGGTCAATTGGTCAAAGATTTGTATGACTAAGGAAGCGGGGGGACTAGGGGTACGGAATTTGATACATTTTAACCAAGCCTTATTAGGTAAATGGTTGTGGAGGTTCGCTAATGAAAAAGAGGCTTGGTGGAGGAAATTAGTGGTGGCAAAGTACGACAAAATGAGGGGTGGGTGGTGTTCTAAGGAGGTAGGAGGATCTCATGGGTTGGGACTATGGAAAAGCATCCGTAGGGGGTGGGATACTTTTAAACATTATGTGAGGTTTGAGATAGGAAATGGGTCTCGAGTATTATTTTGGAAAGATGTGTGGTGTGGGGAGAGACCCTTAATGAATGCATTCCCTGCGTTGTTTGCTATAGCATGTGAAAAGGACACATGGGTGGAGGAGAATATGGTTATAGTTAATGGTGTTACTCATTGGAATGTATTATTTATCCGGCCGGTGCATGATTGGGAGTCGGAAGAAGTTTCGAGATTTTTTAAGTTGCTGTATGCTCAACAAATTAGGCATGGGGGGGGAGGATAAAATTTGTTGGACTCCACTAAAGAGGATGAATTTTGAGGTGAAGTCTTACTATAAGATGAGGACTAATTTGGAACCCGTAGATGGCCCGTGGAAGAGTATATGGAAGAGTAAAGCTCCATCGAGGGTGGTATTCTTGTGTGGACAGCAGCATTGGGGAAGATATTAACGATGGATAATTTACGCAAGAGAAACATCATAGTGACGGAGTGGTGTTGTATGTGCAAGAAGAGTGGCGAATCTATCGTTCATTTGTTACTGCATTGTGAGGTGGCGATGGAGGTGTGGAACATGATGTGTCAGTTATTTGGTGTGATGTGGGTGATGCCGGGTAGTGTGACAGAGTGCTTGGGAAGTTGGAGAACACAAAAGGGTAATCGCACAGTATTGCAAACATGGAGGATGGTGCCCTTGTGTGTAATGTGGTGTTTATGGAGGGAAAGGAATGCTCGGATTTTTGAGGACCGTGAACTTGGTATATTGGAGTTGAAGAAAAGGGCTATTCAAACACTTTTCTCATGGAGAGTGATGTGGCATTCCCCACAAGTTTCAACACTTGCAGATTTCCTAGATTTTTGCGCTACTTTTCCTAGTTAAAAGCTTATTTTTGTGGGCTCTTTTTATATACGTCCTGTGTAGATGGGTTGCGCCCCTTGCGCTTTTAATACTATTGAATTTTACCGATCAAAAAAAAAAAGGATGCCGATAGAGACCACAACAGGCAACAAAGACAAGCCGGCCAAAAAAGAATCCATCAGCTGTAACACTCTGCCCTTGAAAGACCTAGGCCGAGCCTTAAGAGAGAACTTTACGCACCCAGTGGGTTTGGGCTTTAAAGAAAAACTAAGCCCGAAGCCCTTGCGAGGAAACTTAAAACGCCCAGCATGTTTGGGCTTAAGAGAATGCCCAAACCCGATCCCCTTAAAGCCTTCCAAAATATTTAAAAACATCCCTAAACTATTTTCTTAACTGAATGTCCTTAGAACCAGCTAAAAGGCCTTCAAAAAATCCAGAAAGAAACCTGCCCAATTCTGAATGAAAAACTCTAAAAAATGTTCGACCCACTTGATACCCCTCATCTTCTTCGCAGAGCCAGCCGCAGGCAAAGAATGCTTTTCCAAATCAAAGCAATCCACCGCAAGCCTATGTACAAACTCACCATTCCCCACCTTAGAACGCATCACCACCTGGAAAAGATCCATACAATGCGAAGACCACCCCTCCAACCCTCTGAAAACCACCTCAGAGCAAGGCTTCACTTGTAACACCTCTGCAAAGGATTGGCCCGGACATCTATCAGAAGCATCAACCCAATCGAACTTGGACTGCTTAGACTGCAACCTCAGAGAGAGACTCAAACTCCACAAACCCATTCTTACCTTCAGGAGTAGCCAACATAAGACATAGCTTGCCCGCAAAACGACACCAGCCCCGCCCAAAACGGCCCTCCGGAAGCCAAATGACTCCTTTACGACCACCCTCCGCATAAACGGACACCCCCAAGAACCTTCCAGCCTTATTAACACCCCCATGAACCATCAACACTTTATCTCCCTCACGGTAAGACTTGGCGATATCATCCTTCACCTGGCTTGCCGCTTCCACCTTTTCTACCAGCCAAGAAGAACATTGGTTGTTTGCAAAAATAAACCCTATGAAACATTTTCTCCTTTCCTCCAGACAAAGGACAGGAGACCCTTCCTTTGCCAAAAAGCAAAAGGATTTAGCTTCAATGGAGAAGCGATGTTCCATCACGAAAAACACCGGACCCTAGCGCATAGCACCAGCACGCACCACTGCTAGGTTGAGAGAGAACATAGCCTTTTTTTTCATCAAAAATTCAGAAAAATTGACCTTAGAGTTGTTCAATATAATATAGTTGTAAAGTAACTGAATATATTATAGTTGTGAAATGATTCCTTTGTTCGCAGTCTCATCCACAGTTGTTTCTCCTGTTAATGTTTTCTCTGGGTTGCCAGACCAAGTAAATTTTGATTCAATTGTCTTATTTCAGGTTCGTGATCCCATGCCACCTGTTTATTTCTTCCTCATTGATGTATCTATGAATGCCATACAAACTGGTGCAACTGCTGCATCTTGCAGTGCAATCAGTCAAGTTATTTCTGATCTTCCTGTAAGTTTATGCCTATTTACAAAAAAATACTCTTTATTGTTTTTTTTTCCTGAAAGTTTTGACTGATGCATTCGTGGTTGTATTATTGTAGGAAGGCCCTCAGACAGTGGTTGGAGTTGCAACATTTGACTCCACTATCCATTTTTACAATTTGAAACGTGCACTGCAGCAGGTTACTGTTAGTTGCAATAATTTTGCCTTTATCAAAAATTTTAGGAACTTTATTCACATTAAAATTTAAGATATCAATTATTTTTGGGTCATAAGAATATGCACGAACTTAACAAAAAATAAAAATAAATGCATGTACTAATTTTTTTGGGATGAATGTGGGATAATTAATTTAATAAGTAATTGAATTTTATTAAAATGCAAAGGGAAATTTCATAGATATCCTGCTTGTTGTTGTGGCTGCTGCTGCAATGAAACATTATATGCATCATCTTCTGTATGCTTGTTGATCCTAGTCTATGAGTGAAGTTTTTTTTTTTTTTTTGGGTTGAATACTGTTTGGTCATTTTGTATAATTGAAATTGTGGATAAATTTTGCCTTTGAGATGGAAGGGCCATATATGGCATGGCTGACTCAGAGCTGAAATTATAAATACTGTTACAGATTTAAATTTTGAAGATTCATCCTCTTTTGGGATAGGCTGTTGGTCTGAAGGTTAAAGGCCCCATTAGGTCTTATAGATCCACAACAGTTATTATTGTTGAAGAAATTATCACTAATGATGCTAGTATTATCAATAACATGTGTGTTTCTGCAAATGTTTGCATGCGTTTGTAGTGTAAGTAGGGATGGATTTAGGGAGTTGCCTTTGAAGACCTTTTTCCTGATTTATTCTGAGATACAATAAATAGGGGGCTGCGGTAGCAGATTATGTGCAGCTTGTCAAAAGTGCCGTTCGTTGGTACTCTACATTTTTCATATTTTCTTTGATTTGTTGTATGTTGTGCTGGTTACTAGGATGGAGACGCACAGTTTGGGATGGGCTTTGTCAAAAAGCAAGAGATTTGATGCACATTCATTTTGTTGGGTTTTGAAAGGAGGTTTGCTGGTTTAGTTTCCTTCGCATTCCATTTGGAGGGTGAAAGTTCCAGCAAAGGTGGTTTTCTTGGTTTGGATAATGGCTCACACTATTTTAACTGTGGTTAATTTTAGAAAGACGAAGATGAAAATAATTGAGTGGTGTTGTATTGTGCATAGCAATTGAGTGACAAGATGGTTGGTCATCATCTTTCTTAATGGTGCAGTTGCTAGGGAGTTCCAGTCAATGGTTCTCTTACATTGGGATTTCTTGGGTTAGGCAAGAGTTTTTTTTTTTTTTTGACATGTCCACACAAGGAAAGGGGGATGAGGGATTCGAACTAGTGACCTCTGCTTCATGAGGCAAAATTTATTGGGTTATGCAAGAGTTGGTGGTGTTGGTGTTATTGTGGTGTTGGCAAAATTGTTTTGGTGTGCCTTGGATTTATATTATTTGGAACGCCATTCAACATTGTCTCATATGGTGTATTTGGAGGGAGATGGGATTGAAGTCTTTATTTCTCAGTTCTGTTTTCAAATGCATGAGGGCCATAGGGGTTTTCACTTCACCATCTTTCTTGGAGTTTGGATTTTTGTAATTATAGATCTAGCCGTTCATTTTGTTTATTTTTCCCTTGTGTATCTCTTGTTTATTTGTCTTGAATAAGTTTTTCTTACTAGTCAAAAACGGAACCAACCACCGGAAGTGTTTTTCAGCTATTTTCCGCTGTTTGTTTGCTGAAAAAATTTTATGCCAAAACAATTAGGGCATAAGTTGTTTTATTGTAACATTGTAACTCTAGGTAGCTCTGACTTGTAGTTTTGCCGTCAATTGTTTGGAAATGTTTCACACTGATTTCACTCTTCAACATATGTTTGCAGCCATTAATGCTCATTGTTCCTGATGCACAAGATGTTTATACTCCTCTTCAAACTGATGTTGTTGTTCAGCTTTCTGAGGTTAGTTTAAACTATGAAGTTTTTTCTCTTTCGATATTTTTGTGGTTCTGCTAAGAAGTTGATCTCTAGCACTTTCATTTAATTTTTTGTCAATTTAATGAAATTCCAAATTCCATTTTTTTATATTTAGTTTTTTGCATATTTAGTGCCGACAACATTTAGAGCTATTGCTGGAAAGCATTCCAACCATGTTTCAGAATAACAGAACTGCTGAATCAGCCTTTGGCGCTGCAGTCCAGGTTTGCCCTTCAATACAAGGCAATTCTTTCCATTCATGGTGCATGATCTATGCCTTTTCAATTGATAGTATCAAACTATATTGAACATGCTTAGGAATTGTATCATGATTATGAACCCCACTTTTGGCTTTGAGTGGCCTTGATAAATGTAGTCAACGTGTGTTCTTGTAAATAATTTTTCATCACATGAATAGATAATGATAAGATGAAGCATACACATCCATTGCAATTTGGCATTTTATAAGGTTCTTTATGAAATAAAAGTTACGTGTTCCCAAACTTAGGACATAATGAGCTCAGGTGCTGAACATGGCATTCAAAAGAACAACATATGATTAGTGTCTTTGCTACATCTGAAGCTTGTTGCTTTTATGTTATTATATTCTGGTATCAGTGAGCGAAAGTAAAATACTTCTTTCTGCTGTTATCATATGTTGGCAAATTCTAACTTCTAATATAGTATAGTATACTGACACATATGTATTTACATTGACAGATATTTGAATATTGTGCATTACACGTTTTAGAATTCATAGAAAGAAATATATTTGGTTATTGCATGTTACAACAGTTTTAAGTTTTTGTTTCCATTCAGGCTGCTTTCTTAGCAATAAAGAGTAGCGGGGGAAAGCTTTTGGCATTTCAATCAGGTAAGCTCATAATTTTCTATACAATAATATTTGTCTTATCGGCCTGTTACAATATAAGATTTGTTACATACTTGTTTATGTTCGTGAATGCAGTATGTGGTGTCCCTCCTGTAGTTTTCTTCTTCAAGAAGTCTGTAGAAGATCACACAAAAAAAAAAAATCTGTTGTTTCTAGTTTGATTTATGTGCCTGCAATGTTTGTGACATTCTGATGTTGCAGTTGCCTCCAGCACAGATGCAAATTTAGGGGTGCGTACAATCATCACTAATTATGATGCAATTGGTAGCGTTTACAGCCAAGTCACTTAAGAAATCTGATCCCGAAGATATTAGGAAATTTAACATGTCAATAGGGATTTAATATTGAAAATAACATTGAAAATGAAATGAGAAGAGAGATGACTCTTTTTTTTTCTGGATAAGTAATCGATTTATGTACCTGTAATGCTTGTGACATTCTGATGTTGCAGTTGCCCCCAGCACAGATGCAAATTTAGGGGATATGTGTACAATCATCACTAATTATGATGTAATTGGTTGCATTTACAGCCAAGTCACTTAGGAAATCTGATCCCGAAGATATTAGGAAATTTAACATGTCAATAGGGATTTAATATTGAAAATGAAATGAGAGGAGATGACTCTTTTTTCTTTTGGATAAGTAATCGTTTGACAACTTCTTATAGTCTCCAGTTCAATTTCCAGGTTTCTTATGGCCTGCCATCACCCTAGCAAGAGAATTGTATTTCTAAACGAACCCAAGCCAATCCAAATTGATATTGAGAGAGATCTGCTATAGAACGAATACATGTCATAGATCTATAATTCAAATTAGGTTTATCATTGTATGAACTGCATAAAGATACTTATGCTTTTAGTGGATTGGATGCCGGCTCCTGATCCCCAACTAGAAAGATACCCAAACTCTACTTTAGTTCGTAGTGGTGTCCTAGATAGTGTCCTTGTGTAGGGATGATTTTAGAATATAAAGTATGGGCAATTTCGACTTTATTACAGATAATGCTCATGGTTTTGTTAGGCATGTCTCAGTTGGAGTTGTGAGAGGGAAGAGAGTCAACATTTCATGGATAACTGATCCTATGTGAGAGTTCTTGGTAGAACTCAGACACTATGGTTAAAGAAAATGGTGAGCCTGGATGTGAGACTTGAGTTTCTTGAGTAATACAAATGGGCTTGTATTCTAATTCAATGGTTGAGTTGTAATAACTCGGCTATGCAGTTGTTTGAACAAAGTATAAGATTAGATGTTTTGCAGTGTTATAAAATATCATTTAATGGGATTAATAATGGGTGTATAATATGGAGGTACAGAATTCGATTCACTTACTAAGAATTTCTATGCATTTTGATAGGTCAGCATTGGTATATTTTTGCTATCACTTTCAATGTTCTCTCCACTAGAACTTTGATGGGTACTTTCACTTATACAGTTTAATTCCTACCAATGATTTAGTAGTTATCTTCAAGTGCACTGCCATAGCTATGAAAATAGGAAACATCCTCATCATTAATTACTGGTAGCTGTCAAACTTTAAATTACTGGTTCTTTTCATATACAATGATTGTAGCACATACTAACTGTTTTCAAAAATTCTGTATACATATACAACCTTCAATGTTTTGTGTCTACTAATGCAGGATATATTGTTGCAAATGAGTTTGGAAACTGCCCCCGGGGGGGTACAGAATTCCTTCCGAATTTTCATGAGAGTTTTGCAGTTTAGGATTTTAGCATGAGATGCGAATGTGAAGAAGGGGAATCTTGTGGGGCTAATGGAAATTTTTTCTGGTCTCGTGAAATTATTAAATTAAACCTGCCTCCTGGCTGCTTGAGTCAATACCTTTTTTCTCTGTATTGCTAAATGTACAGAGCCAAGAACATAAAATGTATATGAGAATCATCAAGGTGTTTTAATAATCTACAAGTTCTAACAATGACTGGAGTTGTTTCCATGGTGATTTTCTTTTAATTGTATGTCATCTTGCAGCTAATTTATTAGAAGCTCCAGCTTTATAGATTTGGCTAGTATTTCAATACCTTTTTTTTTTTATTGATAAGTAATTCATTCTTATTAGAAGGCGTAGAGGGCAACCCAAGTACAAAGGGAGTATACAAGAGAGACACCCAATTAGGAAGAAAAAGAACACAAATCTAAAAACTCTAGGAAATTAGAAAAAAGCTAGCATTTTACTTCTTACTTTTCTTCCTGTATAGGGCTAAGCAAATTACCAACTAACCAACTTTTGACCCACACAAACTAGATGGTGGACAGTAGGCAACATGATTTTTTTATTTCGAATTTTTTCGATTCAGTAGGCAGAAGAGGTTTTTTAACCGAACCAACTTTACCGACAAATTTGCCACTTTTCCACATACCGACTTCACCGACTTCCAACCAACACCGACTTTACCGACCGCCATTCGGTTCGAAATTCAAAATAAAATAAAATTTGGCAGAATAAGTCGGTTAATTAACCGATTTTACCAATTTTGTCGGTTTAGAATGTAGAAGTTAAAATTTTCTACTGAAACCGACTTTACCGACCGACGCTCACCCCTACTTCCATATATTGTGTTCTTCACAAATCTTAGAGCTTTTAACTTGCTATTCGAAGCCATTTTTGTATGGCTTGGTCATTTTCTTTCACAAGAACCTTTGGTTCCCTTGAAATCCATAAAGATGTACTAAAAAGTTTATAGCATCATAGGATGCTGATGATTGTATTGTATTTTCTGCAGTCTTGCCATCAACTGGCATCGGATCACTTTCTGCTAGAGAGGCTGAGGGACAAACTAATATATCTGCAGGGGTGAAGGTATTAGTATCTTATATGTATCTTTTGTCTTGCCATCTGTGCATTCTTTGGATAAATATGTTGTGCTTTTGCTGTGTGGTATTGTCATTCAGTAAAATAAGGCCAGATCACTGTTCCCCCAGACCCCAAATGAAAGAGAATCAATTAATATTGACTGCTTCTAAAGTTGTTATTACCGATGCTTGGTTGGTTCATTATATGTACTGTTCCTTTTATTTTCTTTTTCATCTAATGAACCATTCACTTTGTTTTCTATTTCATCTCTTTGTGTTTGTTCATTAGATGTAAAACTATTGTTATTCGTAGTGTTTAAGTCCTAGTGTTAATTAGTACAAGAGGATAATTTAGTGTTGTGCTTTTGAATTGAATATTTTTCCCCACTGGATTTCAGGAGGCCCAAAAATTGCTCCAACCAGCAGACAAAACTTTAAAGACGATGGCACTTCAATTTGCTAAGTATCAGGTCAACTTTAATTTCTTCTTGATTAACTGTGATAAGGATTCTGATAATAAATTATGCCAACTGACACTCGTCAGTGATTATAGCAGCAAGTGAGCATATTTTATTTGGGCTAATTGTTATTATCATGATATTTCCAGGTCTCTGTTGATTTATTTATTACGACCCAGACGTATGTGGACATTGCTTCTATCTCTGTTGTCCCAAGAACAACTGGAGGACAGGTATTAATGAATCTCTGGTCCCTGGTTAGGCTTCATTTGTTCATGCTTATTAGAGGGTGCTTTTTGTTTTTTGTTTGAAAAAGTGTTTTGATGTGATATAAAGGTGAAAATAGTTTTGCATGTTTTGTGTTTTGGGTTGTTTGTTAATATTTTTGTTTTGAAAAGAGAAAACAAAAGGGAGAAGGAAAAAGTGATGTCAAACAAAGCTAGTTTTTCTTGTGTATTGGCTGTTTCATGATTCGATTTTGAATGTCTTCCACTTTCTTCCAGGTTTACTATTACTACCCATTCTCAGCTCTTTCTGATTCTGCAAAGCTTTACAATGATCTTAGATGGAATGTTACAAGGCCCCAAGGTTTTGAGGCAGTGATGCGTGTGAGATGCAGCCAGGTAGTCTTTTTGATGCACTGACGTTTCTTTTTATGTAAGCTTCTATATTCTTGATATTTGTCCTACGCTAGTGAGTTGATATTGTTTTCATCATTTGTAGGGTATTCAAGTTCAAGAATACTGTGGAAACATTTGCAAACACAACCCAACAGATGTTGGCCTACCTGGGGTTTGTATATCTACACAATGTTTGATTTTCATTGTGTTATCATTATATGTCATTCATTTTTATTTTCCACAAAAAGTTTAATGTTACATAATTTACAGATCATGTTGACCAGCAATAATAACACTGAAATCTTGAAGTTTTTAATCATTGTGTAGGAATTTTATTGAAAGATATTCGCGTTTTATCTTTAACTGTATAGGCATGATTTATCCTCTAGAGATGATTATGTAACTGGTTTTCTTAATTTGAATTCCAGCATCAGACTAAATTCAAAATCATTCTCTTCGTTTTGCGTAAGGCCTGTTGGTATATTTTCAGTTTTTTTTTTTTTTTTTAATTTTTTCTATCGTGGGTGCTTCTTGTTTGAGGCAGATTCTGTAGTTCTTTTTACCATGTTTTCTTTAAGCCTAACTCATCTTTCTGCTTTGCAGATTGACTGTGACAAAACTATAATGGTAACCTTAAAACACGATGATAAGTTGCAGGATGGCTTGGAATGTGCTTTTCAGGTACAAGTAAATTTCTGGAGTGGTGTTTGTAATGATCATTTTTTTTTAAAAAAACTTTATGAAGGCATTTGTCTTATCTTTTAGTGAGGGAAAGTAAAATGTTGTTGTTAGTAGTTTTACTAATACGAGCTTATAACCCGCGCAATACGTAGGATTCTTCATTATAATTTAATTTAAAAATTTAGACACATCATTTTTCATTATAAGTTAAAAAGACATATAAAAATATATCTCACCTATTTAAATAAAATAAAAAATTAAATCTTTGTTCCTATAAGTATATATGATTTAAAATAAGTAGTGTTGAAAAAAAATTAGCAAGAAGAATACATGGATTATAATATAATCAATGCAATTAATGACACTAATTAATTATTGGTTTTTTAAGAAAAAATCGGTTCACTCTTAAAGAAACGGTTTAGCCTTTTAAAAAATATTAAGGCACTTCTGAGAGTGATTCGGCTTTTATATATATATATATATATATATATATGATTAGTGTTATTATTTATTTATGCATTTGTTTATGTTGTGTAGTGTGCCCTTCTTTACACCACTGTGTATGGCCAACGAAGAATTCGACTTACAACTTTATCTCTCCCTTGCACCAGTATGCTAAGTAATCTATTCCTCTCGGCTGACTTGGACACTCAATTTGCTTGTTTCTTGAAAGAAGGTATTAGATCCTGTTTGCTGCTATGCATTTTCATTGGTTTTGTAAAAATCCTTTTGATATCCATAGCAACGGATTTATAGAATGTTCTCGCCTACTCTAGGGGTTCTTACATTGCACTGCCTCCTTGTTGCTAGCGTTGTTTTACATCTTAACAGAAGCACTATGATTCATGGTTTCATTATTTTCTTTTTGATTTACTAATTTTATATGACAGAATACTATTAACAGTTATTTTAATTTGGCTATTGTAGTGGCACATAAAATTCCATCCTCTCCACTCTTGCAAGTCTGGGGACAAGTGACAAATCTTTGTTTCAGTGTTCTGCTTTCTTATCGTAAATTGAATGCTACAGCATCATCATCTGGAAATCTGACTCTTCCTGAGTCACTTAAGCTGCTGCCTCTATACACCCTTGGTATTTTCCTTTCTGCTAGTATGTTTATTCCCAAGTTATAGGAATCTATTAAGTTTAAGCTGCCACATTTTAGTAAAGCTGTGTACAACTAACATTTGTGTGCTTTAGAGTGTACGCTATTACCTTTTCTTTGTTACACGAGGCATACTTTTCTGTCCATGGTTGTAGAAATGCCATTCATGAACCCAAAGGCCCTCTTTCTCTCTGTCTCTCATGTCATGGTTTTTATTTTTTTTCCTTATTTTTTATTCTTTTGCCTTCCTTATTAAATTATTGCAGGTTGAGTCTCATATATTTGACAAGTGCATGTATATTTATATTTTCTAAATGGTAATTCCTGATAAATATGGTTGTCATCAAACATGTTGCTTCTGTTGGGAAAATTTGGAACCGCAGATAATATTTGATGTCAGTGATATTTTTAGATTTACTATTGTAGATTGGTTTATAAATCTTGTTCGCTTGTTTCTTTTCAGCATTAATGAAAGGTAAGGGACTGCAAAATTATGGGAGAATAGATGATCGGTCTATTTGGATCAATTATGTTTCCTACCTTTCTACTCCTTTGGCAATTTCACTGGTGTATCCGAGGATGGTGGCTATCCACAACCTTAGTCCAAAGGTGTGAATATTCCACTTAAAGTTATGTGATAGTTTTTCTAACATGCTTTTAAAACTTCCTGGTAACTTTCTCTTAATTGACAGGATGAGGATGAATCGCTTGTTCCTCCTATGATTCCGCTTTCTGGTGAGCATGTTAGT
Organism: Carpinus viminea; assembly: GCA_013348765.1. NCBI lineage: Eukaryota > Viridiplantae > Streptophyta > Magnoliopsida > Fagales > Betulaceae > Carpinus > Carpinus viminea. Next base: position 26,335,592 of record CP054668.1, read on the forward strand.
GACGAGGGAATTTTTCTTCTCGAGAATGGTGAGGACTCTTTGATCTATATTGGGGACTCGGTGGATTCAAGTATCTTGCAACAACTGTTTGGCATCTCCTCGCCTAATGAAATTCCTATTCAGGTACTTTTTGTCTGATCCTTTTGGAATATGTGTCTGAATCAGAATTAGTATTAAGCAAGGAAACTCAATTATTGTGGCATAATTGTCTGCAAAAAAATCTTGAAAGGCTGGATGACTTTGTGCTGTTTTATCTTGAAACCTTGTTTTTCCCTTTTTCAATAAATGATGTGGGAATCTGGACCCTAGTGAACAAGCCCTTGATGCATGAAAGGAATGTAAATCTAAAAGTATGTTATATGCTTCAAAATAATTATAAAGGAGTGCATCTAATTTTGGTTTTCACGTTAAAGGCAACACAGGCAAGGGCGCTCATAAAATGCTTGGAGGCTCAATTCAATATATTTTATTTCAAACTTTTGATATTGCTGCTTGTTGCTTGTGGTCCTTAGATCAAGTGGCATTAGCTCCCCAAGCAAACGAGTTTAGAGTGAGGTCTTGGGTGAGTGAGTTTTGTTTGCCAATCAAGGAACAGAAAAGAAAAGAGGTTCCCTTGGTGTTTGGGGTGATCTTGGTGTCTTGTTGCGAAAAAATAAGAGATTTATCAGTGATGTGCATCTTCAGAATTCTATTGCTGGCATACATTTCCAGCCGTGCAACTTGTTTTTTTTAACTTATGATTTTGTGCATTCAGTTTGTGCTGCAGCAATATGACAATCCACTATCGCAGAAACTAAATGATTTGGTAAATGAGATACGGCGCCAAAGATGTTCCTACCTTCGGTATGACTGAAATTGTTTGTTACTTTTTCTTGTTTTCAAGAGAAATCATTACAGCATCTTTGGCTTATTTAGCTACTTTAATTTATGATGTCTTTATTTAATGCAATTGCTGATAATCTTTGTGGTGTTTTTTGCAGCTTAAGATTGTGTAAGAAAGGAGATCCATCAGGTCAGTGCTTGTTGAAAACCATTGAGGCAAACTAGGAAATCTAACTAATTGTACTTGCTAATCAACTACTAAGTCTACTATATATAAAGATAACTCAAACAGTATCAAATTTTCTACATGTAGCTTACGTTGTCCAATGTGTAGTCTCATTCAGCAGATTCAGTCAATTTTTTTCTTTTATAATTGGTAAAGGAGATTAACTGGTATTTGGATGTCCCATCATGAAAGATGGAGCTGTTTGATGATTTCAGATTGGACCATCATGTGTGTTAGTTTTTAAAGCAGTAGCCAAATTTACTTCATCATAACACTTGATTAAGACAAGGCCTTGTAAAATTGTAAGGAGAAAGGAGCAGTTATTGCATTAGAACAACCCCTTTCACGTGACAAATTTGAACTTTACAGTTTGCTAGACAACATAAATATTTCCCTTGAATGTAAAGGTCATTAAATATTATCCTTAGATCAGGTAGTGTTATATTGTAGTTTATTTCATCTTATGTCTCTATACAATAGGGAAAAAAATGTTTTTTCTTTTTCAAGTGACCTCCACTCTTAACACTGCAATATTGTCATTTTAGTGTTCTTGGAGTAGTTGCATTTTCCCCTTAAAGATTAGTGCATTATAATGCTGATTTTAGAGTTGGATTCATGTTGCCGCTTAAATATTTGGGTCTTGAAATCTGTGGAGACTGGAAAATTGCATCAACTAGTAGGGCTAATGTTCCTATGTTAGTGTGTTTGTTTACACGCTTCCAGATTGCTATTCATTGTATGCATTCATCCTTCTCAAGCACTAGGGCTCATGTTTAATTTGAATATGTTGATATTTGTTGCATGGGATCACATCACCGTTTGTAGTACATGCATTATTCCCGTTCTTGAACTGTCGGATGAGACGCAGCATTGGGATTATTATCTTAATTTGATCATATGGACAAATTATTGTAGCTTGCTTTGTTGTGATTGAATGCAGTTGAGAAATCTCTCATTTATGAAATTGTTTCATATCTTTTTTTGATTATTATTATTCCTCAGAAGCTTTTTACCATTTCTTGTCCCCAGGAGCATTGTTCTTCTCATATTTGGTAGAAGATGAGAGTCCAAGCGGCCCTTCCTATGCTGACTTTCTAGTCCGTGTCCACCAGGAAATCAAAATGAAAATGTCTTTTTGATCATTTTTATGCTTCTTCAGTATGGTATACAACAAGTTTTGATAGCAAACAGAGCTTGAGCTTTGCTGCAAGAGGTTTGTTAGTGTGGAGGCTATATTCAGGTTTTTCTCGAAGCTCAATACTTTCATTAGAACAAGCAACGGACAAGCATGCTAGCCTAACAATTGAAAAAAATTGGATAATAAGCATTAGAAGAAGCGTATACCCCGGAATTTGTCACAGACAATGATGCTAGTAAATACAAAAGTTCCATTTTTTTTGTGTTTTGATTGTGTTGTCTCCGGGAGGGAGAAGGTGAAAGAATGTATGAACGGTTTTGTTGTTGATTGCCATTGATAACTGACAAATACAAAATGGATAATGCTAGACGTACAACACTTCTATAACTTACCCATGTTAGTATGTGATTGGAACATTACTAATCACTTGAAAAAAAAAAAAAAAAAAGTTAACACCCTTCATAATTGTAAAAGGATATTAGGTCTAGCATTTTTTATAAAAAATAGTTTTTTTTTCTTTTTTTTTTTGGAAACTTCATGAAGAACTACTAAACTATCACCCGATTTGAAAAGACCCTTTCAAATTTTAAAATCTCTCAAATTCCCCCTGAACTTTCAAGTTGATGCAATCTATTTCTTGTTAATTTTTGAAAGTTAAAAATAATGAAATGATCTTACTACTACTAAATTTTTTATAAAAATTCAAATTTACCTTTAATTTCAAATTTCAAAATAAAAAAAAAAAGGGGGGGGGAAGGGTAATTTAATCTTTTTAGTTGTTTTCATTAGGGTTTAACAGCAAAAATTGACGAAGGGTTAATTACATCAAGGGAAAACTTCACTTTAGACTCTTAAATTACCATGCGATTTCACATACCCCACTTGAACTTTGAAACTTTTCAATTTGGACCCTTGAACTTTCAGTTACAGTTAATTGAACCCTCTCAGATTTTAAACGATAAAAGTGAAACAATGATGTTTATACCCTTGAATTTTTTATAAAATTTTAAATTTACCCTTAATTTCAAATTAAAAAATAAAAACACATATTATAATAAAGGGTTAAATACTTAATTAGTCATTAGGATTTGGAAATTTTATTTTTTCCTCCCTAGGATTTGAAAAGTGACCAAATTAGTCATTGCGGTTTTGAAAAGTGACTAAGTTAGTCCATCCGTCAGTTGACCGTTAATTGACTTAACGGATTAACACATAGACTAATTAGAAATTGATACGTAGCTATCTAATTAAAATTTTTTAATTAAAAAAGAAAACTGGGGTGGCTACGGTGGCCGTAGCCACCCCCAATGGCCACAGATTTCACTCGCCGGCGAGAATCCGTCACACCCAAAGAAGATTTCAGTGTACACTTGATGTCTGGCGCCGCTCAGGCAGGGGACCTCAGGGAATGAAGAAGGCAACCTAGACGAACAATTGAGGTATGTGTAGTTTTTGACGCTGTAGAAATAACGAAAGGGTGTGAGAGAGAGATTGAGGTTGAGAAAAACTTCGTGGACGCAGTTTTTGGGGTTGAGAAGATTGAGTCTTTTGTCGCCACAAGAGATTGATCGGACAACCAAGTCGCCATAAGATGGGAAGTGAATTGTTGTCTTGTTGTTTTCGCCTTGCAGACAACCTCAAAGCCTGAAGGGCGTTGGAGTTGCCGGTCTCCTTTTACCTGAAAAGGAACTGAATCTTGGGACCACCATGGTTGCACTGCTTTACAGGGCAGTTGGGCTCTGCAGCTGCCTCTGTACTCGTTCTCAGGAAGGTGGAAGAGAAGAGAATAAGGAAGATGAAAGCATCCATCTCTTAATGCAAAAGATGGCTATTTTTCTCACTGTTTCCTGGGCACATCCTTGGCTCCATGTGCCCACCGCAGGTTTTTTTTTCTTTTTTTAAAAAATATTTTTTTAATTTTTTAAAAATAAAAATTTTAATTAGGTGGCACTTGTCAACTTCTAATTGGTCCACGTGTCAGTCCGTTAAGTCAACTAACGGTCAACTGACGGATGGACTAACTTGGTCACTTTTCCAAATCACAAAAACTAATTTAGTCACTTTCCAAACCTTAGGGAGGAAAAAATAAAATTTTCAAACCCTAGGGACTAATTAAGTATTTAACCCTATAATAAATAAAAAAATCACAAGGTGACCCATGGTTGGGCCACCTTGTGACCCTTTTTTCAAAAAAAAAAAAAAAAAAATCCATTTTTTCAATTATTTACTAACAAAAAGAAAATTAAATGGTAATTTTGTCTTTTTAAGAGTTTTAACGTCAAAAATTGACAAAATCGGATAAATTGACTACAATTGAAAGTTCAGGAGTCCATATTGAGAGGTTTCAAAGTTCGAGGGGGTATGTCAAATCACGTAGTAGTCCAACGGTCTAAAGTAAAGTTTTCCCATTCTTTTATATAAAATTATAGCTTATCACCAAAAAATATGACCATTAAGGAAAGATGAATGTTAGGAAATAATATTTAAAGGCAAGTAAAAAAGAGAACAATAATTTGTTAAGAATGTATAGCGAAAAGCATTAACTAAAGTAGAGAGTATAACTTTTTCAATAGGTATATTAGCTATTATTGCTAAAGATGCTCTAAAAGTTTAGTCTTACATTTAAGGTTTATTGTTTTAATCATAGGAAAAAAAAAATTGATTTTATAAACAAGTCAATCAGGTTTACTTGAATTTGATTATGTCATCCTTAATCCACTAATTTTGTATTTAGTTTGTATTAGGTTTATGTTTCGAGTAAAAATTTATAGCATATGCCAAGTTGTTATCTACGTAGAAAGAACAATGCCATGGGACCATTACCATTTTGCATTTCTCATGAAAACAAGTCGTTTTTCTTCTTGCTAGCATCTACACAAAAATAATATGGCAAACTTCACTTTAAACCCCTGAATTACTGTGTTTTGCCCACCCTCCTCCCACCCCTAATTTCAAAACCTCTCAATTTTACCCATCGAACTTTCAATTTAGCCCCCTCCATCAATTTTTGCCATTAAAACTCTTAAAAAGACAAAATTTACCTTCAATTTTCTTTTTATTAAAAAAAATAATAATAAATAAAATTTGAAAAAAAAGGGTCACAAGGTGGCCCAACCGTGGGTCACCTTGTATTTTTTTTTTTAATTTTTAATTTTAAATTAAGAGTAAAACTATATAAGTTAACTATAACTCGATCAATTTAATAAAATGGTTAAACCCTTCAATCCTAACTCACTAATTTTGTGTTAGATTCATGTCAAATTCACCGGTTATATAAAAAATTGACAGCCTACTTAAAAGGGGTTTTGTGCAATTCTTAGATCCTAAAAGAGACTATATAGGAGGATATGCCCACATATTGCACTAAGCAAATTTTGCATAAGTTTTAACTAGCTCTTTGCAGAGTCAATTGGACAATGATTTGGATTATTTATCATGCTAATATAGAGAAATTACATATTGACTGTTCATGTAATTTACAGTTTCAACTTTTTTGGTCTTCATTTATTGGACAGAATTCAGATCCACTGATATCTCCATTATCAGATATAAATTAAAGAAAGCATTTTACAACCATACTTACTGTCAAGATCTTAAAGAACTTCACCATCAGGCATCCATGAAAGGGTAGTTTCAGCACCATCAAGTCCTACAAATAGAAAAAATAAAGGTAAAGCTTACATGGAACTGTTTATGAAATTCCGATAATGATTATTGTACTTCTATTTAGTTAAAATTGCATCCATTGGAAGAGTAAACCTAAGTTAGTTCATAAAAATCCAAAACTAGATATTCCTTTATAGAAGCTTCGAGAGTATCAATTTCAGGTAAGGGTGGAAACTCGTGTTCCTCTGTCAGGTTCGAATCGTGTTGATGCATAGATATAAGACAATGTAGGTTAACCCTAACCTAACCCATTTAATTAAACGAATTAGACCCTCAATCTAAATCTATTAATTTTATGTTGGGTACGCAGGTCGTATCAAAAATTATCGACCATCATTTCAGCCAAGCATTTTCCAAATAACCATAGAAATACAGAAGCAACATAATAATTAAAAGCAAAGGTACAAAAATAAGCACAGCAATTCCTAATGACCACGTTGCACCAAACTACAATGTAACATAACGGAAATGGTTGACCAATTCACAAGTTATATAACTATAATATTCATAATGTGTGAGTGTGGATGCGATCCACATTGTTGAAATCCGGATCCTAGGGGGTGATCTTGATAAACTAACTACCAACACAACATGCAATATCAAGCATTCATACAAACAGCTAGACTAGAAACTACAAAATGTTGCAAAAATGTCAAACAAATCCAGATTTTTAAATGAACGAAAATATACCCAACTTCTTGCTTAATCTATGTTATTCAACTAGCAACATAGACTTCCTTTTTGCTATCTTACAATTTGTTGAACAAGGCCACATTATACAACCCGATTTGTGCCATCCAAAATATATAGAAGTAAATGCTGACATATAACCATCAGGTCTTGACACACATTAGATATGAGGCACACATTACAAGTGATATTATAGTTTTTAGGGTTAATTACACTTAAACCCAAAGTTTGAGCCGATTTCAATTCAACCCACAATATTTCAATTTTTACAATTCATCCCACCAAAGTCTAAAATTTTTTTAATTCAGACTTATCCGTTAGTTGCAGTCATCTTCTCTAACGGAAATGTGATCACATGATCACTTAAGCTTAGTCCTTCCCCAAAATGTCCCCAACCCACACGCATCTCACAACCCTTAAGGTCGAACACAGGCAAAGGAAAAAGCTCATCCGTAGCAAAATCAATCTCGGATTTTGTTCTCTGTTCACTGCCGAGCATGGGTTGGTTCAGTATAATCCCGGCGAGCTCCAGTTGCTGCTCATAAGCCTTCAAACACACGAAGAACACCTGTTTGCGCCATTTCCACTTCCGTAAAGATAACACCTCGAGGAGTCTCCGTAATCTCTTATCCAGAGATCACCTTTGGGGTTCGTCCTCTGTTGATAATCAAGAGATGAAGACTTAAGCAAGCCTCAGAGTTGCGATGATGGGTTTTGGAAGCCATGAAAGTTGGGTTACTTGTGGTGCTTTTGGTTGGTTTTCACTTGTAGAAAACCCCCATGTGTCCTTCCAACCCCATCCCCAATTTGGCCAATTTATTCAATAAGCTCCACCTTTCAGCCATGCAAAGACTCTCATCCACTTTGCTTTCCTCATATCATATCCTCCTCTTCACCATTTTCATTCAGTAAACAAAACTGAAGGCGCAGGGATAATCATCATCGGCAGGATATTGCTGCGAAAGTAGTGTTGTTGTTCAAAAAGGTTTCAAAAACTGCAAAAAAAGGAGAAAAGTATTTCTTTCTTGCCACCATGCCCCGGAGATATGCGCTTGGGAGGGCTGAAGATGCCACCCACCCTGACTCCATGAGAGCCACCTTTTCGGAATTCATCGCCACTTTCATCTTTGTGTTTGCAGGGGAAGGCTCTTTACTAGCTCTGGGTAATTATCTTCAGTTGTTTTACTTGTTTACATGGAAGCTAACTTGGGTTGTAAGATGCGTGTGGGTAGGGGGCAATTTGGGGAAGGAATAAGCTTAAGTGATCACGTGCGGGTCACATAATCACATTTCCATCAGAGAATACAGTTGCGACTAACAGATAGGCCGAATTGAAAATTTTAAACTTTATGGCGGTACATTGTAAAAATTGAAACATTGGGGGTCAAATTGAAAATCGGCTCAAACTTTGGGGGGTAAAGTGTAATTAACCCTAGTTTTTATTTTCTTAGGCTTCGACAGGAAATCAACAAGAAGAAAACAAAATCAGCATTTGAAGATCTCTCTATCTTATTTATGGATTTGTTTAGCAGAGCTTGGAAATAAATAAGATAATTTCTTCTCTTAATGGCAAGTCTCTCCAACCCCTATCCAGATAGTGATTAAAAAAAATCGAATGCTCTCGAACTAAGATCTATAAACTAGCAGGTATGGATCAAGGTGAATACAGTAAGTTCTGGAGTTACTACAATGAAGTCATTTTCCAAACAAATGCTTTGCACCAATGATAACAACTAGAGGGACAAAAAGGATATATCAAGTACAAATCAAGATTTTCCTGATCAATTAAACCTTTTCCAAGTAGGAACCAAAAAATGAAAGCAAATCAGGTAGCTGAAATTTCTCAGTTCTATTTACTTGTTTATTTGGTTGGTCCAAGCAAATAATGAAATATGTTTCAAGCCTTTTAGGCTGTTATCTGAGAGCTGTGCTTGTATCTTCTTTTCAAGTTATATTAATTTCATTTGCCCAAAAATAAAAATTGGAGCTAAACAACAAGATAAAAACCATCTTGTGATGAATTATTAATGCGCTGACATTAATGAAAACTCACTAAAAACCCTACAAACTGATGCAGCCATCATTTCTGTGTTTCTCTTATAAAGCAAGATGACCATACGACATAGTAGAGATCTGGAAACCTGCATGTTTCCTTATATGTTGCAGTAATAAAAGGAAAAGCTTGTGAGTTTAGGACCTAGTTATGCGGATTTTGTTTCCCGCTTTGTATCTTAGTTATGTGGATTTTCTTTCCCGCTTTTCTTTTCCTAACTAGGAGTTCCTCTTGTATATATCCTATGTACTTTTGGGGGCGCCTTGCTTTTTAATAAAATCCTTTTGACTTATCAAAAAAAAAAAAGAAGTTTAGGACCTATGAGGCTATGATGATATCCCCCAGTGACTGAGATGTTCAATCAATTCCCAGAGGCTCTGGACTCCTACTGGGGAATTCAAAAGACAGAGTGGAAAGAAAGGCTTCATAACTTGTGGATTGTCAATGGGCCAAAAAAATTAACAGTGGAAAGGTTGCAGGAAATTGGAAATAAGCTTCCAAGAAACTCTGGACAGCAGTTTTATAAAGGAGACTGTAAAAGCGCAGAGAAGAGAAAAACAAATGTTAAGTTTACACATAAATGATGAAAATTCAGGGCCAACATTTGCCCAAGGAACGTAGGAAACTATAATGCTCTCATATAAGGTAGATATGTGATCTGCTTATGTGGCCTGATTAGGAACACAAACATATGGCATGCAGTCAAAGATGGCTCCTAAAGATCTATGCCAAAAAGCAACCAACTTAGCCAACAATTCCGCCTCTATATTGGTCATCAACCACAACCCATATCTGAAAATCCAAATAATAATATGCATCCTGTATTAGGTACAGGAGAATGTGGACAAAAAAAGTTTCATATTTGGACCACAATACTGGTTGAAAGCACAGCCTTGCATGTGTCATTCGTAAAACTTGTCTTGGGCACATATCACAAATTTCAGACAGAAGTATGTAACATCCAAAAGAAAGTAATTGTAGATTATTAAGACTGTTAAACTCCCAAATCAGCAAACAGGTAGTACCATAATAGTGCTATAAGATTTTTAAGAAAAAAAAAAAAAAAGAGGAAAGAGAGAAAATGGAACTTACCACGTGAAACGTAAGTTGGCAGGCTGACATAAGGAGGACAAGAGCTTTTTGAAGAGATCATGTCATTGTGAATGCCAGATCCAACTGCACAGTCCCGTGGCTGTAATAACATCAAATTTTAAGAATATATGATCTTCTAATTAAATACAAAACTGTGAAACAAAAATTCTTTTTGACAGCAAGGATGGCCTGTTAACAGAGATATTTGAACCATGCTAAACCTGAACTCTCTTGAAGCACCCATTGAGATAATACCGATCATCTAGTCTGTTGGTTTTTTAGTATGTCAAAAGTTGAATTAATTTGAGCAAGGTAAGGTAGATTTGGTCACAAAATTCCAATCAATCACATGCATAACAAGGAATATCAAAGATGATATAAATCAAGATGGCGGGCCATGACTATTTGAACTGAACCACATTAATTCTTCCTTGATCTAATTCAGTTCAACACAGGATCTAATTTTTGTATCATTTAAGAAGCTAACCTTGAAATCCTTATAGAAGCATAAATGAAGCTCCTGTACAGAGCCTTTTGAGCACACCAGTAATGGAGTTGCATGGAAAGCATTCTCAATAGCAGAAACAATGCCTCCAAGAGGGTACTTTTCGGTATTGGAAGGAAGGTATCCAGCTTCATTCAGAACTTGCTGAGTGTAAGAAATAAAACTAATGAATGGACTTAATTTATACAAATGGAGAACTTAAGCAGAACAATTTCCACATATATTGTCATAGAATTAAAAAGAAAAAATGGAGAAATTATTGGTTAGTAATTGAACAGTGAAGAGAGCCACAACATATTGGCAACATCATGGTGATCACGTCTCCAGTTGAGCAAAGACCTAGAATCAGGTGCCCAGCAAGACACTTTGAGAATTAAAACTATAATATAAGTAAAATAAAAAAAAAAAAAAACATAAGGATTTGACCAAGTTTGACCAAATCAGTGCTTGCATTATACCACTAGCTCATAACAAAACCAGGAAAGTATCGTTGATTTAGTTGAGAATTGATGCAATCCACACTTTTCTACAAGCTGTTTAGGAAGAAAAAAAAAAAAAAAAACTATGTAACATTATTTATTCTATGTGGACCAAGAAGACAGGGGGCTCAACAGGAAGAGGATTGTAAAATGAGAGCGCAAACGAAATACCACATCTCAAAGCCCACCTACTTTGCAACCTTATCTATGCCATTGTACCTAAATTTAACATGAAACATCAATAAGTTGAGTATACAAAGGCCTTAAGTAATGATGCAAAGACCATTTTTTTACCCCACAAGTGCCCCTTCTTTTTTAGGGTAAGGGGAAATCCTGGTCCTTCAGCACCAAACCAGGATCTATAGAGCTGTAGTAATCCATGCTAACTCCCAAGAGAATCTTGAACAACCTTCTAATTCTATTGACAGAGTAGCTCATTATATAGACAACTAAGGAACCACATAAAGGGGTTGTTTGCCATGGACCCCAAAAAAAACCCCATACATCTCAAATTCAACTTCAACATTCTTACTTTTTACATCACATCAATCACATTTTACTACTATTCAAATAAAAAAAATCACTACAAAAACAAAATTGTTTTACTTTTTCATATCAAACCCTTTTACTTTTTTCACACATTAATCAAATCTCGCTACAGTTCCAGGTCACTTTCTTTTTTCAAGCCAATGGCAAACAGCCCCAAAGGTCTTAATTCAGGTGCTAAAAGACTGAAATGCAACAAGCAGGAGCCTTGTAAATACTGACACACACACCTAAGCACCCAAAATGGCATCTAAATAAGAAATCGAATCCTTTTTTTTTTAAGTGGAAATCAAATCTGAAAATTACTGGATAACATAAGTACGAAAGGAAAAAAGATAGCAGATGCTATACAGGAAATCATGAATGAGGTAAAGTTTACATGCTTCAACCCTTGTCACTTCTATGTGAGTCATGAAATAGACAGCCCAAGTCTTTCCACCATGAGCTTTGGCCACTCTTGCACACTTTGTTCAGTTCTACATTGGTTAACAAGTTGTTAACAAATAATAAGCTAAATGCTATGGGTTGCTGCATAATTTGTAGTTGATGGTGGATGCCACAAATTTTTTTTTAAAAAAAAAAAACCTTTGTTTAAAGGCAGCAGACTACATGATTGCCAGTTACAGAACATATAAATCTTTCATGATTAGATCAAGATATCAAAGTGACCATCAATACAAGATGCCTACTTGAATTCTCCATGAAGATATAAATGGCACTTTTGGTTTAATGTTTCCATGGTCTGAACAAGATATCCAATACTTTAGTGAGTTGATACTACTAGGTGCAGACCAAGTGATTGATTGGCAGAAAAGATATAGCTGACCGTGAGGGGTCAGGACAGGAGTCTTGGCAGTGCATCTTGTAGGCCAAGCAGCAGCCAGTGTCTTGGCCCAGACAGTGTGGTTACAGACCATTACTTGCTACCAGACATGGATTGTCAAGCAGCTTGGCCCATTTACAAAACAGCAGGCAGTCTTGAGCAAAGCAGTTTCCTTGGTTAGATCCAAAGATCCACGATCAGTCATGTGCATGTGGCAGTCAATGTACAAGAAGAAAACAGTGCCATGTTACAGACTGGCATCCAGAAATTGGTTTATTGGCATACCACACAATATAGTAATATAGCGCAATCCTTTCAGATGATAATATGAGTAACTTGGTTAAAACACAGGGATCATTCATTCTCACTAACACAAGTTCCTTGTCCACTGTGTATTTCTTAGAGATAGTAGTCATCTTCTCTCATTTTTAGAGGAGAAGCTTCACTTCTAATGTTCAGAACATCTCCAGTTAACGAAGTTGATGTTACTACTACTTATGTCACCACAGCTTGAACCTACTAGGCAAAGTAGCCTATTCGACCTCCACAACCTTCAAGTCACATAACTTTCTAGTGTTTCACGTATCTCAAGGCCAGATGTAGCTTGTGTTAACAAATAATTTTATTGATAAGTCTTGTGTCAATAAATATATAAATGTAACCGATTGAATTTGATTACAATAGAAAGTAATCAATCATACAGCTTTCAAGTGCATAGTTTCCACAAGATGCGTAAAATGTAATTAAGCAATTTTGATACTCAGCAAATGATTTTCTATCAAAATTTAATTCTTTCATGAGAATGGCTTAGTTTAAAAGGCATGGGGAGTTGATGTAAAACAGAAAACTTACTGTGACATTATATTTGAAATAGACATTGAGGACTGTTAAAAAATAACTGTATTCATCTCGGATTGCTGGAAAGGAACACGTCCCATGTTTCTCTGCAAATAAAATGCAAAAGAGAATGAGAAGACATCATCAAGATATTGAACCAAAATAATTGATTTGTTTCACAAAGAGATAAACCGTCACACTTGCAATTTAGGTAGCTTAACATAAGAAGCATATAGGTCAAAATTGGAAATAATTATCAATGGTGAACACATAATATGAAACTTCATACACATGCAAAGGCCACTGCCAATACTCAAATGATCATAATCAAGCCAATCTCTTTTGAACAACACTATTCCAAACAAAATATCAAATTTTTCCTTTTTCATTTTTTGGCTTATCTTGTCATTAAAACAACTTGAAAACAATTTTAAAAGTTAATGACTCGTAAAGCTACCTAGGAACAATGAAAAAGAAATGGTTGTCATTATAAAGCAAATAAACATAACATGAACAACACATCATCACTAAAGATTAACAAGAAAACAACTTCCTTTTTTCCAACATCTCAGCTGTCATTTCTTGTAGTGAGGGATTTACTCAAAAAAAATTTATTTGCCTGTCTTAACAGCCAAAGAAAACCAAAAGGGCTAGAAAAAGGAGAATCTTAAACGTAAAAGTTTCAGAATCTAAGAATTTCAACAATTTCCTAGGACTAACAGGAAAGTAGGATTCATAACACTCTTCAGTGTTCATGAACAACCATTGCACATGTGCAACTTGTACAGAGCACAACTTCTACATCCTTTTAGAGATAACTACCCCTTCTATAAAAATCCAAGAGAGGAAATACAATAAACTTTACAATTCAATTAAATCATGTAATGGAGCAGAGGTTGTAGATCATTACCCCACTGGCATTGTACATCACCCAGTTCAGTCATCATAGCACATAAAAAAGAAGAATTGTTAGTCGGTGTCATGGTAAGGTAAGATTTGCAAAGAACCAACTCAAACATATTATGAGCACCTCATGCGCCCAAAATGATCCTTTTCCACCATGGCAGTTTGATGATGAACCACAACTTAATGACGGCCAATACTTCTCCAGACCATCAAGCAATGTTGAGATCTACAAATTAAATGTATTTGTACAACTTATGGTTTGAAAAACAAAGTATAAATTAGAAGCAACTGGTTACAATAGTATAAATTTACTACAAATCCTGAAAGTTAGAATACACGAGCCAAGGTTGGTGAGTACATTGACGCAGATAAATAAAAGGGGAAAGGACAACCGGAAGGAGCACTAAGAGTTTTGAAAGCACACTAGCATCGGGTACAATATGCATAATCCCTTTTAATCAATAGTTTATCTTTTGAGGAACGCTAGCCTTACAAACAAGATTTTACAAACTTACTTTTATAACATGATACGGCACAATATGATTGGAAATGAGATAAATTCAACTTTTGAGAAACCCAATCATATTGTGCCACATCATTTTGTAAAATTTGTTTGTAAAGTTAGCATTTTCTTATCTTTTATACAAATAAGATACTACATTTAAGCATTGACTTCAACAATACTTCAGGTGAACATTTTCCTTATTGAAATATAAATTATTTGTTTAACTTACATAATCAATTTCTACTTGCTTTTAGTTTGGTAAGGGCATTTTAGCCATGCATTATATGTCTTGAGGATTTCCCACATTTATATACAGTACTATCTTCCACGCCTGCAGCAATTCCAAAAAAAAAGTTTTAACTGCTGAACTAAGAGTGCAAGTCAAAAAGTACACACTTACTAGGGGAAAAAGAGAACCAGTACAAGGGTAGCAGAGTATAATTGGTACTTTAATTCTTAAACCATGATTTCACTATACTTTAGACCAAATTTGTGAAACTGAACTAGTTTAAGTTGTAACGGATGAGCTCGCACAAGGTTTTTCCTTGGCGAGCCGAGCTCACTTTTGATACTCATCACAAGCTCGTAATGAGTGGAAATGAGCTGAACACACACAAGCACTACTCACCTGAGCTCGGCTTGTTTACAAGCCTAGCTGCTAATAAGGACACCTCTGTTGCATCTTATCTTGGCATATCTTTTTTTAATATGCAATTGAAATATCATTAAAGGCGTAAAGCACCTCAGGTACACTTATTTGATCCACCATAAAGCTCCAAGTGAGCTGCAAAAACAACAACATCATTCGGGCACGCAATCCAAAGGCATCCTTTAAGGTCATATCCCCACACCATAGATCATGTCAAAATCATACATTGAAGTCCTCTCCTACCTCAAATCTGGTATGACTTGAAAACTTCCCCCAACTCCTAATATTCTTCCACAACCCACCCCATATGTGTTGAAGATGAAGACTATTCTCTCCTTGATTTTATATTGACTTTATTTAGTCTTTTAATCTGAGTGTAATCTCCTAAAATTTGCTTCCCATATTAAGCTTTGTATTCTCTCCTATTTAAACCTATGCAACTGTATGAAATAACATCATCGAATAGATTATTTTCTCTTAATCCCTTTTGTTCTTCTTTTCTACTTAGTATCATAGCCAAAGATCATGAGTTGGAACCCTAACTCCACAATTCACCTCCTATTTCAATTAAATATCACATGTGTTGGGTTTTACTTGTTAAGGGAAAGTTTAAGCCCACACATGTAGGGCAATGTTATAATATAAATTAAATATTAAATTCATCCATTCCTATCAACTTAAACTTTTGGGATAAGTGGTAATTTAATAGCCTAAAGCTTCTATTTTTGAGATCACCTATTGATGGATGTCAATAGATATTACTAGTCCTTTTATTTTGGGATTTATAAATTTTTTACACTTGTATTATGTATTCAAAAGGGTCATCCAGTACACAATCCAGGTACTTTTGATGTCCACTTCTTTTTTCTTTAATAGTTCTTACTGATCAAACTAATGATGATAAAAGCTTTTGATAAGTAAATCCCCAATCAAGCCATGTCCAGCACAAGCACCTAGTGCCTTGGAGTATCCATTTAAGATATACCTACGTGCATTGATGAAAAAATGGACATTGTCAACTAGTTGTATTGCACTAATTAGTCAGCCAATTCATCATCAACAAGAACATATTGCCCATTTTGACCATACACACACCTACCTCATAACATTCTTCTGCGTGGAGCTATCTAAAGGTCTTCAGTAAGCCCCAAGTATATTCATGTTGAATAACACACAAAGGAGTAGGGAATCAAAGAAACAAAAAATATACCTTCTTTTCATCAAAATTGGATCGGGTGCAACAGGCAGGCCAGGTCCCATCATTATAGTCTGGCCACAGTCCATCTGTTGCACAAGTATATGAAAGGGCTCAGTTTATTTCTTACATTATCCTTAAGAGATTTGAGTACACCAGCTAAAGTTACAACTGAAAATTAGTTTGAAAAGGCATAAATAACGGGTCCATCTAATGCTTAACTCACCTGGTAAATAAAGGACAAAGGAAAAGGTTGTAACACTTCCTATACTCATGAAATTTCTCCCCAAAAAAGGTGTCCAAAAACACACTCATAATAGACCGCATTTTCCAAAACATAAAACAGGTTTTGAAAACAGTATTTTATGCAGACTATGCAACCTTTGAACTTCAATATAAAGAGATTACTGATTATAACTCATACTCACGGATTGTAAATTCAGTTGGAGCATTCAAGCTGAAAAAAGCGGAAATAAAAATTAAATACATTAGTATTCATTCCAAGTTTGACATGTAAGTTGCAATAAATAAGGAAAAAATTCACATACAACAAGAAACAATATAAATATCAGAGGAAACATGCAAAAGCACCAAAATCATCGGGGGAAGTGAAGTGCGTTAGTTGGCACAAACTAGGACGAAACCATCTTAAAATGTCAATAACTTGCCCTATTTTAGTTTCCGTCCCATTTGTTTTGGCAGATAAAAATAGACTCCACTGCAGTCTCAAGACCATAAAAAGTGATGGTAAACAAGAACCCAAAGAGCTAGATTGTAAACCCATATAATGTTTCATATTAGGATTCATATTCATAAGGAATAAAATATTTCT
Source organism: Carpinus viminea (assembly GCA_013348765.1). NCBI lineage: Eukaryota > Viridiplantae > Streptophyta > Magnoliopsida > Fagales > Betulaceae > Carpinus > Carpinus viminea. Next base: position 26,352,556 of record CP054668.1, read on the forward strand.
ATACAGGATATTTTAATAAAACAAAAAACAAAGCATGTAATATAGAGAGATCTACTACACAGAAATTGAGAAACTTCATTGAAGAACAATCATATCTTTTCATTTCTTCGACATAAGATAGTCATTAAACCTAAAGCTAAACAGCCTTTTGAACTCCTATCATCCTAGCTTTTGCAAACATGCCATTATCTTATATTTCTTAGGTTATCTCACAACTAAATAATGGAGCTGACAGAAATTCCACTTCAAATTTTACAACAACTAGATCAAAACACTAGACAATCACATCTAAAGGCAACAAAGAACGGTACCTGCCAAAATTTATATTGTTAGCTCTCAATTTTTCCACTTTTAACTGACTTTTAGACCCCAAACGAAAAGCAGAGACAGAAAAAAAAAAAAAAAAGGTACCAAAAAATGCTAAAAATAATAATAACAAAAACAATGGGGTATAAACCCAAAACCCAATGATGGTAATCAAAGAAAACAATAAGTTAGATCACATATCATTAATTTGACCCAATGGGTGATGATAAAATTTGACACCAACCCAGATAATTTAGAGCTTCTAATTTTCCAAAACAATTAAATAAAAGAGAGGAGAGTTGAAGTTACCCGCGGCAGCAGGCATTGGAGGAACAGCAGTGGCGGGTTCGGCGACAGAATGTGCCGGGCCATTGCAACGCCAACGCGAAGTAATCGAACTCTCTCTGCCCATTCATAGCCATAGGCATCGCGTTCGAACCCATTACACCAACAATCATTGCAGCCAGCTGGAGAGAGAGATGGAGGAGAAGCGTTTGAGCAGAGAGAGACCACGCCATTATGCCCACGAACACACAGTCCTCCGATTTCAGTTACTTCCTATTCTGGATTTCCTGATGCGAAGTTCGTTTATTCCTTAGTATCTTTAAAGAGAGCTGCTGCTTTACGCTTTACGGTAATGGCAGAAAGGTGGGGTTTTTTTTGCCCACCACTCCTAAATTGACACATCAGCATTTAAAAAAAAAAACATAAATTTAAAATGAGATCAAAATACACAATCAACTAATCAAGCAACCAAATAAATGACCAACAAACCAAATGCCACACAACTCCGGCAAACAGATGCCGCCACCCACCGCCCACCTCCGATGACTTTTCCAACAAACAAAAAAAAATTTAAAAAATCGTTTACATGTATCAAAATCAATTTAATATGTCATAAAACTCATTTCTAATACGTCAAAACTAAAACCTATAGGAGAAGAAAGTTAACTCTTTTTGGGATTTTATCATCCTAAAAACCAAAGAAAAAACCAAACCCACCAGAAAGAAAAACGCCGACGAGACCCAACCGAGGGTCTCGATGGCTGGCCTAGATGGGTCTGCTCTGCACCGTGGGTCTCAGCTTTCTTCCTTCTCCTTCTTTCTCTTTTCTTTCTTCTTTAGTTCAAAATCAATTGCTGCAAGATGTAGGGTTTTTTTACATTTTTTTCCCTTTATGTAAGGTGTCAGCTTATGAGTGGTGGGCACAACCAAACTAAAGTTATTCTCATCTTTAAAGGAGATATCTATAATATGGTCGTGGCAAACAAGGGGGGTTTTTTGCCACCCTATAGGAGTGAGACACCTCACATAAAAGGGAAAAAATGTACACAAAAAAACTACACCCTACCGCAGCTGAATTTCAACTAAAGAAGAAAGAAAAGAGAAAGAAGGAGAAAAATGAACGAAGAACGAAGAAAGAAGAGACCCACGATGTAGAGCTAGACCCACGGCTGGCCACTGAGACCCACGGCTGGGTCTCGCCGGCCATGGGTCTGCAAGACTCACGGTTTGGTTTTTCTTTGGTTTTTCCTTTTGGTGGATATGGTTTTTTCTTTGTTTTTTAAGATAAAATCCCAAAAAATGTTAACCTTCCCCTATAGGTTTTAGTTTTGAATTATTAGAAAGGAGTTTTGTGGCATTATAATCGATTTTTGAGGAATCAGAAATGATTTTTTAGGCTGGGTTTAGTAGAAAAGTCACCAGAGATGGTGACCCAAAGTCGCCGAAAATGGTGACCCACAGCTGGGTCATGGCCAGACCCAGCTATAGGTCACGACAGAGAGAGGAGGCAAAAATCACGACAGAGAGACAAAAATGGCCACTGGGGGTGGCCGGATCTCTCTCTCATGGGCCATCGGGGTGGATCGCGGCCACCCCCAGGCCGTTGGGGGTGGATCGCGACCACCCTTAGTGGCCCGATCTCTCTCTTCTTCTTTTTTCTTGTTGGAAAAGTCGTCGGAGGTGGGTGGTGGGTGGCAGCGTCTGGGTTGGTGGTCCTTTATTTGGTTGCTTGATTGGATGTTTTGTTCTCATTTTAGGTTTATGCATTTTTCTTAAAATGCTGAGGTGTCAGCTTGTAAGTAGTGGGCAAAAAACTCCTCCTTTATGCAATGACCGTATAGCAACAGCACTCATCTTTAAATTCTTTACCAACACTTAAAGGGGATATCTTATATTCGGTCGTGGCAGAACCCAATAGAAATAAGACACCTCATCTAAAGTAAAAAAATTGCACACAAATTTCCTAGAACAAAAACACTAGATTTTGAGCTTCACAGTGAGAGGGAGAGAGAAAGGGTGAAAGTTAAAGAGAAAAATGAGAGCTTAACCGGACCCACTATCCTGGCCTGAGACCCACCATGGGTTAGTAGACCCACGCGATTCACTACCTGAGGCGAGCCTGGGTCACCAGACCCACGGCTGGCTACCGAAAAACAAGGTGAAGCCTTAATTTTGCAGAAAGCCCTGAACACCTTACTTCAAAGGCAAAAAGACCTTGCATTGTATCAATTGTCCATAACCATTCATCAACAAGCTCAACAAATACAAGAGATCCCAAGTTTCCATTACATCAGGTGTACAAATGTAAGCGACACTAACAAAGAAGACAAAGAAGTTGCGAAAAGGCCCTCTAAATTTGATTCAAAACCCTACCAACATGGTCTCATAGAAGATTCTTCCATTCTGTAAAAAATACACATGAAAATTAGAAATATATTTTACCAAATTTGACAGGAGTTCGGTCTCAGACCCAAGCGGGTCTCAAGCCGGGTGGGTCAAGCAAACCCATGGGCCACGACCACTGACCCGGCATGGGCGACCAAACGCCAACTGGTTCATGGCTGCCCACACCACCAGCTCCTGGTAATCTCTCTCCGGCTGATTTATCTACTGCGATCAGATGAATTTTTTTTTATTCGGTGAGTTGAATAATCTAACGTTTTATATGGTGTTTTGATCTTATTTTAGGGAGGTGCAATAGGTGAGGTGGCAGCATTTTAATGGAAGGCAAAAAACTCATGTCTTCTGCCTTGACTGTATGGCAGCACCTCTCAACATTTAAATGCCGGGAATATCTTCCATTCGGTCGTAGCGTAAAGGGGGTTTTTTTGCAACCCAATAGAAGTAAGACACCTCACATAAAGCAAACAAATTGCAAAAAACTTGTGTATAAGCAAAACACTAGAATTTTCTCATTTAATATGGGGGAAGCTGGAAGAACAAAGAAAGGAAGAACGAAGAACGAAGAAAAGAAAGAAGAGAAGGAAGAACCCACGGCCGACTTGGATCTAGCCAGCCACCGAGAGAGAGAGAGCTGGGAGAGGGATAGACACAGTGAGGCGAGAGAGAGAGAGGCAGAGAAGAAGACCCACGAAGCTGCTAGCCGTGGGTCACTCCACGTTGGCCGTGGGTCACGGCCACCCTCTCCGGCGCCGACAGTCATATTCTTCGACGTTAGGATGATTAAATCCTCTAAGGGTTAACCTTCCACTTCTAGGTTTTAGATTTGAATAAAAAAATAAGTTTATTGATTTTTGAGGTATTAGAATCGATTTTTGAGACATTAGAATCGATTTTTGAGGTTTTGTTTGCGTTTTTCGGTGTTTTCCGGTTGGGTTTGGCCTGAAATGAAGAAAGTCGCTAGAGGGTTTGGCCGGAGATGGTGGGCCATAGCCAGACTTAGCCGTGGGTCTACCGTGACCTAGCTGTTGGGTCAATCATCGCCGGTGAGTGTTGCCATTGCCGATGAGTGTTGTTGTCGGTGGTACTTTATTTGGTTGCTTGATTGGGTGTTTTGTTCTCATTTTAAGTTTTTGCATTTCTCTTGAAATGCTGAGGTGTCAACTTGTTAGTGGTGGGCAAAAAATCCCCCCTTTATGCCATGACCGTATAGTAGTAGCTCTCTTAAATACCTTAGGGAATATCTTCCATTTGGTCGTGGCCTAAATGGGGGTTTTTTGCCACCCAATAGAAGTAAGACACCTCACATAAAGCAAAAAAATTTCAAAAAACTTGTGTAAAGCCAAAACACTAAATTTTTCTCATTTAATATGGGGGAAGCCAGAAGAATGAAGAAGGAAGAGAAAGGAGAGAAAGAAGAAAAGGAAGAACCCACGACTGGCCACCTGTAGAGAGAGTTGGGAGAAGGGCGGACATAGTGGGGCGAGAGAGAGAGAGCCGGAGAAGAAGACCTACGGAGCTACTGACCACGGGTCTAGCCGTGACCCATGGCCACCCTCTCCAACTCACCCTTTTCGGGGCCGACAGTCATATTCTCTGGCGTTAGGGTGATTAAATCCTCTAAACCTTCCACTTATAGGTTTTAGATTTGAATCAAAAAATAAGTTTTAAGGCATTAGAATCGATTTTTGAGGCATTGAAATCAATTTTTGAGGTTAGGTTTGCGTTTTTCGATGTTTTTTGGTTGGGTTTGGCCAGATGAAGAAAGTCGTCGGAGATGGTGGGTCACGGCCAAACTCAGTCGTGGGTCTGCCGTGAGCCGTGACCCAGCCGTTGGGTCAACCGTCGTCGGTGGTCCTTTATTTGGTTGCTTGATTGGGTGTTTTGTTCTCATTTTAAGTTTTTGCATTTTTCTTGAAATGTTGATATGTCAGCTTGTGAGTGATAGACAAAAAACCCCTCTTTATGCCATGATTGAATAGCAGTTGCTCTCAATGTCTTATGATTGTTCTCAACTTTTAAATTTTTTAATTATTATTTTAAAATTAAATAATGTTATTTGTCATTCTCTTTTCATCCTTCCATACAAATTTTTGTAAATATGGGAAAAATATTGAAAAATTATTGACACTAATTATTTATCTTGCAATGCATCAATTGGCTTCTAGAATAATAAGAAGAAAAAAAAAAAAAAAAAACCAAGAAACTGTGAAGGCAGAGGACGAGGACAAAATGGAAAGAACCATATGCTAAGATGATCAAGGTCAATTTGAATGCTGCAATTAACAAAATCAATAAGAATATGGGGATGAGAGCAATAGCTATAGAGGAAATCTAGCTTCTCAATCAGAAGAGATAAGAAAACGATCAATCCTTGACCACTTCAGAGGATCCTGAGCAAGAGACCAAGTAAAAAGAGCCCCTGCAAGAGGCATATCTAGCAGCCCCTACTCATGAAGAAAATCAGAAAAATCCGACATAACCAAGCAACAAGCAACTTTGGATTTTTCACTAGGAAAGCGAGTGACATTGAAGTCCCCCCAATGCACCATGGCATGTTCCACCAGCTCATCAAGCCTGCCAGTTCATCCCACAAGATTTTTCTATCTCTAGCATGATTCAGACCATAAAACCCTGCAAAAGCCCAAATGGAATTATCCTTAATTAACCTGAACTTCACTGCTAGAGAATAAACCCCAAAGCAATCCTCTATCTTTTCCACCACCCTCTTATCCCATAAAATCAAGATCCCCCCTACCGCCCCACAAGAGTTAAGACACACTCAATCCACATAATTACACCGCCACAGGCTCTGCACCAACCTTCAAGACAAACTAAAGAGCTTAGTCTCTTGAAAACGAACAATATCCACCTTCCAATTAAGGGTGGGCAGATTAACCGATTATTGATTACCGACCTATTACCGATATTAACCGTAACCGATAGTTATTGGTCGGTAATCAGTTAAAAAATTTATAACGATAAGTTTATCGATCGGTAATCGGTCAGTTAATAATTTATTATCGATTAACCGATATGACCAATAAGTATTTTTAATTTTTATAGTTATTGCTGAAACCTCTCTTTTCTCCTAACCCTAAAACTAAAACCTAAAACTCTCTCTCACTCCCTCCTTGCAGCCTGCAGTAGTCGTCGCCTCCCAAGTCCAAATCTCTCATCCCAACTCTCAGCCCTCGCCTAAAAGTTAAAACTCCCTCCTTCCTTGTAGGCAAGAGCAACGATTCCTCCGCCGGATATATCAATGTGTTGGTGTTGTACATTTGCTGGGACAACGACCTTCCCATTCTCTAGAAGTTCCTCGTGAAGGCGCTAATGCACAGAATCATGCCGCCTATGCTCGTTCTTGCATTACTCTCTGTCAGGTTTTGTGGCTTTCTAGGTTTTGCTTTGTTTTGGTTTGTTGTGCAAGTGTTTCGGGTTTTTGGCTGTTTTGGGGGATATTCTTAGGTGGGTACTCGAGAAAGTGTGTGAATATTTTTGTTTTCTTTGGACTATATGGTTCTTTTTTGCACTTTGTGTGTTATTTGGTGAGTTTCAACATAACTTTTGGTCTATTCTCTGCGTTGCGTTTGGTTCCTTGAGAAAAAAAAAATGAGGAAATTAAAGGAGTGACTAAAAATTCAGACTATATTTATATATTTTTATTTTTATTTTTTTCTCCTTGTTGTTTCTGTTCTCCAAAAGCTGAAAATTGTATCTCGGCCAAACAAACAGATCGATAATTTACTGATGAGATTGAGAAGGCTTGTTTAGGATGATAGTTTTTATTGATAATTATATTTCTATTGTTGTTGATATTGTGAGCTTGCTACACATTAGATTGATGTAGATGTCACCTCGAGTTCAGATATATATGATGTGTTTACTCCAATTTGTGATGCATCTAATTTAATGAAAGACACAAGGGGCATTGATGATGATGATTTAGTTACTTGAACAATTTAAATTGAGCCAAAAATATTAATTTTAACTCATTTACAAGGTATACACTTACTAATTTTAAAAGCATATGTAACTGAACCAAATGGGTGTGAACTTTGTAATTAAAGAAAAAAAAGCCCAAAAGCGAAAAGCCCAATAAGTTTTCAGCTTAAACTTGACTTTGCAATTAAAGAAAAAAGCCCAATAAGTTTCTAGCTTAAACCTCCAATAAAAAGCCTAAAAAAAAAGCCCAAAACCGGAAAAGCCCACAAAAATCGGTTTAACCGATTACCGATATGACCAATAACTTTTGGTATAAATTCTTATCGATAAATTAATTATTAAAAATCGGTTAACCGATAGGTTATCAGTCGGTTAATCAATAACCCTATTAACCGGACCGATATGACCGATACCCAGGACTACTTCTAATCTTAGAGCAAATTCCTAATCATCAAACATTTATTCTCCTCGTTCAGCCCCCTTCACATTCCAAGTTAGAATTTTTGGCTTCATAATACCACTTTGCTGCCCTTCCCCTTATGCTTGCCATGGCTAGACTGCCCCTTTCCTCGATTATCATAATTAATGAAACTCTTAAGATTCTTGATCTCCTTACTCATTTTACTAACAGAGAGAGATTAAGCTTCCAACTCTTTCAATATCTCTTTTTCAAGGAAAGTCAAAAGAGCTATAAACTAACATTTATGGCCTATATATGTTATACCCACCCTAGAGTGAATCTACTCTGCACATTTGATAACCTAATCAGGGAACTCCAACTCATTATCAGCACAAGGAAATAACACATTCAACAGTTGAACCGCTAGCCAACCTTCATCCTCTCCAACATGGGACCACAACAGATCAAAGCATAAAGCATCATCAAGACTCTCTGAATTCATAGCTAACGGCAACTCACCCGAAACAATCTAAAGGTCTAGGCCTTTAGCCGGAGCTTTGGCCAAGCCAAGGGGCACACAGAGAGAGTTGAACAGACAGAACCACTCACCGACAATCTTTGGCAGACTTAAAAGGTTGATGGAGCATCTATTGGATTGGGCGAACTGGATTCCGAAAGGCTGGACCTCTCACCAATGAAGCTAGAAAGTCTCCCCAGCACACATCTTCCATCAATAGTCGACCCTGGAAAGTATCGCCATAAAGCAACTATCAAAGACTCAAGGAGGGCCTCTCGCGAAGCAGGTCACTTTCGTTGGTGGAGTTTGACGTGCATCCTCCAACATTATGCAAAATTGGGGACCGACAAACGATGCGATTCCCGGTGACTCAGAAGCGGTGACGATTGGAAACACTAGAGACTTAGGGCCGCACCTCAACTGTAACTCTTCCAAAGGGCACGCCGAGATAGACGCATGATTTTCGGTGAACAGCATACTTGGAGAAGACCGGTTGGAGGCTGTGATCCAAAAGCAACAACTTCAGGATTCTCTCTTAAATCATTCGTTGGGATAACCAGACTCACTAGTGATACAAGGCTCAGCCCAACCCCCGATTTCTCCCCCTTCTCAAGAATCCTCACTATGCCAAAAGACTTGATGGCTTGGACGGGGCTTGATTCAGGACTTGATTTAGGCCTTGCGATTTTCTACCAACAAGTAATGGGTCTTGCAAACTTCTTCCTAAAATAGGTGAGCTTGACAGGCGGTTTGGGCTTCTCCTTTCTCAACTTGGGCCGCCCAATAACAGCCCTTTTCTTAACCCGGTTGACATCACTAAGAGGGGTTCAGCCTACCAAATACCTTTTCAGACACTTGAAAAGATCTTTTTTGAACTCTGATAGTATATCACAAACTGTCACAACTCCTACCTGCTCCTCTCTAGTCACCATAACAACCTTATCATTTTCCTCCAATTCTGCTGACAAAGCATCTACCAAAGGATTTTTGCCATTAATTTTCTCCAAGGTAGCATCTACCAAAGGATTTTTGCCTTTTTGACCATGGATTGAAAATTCAAACTCAAAGTGTGATCCATCCCTTGAACCACTTCAACATAAGATTTCTTAACCCCCTACAAGCTAGTTTGATTTGATGAGATGATCATTTTCCCCTTGTTCAACCCAACTAGACTAATTGGAGCCTTTCCAGGTGACTTTCTAGTAAGGACTCGCCCAACTTCTGCTTATCATGAAAGTGCTTCAACTTGAAAAATTGCTCACAATAGTCAATCCAGCCTTTTCCATATTCACCCTCCGAAATAATGACAAAGCTCCTCTTACCCTTCTCCACATATTCTAAAAGCTTTAAGAAGTTCCTGAATCTATTATTTCTCCGCAGCAGAACATAAACTTTACTACCAAATCTGAATGATCTCCACTTCTCCCTTGCCTTTTTCCAAAGGAGTAAGAGAATCTCATGCAATAAGGAGCCAAAAGATTGTAGGCCAAGCCATAATCACCAGACGAGATAGACCTTTACTCCTTTCTTCCAAGCGAACATCACCATGAACATCTAATCTAATCTTGAAGGACTTGCTCTCCATGTAAATGTAACCAAGATACCCTATGAAACAAACATTGAACTTGAAACCAGAATCTAAAATCAACCAAGAACGAAAACTGAAACCAAAACCAAACTCAGACTCTTCCCCCAAGAGGGAAAAAGCGATTACCTTATTTGTCTCAAAAGCGAATCATTTTCCTCTCCTTCTCGATAGTGTGAATGGTCCTAGAGGTAAAGGACTATTCAAATTTGAGAATATGTGGCTCAAGAATGAAGGTTCTAGGGCTTTAGTTAAGTAATGGTAGGATTCTTATCATTTCTAAGGTTTGCCTAGTTTTATCTTTGCGTGTAAGATTAAAGCCCTAAAGATGGATTTAAAGAAATGGAATGAGGAGGTCTTTGGTAATATTGAATGCAACAAGATTAAGCTCCTAGATGATCTCAGAGAGTTGGGTGCTATTAAAGAGGTCTAGACTTTGGATAGTGTATAAGCCAAGAAAGGAGGTTTCTAGGAGTTAGAAGCTTGCTTGCTTATGGAAGAGATTAAGTGTTCCAAGTTTTTACATTCTATAGCCAATTCTCACCGAAGATACAACTCCATTGATTCCTTGATGATTGAAGGTAATTTATCCAACAATCAAATGGAGATTAGTGAGCATATTGTTAAGTATTACCAAAAGCTTTTTGAGGAGCAATGTTAGTGGAGGCTCAGGATGGATGGTCTAGTGTTTGACCAGATTCTTGACCATGAGACTGGCTGGTTGGAGAGAGAGTTTGAAGAGGAGGAAATGAGGAAGGTTGTGCTGGCTATGGAGGGGGATAAGGTGTCGGGTCTGGATGGCTTTTCTATTGCTTTTTTCTAGGTTTGCTGGGAAGTTTTTAAAGACATCATGAAGATCTTTAGGGAGTTTCATGCTGAATGTAAATTCAAAGCGAGTCTAAATTCTACCTTCATTTTACTTATCCCAAAAATTTCAGGTGCCTCGGAAATGAAAGATTTTCATCCCATTAGTCTTGTAGGAAGTTTGTACAAAATCATAGCCAAAATCCTTGCTAATATATTAAAAGGAGTGCTGGAAAAGGTCATCTCTTAGATGCAAAGTGCCTTCATCAAAGGGAGACAAATCTTGGATCCAATCCTCATTGCGAATGAAAGTCTTAATAGTAGATGTACATCGGGGGAGCCAGATATTTTGTTTAAAATGGATGTGGAGAAAGCTTATGATCATGTCAATTGGGACTTCTTATTATATATGTTGAAGAGGTGTGGTTTTGGGGCGAAGTGGTGTTCATGGATATCTTTTTGCATTTCCTCAGTAAAGTTTTCAGTCTTGGTTAATGGGTCTCCTGAAGGTTTCTTTGACAGCTCTCGAGGGATCCGGCAAGGGGACCCCCTCTCCCTATTGTTATTTGTTATTGTGATGAAGGCCTTGAGTCGTATGTTGTCTGCTGGGATTAACGATGGGCTTTTAGAGGGCTTCAAAGTTGGTAATGTATTGTTTCCCATTTCTTGTTTGCCGATGACACTTTGATTTTTTGCAAAGCTAGCCCCGACCAATTGGCTTATTTAAGGGGGCATATTTCTGTTGTTTGAAGCACCTTCGGGATTGGAGGTCAATCTGGCCAAGTCAGTGTTGATCTCGATGGTAAACGTTCAACAAGTAGACTATTTGGTGAGTATTCTTGGGTGTGAGGTGGCCTCCGTGCCACTTAAGTATCTAGGGCTTCCTTTGGGGGCTCCCAAAAACACTACCCACGTTTGGGATGATATTCTGGAAAAGATGGAACGTTGTTTGGCTGGTTGGAAACGGCCTCTTTTGTCCAAAGGGGGGAGTTACCCTGATAAAGAGCACCCTGACCAACATTCCTACGTATTATCTGTCTCTTTTCAAGATTCCCGTTAAGATTGTCAATCACATTGAGAAGCTTCAACGTGACTTTCTATGGGGTTGAGTTGGGGAAGAATTCAAATATCATTTGGTGAAGTCGTCAAAGGTTTGCTCCTCGCTTTCAGCGGGTGGGCTTGGTTTAAGGAAACTAGTGGATTTTAATCGTGCTTTACTAGGTAAATGGTTGTTGCATTATGGGCATGAAAGGAAGGCTTGGTGGAGAGTTGTGGTGGAGGCCAAACATGGGAGCATGTGGGGTGGTTTGTGCACTTTCCTCACATGAGTGTCGGGGGCAAGTTTGTGGAAGAATATTCGGTTAGGGTGGGAGACTTTTTCTAGTCACACTAGACTAGTGCTTAGGGATGGGTCTTGGATCCTGTTCTGGCATGATCGATGGTGTGGGGATATGAAGCTTAAAAAGGACTTCCTTGTGCTCTACAGTATTGCTTGTGAGAAGGATGCTTTAATGGCAGCCAATGTGAAATTTTTAGGTGGAGCTCCTTAGTGAAATGTTATCTTTAGCAGGGAAGTTCATAATTGGGAGGTGGATGTCGTTATTGATTTTTTTTAGAAATTGAAGTCTGTCTCTATTCAAAGGGGGAGTCAAGATAAATTGTGGTGGATTCATTCCAGAAAAGGAATTTTCAAGGTCAAAGATTACTTTATAGCTTTATCTACGGTGGAAGGGAGAGGTTTCCCTTGGAAGAGTGTGTGGAGGACCAAGTCTCTCCCAAGGGCTGCGTTTGTGTGGTCCACAGCGCTCGGAAAAATTCTCACTTTGGATAATCTAAGAGACAAGTGGTTGTCATTAATAAATGCTTCATGTGCAAGAAAGATAGAGAGTCGGTCAATCATTTACTCCTTCATTGCGAGGTGGCCCATGCTTTGCAGTGCAATATTTTTAGTCGGTTTGGTCTTTCTTGGGTCATACCTAGTAGTGTTTTGGATTTGTGTGCTTGCTGGTGTTCCTCTGGCAGAACTAGAAGTGCCATTGTTTGGAAAATTGTGCCTATTTTTATTTTTTAGTCTATTTGGAGGGAGAGAAATAATAGGTGTTTTGAGGACTTGGAAAGCTCTATGAAAGAGATTCTAGCCTCTTTGTTGTATTTCTTGTATTCGTGGACTGCAGCTTACCTATCCCCTTTGTCTCTTAGTTATGCAGATTTTCTTTCTTGCTTTTCTTTTTCTAGCTAGGAGTTTCTCTTGTATATATCATATGTACTTTTGGGGCATTTTTTGTTTTTTAATAAAATCCTTTTGACTTATCAAAAAATAAAAATAAAAATAAATAAAGAGAAAGTGTTGGCATCAATGTACTCTACAAAGCCATACATATTTGACCTGTCGGTAGGAGCTAATAGGGGTGAAAATTTGGCCTCAATTCTCGGTTATTGGCCAGGATCGGCTATTGAAACAAGGTATTTGGTTTTTTTTTTGAAAACCAGAACCAGTTACCCAATTATACAATAACTAGCTAGTTCCGGTTGGTACCTGATTATTCAAACCTTTTTTTTTTTTTTTTTTTGCTTATTTTAGATAGTGAGCCTAATATTTAGGCTTAATTTAACCATTTTTTGCCCACTTAAAAAAATATATACGATTTTATATACCCAATTTTTGTGAACCCTAGAGTAAAAAATAATAATAATAAATATACTAAATTCGAATATATATATAATTAAAAATATATATTATTATTACATATATACCCAGTTACCCGATTACTCGATTATAACGGGTATTTAAAAACCCCAAAACCAAACACTCGATTATTGGTTTTTCCCAATTGATTTTCCCATTTCAAAACCGATTTCTCATTATATATTTTTTTACACCCTTTGTAGCAGAGGTGTTGGAGGCTTTGAAGGTTGCAAAATTTAGTAAATATCAGAGTTCCAAAATGTTTGGTTTGAGGGAGACAAAATAGGAAATGGTTAATGCTCTGTGAAAAGAAAGAGAGTTATTGGAATAAGGATCGGACATTTGGTTAATGTATGAACAATTTTCAGTAATGCATACAAAAAGAGAAGCTAATGAAGTTCAAGTAGGTCACAAATTAACAAAGGTGGCTATCCATTAATCTTTAGAACAAATTTGGATGAAAAACTTTCCTTAATCAGTTATGATGTTGTAATTGAGCAACAAACAAACTAAGTAGATGCTTAGAGTATGGCTGCAAATGTATGCCAATATTAATTTTTTTTTGACCTTCCTTTGCTCTTCTTTTTCGGGTCTTAGAAAGAGGGGTTTAAAATTGGCGAGGGAAATGTGGAGAGCGTATGCCAATATTAATTAAGCACAACTATCCGCATATATGGATATGGTTACAGTTAATAACCGCACATGTGAGCCACATATATAAATTTACCAAAATCATGTTGTTTTTGTGTTTAATACCCAAATAATGTCGTTTTAGATTTGAATAACTTAATTGAGTTGAGCTCGTTTGAAATATAAAGAAGGTAATTATCAATTTACCTATGAATTATGACACTATATCAATATCCCCTATGAACTATTAATCCTACTGCTCATTCCCATCAGACTGTCATTTCTTTCCAAACCCCCCTTCCATCCGTCAACCACATTAAAAAAACTTGAAATGACCCAAATACTCTAACTTTATATACAAAAATTGCATATAATACCCTTAAAATTAAACAAAATTTTAAAAAAATATATATTATTAATGTATGAGTACTAGTTTCAAAAAATATAAATATAAATAAAAACAAAAAATAAAAATATTAAAATTGAAAATCACTTATAATTTTATTTATAATTTTTATATATATATTTATTTGGTGGTATTTATGTCTTTTAATGAGATTTAGAGTCTAAAAGATAGAATATTTCATTCAATTTAATGATATTAACTAATGGAATGGGGGTTTTGAGAAGAAAATGGTATTTTTATAGAGTCGGGTAGTAGAGTTGACAGTTAATGAGAGATATTGATATAGCGTCGTAGTTTATGAGAAAAAGGTGATTAATGAAAATTATATATATATATATATTCTAAGAATTCAACTCATGTTAAAAAAATTAAAAAACTAATGAACCAAAGCTTAAACCTTAAAATCGGCGCATTCGGTTCGAACATAACCCGAAACACAAGGTTTGGCCCGTACCGAGTTGTCCGAGTTCAGGTCCAAAAACGGTGCGGTTTTACAGAGAAATTCATCAGGGTTTCATCTTCATTTCTTCTCTTCCCACGCCGCACCACCTCACCTCCCTCCATCTCTGTCTCTGTGTCTTAAACCCTCTGGAATTTCTTGAGGGAGAAGAAAGTTCCTGAGCAGAGAAAGGTATGATGAATTAATTTCAAAGAGCTTTGCTTGTTTCTCAAATTTCTTTGTTTGTTTGAAAATTCAATTTTTTTCTTTCTTTCTTCCTTCTCTTATCTCCATATTTGCTCATAGAGTGGGAAGTAAATGGGAGATGCCAGGAACGATGTCGCCGGGGAGCGGAAGGCCCAGAAGCTTCCGATCGAAGGCAAGCGGAACATCCTCATCACCAGCGCCTTGCCTTATGTCAACAACGTCCCACATCTAGGCAACATCATCGGCTGTAACTCTCCCTTTCTCTCTCTCTGCATGTTTTGATTTTCTTGTCCTTTGTTTGGCTCCCGAGAGTCCGCGGGGAACGATAAGGAAACAAAAAGATTTGCATGCATGTATTTGTTTTCTGATATCTCTGTGCGTGTGTTTTTTTGGGAAGGTGTGCTGAGTGCTGATGTGTTTGCTCGGTACTGCCGGCTTCGGGGCTACAATGCGATATATATGTGTGGAACAGATGAGTACGGAACGGCCACAGAAACCAAGGCCATGGAAGAGAATTGCACTCCTAAAGAGATTTGCGACAAGTAGCATTTTCCACCCAAGTTTATTTTTTGCTTCAACTTTTCAGTCTATATATGTATTTTATTTGTTATTTCTATGTATGACGTTGAATTGCAAATTGTAGACTGATTCTATTTTAGGCTCAGTTAGTTTGTTATGAGGTAAAACTTTTCATTTTTTTTAGTAAGTAATTGGCTACAAGGAGAGGGAAATGGGAGATTCAAATTAGTGCATGGTTCCCAATGATTGAGTTACCCCTTAGGATTAAAACTTTTCAGTTGATTTTTTTTTTTGGGAAAATTAATGATTTTTTATTGTTTAGGCTACTACCCGGAAAATATTTTCTCCTGAAAACGTTTTTCTTTGTATAGTTTGCACCTAAAAAATTTTCTGCTGGTTATGTCTCCTGTGAGGGTTGGTGCCTACAGAAGTGGGAGTGGTGTCTGTGGTGCGATGGGTGGCTCTGGTGGAGGTTGATGCTGACAGAAGGGGGTCGGGTGTGGTGTGTGCCTTGAGGTGGGTGCCCCCTGGGAGTGGAGATTGAAGAAAGGAGGTGTGGACAAAAATGTTTTATATCTTAAAAAATGTAAACCATTTTATGGAAATTAAAAAGAAGGAGGTGTTTTATGGTTGATCAAGTTTTCCCAGCACAACCAAATATGGAGCATTATTATTACCTATTATTTTCTAAGCTATTCTCTCTTTTTAAAGTATTTTTCTTCCTATTTCAAAGCGTTTTTAGACGTTTAGAAAGTATTCTATTCCACAAAATAGACCTTAATCCATCTAATTTGTTTTTCATTTATAGATACCATGCGATTCATAAGGAAGTCTATGATTGGTTCAATATAAGTTTTGATAACTTTGGACGTACTTCATCCCCACAGCAGACTGAAGTTTGCCAAGCAATTTTTAAGAAACTGTTGGAGAATAATTGGCTTACTGAGAACACAATGCAGCAAGTATGTGTTATTTATTGTTTATACTTGGTGTATCCTGTATTCTAGTTTAGTTGTCTGGTTATTGGTTCTGGTGTCTTCTATTTGTTTTTTAGTTCTTAATGTGGTCAAATTATAAGCTTTAATGGTTTACTTATATATATATATATATATATATATAAGCTTTAATGGTTTACTTATCAATATATATATATATATAAGCTTTAATGGTGATAAATGCATTTTACCTCTTCTTACTAACATCCAATTACTACCATATTCAGCTTTACTGTGATACATGCAAAAGGTTCTTAGCTGACCGGCTTGTGGAGGGTATTTGCCCAAATGAGGGGTGTGATTACAAGTCAGCACGAGGAGATCAATGTGAAAAGTGTAGTAGACTTTTGAATCCAACAGAATTGAAAGATCCTAGGTGCAAGGTACAATGCTTACTTCTAATATTTAGGTTTCTATTTTGTTTATCCTATTCTAAACTAGGAATTTAATTGGATAAAATATTATCCATATCTACACTCGGGTTGTTTTTGGCTCCAAAGTAAGATTATCCCTAGCAATGTTGTTAAAGGCGTGCCCAGTCACGCTTAATGTGCAAAATGCGAAGTACAAGACAAAAAAACACTTCTTACCCCTAAAGTGAAACACACGATTTTTGTGAAGTGCTAGTTACTAGAAAGCATGCTTTTTGATATATATATATATATATATATATATATATATATATATGGTTAAAAATGTGTGATTCAATTTGAAAAGAGGATTGGATCTAAAGCCAAATGTAATACACCATTGAAAAATTATACCGACTATATTTATGGTCTAATACACTACACACAAGTATGTTTTGCTTTACATATCTAAATCTTTGGGATAAACTCTAAGAGAATAAGACGCTCCAATAGGATTAGTTAAGATATTAATAAAGTGCAGTCTCACCTAGTAATGAAACTAATCAATGTGGGGCGTAGCCCAATCTCCCTTTTTTCGTGGCAAAAATTCTTTTATTTTGTTTGGACATTTTTGGGAGGCAAAAAAAAGAAAAGATATATGGCATATATATATATATATATATAACAAAAAGACATCCAATTTAAAATTGAGTAAAAGTAGAACTTATCAAAAAAAAAAAATTGAGTAAAAGTAGAGCATTGATTCTTTTTTTTTTTTAGAAAAAAAAAAATTGTCAATAATTTAGTTATAACTTACTATATATTTGAAGTTAATTTCTATACTTATCATTATTACAATTTAGTTATATGGTATTATGGTCATTGAGGATTAAAATATAAAGATCTTGCATGGTAGTATGGCTACCTAGCAAATCCAAAGAACATAAATGACTAGACATGTATCTCAAAAATTTGTGCTTGGCTTTGATTAGATATGTGCTTGCACTTTGCGGTTCTTTCCTAGGCTTTATGGGGTTTTTGCGCTTAAAATGGGCATGGTACTTTTAACAACACTGGCACTGATCCTTAGCCAGGGTAGGCATCACATGCTTGGATGCTTTAGAAGTATGTTGTTCATCCTGAAAGGACATTTTATTCCAGACATTTTATTGTTTTCCCTTTTATATGATTTTGATTTTGCAACCTCTGATCCTTTTGGCCATTATGGCTTTAAAGCTATAATCCTAATCTAAATTCTTGTTAAAGTAGGACCTTTTCCAATAAATTATTCAGAGGATAAGAAAACTACTGCTTTGTAAATTCTTTTTTTCAACTAAATTATGACTTCAAATCAGACAACCATATTTCAGGGTTGAATTGAGTCCTGTGGGAACATGTATGTGAAATAATCACATCATAAACAACAAAAGATTCCCAAGAAACGATCTCCATGTAAACATCGCACTAGTTTTTTAAAATATGAAACAACATGCAAAAGAAGGCATAATCACATACCTTAGTATTGACTGCTAGGGCTTATCTAGAGACTTTTTGATCTTCTCCTCAATTCTAATTGAGTGGTCAAGAGTGGGCTCTATTGCATAACACCTCCTTTTATAGACCTCTTAACCAAGAGTCCTAAACTTGGAGAACAAGTCCATAGGACAATAGGAATTCGGCCACCACAAGGAATGGGTGTTCAGCCACTATTAGGAGTAGCACTCCCATGCAATTTCGACCAGCCTCAATGCTCTTAGGACACTTCTCATCTCATTACATATTCTAGGCTGCCATTAATTATAATTTATTCCACTGAAATTTTGTTTTTTATTGCATAAGAGCTCCCTTAACTTCTTATACTTGCATTTGCCCCCTCCATGAAATATCCATAATGTAATTAGAGTCAGAGAAATGACTCTAATTAGGGTTGTTGGGTGTATTTGTTGGGTTATGGGTGTATTTGTTGGGTTTGCAGGGGTTGTAGGGTTTGTTTTTGTGGGTTGTTTGTAGGGTGTTGCGTTGGGTTGTTATTTTTGGGTCGCGTGGATGCTCTTAGTGGGCTTGGGTATCTGTGGGTGCATTTAGGCGTTCTTAGTTATACTTTTTGTATAATTGGGTAGCGCCCCCTTTAAACTTGCGCTTTTTGATATAAACTCTATTGACTTATCAAAAAAAAAAAATTAGAGTCAGAGAAATGACTGTTGCTTTATTTGAATCTCTCTTTATCCTTGAGTCCCCAATTTAATCTCTTGATTATTCTCATACTCTTGAAATTATATTTCATTGAGTACATTTAATTTTAATTACTCCTTACAAAAATGCTTAGGCCTAAGATGTAGAATAATCAATTCCCATTAAATCTATATAAAGGAGATATTTCATATTTCTTTGATCCCAATCAAAGTGATTATGGATTCCATCTTGAGGAGCAATGTTCTTACAATGATACATGTGATCACCTATCATTGTTATTTTGATCATAAATTATCTATCTCCTAAATGTATCAAAGTGACTTACACTTCACATTCGAGTTCACATTTTAATGACTTCTCATTTGAGTTCACATTTTAACAACTTCAAAAAATTTTAAAAAATGTTATATCAGAAAATAAATAACTTAATATTAAACCGAAAATGTCACACAAATCAAATTGGGTTTTAGGGCACTATTCCTAACAATTTAGTCACTTGGACCTCACTCTTGTTGAGATCATGTTTCAGAGTATACAAATTCATCTTCGTCCTCCATGATCTTTATAGAAGATAAATTATAAAGAAGCAAGTTACTGTCATTAGATAGATATATGGAACTGTGAGGATATTTTGATATTCTATGTTACACTTTGTCTAGCCGATATATAAACTTTATCTGCAAACAGGTCTGTCAGACAACACCTCGAATTCGTGATACAAATCACTTGTTTCTTGAACTACCTTTGCTGAAGGACAAATTGGAGGAATACATCAACAAAATGTCTGTGGCTGGATCTTGGAGCCAGAATGCTATTCATGCAACATATGCATGGCTTAAAGAAGGGCTGAAATCACGATGTATTACCAGGGATCTGAAGTGGGGGGTTCCAGTTCCACATGAGAATTTTAGTGATAAGGTTATTAGTTATTGATAGAAAAAACATGCTGAACTTATGCTGCACTCTTCAAATTTTTTTATCTTTTAAATATATTTTAGCATTTTTTTTTTGTGTGTGCACGTGTGGTGGATAGGTTTTCTATGTCTGGTTTGATGCGCCTATAGGATATGTCTCCATCACTTCTTGCTACACATCTGAGTGGGAGAAATGGTGGAAAAATCCTGAAAATGTGGAGCTGTATCAGTTTATGGGCAAGGATAATGTGCCGTTCCACACTGTAAGTGTTATAAATTTCAAAATTTTGTGATAATTTAAAGAAAGAGGGCAAAATACTAACATTTGTTAGTTTTTGTTTGTTGAATTTGTGTATGTCAATGTTCATTCCTCAGCTGAGAAACTGAAGTTTAATGATTCTTTAAAGAAATCACCATATGGGTGAAAACCTGTGTTATTATTGTCTGTGTTTTCAGCTTTTGTCTTGCTACTTGTACCAATGTTTTTTTTTTTGTTTTTTCTCGCTTGAACTTTTAGGCCCAATAATTCCCTAATATAGATAGTCGATGTATCTTGTAAATAACAGACAATTATTGCATTTATAACTTTAAAAGGTTACACATATTCCATTGCACTTTCTAGATAATGTGCAAGAATTATTGATGCTTATAATTTTACAACCTTGCAATGATCACTAAGTTGGTAGCAAGTTGTTGTAGGATATAGGTAGGTGCAGATTGTGTACTTACTCTTATAGGGATTGATATCTTGTGTCATCGTGCTAGACCTGGCTGAGTTGTTTTTCTATTAGCATTACATGACCATTTTGCTATGATGAAATTCCTTAGACTTGCCAATTATTGATCAAATCTACAGAAGTAAGACTTCCTGATGTTATAAAGTTTAAAATAAAATCGATTTTTTTAATCATTTTCAAACTGTTAATGCAAGTTTAATAGCATGGATTACAAAGCACCAGGAGAGTTCAATTATTTTGCCTAATTAGCCTAATAGGTACTGTATACAAGACTATCATGAAATTTTTGGCTTCAAAAGTAAACCTTGAACTGTGCATAGTGTAGCAGCTTATAACGCCCCTAAATCAAGAAAGAGGGGAGATGGTTGGTAGATGGTTGGTAGTGGTGGATGCTTTGAGCCTAGTAAACCTGTGTATGTCCTTTCTTGCCCATGGCTGTCATGGAAATATACAGTTTGGCGTGGCTGTGGGTTTCTCTTTACTTGTATTTTTTACTGCAACTTTATTCTTGTTCAGGTGATGTTTCCATCTACACTTCTTGGAACTGGTGAAAACTGGACTTTAATGAAGACCATCAGTGTCACTGAATACTTGAACTATGAAGCAGGTTGGCCAACCATCTGGTAGTGGTTTAAACGATATGAAGTGGCCAAATTATCAAGCATTTAGTTATGGATGATTGATGAATAAACTTCTCTTTCTATGTAGCAATGATGCTTCTCTTTTGAACATCTTGAACTCGATGAATATTTCATTTTGATGGTTTTCACAGGAAAGTTTTCTAAGAGTAAAGGTATTGGAGTTTTTGGCAATGATGCAAAAGATACAAACATTCCTGTGGAAGTATGGAGATATTACTTGCTAAATAATAGGCCTGAGGTAATTTTTGTTATACAACATATATTTTGACTTCGTTTTTAAATATAACTCTAGACTGTACTAATTTACTTTCTGGATTTATGACTGGGTTTGTGTAAACTAGGTATCGGACACATTATTTACATGGACTGACTTGCAAGCAAAATTAAACAGCGAGTTGCTAAGTAACTTGGGCAACTTTATAAATCGAGTTTTGAGTTTCATTGCTAAACCTCCAGGTTGATCAACTGCTTACCTTTAATTTCTCAAAGTTCTGTTTGTTTAGATAGTTTTTTTTTGATAAGTCAGTGTATTATATACAAAAAAAAAAGCACCAAGCGCCTCTAAGTACACAAGGATAACACAAAGCGCCTCAACCATACAAAGGAAACCTAAAACACCAAAGCCTTTAAGTACACAAAAAGTATACAAAGGAACCCAAAAACAAAACCCGATACAACCCAAAACAGGCAAAAGACCATAACAACACCCAACTGGAACAGCCCTAGTGCTCCTCTGAGGAGACCCTAGTGCACCTCTGGAGGGAACGAAAACGCATTTTTCGATCCCAACCAGCCCCAACGCCGCTTGCCCTTCACCGGAGAGATAGCACAATCTAAATTTTTGAGCTCTTTCATCCCCTTGACCTTAGGAACAGTAGCTTCAACAAGATCCCGAAGTTTTTTGTCTTCACCTCAACAAGACAACCCCAAAAGCGGAGCAAGATTCAAAGCGTCAGCCACCCGATTGTTATTTTTATTTTTTATTTTTTATTTTTTAATTTGATTCCCCTGATTGTGGGATATACTTATATAACACTTCTGGGATCTGTATACTACAGAACACTATTTTTAATTTTATTCAACTGTCTCACTGAATGAGAGCAATATGTACATAATGCATATTGCTTATTATTATTGCAAATATCTAGAAGGGTTTGTTTTCTATTTTAAAGCATTAACAACAGTGCCAATCACCCATATTATATCACACCAAGACCTTTAAATCTTGTAAAATTCTGAATTACATTTGCCTTTATACTCGAGGGTTTTTTACTGGTATAAAGAGAATTTTTTTGATCGGTAAATATCAATTTATTAAAAGTGCAAGGGGTGAAACCCGTGTACACAGGATGGTATAAAGAGAAATTACAAGCGATTATCTGAGTTTCTGTTTACAGGTCAAGGATATGGTTCCATTATTCCTGAGCCTTCAGATGCTGACCCAGACCCGTTGAAACATGAACCAACAAAGAAATTGGTTGGTAGCATTGTTGAGTATGTGGGGCAATATGTAGAAGCCATGGAAAAGGTGATTGAAATTACTGGATATATTGCATGCAATTAGAGGCTGCTGCATGCCTCTATTTCTCTAATTGCTATTGCACTGGAATGGCATTCTTATTTGCAATATGTATAGGTTAAACTAAAGCAAGGACTGAAAACTGCAATGAGCATTTCTGGTGAGGGGAATGCATATCTGCAAGTAAGTTCCTATTTTACTTGATCTGATTTGAATGCTTGTTTTATAGTTTTTTTTTTTTAATGAATCTATTGGTTGGAAACGGCACTTGCAAAATGCCTGTGAAAATTTCTGTCGCTGCCTGAGAGCACTCTGTTCATTAATGCTATGTAGGAAAGCCAATTCTGGAAACTTTACAAGGAAGACCAACCTTCCTGTTCTCTTGTTATAAGAACTTCGGCAGGGCTCGTATATCTACTTGCATGTTTGCTAGAACCTTTTATGCCTTCTTTCTCTCTTGAGGTAATTTAACCTGCCAGCAGATCTCTCTGTGACACTCCTGGAAATACATAGTATTGTTTATCATAAAATTTGCTAATGCAACTGTGCAATGCTGACATTTTTTTTGGTACTGAAGGTTCTTAAGCAGCTCAATTTGCCTTCTGAAATTCCATTTTCACTTGAAAAAGGAGATATTGATAGGGCAAGCAGACCTTGGGAGATCCTGCCAGCTGGTCACAAAATTGGGACACCAGAGCCACTGTTCAAAGAATTAGTGTGTCTCTACTATTTCTATGAGTTGTTTTGTGAATTGTAATGGGCCTTAAGCTAGCATAGTTACTGATTTAGTGAAAATCAATTGTTGTTCAGAAAGATGAAGAAGTAGAATTTTTCAGAGAGAAGTTTGCAGGAAGTCAAGCTGATAGGAGAGTGAGGGCAGAAGCGGAAGCAGAGAAGATTGCTGAGCAACTGAAGAAAACAAAAGTTTCAGGTTGCACTTTATTTACATTTTTTATTTTTTTTATTTACTGTCACGTGTAATGGTTGGCAATTCAATTACTGCTCGTTGCATGGATTGGATGTCATATCCATGCTACATTTCCAAAAAATTAATTTCATAAGCTAACAGATCTTTCAATGTAGGTTCTTCTCAGGTCTTCTCTGTTCAAATGCTAACTATTTTGTTTTTTACGATAAACGTGGTTCCCCATTGTGGTTGACCAGTTAATGATATTACAGGAGTGCTATGATGAGTGTAGCTTTTGATACCTCTTTCTGGGGTATTTCTTGATTAATCTTAGTATATGTTGATTATATTCTTGGTGTTACTAGTTTGTTTTACTGAGAAAGGCACTAGTCATTTGTTTGCTTATTATAGTAAGGGCCTTATTTGTAACAGATAGCAGTGGCAAAAGGCAACGACCTACGAAATCTGCAAATGAAGCCAAAGGTAAGGCCATTGCTGAGCCAGAAATGTCTGTTACGAGACTTGACATCCGCGTTGGCCTTATTACAAGCGCTAAGAAGCATCCTGATGCTGATTCGCTCTATGTGGAAGAGATTGATGTGGGTGAAGGACAGCCTCGAACCGTTGTTAGTGGACTCGTCAAGTATATACCTCTTGAAGAAATGCAGGTTTTTGTTTGCTGCTCTTACAGATAACAATACTGGAATGTGCATCTTTGTTTTTTCTTTAAATAAATCATCTGCAAGTCTAGTAGTTCACATTTATGATTCTTTGGCAGCAAAGGAAGGTGTGCGTTCTTTGCAACCTGAAGCCAGCAACCATGCGGGGTATAAAATCACAAGCAATGGTTCTTGCTGCTTCCAGCAGTGATCATACCAAGGTTAGCAAACCCATAATAATACCTTTTCGTTAGGGTCCGCATCTTATCTTAGTTTTTGTATTTTTGTTTTTTTTATGAACCATATTTCAAAGTTATCTCAGTTTTTTTTTTAGCCGTATTTCAAAGTAATGATACCTTTCCTCACCGAATGAGGATAGTCTGATGTTACCGATATAGAGAGCAGCACTGATTGCTAACAAGAAAAGGATGTGGATTGCTTACTTTGTTTTTTGGTTTCTCACCTCTTTAAATCCCAAGAGATAGTTCAATTAGCTTAGGGCTGACCCTCATAAAGCGAAGGTTACTAATTTGAATTTTCCCATTCCCTCATCTTGGGTCAATTACTTATCTAAAAAAGGAAAAGGTCTCTCACCTGTTTAAACCAGCAGGGCTATTTTCAGGCAATTTTTGCACAGAAATTGGCAACATCTGTGGCTTAAAAAGAAATCACTTCAGGTGTGCTAGATGATCATCACTTTGGCCTTTTGCCATTTACAAGTTGCAGCCAAATAATTGTGAGGATATAATTTTGGATGCGACTGTTGTGGTGTTGGATGTTTGGTTAAGACACATTTTAACACGTTACCACTTTTGGCACGAAATGGTTTACAGTGATTGCTGCGTCGTGGTAAGATGTTTTGGAAAATGTAGTAAAGCCCACAATTGATTCCGAAGAAATTTCAATTTGAACAACTCATGCCTTTCAACTTAAATTTTCATTGCACTGGCCAAAATTTTGGCTTTGTTTGTTAATGTGTTTTAGGGGTATTTTTTGTTTTTGGGTTGATAAATGTGACAGGTGAGAATTATTTGCGTTTGGGTTGTTTGTTAATGTTTTTTGTTTTTGAGAAGAGAAACAGAAGACGAATAACGACAATTTTAATAAACGGAACCTTTGTTGACACAATTTTAGGAATTTATTATTTGCTTACAAAATTTAAGCAGTTTTGTTGATCTGTTTTTAAGATATAGATTGTTTTCGATGCATCTTTTCTTGCATAAGCCTCGATCATTGAAAATGAACTCTAATATGATTGATGAATAATAAAAAAAAATCTTAGGTTGAATTAGTTGAGCCACCTCAATCGGCTCGTGTTGGAGAAAGAGTCACATTTCCTGGGTTCGATGGTGTGCCTGATGATGTCTTGAACCCTAAAAAGAAGGTCTGGGAAACAGTGCAAGTTGATCTGAACACTAACTCGGAACTAGTTGCCTGCTACAAAGACGTTCCATTCACCACATCGGCTGGTATTTGCAGGGTTTCATCCATTTCCAGTGGGTCAATCAAGTAGAGGTAGAGAAATCTCTTTGTTTCATTATTTGAAACAAAGAAAAATACCCTAGATTTTGCTTGTAATTTGTCCTATTTTTTTACCATTTGTGTTTCCATCAGTGTATTGAATAACTTTTCTTCATCATATTGTTATAAAAAAACTAGTCCCAAGAAAATTTGGAGAAGGGAATTTAAGTAATTTGATCCTCTCTCTCTCTCTCTCATGTTTATATCGTTCAAAAAATGGAGGCGTAACTCAAGATAATATGAAATAGAAATTTACCAATCACAAAATAGGTGGAAGGTTAGGGAGCCGATGATGCTCCCAAGAAATGCCAATCAAAGTTGGGCATGTGCAATGGCAAAGGATTTAATTATAACTCATTTAGGAATCAAGATGATCAAAATAGATACTTTTAGTAATTTTGCAGCTCAGATTGCTAGTAATTTAGACAGTCACTTGCTTAAGCAAGTTTTGGATTGTCAAAATTCGAATTTGGATAATCATGGGCAGAATCACTGAAGGATCTAAAGTTTTTATTCCGAAACCATATCTAAGAACATAAAAAAATAATAATAATAAATTAAATTAAATTAAAGTTCATAAAAAAAAAAAAGAACTGTCATTATTATAAACAAATATTATTTAAAAGCTGAAATTATTGAAACTAATGTAATGAATCAAGATTAATGTGAGACCATACTTACAAATCCAAAATATTAAAAGTAAATATAATAAAGATGAAATGACAAAGCTAGCTCAAGAGATGAAAATGGTAAGTTCTAAGAATGTTCTAACATATAAAAATGGGATTTTAATGCTCCTAAGAGATAGCTCAATTGCATGAAAAGCAGATCACTAGTTTAAATTTCTTCACATGTCAAAAAAAAAAAAAAAATAGAGATTTTGATACTAGGTTACAGTATATAATTAAAAGCAAAAAATTGTTAAATTGGTATAAATAGTTGTGGTTACAAACTGAACTTATAACATTGAAATATATATGGCACCCTAACAAAATGATCCCTCCTTATAAATTCCGACCATATATATATATATATATATATATATTTTACTCTCAAATAAAAAATTATAAAACATAAAAATAAAAACAAAACACAAAAAAAGGAAAAATAATTGGTCGACCACCCTCATAGGCCTTAAGGATGGTTGGTCACCTCTAATTCTAATTTTTCTTTATTTTTTTTTTTAAAATTATTTTTATTTTGAGTTAATTACTTTCTTAGTACATATGATAACGCTAACGCAAAATCAAATAAACCATTATATTTTTAGAAGTATCATAGATGGTACTTGTGGACATTTGATAAACAAAGTTGGTACAATCTATATATAATTTAACGTGTCACGTTAAGTCCAATCATAATCTTCCATATACCTTATTAATTTTAGAAGTAAAAAAAAAAAAAAACTAAGGGTGGTTGAGTCACCCCATTATTTTTCTTTTCTTTGTAATTATTTTTAACAATTTTTTTTAAAAAAATCTCAAAATAATCTGGGAGAAAGTAACTGTTCGTTTAATTTTATTTGGGTTGTCCCCTTCTTTTTTCGCAGAATTGCACAAAATAGTAGGAAAAATAAATAAATAAATAAAGAAGCCATGAATTTTATCGGATAAAGACAGACCTCTGACTGACGAGTCTGATTAGCAGTGTATATATATATATGGCTGAAAGTCCCCGGAAAATATATAGACAGACAAAAAGATGATATTTCATATTTATTTACATAAATAGGTGGAAGACAAAAAAATTCAGTGGCACAGATTGTCCCAACCACCATGTGGATGACAAGTCTCTCTTTCATTGCACTCTCCCTCTTCCATTGCATCATTTTCCTTTCTCCTTTCAGATAAACAAATTCAAAAACAAGAAGGGGAAAAAAATTGGTGATTAAATAGAAAACAAAAAAAAAAAAAAAACAACAGCAACAAAAAAAGAACAAAAGATATAGTGAAAATAAGCATCATATTTCTCTTCTCTCCAAGAAGATGGAAATGGCAATGATGCTAGGAAGAGGAGTAGCAATTGGAGCTTCAAGCTTTCCATCATCGTCATCATCATCATCATCATCACCATCTTCTACTTCTTCTTCCTCTTCTTCATATCTCACACAAAATGCCAAGCCTACCTCATTATCCACACTCCCTTTGGTTTGTATCTCCCATAACACTCTCTTTTTCTTTTTCTTCAAACTTCTTTTCAACTGAGACCAGTTAATATTTGCCCAAGTTTTAGATTCTTTGATATCCGGTCTTTCCTCCAAAACAGGAATTAAGATTTTTAGTCTTCTTTTCTAAAACTTATATTTTGATATATTTTTGTGATGGCAAGATGGAGGTTGAGTTTTTTTTTTTTTGAAATTTGTTCAAATTTTGCAGCAGAAGGTATGTAAATTAGTGACCAACCACAGAAACATGATCATCTGCTGCTCTGCTTTGCAAGAATCATC
Organism: Carpinus viminea; assembly: GCA_013348765.1. Lineage (NCBI taxonomy): Eukaryota > Viridiplantae > Streptophyta > Magnoliopsida > Fagales > Betulaceae > Carpinus > Carpinus viminea. Next base: position 26,380,567 of record CP054668.1, read on the forward strand.
TACTTCTACAGGTAAGTTGCTGCATTCTTGTAACAAAGTTTTTGGATTTTCACATCTTTTTAATTGAATATTGATAATGGTATATGAGCAAAATTCTTGAAGTTACACAATTCAAACCATATGAATAAAAGTAGAAATGTTTTTACTAGTGACACTGTGACAGCAGAAACAAAGGAGGTGAAGGCAGCCCCAAAGCAAGCGCCAGCAAAGGCCAAACCTCCAGCAAAAGCTCCAGCAAAGCCACTGCCTCAAATGATGGAGGAGGATGTCATCCCTTCACTGAAAGCAATACTTGAATCTCAAGATGATATCTCTGAAATCGAACTTTCTTTCCAAGACAACAGGGTGAGTTTCACATGATTTCAATGTTTAAACCCTTGCCCAAAACTGCCCAAGTTCGTATTCATTGTGTTATTCTAAAAGGTTAAGCTGAATTTAAACGAAAAATATTTAATTGAAATAGGAGGTGAATTATAGAGATAGGGTTTGAATTCATATCACTTATTCTAAAACTTAAGCCGATAGGAAATAGTGAATTGAATTGTTTAATTAATAATCTAACGTATTGAGTTTGTTAAATCTGACAGTTGGACGGATCGTTTATAAGAAAGGGCATTCCCCATTCCTTTTGGGCCTTCTTCCCAAATGGAGTCCTCACAGGTACTTGTTATGGCAATCTGAAACAATGCTAATTGTTACCCAATTGCACAAACAAACACCCACTATCATTTAATCTCTGTTACGGACAAATGCACAGGTCCAAAAGGGTTCTCTCTGTCCTCCTATGGCTCAGAAGCAAGCACTGTTGAGCCCTTTCTCATTGATGAGAAGAAAATTACCTCCAAACACATTGTCTTTTGGGTTGAAAAACGTTTGGCAGCTCAAGGAATCAATCCTGTGTGGAAAGATTAACCTCTTACAGATTTTCATATTCATTCCACAATGATGAAAGAAAGATAGATATTCAGCCTTTGTGTTGCACTTGGCTTAATGACTATAATATAGCAGCATTCTGTTAATTAAGGAAAACATTGTTGACAGATATCTGATCACATCATGAAATTTGATTTGCTTCCTTTTGGTTCCTTGTGGCTTAATGGAAGGGGGCAAATTGCTTGAGCAAAAGACAGGAACATTTGCTCAACTTTGAGAATCCTTTGTATCCATAGTATTTTCTTGAAATTAACTTATGGGGTTCGTGCATATATGCCTCTAAAGAAAAAAAAAATCCTAGAGCATTAGTTTCTTCAACACCTTCAGTGTAGTTGCTCCTCACAGCAATCTTTTTCATTGTGGCATCCAAGCTCTCTTGTTGCCTTTGGAAATGACTTTCCAAGCAGCTTATCTATTGGGCTGCTTCAAAATCTGTCCATTGACCAAGAGGTAATTGGACCAAACCAATTTTGTAGCTTTTATATATATCTTAAGAGGCTCACCTTCCATTGAGACAGGACAGTTTTTCTCTAAACTGGGTTGAATGAATTTTTTTCAACCTAATTTATAAAAGTGACATATGTCATTTTTATAAATTAAATTTAAGAAAATTCTTCCAACCCAGTTTGGAAGAAAACTCTATCACACGAAGATAGCTCCAACTCACACCCATTTTAAACTAGATATTGAACACTATGTACCCTAATGAATTTTTTTTTTTTTTTGACATGTCCACACAAGAGGGGAGGGGATTCAAACTAAGAACTCCACTTTAGTATTCCAACCGATTGACTCACTCTTGGACTGACTAATAATGAATTTGAAGGTTAAAACATTCATCCCAGTATCGTCAACAACAATCTTTCTTCTTCTTTTTTTTTTTTTTCTCAATGGATAGCTCAATTGGGTCTAAGACCACATCTCATTAAGTGAAAGTCAAACAGTTCAAATCTATCTCTCCTATCTCCTTGTGCTAACATGTAAAAAACAAAAAATTATTTTTTTAGGGTTTTTATTTTTATTTTTTATTTTTCTATTCAATCGAGGAAAGGGAAAAGGAATTTTTAGGGTAATTGAGCAAACACCTATTTTTACTTCTTGGTTATCTTCCATCTTTCTATTGGTTAAAAAACAGGACTTTCTTTTCTTTTCTTTTTTGTAGTGAAATGTTTTTTATATATACCAAAAAAGAAAAAACCTAATGCCTTATACATTGTGTCCAAATTCTTGAATGTAAACATTCATGACCGCAACTTTGCTACCCGAATTGATAAACAAATATATAAAATAACACTCATACCCATCTCTACCTGAGCAAGTATCGGAGAGTACACCTACCTATTTGGACAAATCCTAGAGGAACTCATATTTGCTGTCCGGGACAGCAAATTACTGGAGATCCTAATCCTAAGCATATACTCACCCTCGAACAAAGGCATTCCAACAGTGATTAAATTGAGATTTGTGTCAAATTGGATTATCGCTTAATTGCTTTGCCCATACACATTTTATATATATGCGTGTGTGAATAATATGCATACATTATATGTGAGGAGAGAGAGAGTGAGAGAGAGAGATGTGGCTCATTAGATCCATACATAAGACATACATACATGGTCGATACATGCAGCACATGCTTAGTTGTGATTGTGTAGATGCATGGACCATGCTTTTTGTCCCATAATCACCATGTGCTAACAAAGTTTCACAAATTTTGTTTTGATAAACACAAATAACAGGCGGTCCTGTCCTTTCAAATTTTTTTCTTTTTAGCCACAAGGTACCCCTGAAATTGAATTCCAAAAGTATTATACAAATCCAGTCCATGCCATTTGTCCGTTCTGATGGAGTATCAGGTGCCAAAACTGGCATTTGCATTGCGCATCACCCGGCGAAGATCACCCAAGAAGTCCACCTGTGAACCAACCATGAGAGAGAGAGAGAGAGAGAGAGAGAAGTTGAAGAAGAATTATAAACACAGTAATGAGAATTTTCTTACTCTTCCCTGAGGTGCAAATTGACCTTGAACCCACGCTGGTGCAGCATACATAACTGGTCTCTCTGAAATATGAGAACTCCAAAAATGTAAATAAACCAGCTACTATAGTCACAACAGGTTAAGTAATCAATCAATCATAGCTATACCAATACATGCTTAATTTTTGTATGTTTTGATTTTTTTTCCCCCCTCCTATCTTCTTTTTGGCTCACAAAAATAACAGAAGAACCAAAAACAGTAGAGAGAGATCAATAATGCAAACGCATAACATAGCAAGAAACTACTAATTTTACACCTATCAATTACAAGGCTGCTCCAAAATGATATCCATCCCAAATAGGAGAGAGATAATATGGCCATATCAACTTCTTTTTAACTCCACTTAGAAGTTACAATAACATGCCTCAAAACCGGCTGGAAAATGGGTTGTGCATGTAGGTTAAGTCGTCAAAAGTAGAAATTGAAACCAAACCATCTTTTTTTTTTTGATATGTCCACATAAGGATAGGGAGAGGGGAGATTCGAATTAGTGACCTCCATTTCATAAGGTGTGATTCATAGCCGATTGAGCTATCACTTGGGGACGAAACCAAACCATCTATTTGGTGAGGGAAGGCTTGCATCAGTTGAAATTGAAAACATACATTTGGTAAGGGAGGTAACAAAATGCAAGCCTCCTTAATAGCTCGCAATTAATTAGGCCTAAATTCTGCAGCTTGCAGGTAAGCTTCAAGCCACCAAAATCTCTTCATCCTTGGCCACCTTCAATTACCTGTCCCTAAACTTTCCATAGCCTGCCTATCGATCTTTTTAACATAAACATCATATATTAATCATCAAACCCTATCTTTAGCATCCCCCAACAAGCAACCTCAACCTTTATTCGTCTGGATAGTTTCACAGCACCCACCCCAAAATGTTATGATGTGGTAAGAGAATAAACATAATTTACTTTGAAACTCTGATGAATTGGCTAGACTACACCAAAATTCATAAACTGAGCATATAGCTCTTCTTTCATCCTTTCCAATATGTTGATGTTATAGACATATATATACAAGACTGCAGCCCATCATGGCTGATGGCCACTCATCTATTTTCCCATGCAATAGTGGATTTTGCAAGCATTTAGGTTATTTGATATATTAAGGCCCTCTTATATGAAAGATAGCAAAGTGAAAACTAACTGCTTCTTTCACAAGAAAACGATTTTTTTTTTCACTAATAGGTGCAACACTATAAACCATGCAAATATAAGTAAAAATATATAACAGTTATGCATACTAATTCAAGCTAATTCAAGAAAGAAAGAAAAATTGAGAATGTCTATTTAATAGTATATAGATCTATTTCGTTCAGTGGATCTATAACCAACCCACTATTATAGATAAAATACGTGAGGTCTAGATGGAGCATTGCTTTTATCCCTATAGATATATGGTCTATCTGTTTGCACAGAGGCTCTCCTGAAAAAGAGAGGAGAAAATATGGACGGGGAGGATAAAAAAAGGAAATGAATAGAAAGAGGAGAGAAATGCGATTAAATAGTTATTATGATGTCACAAAGTGATTAAATAGTTACGATGATGTCATCTTATGACATCTCATAACCAAATTACATTTTTTTACTTTTCAGGTTTTTGTTAGACGATAATAATGGAAATGACAGTTAAGAAATTGCTTGTGGAAAAAAGTATGATCAGAAACTGTCAATCAGTTCTCTTGATAATATTGTTTCTTTGTTACATTAAACTCTATAACATGATGAACTAATTTCTAGCAACTCAAATTTTCTCAAGTTTAATCTTAGGTTATGATATGGAGATGAAAAAAAAAACGTGAATAATAAAAGTTTACCTATCAAAGAAAAAGAAAATGGAGTGCAAAAGAAAATGTACACTCACCAGATAAATCTATTGATTGATTATTGTAGCAATGCATTGCAGCTGCCCAACCTGAATTCAAAGATACATGAATGATGGAGATCACACAATATTTTTTTTACATGTAAGATCACAAAATATTAAATTACATCCAAGTGGTCGCACAATATCAAATCATTACAAATCTCAAACAAGACACGGAGAAAAATAGTTTCAGCTTCTCTTTTGATAGTAAATGTTATGCAAAATTCCCATGCCAATTATTGTATCAAGCAGTAGCTTTTAAGAAAATGTAACTGCATATATGCCAAAGAAGCAAAGAACATAATTCAGATTCATGATAAGGAAGGGTGAATTCATTTCATTAGGAATGGCAAATACTCATACCTACCAAAAGTCAGCCTTCACCCAAGAAATTGAGTTGAGTACATGTATCTAATCTCATTATGTGAACCCACCAGCAATATAAATGAGTATACCGTTCAAGAGCAACTCAAAACTTGGCTTGATAAAAGCTTGTTCATTGTTTACTTATTAAACAAAAAAGTTCAAGCCCAATTCTAAGGCTCGTTTGGTAAGATTTTGCACAGACAAAGTTCAGTTTCTTAAGCTACAAAACAAAGCTCCTGAGCTGGTTCATTAATAAGGCTCAAAACAAGCTTGTTATGCATACACACTTATTGTCATTTTTTCAAAAGTTAACAGGCTCACCAAGCTGCTTGTGAGCACAACAAGTTTATCTCAAACCAACTCAAGCTTAGCTTTTTATAGCCCAAAAGAAACTTGATTTAAGCTTGAACTCATATGACCTTAAATAAGCCAAGCTTAAGCAGAACAAAGCTCGACTAGGCTCGGCTTGTTTGCAATAACGCACCATATCATTGACAGAGGTTTTTGCTGACCAGGTCAATACTTACTATTATGTTGGAAAAACTTAGTTTTTTCGCTTGGTAATCAACTAATACATGCAACAGGATTTTATCCTACAATCTCACCCACTATTCCACACGTATTGGGGATAAAAGTGTCTTTATGCCCAAAGAAACCACACAGAGTACCATTGACCAAGATAGAGAAGCAGGCCATGAAAATACATGCAGACATTCATTTCCTCCATCTAGAACCGAAACCAAGATGCCCCAAGAGATAGAACTTCCAGTTGACATGGTCATAGAATTTTTCTATGCCCAACTTGCAAATAACGCCAAGAATTCCAAACTTCAACCTGCTATACAAACACTCATTTGCTATAAGAATTGGGTCTATAATTTGTCTCCCCCAAATGAAGGCATTCTGACTTGTTGATATGAGCAATACCAACACCTGTTTCATTCAGATTGCAAGGACTTTAGCCAAGATTTTATACACACTCCCCACCAGGTTGACCGGTCTGAAATCCTTTATTTCCAACTACCCAATCTTTTTTGGGATAAAAGCAATGAAAGTAGCACCTCATGCCCATGAAAATTATGGAGGACGCGCATAAGATCATCCTTCACTATAGCCCAACAAGACTGAGAGAAAGCAATAGTAAAGCTGTTAGGGCCCAACCCTTTGTCACCATCCATACTCAACAACACCTGAAGAACTTTCTCCTCTTGAAACGGTCTCTCCAACCAGTGCGTCTGCAGAATCTTAAAAAAAAAGAAAATCCAAACCATCTAATTTAGGGCGCCAATGAGCTCTTTAATTAATTCTTGTTATACTGGCTAATTCTATCATTTATTGACACTTGATCAAAGGTAGCAATACCATCTATACAAAGACTACAGAAAAAGTTGTTTCTCTAATGAGTTGGCAAGGCAGTGAAAAAACCCCGTGTTGTGATCCCTTTTCTTTTAACCAAGTTGCCCCAGATTTGTACTTCCAACTGGCTTCTTGCAAAAGAAAACCATCTTCTAAATCTGCTTTGGCCTTAGACCCTCTAACTCTCACCTCTTCTGCAAGAGATCCTTCCTCTTCTAAATGATCAAGAGCCTAGATCTTCTCTAATAAGGACTTCTTCCTCTCCACTATATTTCCAAATACCTCCTTGTTCCAACGTTTTAAATCCAATTTCAGCCGTTTTAGCTTATTAGCCAAAATAGAGCAAGGATTACTAAGGAACTGATTCGAATGCCAACATTGTTTCACCATGTCTACAAAACCCTTTGCTTTCAAGCACATGTTCTCAAATTTAAATGACCATGATCCTCTACACAGACCTCCACTATCAAGCAAAATAGGAAAATGATTTGATAAGGATCGAGGTAGACGAGGCTAGATTAGGTCTGGGAAATGCTCTTCCCAACCCGGAGAAATTAGAAATCAGTCAAAACAGGCCTGCTACAATTATAACACGCCGGAAACTGACAGAACACGCCACAAATAATTGAACCAAACTGAAACAATGACAGCAACCACTATACACTTCACCAGAGACACAAAACAACCACCAGTAAACACCAGACTTCGCCGGAGTAGCCATCGAGCACCGCAGAGACTGCCGGATATCACAAAACGACCACAAAGTACAACCCAACCTGCCACTGTGATACCGGGTTTGCCATTTACATCATGACCGACGATGACACACCTAACAGTGGAGATGACGACAATATCACACCATGGATGACGGTGATATCGACACCATCTACGCCCAATCACGATTCATGGGCATGAGGCCCAATTCTCAAATTTCCCTGATCAGTAGAGCAAAACAAAGAGAGGGAAGGTAGAGAAAAAAAATAATGAAGGGAGGAAGAAGCAAAGTGGGTAGAGAATAATCAGATGTCGTTTGTAGTTATAGCTTTGATACAATGTTGTAGGGTTTAGGGTTTGCATGAAAAGAAAAGAGAAGAAGAGGCTATATGTTTCTCACATAGCCCTCTCCCTTCATACTGCATATATATATATATATATATTTTTTTTTTTTGATAAGTATACTGCATATATATATATATGAAATTTATATATATTAACCCTGTACATTAATTCTATATACCCAGTACATTTATATGCAAAGACCAAAATACCCGTATGATATATTAACCCTAAGACGCTCTTCTAACAGCAAGAAATAAAGAGAGTGTCCACCACCTCTTCAATGCATTCCACTGTACATTAATCTCACATTAAAAAATACCACGCCAAGCTCTTGAGGCTGGCAAATCAGTCCAGTGAGTCCACCCTGTGAAAGATCCACCCCCCACAAGTACTGGATGATACCAGTTGTAATCTGCTCATTTTTGCTTCTTGAAAACACACGTCAAGCTTCCAATTTTCAACAAGTTGCTAATGTTGAACTTCATCCCTACATTGTAAGTACTCAAACATTCCAGCTAAGAATTTTCATATTCATAATGGGATAGAAGCCTTGCCACAATAATGAGAAGAGGGCTGAGGGTTAGGTAGGTTCCTCTTGGAGTCATAGTTCATTGAGCTAGTCAAATTAAGAAGTTCCATAACACCTTTGGAAACCCGACATTCCTCTTATACCCTTGTGACTGGATTCAATAGTGGAGAACAAGTATAAAACCTCCTATTCATATCCTTCATATGAAACCCCCAAGAATTTTTCTAGCCCATACATACGTCTCTTGACCCATTTTGAGCTCTTACTAAGTTTTGCCAACCCCATTTCTTCTTGCCTTCCGAGATAAGAATAAATTCCCTCCAACCACCATAGTTGAACTCTTCAATTTCAATAAACCTCCCATGCGGGTTACTACACCATCGGCCCAGGATGGTGCTCTAATCATCTTTGACCTTCTGCATGAATCTTTGACTGGTTTCCAGCCTAGCTGCCCGTCAACCATCGAGAGCAACCAAAGAGCTCCATCTCTTCCCAAAACGAAGGTAACTATACCCTGTTCCATTATACTTAGGGTCCAATTGGAATTGCGATTTCAATAAGTGCAATTTAAAAAATTGTGTTTTTAAAATTGCTACTTTTTAAAATCGCATAAGTGTTTGGTAAAACATGTTAAAAAGTTTTTTTTTATCAAATATTTGTTATGCAAAACCGTGATTTTGGTTTAAATTTGCGATTTTTCAAATAAGCACCCCTTAGTGCTTATAGAAATCACTTTTTTTTTTCTTATTTTAAATTAAATGTTTTTTTAAATCATAATGCCAAACACCTTACATTTTGCAATATCTTTTAAAAACACATATTATTCTTATGAAATTACAATCCCAAACGCACCCTTAATCTCAAGGACTTATTCAATGGCTCGATAATGAATTCGAAGAATTTTGATTCTACCAACAAAATAAACCCTCCCCAAGGGCCTTAAAAGCACTAGAAAACTCAACGAGATAGAAACCTTGCAACAATCTCCTAGAACAACGTAGAAAACAACTTCCCATATATCCATGAAACCAACCAAGTCCTAGAGAAGCTAAAAAAAATAGAGAACCAACTCACCAGCACTGAGAAGTGGTGGACGCCACCTAGAGAGAGAGAGAGAGAGAGATGGAGCACAGCACAACAAGCAATATCTATGAGGAGTGATGATAAAATGAAGGATCCATATTAATTGTTGATGGAAGAATGAAACAAGAGAGCACATAAATAATCAGTAAACATAAACTAATCCTTTTAAAGAGGCTCTAGCAGGAACTTACGATCATTCAAGAGTTGAGAAGCATCACTGCTACAACACCCCTCTAAAGCAATCAATCTTGAACGCGGGTTTACATTCAGAAGATTGCTGCTCACTGAATCACCATGATCTATAATGGGCACATTTCTAGGAGCAGCAACTTGATTCTTCTCTACATCATTCCCGTAAAGATGGTTTGCTCGATCAAACCGATCTGCAACATTTAATGAAATCAAATCAACATATAAAGTTTGTGTCAGCAGATGTGCAAATTGAGCTTCCTAACCGAATGCAGCAATAAATGTCCCATTTCTTAAGTCTCCCTCTAACATAGATGAAAAGAAACCTATAAGTTTATATCCATAAAAATACATACATAAGTTCATTGAGATGCCAGCTTAACTACTACATGCATGAATTTTCCAACTTCTTCTTGAAGCAAAGAGAGCTCAATCAAAAACAAAATATAAGATTCAGATCAATTAAGTGCATACCTAAACTGCAATTGTACCTATAGAGCATTGCACCAAAACCCTACACCTAAAGCTAGTTTTCTTACCGAAACTTTTAGCAACAAAATAATTAAAGCAAGCTAAATTAATTATCAGAATAAACAAACTAAAAAAGATAACAGAGAGATAAGAGCATGTTTTTCTGTCCCGTTAAGTTTCATTTTTCTTTTTACAGGATTTTGTGTAATACAAGTTTTGAATCAATATGACAAAATCAAACAAATAATCTGTCATTACCATTTGTAGGGGCTCTTTTTTTTTTTTTTTGATAAATAAAACAAAGATAGATGAATAAGAAAAAGAACGGAAGTGATCGCAGTGGGTGACTCTTATTACTTGTTCCTTTTCACCTGTTCTCGTGGGGAAAGGAAATGCCACTTAAGCTAGAGCTTATTGATTTTCCTCTATATCTTCCAATGCTGTATTCTAGCTTAACCAGTATTCCAGCCTCCAAATACAACCCAAAACCTACTTTTATTCACTTGTCTCATCCAAACATTGTCTATTGATTCTGCCTCAAAGATGCTTATTTTCCTAGAGTTTTGGAGCTGAAGCAGAAGATCCTGTTCCAGTTTCAGTTTGAAACCTTCTGTCTTATGTATTTTTATTACTATGAATAGCTCTCCTTAGGACACATATAAGCTCTAAACCATTTGGCATCAGTTTGGTGTCAGAGCTGAGTTTCAAAACAATGTTTCTGCATCTTAGGAGATCCTACATGCCTAGAATCACGTATTAGGAGGACGTCATGATTCTTCTTAAAGATAAAAATTCTTCAAGACTGTCTTTATGATGAGATGGTGACTTTCCAACAAGATATTGGCGGAGGTCAGCCCCTCAAGTGCATACGAGGAAGAAGACAAGATTTTTTTTAAAAAAAAAAAACAGTTTAAACCTTGGATTTGCAAGAAATTCAAATTTTTAAGTTTAGAGGTATTTTGGTAAGCTGCAACTTGGTTTGCTGTCAAAATTGTTATATTCTTGTTAGGTTTCCTTTTCCTTACTTGACTCTACACTTTTGCTTGGGGGATTTAATTACAACTCTTGGTCATTTTAGTGGGTCTTGATTGGTCGAAGTCTTAGCTTGGCCTGCCTATCAAGTTCCCTTGGCCAACAAGTTTACTTGGTCACCAAGCTCTTGTCTTCTATGAATATAATGTACCAAAGATACTGATGGATGAATAAAGAATATAAGAAACTGGTCGCTTTTCTCAATATGTAAGGCATCTCTATTATGGGTGTGATGCCCTAGGAATGATGCTTAGGGAGACTAGTATGATGCTAGGATCTTTTTTTTTCCTGTGTTTTTTATGTTTATCTGCTGCATTCAAGCTCTAAGCCAGTATTCTAGTTTCTAAAATCAACCTATATAATACTTCACCTACATATCCTAGTATCCTAAACTTTGTCCGTTACATCTGCCTCAAACATCCGTATATTCCTTGTGGTATTGATACTTAGAGACCCTAGTATGGTGCCAGGATCTTAAGTCTTCTTTTTCTGTCTTTTTACTTCTTCCTGCAGCATTAAAGCGCTAAACCAGTATTTTAGCCTCTATAAACAGCCTATATAATACTTTACCCACATATCTTGGAATTCTATCCTTGTTTCTTACACCTGACTTAGAGATCCTTATATCCCTTATGTTTCAGAGCTGAAACAAATGATTCTGCTCCATTTTTTGGTGGCAGACCTCCTGTCTTCTGTCTGTTTAGTTTCAGATCTACCAATCTCTAGATCTATCATAGATCTCTTTAGGATGGATCTAAGCTCTGATTCCTACAGCTTTGGCTCTATTTCAAATGACCTCTAGCTGCAATGACGCCTTGTCTCCTTGTAAGAACAAGGTGAAAGGAAAATTTGTGTATACAAAACCAACCAGGTACGCGTTACACTTGCTAATCAAAATTTCAATAATAGTAATAAATAAATAAATAAATAAAAATATCCCATCAGTGTGCAATATCCGACTCGTACCCAAAGACTATTGCACACTCCAATGCCAACAGATCTATGAAGAAAGAGGTTGATAGAATGCATTGAACTAAATATAAATTTCCTGCGACATGCATACACTGACAATACATTCCATAATTAGTCTAATTAGCGGTGGATACTTATCAAAAAAAAAGAAAATTCAACTATATCAAAATCCTTGACAATATCCCAAGGTCATTCAGTTCATGAAATAATCAATGGAGAAATACAAAACAAAAATAAATATCATTATCCTTACTAAACTAGAAGCATGGTGGTTTCAGGAAAAAGGGGGGTGGGGAGATTGTAACTCAAAATTTCTTCAGACTTGAGAGCAAGCAGATCAATTCAAAGTGGAAGTTAGATACACACTCAGCCTTGAAACCCCAGAACAGTGTATGCACATGGAGCATACAGTATACTTAAATGATGAAAAATTACAATATTACACAAAGAAAAATATATTACACACATATATATGTATTAAGAGCCTCTACCAATTCCTAGGGTTGTCTACCATGCATAATTCTTCAAATCCTGGCTTTCGTTTTCAAATTAATTCGTTGTGATTTTGTCACATTGCATTTCTCACTGTTAAACTGCAATAAAATATGGTAAATACTAAAGCTATAAATGCTGCATTGGTAAAAATGGTATATTGAAAACAATAGTTGAGATTTAAAGAATTTTACGTGATAATAACATAAAAATTGTAGAGCATCATAATCCCATAAAATAATTTTAATCATGGGTAGTATTATCTAGTCGTGAAGTTGCATAACTTGTGGTTCCCAAACCCTAACGAACGAACTAGTTTGAAAATAATATCAATCATGGGTATTATATGTAGTTGTTAAGTTACAAAATTTGTGGTTCCCAAACCCCAATTAACGAAACAATTCATAAGATTATATTAAATACTACATGAAAATAAAAATTAAATAATTTTTTTTAAAAAAAAAAGGCATAAATTGGGAATATGAAAAAGAAGAAACAGTGAGACCTGAGGACTTGCGACGGTGGAGACGATTCCTGCGATGAAACATTTTTACGGAGTTGCATTATTTTTAAAAAAAATATGATTATGGTAGTAATAATACACAGTCATAGATAGAGAGATAGATAGATACCTTTGATTGGGAGGAGCATAGCGCTTGATGGGTGCATCCGATGCTGGTAGTGTAGGTGTGGGGTTTTCCAGCATCTCTCCCTCTCCGTCTCTCCCTCTCTCTCTCTCTGTGATGAGTGATCAGTCGGGACTCAACAAGTCACGGCCCAAGCCCCAAGAGACGGAGGGAGAGAGAGAGACGCAGACAAGACAACAGAAGAGGAGGGATTTTTTTTTTTTTTTTTCTTTTTTGCAAGTACAGAGGAGGAAAGTTGGTAACCGGCATTGCCCCCATTCCTTTTTATCCCACAAATGGGTCGGGTCACGGCTGCATTGTCAATTGACTCAATTCTTTTATTTTTAAGTCAACTCAATATTATTAAATTTATGGCATTTTTATACATCGAATCAAAAATGGTGGTACATTATACTTGAAAATTGAGTATACAAGGATAGGTGGTTAGCGGTTATTAACTGATTTTTCTTATCTCTAAAATCGCTAACCACCTCAGCATAGATTGTTAGCATTTTTTTATAGCCACCTATCAAAGTGATTATGCAGTTAACAATTGTATGCAATTAGCGATTGTGGGGTGATTATAACCACCCCGTTTATACACCCGATTGTGGGGTGACATAAGTTCCATAATATGAAAATTTACAATTTGTTTAAAATTGTAGTATGTAATCCCGAATCAACACTCAACTTGCAATATTTCCCAAAACACAAATAAATGGCTTGTCATGTACCATTTTTGTCTCGTAAAAAACAAAAATAATCATAATAATAAGACAAAAATACCCTATAAATTCCAAAAATTATTAATATAAATATATATATATATATATATATATATATATTGGCATGGGTGGTTTGACCCCTCCCTATTTGGCCAAGGCCACCCTCTCATCTAACCTCTTATTAAAAAATAACATTTTTTTAATTTAATTTTATTTATTATTGGTATTTTTGTCATTTAGGGTACATTATAAATTCTTTGTAGTATGATACAATCATTCTATTTGGAAGGACGTTGCAAATAATGTCCTATGGATGTCTATTAGTGGCAAGGAGAAAAAAATAATAATTAAGGTTTGGATGTCGCCTTTTGGCCATGAGAAGGAAAGGTAAATTTAGTAAAGAATATTTGGAGGGCATTGAGATCATTTTAGCGTTTAAAAGAGGATATAATAGTCCTATCGGATCAAATGGTGGCACATGATATGCACATGACACCTCCTGCCGTTAAGATTGACGGTTTTATTTAACGAAAGGACATTGATTTGATAGTTTTGGGGTTACATTGACATGATTGGACGTTATTTGAAAGAGACATTGGCAATATGGTAATAATTTGAAATGGGGTATATATACTTTACACATTAAATTTTTATTTTTTTATTTTTTTTTATATGTCCACACAAAGAAGGAAGAGAGGGGGTTTAAACTAGTAAACTCCCCTTTATAAGACGTGATTCACAGCCAATTGAACTACCCCTTAAAGACAAAATCATATAATTCTCATATGCTAATTAAAGAATCACGTCATTCTTACTTACTAAGAGACACATAAAAATTTTATATATTATACATAAACTTTTATTTAGTCTAATTTAAAAGAAATTTCTGTCCAAGAGTAATGGGATGATCAAACAACCCACAATGATGGGGTGATAGATTCTGTCTATTTCAAATGAATGGACAATATCATTTAGTAAAATGAGGGGTAATATTGTAAATTTAGTCCTTCAATTTTAATGTTAAGACAATATTACCCCTCATTTTACACTAAATGGATATTGTCCATTTCATTTGAAATGGACAGGATCCTGTTCCCTGGTGGACTACGTAAATTCGAAATAATTTAAGGGAGAAGATTAAAATGTAAAACACAAGTGTAGAGTGTTTAAATTTTTGTGGAATTCAGCTACTAGCCCTTGCCACATAAGTTTTACTTCGTAAAATATTAATGAGATGTTTGTATGGTGTGTAGCATTACACTAAATAAAAATGTTTGAATAAGGTTGAGGTTTGAATATAATGTGTCATATTAGAAATGAACTAAACATCCCCAAACCCCAAAAGTTGGAAATTTTCAAACATTATTTTTCACATGTTTGGTAAAAAATTCTAAAAGTATTTGTTTACTTTAAAAATCATTAAAACGCACTTTTGACAAAAATTAAAATGAAACTTTTGTTAAAAAAACTATTTTTGACTTAGGGCATGCTTAGGTGCGTGTTTGAGGAGCCTAAAAGTGCGTTTAACACTCAAAAAATTAATTTGAAAAAAAAAGGTACTCATTTTATTAAAAAAAAAACAAAAATAAAGTAGTTTTAAAAATAGCCAAAACACACTTTTGGTAAAAGCCAAAAATCACTTTTTGACATAAAAGTTATATTTGTCAAATGCAATTTTAAAAGTTATATTTCTCGAATACAATTTCAAACATAATCTTAGTGAAAGGGCTTAAAACACAAAGTATTGTATCATTTTCTTGATTTTATTACGAGTAATGCTATACATCAATTTCTATCTATTTTTTAATTCATTTTTGTACCATTGCTAATAAGTTGTTAGAAATGGGTTTGGGCCTAAGTCAACCCAAAAACTAGATCAAGAATTGAGGTTTACCCTCAACCTTATAAATGACCCATCTCCTTAATACTTAAGTAATGTGAGACTTCCAACACGCCCCCTCACGTGTGGCGGGAGGACATCCAAGCCAACACGTGCAACAAATGGGTGACGATAGACCACAGCTAATTGGGCCTGGCTCTGATACCATGTTAGAAATGAGTTTGGGTCTAATTCAACCCAAAAGCTAGCTCAAGAGTTGAGGTTTACCCTTAATCTTATAAATGGTCCATTTCTTAATACGTAAACAAAGTGGGACTTCCAACATAAGTCATTGGACCAATCATTATATATATATATATATATATATATATAAACGACTAATTAACAGTATCGTATCTACAAAATAAGATAAAAGTACGAAACATTTATCCTTTAAACCACAACCAATAGCTCAAGTCAAGATACAACTCAATCTTCAGCAGGAGATAATACAACATTTGAGTTTGACAATAGTTCTAATTAGCCTATAAATGTGTTTTGAATGCTGTAAATCATTAACTTTTTGCGCTCAAATCGTAGGCAAAAGAGCAAACATATTAATGAAAGAGGTTTGCTAGGGTTCTCCTCGTAATGTTCTCTGTGTTCTCAGCCTTATGTATAATTTAATAATAAAAATAAAATCAGGACCGTTTTTTGCTAATGATTAATTTTATGAGTTAATAGTTAGGTTCTAATGCTTTAAAACTTGTTTTTTGATTCAAAATTAAATCTAAGGGTAGAAGGTTAACCCTTTAGGGATGATATCATCTAAAATGAATTTGATCATCCTAAATTTGATGCTAATGCCTCAATTTTGTTGCTAATGCCTCACAAATTTGTTGCTAATGCCTCAAATTTAATGCTAATGCCTAAAAAAACCGGTAGTGGAGACAACTACAATTTTATTTTTTCTTAAATCATGTATTATGTAAAACTGGAAGAACATCAGGAGAACCTACGGGGAGAACCCCTAGCATTTTCCTTAATGAAATGGAAAAGAGCTGGTCATTTATTTTTAAAATATAAAATTATAAAAAAAAAAAAAAGTAAAATGACAATTTTATCTTTATTAAAACAAGGAATCGACTACTCTCCAATTCGAAACAGAGAAGAGCCCCCGTCTTTTATTTCAGAATGGTAAAATTGTAAAAATAAAAAATAAAAATAGAGAAATGACGACTTTATCCTTCTTAAAGTAAGGAGCCGGCTACTCTTGGTAAGAACCTCTCATGATATCTTAATGTAAATTCAAAAACATATTCAACATAATATATATATATATATATATATATATATATATATATATATATATAACAACCATTTATGGTAGAGCTCTCACAATGTTCAAGAGATACTAAAATAGCCCATCAAATTATCAAAGTGTGTCAAAAAGGTAAAATATATATATTTTATATTTTTACAATACCCCTATTCTTATAAAAGCTAAATAAAACAAAAAAGTAAAAAAAAAAATTACAATTGAGTAACAAAATAAAAAAATTACAATTGAGTAATTGCCACTATCAAATAAAAGCTCCAAAATAACCAAAAATGCTATTAGTGAATTTGTATACAACGTCTGATTTGGAGGATTATTTGTTATATCATTTGCGTTGACAGGATCTGGTATATTCTTTTGTTGGACTTGGTCAATGGAAGTTAATGAAGTCAATGTCAATTATTTGTTTATATTTTTAGAAAACCTTGATTTTATATTTGGATTTTATCCAATATGGACCAAATTAAGCAAATGACCACCCCATTTATTTATTTATTTTTGTATAAAATGCACTTTACCTCTAAAAGTTTGACCCTATTTTTCAATTTGAACTTTAATATTTAAAAATTTATAATATACCCTCACAAAGTTATAAAATTATGCAATTCACCCAATTTCTTCTTCTTAGACAGAAAGTCAAACACGTGCCATGCACATTATACTTTTTTTTTCCAAATCTTCACATTTTGCCCTTCATTTTTTTTTTTTTTGTTATTTTAAAAATGGGAGTAGCCATGACCACCCCCATTTGGCCCCTTGGGGGTGGCTGGCCAAACCCAATTTTTTTAAAAAAATTTAAAAAATTAGGGGCAAAATAGAAAGATTTGGAAAACATTATCACGTGTGTGGCACATGTTCAATTTTTCGTCTGAAGAGACAAAATTGGGTAACAAAGTGGTTGAATTGCAAAATTTTATAACTTTGTGAGATTACATTGTAAATTTTTAAACATTAGAGTTTAAATTAAAAAAATATGTCAAACTTCGTGAAGGTAAAATGTATTTTCTCTTTTATTTTTCATTTGTATTCCTTGTCTCATATGCCTTTTACTAGAAAAATGTGGTGTGTATTTGACAAATCATTTTTATTTTTAGTGTTTTTGGAATAGATACAAGATCATGTGATATAATTATATAAACGAGAAAAAGAAAAATTTGAATTTGTTGTGAGAGAAAATTGAAGGACTTTTTTTTTAATAAAAAAACTGACTTATTTTTTAAAGGAAAGTAAGAATTGACTATTGTCATATAACGAGAGAGACAAGTGCAAAAGGTTGTTTGGTAGTATCAACAAAATAGTTTGACTTTTTTATTTTTTAAGTGAAAAAGGAAACGAAAAAGTGCGGTTTGCCAAACGGACTCCTTTCTTCGAACATTTGAATTACAGTGAAATGATTTAATTTAATGTTTTTTTTTTAAAAAAATCAAGGGCAGAATAGGAGGATTAATGTATACAAATTGCTGAAATATAATTATGCACATAATAAAGAATGAATGATGAAACTTTGTGAATTATAATTCAACAAAAACCTTCCCGTTTACCTCTAAAAGAAGTTAATAACTAATAAAATTATTTGATCCTTGAGATTAGAGGATGAAGAAGATTAATATGTTTTAAAAAATATTACCTATTTATTTTTGTTAACTATTAAAATTTGTTTTTTTAGCAAAAATGATAGGCTTGAGAGACTAATTGTCTGACCGTGATCATAATAGTATTTATTCACCAAGAGCTGTACAAAAAAGACATAGACGGTGAGAACCGTATTCATAAATTAATACGAATAAATTTTTTGTTCATCATTTTGAAATAAAAAAGAAAATAGAATAATTATATCAAATAAGTCCATTAATTAAATATTCTTATCAGTGATCTCCATGAGACGTGGTCCTAACCGATTGAACTATCTCTTGAAACTGGATAAAACTTATTAATTTAGGAAAAATGCTAAGGGTTCCTTCCGTAGTGTTCTCCTGACGTTCTCCTAATCTTACGTAAAACATGATTTAAGAAAAAATAAAATTGTGGTGGCCTCCATCACCGATTTTTTTAGGCATTAATACTAAATTTGAGGCATTAGCACCAAATTTGAGGTATTAACACCAAAATTGAAGCATTAACACTAAATTTAGGATGATCAAATATATTTTTGGTGATACCATTCTTAAAGGGTTAACCTTTCACTCTTAGGTTTTAGTTTTGAATCAAAAAACAAGTTTTAAAACATTAGAATTTAAATATTAACTCATAAAAATTAATTTGTTGACAAAAAAACTGTATTACAATTTTATTTTTTATTAAATTATGTTTAATATAAGACTGAAAGAATGTCAAGAGAACACTACGAGTAGAACCTAGCAAACTCCTTAATTTAGTGGTATTTTTACAAAATTAAATGAAAAGTTTTGAGATATTTTTGGTGGAAAAGGCAATCCTGGTTTATGGGCTTTGAAAATTAGCGAGATCCAAACGGGGCCTCTTCTTTTTATTAATTGCTTCTCTTCTCTCTTTCTCTCTCTCTCTCTCTCGCTCTCCGTTTCTCTACCTCACCCGATCTCACTGTGTCTCTCTCTACTCCCTTGACCGGAAGTCCCACTCACGGTGCCGGCCGTCGCTTCCAGCTACCGGAAACCTCGTTCCGGCCATATTCTCCGGTCAGCTCACCGGAAAATTGTAGGCTTTGCATCCATTGGAAACCCAGGTGAAAGTTTTAGCTTTCTTTAGTTTCTTGATTTTGAGTGCTTGGGCTATGACTATGCTTTATTTATATGAGAAACCCAAGGAGATTTTTGTGAAAATGGCTGAAAGTTTCAGGGGATGTGAAGAGATTGGTAGGGCTGAAAGTCACAGTTTGCAATTTGCGTTTTTTGATTTTGGAGTTATTGTATGTTGAACTGTTTTGGGGTTTTTCTTTTGACGAAAAGAATGTTTAATTTGATAATGGACCCATTGATTATGAGGTTGGTTTTCATGGGTTTGTCATGATTTGGAAACTTGTAAACCTTGTTGTAGGGTTTAATTCAATTCAATTCAATTATAGGCTCTAAATGACGTTAATCAGATTGTATATTGGGATGGATTAAGCTGGAACTTGGGTTAAGTAAAGTTTATGTCCAGTCTTGGAAAAGCTATCCATGACCGAGTTTCTGAATAGGTTAAATTTGGATTTTCTGTCCAAACTCATGGTACTCGGGGATTGTTAATTAAATGATACTTAATTACTTTTTGATGAATGATAATTTATTGATAGAAAAAAGCAAAGCCCTTGTACATGAGAAGTGTATTAAATGATGCTTATGGAAACTGGTTTTGCAATTTTAGGGTTGATATGAGCCTACTTGAAAAGTTTGAAGGCTCGATTAGGTTTGTATGCAATACTGGGAAATTTATCTATTGATGCATTTGTGTAGCTCAGATATTATAGTTTTTGGTATGCTTCGAGTGGAATTTGGGGACTGCCCTGTCATGGTATAGGGGCTGCCGGGACCATTTGGAATGCTTTAGCCCTTAATTATGGACATTGGTCCCTACATGAGTTATTGTGTTCTCATTTCTGGTGCTCTATCCTTGTTTTGCTTCCCATTTTTGTAACTCTACACTTTATGAAAAGACATGCAATTGTTGAGATTACCACTAAGATTTGAAATCCAAGTAAAACTAGTTATTAATTGATGGAACAACAGTGTATGTCAATGCAAATCTTGTGTTGTTACTAGCCAATCGAGTGAGCCAGAAACCTCTTGTTGAAATTGGGTTTAGTTTTTTTTATTTCTTTCGGTTTGCTTAGAATATTATGGAAACCAAGCCTTAGATTTATGAAATGAGGTAAGCAAAATGTCACCTATTACTGAATCTATTGGGAGCCTGTATAGAAGCAAATGATTTGATATGTCACAAGCCTGACATGGGTGGAAATATCACTACTGCAAAAGGCTTAAATAGTCAACAAGTTCCCTTATTTTCAGCTTAAGAAGTTAGGGTTATGATGAGTAGTATCCAACATGGGATGGATCCCCTTCATTGGCTTATAGTATTGTCTTTTGAATCTTTTTCACTAGTTCTTTGTTGATTCTGAAACCCATGCGGCACCAGTGCTAGCACCAAGCCACCGAGTGTTTTCTCTATTGTGTTTATGCTTGTGTTTTTGTAAAATTGCAGGTTGTTTTAATATATATACTGCCTCACCCTCCCCCCCACCCCCCACCCACACACACACACACAAAAAAAGGTAAAAAGGTCCACCAAAAGAAAAGTCAAACAAGGTTTAGATATTGAGATATCACAGAGAAATGAAAATGAGAATTGAAAACTACTCACTTGGTTTCCTTGTTTTATGGAATTAAAACAATATATTTAGTTGCTCATCATGACAGAAAAGAAACAGAAAAAGAAAATTAATAGAATTTGTTGCATTGGAATTTTTGTAACTTTTAGGATGTTTTAATCAATATAGACAATGGTGATGGATGCCCTCAAGGTACTAGATCCATAATTGCCTAAGGTGTTAGGCAGCTAAGGGGTGCTTCCCCAAGTAAAGCATTGCTCCAATATCCAAATTAGTTTATACACAGGAAATTAAGTTCAAAGGGACTATATCCATAATCGCCTAAGGTGCTAGGCAGCTAAGAGGTGCTTGTCAAGTAAAGCATTGCTCCAATATCCCAACTAGCTGATATGCTAGAAATTTTAAGTACAATATAAGCTCATGAACTTGAACATGAAATAAATATTTATCATCATTATTACCATTATCCTCACTCTGCACTGAGGGATCTTCAATCTCCAACTTTTGTATTGCAATGAACAAAAAATAATATTGAGAACCTTATGAAGGAGAGGAAGAGTTTGATAACTAGTGAGCTGGAACAATCCTTATTGCAAGAGGAGATCAATTGGAGACAAAAGTCTAGGATCCTTTGGCTTAAGGAGGGTGATCATTGCACTAAGTTCTTCCATCGGGTTGCTAACTCTAATAAGAGATCTAACTCTATTGAGTCTTTGTCTGTTAATGGTTTAGTGTCATCCAATGAAGTTGTTATCTGGAACCATGTTGTTCAAATCTACGAATCCTTGTTTTCGGAACAATGCAATTGGAGGCCGAGATTGGATAACCTTGCCTTTGATTCCTTGGATGCGGATGAGGCTTCTCGTCTTGAGCTCCCTTTTGAAGAGAGGGAGGTTTATGAGGTGGTCAAGGGTATGAATAGAGATAGGCTCCAGGTCCGGATTGTTTCTCTATGGCTTTCTTCCAAGATTGCTGGGAAGTGATTACAGATGATATTATGGGAGTTTTCCTTGACTTCCATGCCCATGGAAAGTTTGAAAAAAGTCTTTATGCCACCTTTTTATCCCTTATCCCTAAGAAGTATGGGGCTTCGGATATCTAGGACTACTGCCCTATTAGTCTTGTGTATGGACTCTACAAGATTATTGCTAAAGTTCTTGCCAAATGAGGAAGATTATGGCGAAGATCATCTCAAAGCCTCAATCTGCCTTTGTTAAAGGTAGGCAAATTTTGGACTTGGTTCTTATAGCTAATGAATGTTTGGATAGTCGTATCAAGTCTAGTGATCTAGGGGTGCTTTGTAAACTAGATATGGAGAGGCTTGCGATCACATCAATCGGGAGTTCTTGTTGTATTTGTTAAGAAGATGTGGCTTTGGGGAGAAATGGTGTTCTTGGATGGCTCATTGTATTTCGTCGGTGTGGTTTTCTGTCTTGATTAATGGCTTGCTTGCCGGTTTCTTTGGGAGCTCTTGAGGGGTTAAGCAAGGAGATCCTTTGTCCCCTTTTATGTTCGTCATTGTTATGGAGGCCTTTGGCATGATGATTTTGGCTTCTATTCATCATGGTTCTCTCACCGGCTTTTTAGTGGAGTTTAGGCCCTCTAAGACGATCAACATTTCTCACTTTCTCTTTGTAGATGACACCCTGGTTCTCTGTGGGGCAAATTATGATAATATTTGTTCCTTGAGATTGCTTCTCATTTGCTTTGAAGCGGTTTCTGGGTTAAAGGTGAACATGGCTAAATCGGTGTTGGTTCCTGTGGGCAATGTGGATAATGCTGTTGAGCTGTCTGGTTTATTAGGTTGTGAGACGTCTTCTCTTCCTTTGAAGTGCCTTGGTCTACCCCTTGGGGCTCACTTTAAGACCAAGTTCTCTTGGGATGGCATTGTGGAGAAGATGGAACATCGTATGGCTAGTTGGAAAAGAATGTATTTGTCCAAGAGCGGAAGGATTACCCTCGTTAAAAGCACTCTTTCTAACTTACCTACATATTTCTTGTCTCTTTTTCCCATTCCAGCTACAGTGGCGAATCGAATAGAGAAATTGCAGCGAGATTTCCTATGGGGTGGATTAGGCGAAGAATTTAAATATCACCTTGTAAGTTGGTCTAAAGTTTGCTCTCCTATCTTGGAAGGAGGTCTTGGGATTCGCAATTTGAGATTGTATAATCAAGCCTTGTTAGGGAAATGGTTGTGACGTTATGCAAACGAAAGAGTGGCTTGGTCGAAAGCTGTTGTGGACGCCAAATATGGTTGTAGTTGGGGTGGGTGGTGCTTAGTGGATTCCCTAGGGTCATATGGGGTGGGGCTTTGGAAGTACATTAGAAGGGGGTGGAGGATTTTCTCGAGTCACACTAGATTTGACCCGGGTGATGGAACGAGAATCAAATTTTGGGACGATGTGGTGTGGAGAGGTATGCCTCAAGACAGTCTTCCTAGTGTTGTATAATATTGCCTTGGTGAAGGAAGCGTCTGTGACCACCAATATGGACTTGTCTGGTGGCACCATTCATTGGAACATTATCTTTATCCGCTTGGTCCATGACTAGGAAGTGGAAATGTTGGCTTCTTTTTATTATCTATTGTATTCCTTCAAAGGAAGGAGAGGTGGAATGGACAAACTTTGGTGGATTGCGTCCTGCAAAGGGATCTTTGACGTAATTTTTACTAGATTCTAGCACACAAAGACAATCCCTCTTTTCCTTGGAAGAGTATTTGGTGGACCAAGGCTTCTTTAAAAGTGGCATTCTTTGTATGGTTGGCAGCTTTGAGGAAAATTCTTACTATAGACAATCTCAGTAAAAGACAACTTATTGTGGTTAATCGGTGTTGTCTATGCAAGCTCAATGGAGAATCTGTCGACCATCTCCTTCTCCATTGTGAGGTTGTTTGTTCATTATGGAACACTGTATTTAGACGTTTTGGTCTTTCCTGAGTTATGCCTAACAGTGTGAAGGATTTGTTTGCATGTTGGTGGTTGGGGGGCAACTCTTTGAGTGCGGTCGTTTGGAAGATGGTGCCCCTATGCAACATGTGGTGTCTATGGAGGGAAAGAAATGATAGGAGCTTTGAGAATCTAGAGAGGACCTTAGAGGAGCTCAAATCTTTCTTCTTTTTTTCCCGCTTTACTTGGACAGCTGCTTATTTAGCTCCTTTAATTTTAGTTTTTCTGATTTTCTTGTTTTCTTTTCGCTTTCTTCCTAGGCGTTCTCTTGTATACTTCTTGTGTACTAGGGTTGCGCCCCTTTGCGCTTTTGATATACAACATTACTTATAAAAAAAAATGATTTGTAGTATACATTTTTATTATTGAAACCCATATGTGACACAAAGAATTACAATATCTGTTGACCGAGAGCACATATTATTGATGAGACGGTCTTAAAATATGTGGGTCTTATTTGTTTTTGTTTGAGGAAAGAGGTTACTAGGTTATCTCTAGAATAGAATGGTATAAGTTTAAGTGGAGGGTAGAACTGCTTGAATCAATACCTTTAACAATAGAGCTGTTGTTTTGATGAGATGCTTGTTCTAGCACCTATCGCCTGAACCACAACGCTGAATTTGGTGCAGAAGGCGAGTGTAGAGTGCCCTATTGAAGTTGGCCCACCTCATCGAAGCACCTAGGTAAGTACTGGGCTTACTTTTATGTTGGCTTAGAAAACTATGTAATGACATGATGTGAAATGATGGATATTTGTAAGAAACTGTCAAACATGGTTTTTAACAAAGTAGTATCAAACAGTGAAGTCTATATTGATTTCTGAATATGTTGATGACAGGTGAACATCTAATAGTACTTGAAGTAATAAGTGACTTTGGGCACATACATAGAGAATCTCATGTCTAACACACGATAAAGCTAACTGTTTGAGTTTCTTTATCTTGCAATTTAGACCAATTTATATATATTTGCTTAATTCTGTTATAATAGTGTAGATATCCATGTATGTCCTTTCTTCACTTTCTAGAATTGAGATTTATCAATTTTTATGGTGGTGGAAACTGCAGTTGATAATGGTACACTGTTTTATGAAACAATGACACATGGATCCTGACGGCAAGAAGTTTGGAAGAGGTAAAAAGTTATACAATATGCTTCTTTTGCTGTGCGTCTCCCTGTGTCTATTTTTCCTTGCAGCAATTGTTTGGCTGTTTCTGGATTTGCTAGTTTGTTAATGTTGTCTTGCATAGAGTAAAACGTTCTGTAGGTGGAGCATAATGTGGATTATGTGATGATTTTTTTCCTGCAAGTTAAGCAAACGTTATGTAGGTGGAGCATCCAATGCGGATATGTTGTGATTATTTTCCTATACAAGACCTCTTATGTGATACTGAGCCTAGTGTTGGACTATACATTTAATTTAGGTATTATATGGTTTCTCATATAAGTTGCCGCTCTTTGCAGAATTAGTGATGTTATTTCTTATTTCGAACTTCCCACTGTGGGATACTCTCTAACAGACAATATCAGTCTGGTTGTTCTGCATCAGTATTTCCGATACACAGCAATATAGAGATACTCTACATTATTTTTATAAAATCTTCCCAATCTGAGGGCAACCGATATGTCAGTAGTGTTGTGGACTGATATCATTATGCATTGGATGCTGTATCCCAATGCTTGATATCATTATTTATTTACATGTTAAGGAAATTATGTTTTTTTATATATGATGGCAAATTCTAGATGAATTGTTCTATTATTTGAAAATTATATCCAAATATTTTTGTGCATTTGGTTTTAAAGTGCAAGAGGATTGAAACTGAAGATACTAGATAAAAAGTTAGTGCTGCCTGGGAATCCTGTAAATAGTTGGAATGGTTCAGGGGTTGGATTTATTTTCCTCTTTAACATGGACGGAAAAGTTTTGAATGACCATGTGCTGGAAAGTTTTCATATAAGATGGTTTGAACCATCTACTCGTGCTTTGAAGCTGTATATACCTTGCCTTTGAGCAGACTTCGTAATTTTAATACATCCTAATTTCCTTATCTTATGGGAACATTTGATTGATGTCATATGATCTAATTCTTTTTCCAGTTGCTTTTCGCCTTTCTAACTTTCTTGGCCCTTTGTGCTTCTTATTTTTTGCATTGTACCCCGTACCCCCAAATTGTTTTGGTCAATGACTGTCCTACTTGTACTTTAGGACCAAGGGAACTGACTGGTGCTGTAGATCTCATAAGTCACTACAAGTTGTTGCCACATCATGATTTTTTCTGCAAGAGATCACTTCCTTTATCAATTTCAGACACACATTATCTTCACAATGTTGTTGGAGACACAGAAATCAGAAAAGGAGAAGGGATGCAATTGGATCAGCTTATTCAGAACATGTCCTATTCCAGAGATACTAATGTACGAATACAACCGTTTGACCTGGATATTCTAAGAGAATCCTTTCAATTAAGGGAAAGTGCTCCCGTTGAATTGCCCCTTGTAAGAAATCCAGTGCTTTGAAATCTTTATGTTGCTTTACGATAGTTTCTTATATTTGGATGAGAATCATTTTTTATATATATATATATATATGTGAGAATTCATGTTGTATGGATTGGTTGGTTCCCAGAGGTAATATGGTCCTGCAATGGGTTGCTTCTCTCTTTCTCTCTAATGCTCTTCTTATTTGTTTCTCTCTTTAGGCGGAGAAGGGTACCCCTACAGTTGCAGGGAGATCAAAAAGTGAGTCTAAGGACAAGGAGAGGAAGCATAAAAAGCACAAAGACAGAGATAAGGATAAGGATAAGGATAAGGATAAGGATAAGGATAAAGAGCATAAAAAGCACAAGCACCGTCATAAAGACCGAAGTAAAGATAAAGACAAGGAGAAAAAGAAGGATAGAAGTGGGCATCATGATTCTAGTGCTGATCACTCAAAGAAACACCATGAAAAGGTTGGCAAACTCTCTTATAACTATTTTGTCTTCTGAAGCACTTGGGAAGCTTTGAGAAAAAATGGGAATTTTGTGAAAATCCTGGATTGACATTCTGGTTGCCCTTTTTACGTGGCAAATGTATTCAATGAGTTTTCTTTAACTTTCAAATGGCATCTTCTTCTTGAACCATAGAAATTAAGCAATCGGCATTGGTGAGGTATAGACTGCTATTGTCCATCCAGTTTAAGGATAACCCTTTGGTTTGTAACAAATTTAATTTGTCATGTTTTTATTTATTTATTTACTTCTGTATATTTACCACTATCCTTACTAAACTATGGGATCCTTAGCAATGTCTCTAAAACTTTTTTTTAATTTTTTAATTTTTAATTTGAGATTAATTTGCAACACCCACAGTACCATCTAAGCAATATCAAAATTGAGAAATTAATGGGGTGGGATGTATTAATAAAAATTTTGGTAGATTTGTGTACCACACCTACTAATCTTTAAGTTTTGATACTAATTTGGATAATGAGGTGGACATTGTAAATTTATCCTGAATTAGGGGGTTGAAAGCAAAAATTTGTGGGTGGTGGAGCAGTGCAATTAACCCCCAAAGTTAGGATGGATATCTGTAATTGACTAGTGTAATTAAAATTTGCAACACATTCCTGTACATGAGTATGTTACTTGCTGTATTTCAGAAAAGGAAACATGATGGAGATGAAGATCTTAATGACATTCACCGACACAAAAAAAGTAAGGTAATACATAAACAAGAAGCATTAGCAATTTTGATGATTTTGTTTTATGTTTAATCCTAACTCATTGTTTCTCATGAATTGCATAAGCTTTCCCATGTTTTCTTCATCTATACTTGAGCTTTCTGTATTACTGCTAATTTCTTGCAGCATAAGAGCTCAAAAATTGATGAAATGGGTGCAATAAAAGTAGCCGGCTGAAAAGGTGGCATACAATACTTGAGTTCTTGTTCTCAAATGGTTGTTGTTAGAGTTTGGAGGGGTCTTGTGCTTAACGTTGTCAAATTGCTTGAGGTAAATGCCCTGCCATAGTACTTGATATTTCTTTGGACCAATCCTTATTTAGCAGCATACTTCACAATTATATACTTCATTTCCCGACAGTATAGACTACACCTCAAATTCATGTTTTTGGGTTCAAATGATATTTAAGGGAGCTTGCTTACTGTTAGAAGAGATATTAGGGTTTTGAGTCATTAGGGTTTCAGGGTAGTTTGGTCTTTATGTCTTTAGGGTTTAGCCTATATATTTGATTGTTTGTATTAGGTCAGAGAAGCTTGAATAATATTATGAGGCGGCAGCCTCTATCTCTTTTCCCCTCCTAAAAATTGTTACTTACAAACTTTGCCTTCTTTTTTTGGGAGAAGTAAATTGCTTCTAACCAGTCGGACTATTTTGGCTTATTTTCTCTCAAATCCATTGGTCGTCATCTTGAAGTTTTGTTTTTCTTTGAATAAAATTAGATTGTAATTTCTTATTTTTGTTTTGTTTTGTTCTTTTAGTTGGTGGCTGTGCATCATTTTGTTATTCTTGCTTTTGGTTTTCTTCAATGGTGTGCAGACTACTTGGGTTTTAATTACATCATATTTCCTTGTATCTTCTGCTTTTAGCAGCAATTGTAACCTTCTCTAGGTGGTAGACCAAACTTTTAGGAGTTATCATTGTGTGTCTATTACAGTCATTATGGCTTCTCAGGGCACTTGAGTTACATTGTGTTTTTATTTTATGCAGTGTAGCTTCTGGTGACTAAAGATTGTGAAGGTGATTTGTCTGGGTAGGAGGTTTGATTCAAGGTAAAAATTGCTAAGTGAACTCTTTTGTATCATAACAATGGTCTAATATAGTTGTTAGTAATGTGCAAGACTCTGATACTTTGTTTCCCACTTTCGATAGCACATTGATTTTCTCAGCATGTACCCATTATTTTAATCTTTCTCCTGTTTAGAGTTTTAGAGATTAAGCCAATGATTAGCTTGAATTAGATTTTCTAGCTTTAACATTAGGAAGAAGAGCAGATTGAGAAAGGGGATTGTGTATATTGGTTCTATTTTCTATTTTCCTTCTGTTGTAGCAATGACTAGCTTCTATGGTTATCCAAAATGATTGTAGGTACTAGTACCATGTTCTCACACGAATCCCCAATTCATTTATAGGCTATTCTCTGTACACAGTACAGTAATGATTGGCTTACTGAGGGAATTATTATTGCTGTTGGTTGATATTTTGAGGTCAAGAATGATTTTTGTTGTCTTACTTTTTGCTTCATTCTTTGCTACTGACGGGGCCATGTCAGTTCTGTCGTAGCATTTTTGCTTATAATGATGAGTCTATGAGTGGCAATTATCACTACAATATAGAGATCTCCAACAATTTTGCTATCCGGATTGTTAGCAATTCTGGTAACAAATGTGAGTGTTTATGAAACTCACTTGTCCAAATAGGTCTTAAGCAGCCCTCTTTCCTGCTCGAGCAGTTGGGCCTCATGGAGCTTCTCACATTTGTTGCCCGAATTACTGGCAATCCAAATAGTAAATTGTTGAATATTTGGATTCCAATTATCAAAATGAGGGCTTCTAATCAATTGAAATTATCATTAATACACCGATGGTCTATGTTGGCATGTGATATAATATACCTCTCACCTTTGACAGCGAGAGGCCTTGTTCAACCCTGTCCGTGGTGGGTTTCTTTCAACCGAAGAAGATAAAATTAGCTAATAGCCTACAAATATCAGACATGCTAAAGCTTTTTTAGAATTAAAGGAATCAATATGTTTTTTGAGAATTAAAAAATAATGGAAGAAATCCAAATATTTATCCATCCAGTCATGGACATTCAATTCTACATATTCCATGGCTATAGGAATATTACAGGTTTAATTATAAATTCTTTAAAAAATGGCGTTTATAAAATTTTGATGCTTAATTTTTCACCTATGTTGTACCGGGCATCGTAGTAACTCAAGCATTGAAGATTTTTTTTTCTTTGTTATTTTGCTTTAATCCAATTTTGAAGAAAATTTGTCCAACAGAGGAGAGAGGGGGTCTTATTAGGAGTAGCATGACTAATAAACATCATTTCTCAAATGCCATATTGCCATGACACAATTCACAAAGCAGGCTTCCAAAGCACCATAGTTGTGCAAATTGCTCATCAATCTTTCTTGCAAATATACTTGTATTATTACACAAGGCATCCACTTAAGGCTTTGTATATGTTAATTATAGAATCTCGAATTATATTGAAGACGGTTAGAGTCCTATTGTTTCTCCATTAATTGAAGATGAACAATATCTTCACCTTATCAATTGGGAGTAATGCTACATACTAGTCTTATCTTACCCCCACTACATTGGGCTGATGTGGCAATGTTCATTAGCCATTAGATCAACTATTATTGAAAATAAAAAATAAAAAATTCAAGAGCTAATGGATACTCTCATATTAGCCCATTAGGATGAGGGTATAGTATGTAACCTTTCTCAATCAATCATATGAAATGATAAGGCATGCAATAAGCTTGGTGAACCCTTCTATAGATAGTAAAAATTTCACAATAGCCCATTTGTCCTAGGTGGGATGCAAGGCTCATTTGTTCAGAACAGTTGAGCTCCACCAACTTTTTTCTGTGAGATTGTCCAAATTACGTGCAATTCAAACAATCTAATTGTAGGAGATCTTCGTCCCACAACCCACCACCTTAACCTTGTTGGTAAATCAAAAATACTTTTACAATATTGAAAAGCAGTCATCCATGCCATATTGAAACACCAAAAGTCCATAGCACATAGTGGGACAATTCTTCAAATTAAGTTTTATCAACATATTGTAATTCATGTAAACCTTTTGTAATGATGTTTCAAAACTATTATTTTCGCTACGTAGCACAAAAAAAAAAAAAATCATAATTTACAAAATGATACATTTAATATTTATTTTAGAATAATGTTATATTCAGGCACTAAAAAATATTTAAATACCCTCCAAACGTGTGCTAATACATATATAAAGAGGTTGTAAAAAAGTCATATTTTTTGGTAAGATTAATGTTAAAATTACATTTTTATTTTACAATGTCATGGCAGTTTCAATCACCCCTCAGATAATTCATTGTTAAAAAAGAATTCAAAGATTGGTTAGAATTGCCATGCCAACATTGTGGGATAGTCATAAGATAAAAAATGTGATGAAGTAGGATCTAGCTTCTAAGGTGTTGAGAAAAAGGATCTAGCTTTAGTGTGCTGGAAAAAAATAAAAATAAAATAAAGGGTCTAGATTTGTTTAGCTCTTTTAAACTTAAACTGTGTTGTTTCTTAGGAAAACAAATAAAATTATGATTCTTGGTGAACGTTGAGGACGATGAAAGCCAAGCCCTCATAGCATCTCCAACAAGGCTTTTAAACTAACTTTTAAGTTAAATTTAACAATTTTGGTGCTCCATCAGACCTTCTAAAATAACAATTTTCCTAAAAGTTGTTATAGTTGAAAGTTCACTATTGCACATTCTAAACATATTTTATTATTTCTTTCTCCTATCTCTTCTCTTCTCGTTCTTTCTCCTCTCTCCTCTCTCCTCTATACTCTCTACTTTAACAATAAAAAATAGATTAAAAAACAATATTTAAATAAAGTAGATTGTAAAATAGATAGTCTGCTGAAGTTCATTGTGAAAAAGTAGTAGCTAAACTAAAAAAGTTGATTTTGAGTGGCTAAAATAGCCATTAACTGCTAGAGATGCTTTCAAATATGCATAATGCATTGGACTGGACCTTTCAATCATTTTTCAACAACCACTGGATCGCCAGCGTGGCACATTTCATAGCCATCGGATCTAAGTCCCAAAAAAACCCCAAATCTCCCGCCCCGCCGCTTAGTCCTGGAGTTCGGGTTCTTTCCGGCGATAAATGACTTAAATGGGCCAATTTCTATATGACGGAGACAGTACGTACAGGTAAGTGTTGTTGTATGAATTTCGTTGCAAGTCATAGGAGTTGTCATTTTATGTGTTTAATTTAATTTAATTGAAGAAATGGCCAACATATTTATTTCCTAACCAGATGATATGTTTCACTATATTTTGATGCAGATTGATAGGTTTTATTTATTTATTTATTTATTTCCTCTTTCTAAATATTCATAAGTTGATTTCTTCTTGCCCTTTGTATTATATTATCTGCAGTGTTGAAGAGCATCATACAGAATGAGCAATCTTGGGAAAATGTTGGTAATAAACATTGCTTCATTTATTTATTTATAGTTTTAAATGGAGGTCGTTATGAAGATATTTATCGTTAATGATGTTGATTAAGTAAACAAATAGAAATTGCTTGAAGTCAATTGCATTAATGTAATTGAGATGATTACAATTGCGTTTGAGAGTTGCGTCTAAGACCTTGAATCATATTGTTCTTTGGGTTATGCAGCTCACAAGAGACTTATGGACATGGGGGATACTAGAAGGACCATGTTCAACCAAAAAACTACTCCAAAAAGTCTCTTGCTTGTTTTTACACTTCTCATCATTTTCTAAGTCTCATTGTGGCTTGCCCACTTGCATTGCCTCTCTACAACACTCTGCCCACCAAAAGAATCATGCCAAAGGCATGCAACTTCACTCCTACGTGGTCACCAATGGCTTTCTCAACTCCCTTTTATCCATCACCAGCCTAATCAACATGTACTCCAAGTGCAACCAAATGGAAGATGTTGTTTTGGTATTCAATAACTATGCTCATGATTGTAACTTGTTTGCCTATAATGCAATCATTTTTGGGTTTCTTTTAAATGGGCTTGCCAAGATGGGCTTGAGTTCTATAAGCGTATGAGATGGGTGGGTATTATGCCGGACAAGTTTACTTTTCCAAGTGTGATCAAAGCTTGTTGTGATGTTGTGGAGGTTAGGAAGATTCATGGTTTATTGTTTAAACTTGGGTTGGAGTTGGATGTATTTGTTGGAAGTGCTTTGGTTCATACTTGTTTGAAATTTGGGTTAATGGAAAAGGCATAAGAGGTGTTTGAGGAATTGCCGATGAGGGATGTTGTGCTTTGGAATGCAATGGTTAATGGTTATGCACACAGAGGTTTGATAAGGCATTAGGGATTTTTAGGAGAATGGGCAAAGAAGGGATTGTCCCTAATAGATTTACGGTTACTAGTGTTTAGCCTGTTTTAGCTTTCATGGAGGAGCTTAACAGTGGGAGAACAATTCATGGATTTGCTATGAAAATGGGGTATGTCTCTGGTGCTGCAGTTTCCAATGCATTGATTGATATGTATGGGAAATGCAGGTGTATTGGACATGTTTAGGAAATTTTTGAGATAATGGACGAGAAAGATATTTTCATGGAACTCGATTATAGCTATTTCTGGACAAATTTGGTGATTATGATGGTACTCTGAGACTTTTGATAGGATGTTAGGTTCTGGAGTTCGGCCTAATTTGATCACTGTCACAATAGCACTTCCTGCTTGCTCAAATCTAGTTGCGTTAATGCATGAATGACAAATTCATGGGTATATGATAGTCAATGGTTGGGGAATGGAAGGCAATAATAAAAACACTGATGATCAGCTAGTGAACAATGTTGTTATGGACATGTATGCAAAATGTGGGAGCATGAGAGATGCACAGTCAGTTTTCTATAAGATGGGCAATAAGGATGTAGCATCATGGAACATCATGATCATGAGTTATGGCATGCAAGGTTACGGTAATGAGGCATTAGATGTGTTTTCACGTATGTGTAACGCACAAATGAATCCTGATGTCACTTTCATTGGGGTGTTGTCTACCTACAACTATGCAGGCTTGGTGAAACAAGGGCATGAGTTTTTGATGTCGATGAAATCAAAATATGGTGTAGATCCAACTATTGAGCATTATACTTGTGTGATTGACATGCTTGGTCGAGCTGGGCAGCTTGAGGAGGCTTATAAATTGGCATAAACAAGGCCTTTTGAGGCCAATCTTGTGGTATGGAGGGCTTTGTTAGCAGCATGTCAGCTCCATGGTAATGCTGACCTTGTTGACATTGTTGTACGATAGGTATTTAAGCTTAAATCGGGGCATTGTGGAAATTATGTATTGATGTCAAATATATATGGAGTAATCGGTTGAAATCAAGATGTATTAGACATTAGACATGCTATGAGGCAACAAAATGTGAGGAAGACACCAGGATGTAGTTGG
Organism: Carpinus viminea; assembly: GCA_013348765.1. Classification (NCBI taxonomy): domain Eukaryota; kingdom Viridiplantae; phylum Streptophyta; class Magnoliopsida; order Fagales; family Betulaceae; genus Carpinus; species Carpinus viminea. The sequence goes on from CP054668.1 coordinate 26,414,863, forward strand.
ATTGAGCTCAAGAATGGCATGCATACTTTCATTACACATGATATGACCCACCCTGAAGCCAACCTTATTTATGTTGCGTTAAATTCATTGACTGCACATCTACAGGAATATGGGTATATGCCTGATCTCTAACATTTGATTTATGCTTAAAGTATACCATGGCATTGTGCCTTCTTTCATTTTCTTTTAGATGGGTGGGAAAGAAAGTATACTAAAATTGTATGGAAGAGTGAAATAATCTCTTTTGAGTTGGTGTACAAAAAAAGTAGCAATATGCTCTGCCCTAATTTGTAGTGCATCCAGTTGAGTAAAAAATTATAATAATTACATTGAAGATCATTCATTGGACAGCATCAGAAGAAAGGGCCTAAATTCGTGAAAGGATGGTGATTGCACATTAAAAGAGTAGCTCGAGCTTATGTCTCCAACTCTATAAATTTGCTTGTAACTTACAGATTGATACATCTCCCTTTCTTTTGAAAAAAAAAAATTGCGGGAATCTAACATCCCTGAGATTCTGTGTATTCAAAAAATACAAAGTTCATAATTTGTTAGGGTTCAATTCCATAATTTTAAATATCTGCATACTTCAAATTTTTAGCGTGCACTATGATCGGTGCCTAAAAGTGTTGATTTGGACCCCTTAATTTATATTTGTTAGGCCTTTAGCATTGTTAATATTTAATCATTTGTAGTGTTTTAGTATTTTGTGTTGTGCGGGACATTGCATTAAATCATGGCTAGCAAAAGGCAAAATGCACCAGTGAAGAAGTTTATTCTGCCAGTCGTGATTGAGCAACGCACTCAGGCGTTCGACCACAAATCGTAGTGAGTTGAAACGCACTCGTATAAATAGGACCTTATGTTTTCTTTTGTTCTTGACGTTTGAGGTGCCCTTGAGGCCAAAACCTCCTGTTTATCAAACCCTCTAAATTGTCATTTATTTATTTTATGTTTTATTTTGCTTAATTAGTCTCTTAGTCCCTTCACTTGAATTTATTTATTTATATTTATGTTTAGCTCGTATTATTTCATTTAATCTATGTCTATTCGTTTCAATGCATTTTAGTGACAAAAGTGTATTGATTGTTGTTTGCCAATCGTTGAACGTCGACTATCGTTGCAAATCGGAGATACATCGGATATTTCTTGACCATTATCCGTTGTGACCTCTTGTAACGATGTTTGCCTCGGGTAGATCGACAAGATTGTGTAGCAACAATAGGATATACATATGTGCTTATCGATAGACGGAAAATATGAACAATGTGTTAACGCTCAGAATATGCCTTGTAGCATAAATGTTTAATACATATGAGCTAAACATATTTATATGTAGATTAATTAATTGTGAGGTGAATTAGGGACTTTAGTTATTTTATTTCTTTATTTTATTGCATTTTTAGTTTAGTTTATTTTCTGCACGCCACCTGCTCGATATTGGGACTAGGTTGAGATAAGTTTAGTTTAGGCATTTAAAAGTTGGTTTTAGCAACTATCTCTGGTTCGACCCAACGCAAAATTTGATGTACAAATTTAATTGTACTCGCCAATTGCCCGTGTATTTTCTGTAGTAATGTGGCTGTGCAAGTGCGAGGTCAACCCACAGAGAATATCTACATATAAATATGTTTAGCTCATATGTATTAAACATTTATGCTACAAGGCATATTCTAAGGCGTTAACACATTGTTCATATTTTCCGTCTATCGATAAGCACATATGTATATCCTATTGTTGCTACACAATCTTGTCGATCTATCCGAGGCAAACACGTTACAAGAGGTCACAACGGATAATGGTCCGAACGAATATCCGATGTATCTCGGTTGCAACAATAATCGACGTTCAACGATTGACAAACAACAATCAATACACTTTTGTCACTAAAATGCATTGAAAGCGAATAGACATAAATTAAATAGCAGAATAATACGAACTAAACATAAATATAAATAAATAAATTCAAGTGAAGGGACTAAGAGACTAATTAAGCGTAAAATAAAACATAAAATAAATAAATGACAATTTAGAGGGTTTTGATGATAAGCAGGAGGTTTTGGCCTCCAAGGGCACCTCAAGCGTAAAGAACAAAAGAAAACATAAGGTCCTATTTATAGGTGGCGGTCACTGAGTGCGTTGAACTCACTACATGCGTTGACGCACCAATTATTTGTGTGGTGAGCATAAGGCGTCGTTCGATCGCAAATAACTTTCTTTATGGCTAGGGCTAGAAATTTGGCTAGGCGTCGTTCGACCGTAGATACTTGCGTTCGAAGCGAGATAACCGGGGCAACTTCTTCACTTGGTGCATTTTGCCTTTTGCTAGCCATGATTTAATGCAATGTCCTGCACAACACAAAATACTAAAAACACTACAAATGATTAAATATTAACAATGCTAAAGGCCTAACGAATATAAATTAAGGGGTCCAAATAAGCACTTTTAGGCACCGATCAAATACCCCAAACTTACATTTTGCTAGTCCCTTAGCAAAACAAAATGAAAAACACAATAAAACATAAGTCCGCTTTCGTGGGAGCGATTGCATTGGCGTATGCAACAAGCCTTTTAAACCTCTAGGAGTTCCCTAGAGGGCGAGTGAAATCTCGTGAGGTTTTCGAATGACACCCACAAACAATTATTTGGCACTATGTTATTAATTAGATAAAGCCCAACACTTAAACACATGGTTCATACATCATTAGTAGATTTAACATGTTAAACATATGAACCACATCATCACATCCAAACATCCTTTCACTCAAGGTTGGAAAATTGAGACAACACGTGCTCCATTATGTGCAAAGTGAACTAACAATAAGATCATGGGGTTTCAATCACTCTCCAAAGACATGTATCCCAAAATTTAAAGGAAAAACAATGTGATAAATACAACCAAGGCTTAAATTGAAATATGCAATTTTTTGTGTAGGCATGCAATGTTGACTTCCTTAAACTTCTAAATGACCTATGTAACGAGCGTTGGGCGGTGACTCCCAAACGAGTGGTTTTAGGGCACTAGATGTAGAGACATCCCTAAGGGCTTAATTACTCAAGTCAAAAGAGTTACAAAGCCTAACTAGCCATACAATTTTAAGAATTTCTCATCTTTTGGCGAACACTCATTGCTTGGCGGGCAAGAGGTCCGGTTACTCAATGAAAATTCACTTTATTATGATTTTGATTTTTTTTTTTATTAAAGCCAAGGTTTTCATCATCATCATAAACCTAGAAATCTCAAGACACATACTTCAAAGTCAAATCTCATACCCCACAGACCCTAATGCTAGTGTGCATGTGAAATTTCAATCAAACAAGTGGAGTCTCTCTAATCCAACACAAGAATCAAAAGCTGATTTCTAATGATAGGCAATGTTCAAACAAGTTAAACAAACCAATGACATGTAATCCACGATTCGATGTAAGTCATGACCAATCAACAACATAGTAATAGTAACAAATAAAAAGAAAAAAAAATTTATATACATGGCAAAAACAAATATATACATGCAAAACAAAACAAACAAGTAAATAAAAAAACAGACAGAATGTTTGTCCTCGTCCACACCCCCAACTTAAATGACACATTGTCCCCAATGTGGCAAGAAATACATTACAAGGGGATGAGGAACCGGATGAGCAAAGTCCAAGGTCCCCAAACTTAAACATCAAAACACTTGTCAAAAACTAACAACAATCTTTTTCTAAAAGATAAAACATCAAAATGTTAATTGCTGTTAGAAACTGAAACAAATAAAATATATACATGAAAATAAAATAACAAAAATAAAATAAAAATGCGTGCGGAAAATAAAAGAAAAATACCGCACCTTCCCCGCCATAAGGATGTCCAATCAATCCTTCCATCCTTTTTCTTTAAAATAAGATACCCTCTCGAAGGATGTTAAGCCATCTTATGTAGTTGTCTTTGTTTCGAGAGGATCCACTTAGGAACATGGTTCCTAGATTTGTGATGGTGTGTGTGAATCCTCAAAGATTTCTACATAAGATGACTCTTCGAGACATTGGAAAGATGGAACTTGATGATATGTCTCGAGAGGGATTGTGACGGAGTGAGCTTAGTACTCACTTCCTTGTCATTGGGCCAATTTAAAATTGGCGGGGCTCAAATCGCTCCTCTTTCTTCTCCTCCATTCTCGCCAAGATCTCAGAGTGGGATCCACTAAAGCCTTAGCTTGCTCATGTATCATGTCGAGGTCCAAATCAAACTCAAATTGAGCAAAGCTCTCTTCCAAAGGATCCTCCAGACTTGGCTCTCTAAACCTAACAGCTTGCTCGAGGAACTTGTCTAGATCCAAATCATATTCAATTTCATCAAAACACTCTCCAGATGGATCCTCAAGACTAGGCTCACTAAAAGTCTCAGATCTAGGTCACAATCATCTGAGGTGAAACCCATCTTAAGGTCCTCTAAGCTACACTCACTTGCAATTTCATCCAATTTCCTCATCAACAAGTATGGTGGTGGTTTGAGCATTGTCAAGTGCAGACTTGTCAACTTCACCATGTAATAATTAATGAAAGGGCAATCATCAAACTGGTGAGAATGATGATAACAATATTCACATGACGATGAGGTGTGGAGTGTGAAAAGCCGGGTATGGGCATGTCTGCGCCATGAGTTGGTTCGCCTCCTCAAGTCATCGACATGAGCAGAGGAAAATGTTGCTCAAATGACTCTTGGGGAGGATGAGCCATCTCATGAATCTCAAACTCCTCCTCCTCAACTAGGTTGAATTTAGAAACTAATTGACCAAACTGTCCTTCCAACCTTGTAATTTCTTGGTTTGCCATATGGGCATCTATGATTTCTTGACAAGGTTGGTTGACTATTTTCCTAAACGCCTCGAGTGTTTCTTCTAATGATGGTTCATGAGACGAAATGGTTTGGCCGACTAGTTCCATGAATTTTAAGAGTGTCTTCCAAGGAAGACGCGAGGAGGATAGTCGATGATGAATGGGAAGAAAATGGTTGTCGAATCGCGATATTCGTGGAAGTGCGTTCGTCAACTGGGAGTAAAAATTTTCCGTAGCATGATCATGCCACTAAAAATCAGAATAGTTGTTCCATCCGGTTATAAAAATTTGAATTAGATTCAAACCAGATCGAGAAACCGGTGTTCAATGCTCATTTGAAAATTCAGAAAATTGTCCCCAATGTGGACAATCACCTAAACTATGGTAAGGATCGAATAAAGGTGAACACGGTTCATGTGGGTGCAAGTGGTAGGGGAAACATTAAAATAATCAAACGGAAGACTCATGCTTCACCCAAACAGTTCAAAATATTCCACATGAAACAATTAACAAAAATAAAACAAAAAAACTAATAAACTAAACAAATAACTAATAAACAATTAAAAAATAAACTAACCAACTAAAAACTAAAAACAACAAGTAAATAAATAAACAAAGGCGTAATAAATAAATAAACAAATAAATAATCAAATAATACAACGCTGCGCGTTTCGAAAGCACTGAATGCCGCTCGCCAGAGGCGTGCTGTGCAGCCAGCGATCGCAGTGGCAACGCGAGCTGGAATAGGCAGAAGAATGCTCGAACGTTGAAGAACGTGCTCACCACATCGTCGTGCGCTGATTTTCCAGACTCAAAAAAAACCAAAAAAAAAAACAAAAACGCTAATCTAATTTTTTTTTGGATTTTATCTATACAAAAGCACGAAATAAATAAAATAATTGCACAATTAAAATAACTAGTAGAAAGATAAAATTAATCTAAGCAAGAAAAATTAATTTCAACAAAACACCGATTCCCAAGAAGGCGCCAAAATTTGATGTACAAATTTAATTGTACTCGCCAATTGCACGAGTCGATCGTAGTAATGTGGCTGTGCAAGCAAGCAGTGTCGAACCCACAGAGAATCGTGTTTGAAAAACCAACTTTAAATGCCTTAAACTAATAAAATCTCAACCTAGTCCCAATATTAAATAAACTAAATGCAGAAAATAAACTAAAAAAATGCAATAAAATAAAGAAATAAAATAACTAAAGTCCCTAATCCACCTCACAATTAATTAATCTACATATAAATATGTTTAGCTCATATGTATTAAACATTTATGCTACAAGGCATATTCTGAGCGTTAACACATTGTTCATATTTTCCGTCTATCGATAAGCACATATGTATATCCTATTGTTGCTACACAATCTTGTCGACTACCGAGGCAAACATCACATAAGAGGTCACAACGGATAATGGTCCAAGACTAATATCCGATGTATCTCCTGCTGCAACGATAGTCGACGTTCAACGATTGGCAAACAACAATCAATACACTTTTGTCACTAAAATGCATTGAAACGAATAGACATAAATTAAATGAGAATAATCGAACTAAACATAAATATATAAATAAATAAATTCAAGTGAAGGGACTAAGAGACTAATTAAGCGTAAAATAAAACATAAAATAAATAAATGACAATTTAGAGGGTTTACAAAGGATAAATGTGGAGGTTTTTGGCCTCCAAGGGCACCTCCAAACGTAAAGAAAAGAAAATACATAAGGTCCTATTTATAGGTCGGCAGATTATCGAGTGCTCAACTCACTACCTGCTGTTCGCACGCAAGCTATTTGTGGTCGAACGCAAGGTGCGCTCGATCGCAAATAATCGCCGTGGCGGCTAGGGTTGACTAGGCGTCGTTCAACGCAGATACGCTCAACGCAGATAACCGTTAGGGCCGGCTGGCATGCGTTCGACCCCTCGCTCATGCGATCGCGATGCGTGAGGCGCGTCAACGCACTTGGCAGGAATCACTTCTTCACTTGGTGCATTTTGCCTTTTGCTAGCCATGATTTAATGCAATGTCCTGCACAACACAAAATACTAAAAACACTACAAATGATTAAATATTAACAATGCTAAAGGCCTAACGAATATAAATTAAGGGTCCAAATCAGCACTTTAGGTAATCAGACACCTACTATATTGAGTACATGACATTCTAATGAAAATTATGTCTTCCCAACTACTTCTTCCTATCAAAAAAATGGTTATAAGATACGATAATGCCATTTTTCAACAAGTGGCACATTTCACAACCGTTGAATCTAAGTCTCAAAAAAATCCCAAATCTCCCGCTCCCTTGTCGCTTCGTCCTGGAGTTTGGGTTCTTTTCGACTAACCTACTGAACAACGAAGGAAATATCAGGCCGAGTAATAGTCAAGTAGTTCAAGCTGCCTACCAACTGTCGAAACACAGTAGGATAAAAAAGAAGATCACCCTCCTCACTTCGATATTTCAAATTGACCTCCATAGGAGTATCCACCGAAGAAGAATCTTGAAGACCAACTAGGCTAATCAAATCCTGGGTATATTTGTGTTGATTCAAGAATATACCTAAAGAATCGGTGTGCACCTCCAACCCCAAAAAATACGTAAGAGGACCAAGATATTTCATATGAAAAGAAGATTCTACTTGAGATGGGTAATCAAACTAGAGTCAGTGCCAGTAATAACAATATCATCCACATACACAAGTAAAAGAACGAGACCAGCTGAAGTCTTGCGAAGGAACAAAGATGAGTTATATTGGCTTTGGACAAAGGAAAAGTGAAGCAGAGTTAACCTGAATTTTTCAAACCATGCTCGGGGAGCCTATTTTAAGCCATAAAGAGACCGTTTTAACTTACACACAGCGGAAGACGACGAAGAAAACAAACCTGGAGGATGAGTCATGTAAATATCCTCTTTGAGATCACCATAAAGAAAAGCATTTTTTACGTCCATCTGGTGAAGCGGCTAGCCTTGGGAGGCGGCAATAGAAATAACTGTACACACTGTGGTCATCTTCGCCATTGGAGCAAATGTCTCCTCATAGTCCACCCCATATTCTTGCATGTTCCCAAGAGCAACTAATCATGCCTTATACCAATCCAAAGTCCCATCAGAGCGGAGCTTAATCGAGTAAACCCATTTACAACCAATGGCTTTAACATTAGAGGGGCAAGGAACCACGTCCCATGTATGATTGTCCCGGAGAGCCCGAAGTTCCTCATCCATCGCTTTCCATCAACATTCATATTTAACAGCCTCGGAAAAGCATGTAGGGATGGAAATAGAAGACAAAGTAGTATTAAAAGAAGTGTGAGAAAAACCATACCGATCAAGAGGACATGATACTCAGGTAGATCGTCGAAGACCAGATTCAGGAACTGTCTCAGATGGTGGGTCAATCTCATGAGAAATGGTCTGAACAAATTCATATGAAGGGTCAATCTCAAGAAAGGGCAAAGTCGGTCGACGTCGAGTATACACCATTTCAGGTTTGAACCATTCAGGCAGAGGAGACAATTCATCAAAAAAAGGTAGAATACTAATCTCAGGCAATGACTCAACATGTGTAGAAAAGAAACATTGATTCTCAAAGAAAACAATATTACAACATATACGACTTTTGTTAGAACAAGGACCATAACAAACATAACCTTTGTGAGAAATACTATAACCCATAAAGGCACATTTAACAAACTGAGCATAAAGTTTATAATGTTCGTGAGGAGGTAAATAAACCCTAAACAAAACAAACACAGCCAAAAGTATGCATGTTAAGATAGCTAGGATGCTGATGATACAAACGATAATAAGGACAATCAAAATTCAAGACCTGAGAGGACAGTCTATTAATTAAGTAAATTGCAGTAGATAATGCCTCGACCTAGAATTTAGAAGGAACAGAAAACTCAAGCATTAAGGTGCGAACAACGCCCAAGAGATGTTGATTCTTTCGTTCAGCCACCCCATTTGCCTGAGGGGTATAAGGACAAGAGGACTGAGAGACAATTCCTTTGTGATGTAAGAAATCATGAAACTCGTGGGACATGTATTCCCCACCAAAACCAGACCTCAAAATCTTAATACCTGTTGAAAATTGGGTCTCAACATATGCTACAAAGGTCTAAAAAGACAAGACTTCATATTTGGACCAAAGAAAATAGACCTAAGTATACCGACCGAAATCATCGATGAATGTCACAAAATATTTATATCGAGCATGAGAAATAACAGGAGAAATACCCCATACATCATTATGCACAATATCAAAGCATTTTTCAGCACAACTACCGTGAGAAGAAAACGAAAGAGTCTTACTTTTACCAAGTTTGCATACAGAACAGTCAAATGACAAGTTTTTAGAAACTTGTTCTTTATTGCCTAACAAACCAAAATTTAACATATAAGACAGAATAACAGAGTTTGGATGACCCCAACATTTGTGCCAAACTTCATTTAGAGTGTCAACTGTCACACAAGCCAAAGATAGACAACTAGGAATTAAAAAGTGCAGTGGAAATAGTCTTCCAACTTTAGGCCCCTTTGCGAGTATCTTCCCCGACACTTGATCCTGCACAAGACAACCATCACTATAGAAATGGATATCATAGTTTTTTTCAACTGACTGGCCAACTGAAATAAGACTATTAGAAAGTCCAGGAGATACATAAACATCTCCAAATGAAGGATTGATATCCCCTACTTCATTAATAGCTAAATGACTCACATTAGCTACTTGAATATGGGATGAACCATGATATGGACGAACATTGCAAAGAGTATCAGATGATTTGGTCATATGATTGGATGCAACAAAATCAATAAGCCAAGACTTATATGTAATACCATTACCTAGGAGCCCTAAGGAGGAAAAGGCGGACATAATCATCTGATGTACCATTTCAGGAGTAAGAACAGAGGATTCGCTTGTAGAAGAAGAAGCTGAGGACATCACTGGAGTAGAAGAGGTATTCACTACAGCCTGATAGGCGGTAGCTTGACGATCCTGAGGCCGAGTGGGACATTCTTTGATAAAGTGATCATGTTTCTTACAATAGTTACATGATTTCTTGACATAGTTGGTGGCAATATGACCATACTCCTTGCAGCTGAAACATTGAACCTTGCACATATCTTTACCTTTCCCTTTCCAGAGGGCGCATATAGGCTATGGATTCGATTGGAATCTTTGGAATGTAGCCTGTGAGACGTTGCTCCTCGCGAAGTAATTCTCCAAAACAAACATCCAAAGATGGAGAAGGATCCCAGTTCATTAAATTTGAGCAAGTGACTTCAAATTCAGGGTGTAATTTCATAAGGAATTGATCTCTTTTACTTTGCTCATGAACAGCCTGAACATTAAAGATAGATGCAGCAGGTACCTTCGCATAAACCATATCAAAAAATTCTCCCACAAATTCTAAAAACCAGAAAAATACTCCTGAATGGAGAGATTGCCTTGAGTGTAATTAGCAATCTCATATTCCAACTAAAAACGACGTGCGATATTATTCTAGTGATAAACCTTCAACAAATACTGTGACGCCCCGCCCAGTGAGAATATCAATTAACCAGTAATTGACCCCACGGTGCGCCATCCCAGCCATGTCTCTCCGAGACACGACCTCCGGAAAATCACTTTCCTCGTCGTAACGAGAAAACTACAACAGAAGACTTTACCAAGACTATGTGATTTAAGAGAAAGTAAATAGAACTCCACACAACAATACCAGAGATAAAATGCTACGTCCATAACATAATAAGTAGTTATCAATGTACCGACCATCAGGCCGTCAACTAGGAAAATAGATACAACCCAAATGTATGTTACATCAACATAGTTCTCAAAAGATCAACAGATCAAAGCCTAGATCTAAGTTTTAACAAAGCTAACGAGATCAGAATTTCGATCATGTCTGCACGGACAGATCCTCCATCTTCCCACATCGTCCTAAGCCAAACCGGATCCATGTCCTCAAAAATTACCCGAATCAGGTCCTGAGCAATCACCCACGTAACCTCCGATGACATCTTCGTCTAGTGCAGCTAAACCACGCAATTAATCGAATTAATGGGGAAAGACATAAACAAAGGGGTAAGTCTAAGACTTAGTGATTTTTAACGCAGATAATGCCCATGCCAGTTTTGTGAGTGAACTCAAGTATTTATTGAACAAAACAGTTCCTTCATGATAGATTATTTATGCGTGATATATGTATAAGAATGATATATGCATATGGTGTCAATAATTGTCATAGTTCAACAATATGGTCTACCCAAGATATTACCCCTTCTCAGCAGGGTTGATGTTGTCCCGAGGGACCTATAATACAATGCCAGTGCCCCAGCCATTGCACAACATACCATATGTAACACTAGTGGCACGATCGGGTCCGACCCCGAGTGACCCACACCAACTAGTGACGTCCGTCCTGTAGTGATCGAACCATTGGGAATGGTTGCATCAAGGTCCCGAAACTAATGGATCCACAGCCCTCACATAACGCACACATTTGACCATAAAGCTAACATGTATAGTGATCGGTGCCTAAAAGTGCTTGTTTGGACCCCTTAATTTATATTCGTTAGGCCTTTAGCATTGTTAATATTTAATCTTTTTTAGTGTTTTTAGTATTTTGTGTTGTGCAGGACATTACATTAAATCATGGCTAGCAAGGGCAAGAAAGGCGCCGCGCAAACACGCAAACATGCAACACGTTACGCTTGCGCAGCGCTGGCCCTAGCATTATATGCGTTGACGCAGTGTCTACGAAATGCACGCCCATGTCAGCCCTAGCCGCCGCAGCAGTTATTTGCGGTCGAACTTGCATCCTGCGTTCGACCACAAATAACTGGTGCGTTCGAACGCAGGTAGTGCGTTCGAACGCACTCCAGTGTCCTGCCAGCCTATAAATAGACCCCGTGCATTCATTTGTTGAGCACGTTTTGGGAGGTGCCTCTAGGGCCCAAGCCCTCTGTTTTTCACTGTAAATCCCTCCTAAATTGTCGTTTATTTAATTTATGTTTAATTTTACTTTTAATTAGTCTCTTTTTCCCTTCGCTTTAATTTGTTTATATATATTTGTGTTTAGTTCATATTATTCTGTCATTTAATTTATGTCTATTCGTTTCAATGCATTTTAGTGACAAAAGTGTATTAATTGTTGTTTGTCAATCGCCAAACGTCGACTATCGTTGCAACCGGAGATACATCGGATATTTGTCTTCGGACCATTATCTGTTGTGACCTCTTGTAACAGTGTTTGCCTCGGTTAGTCCGACAAGATTTTGTAGCAACAATAGGATATACATATGTGCTTATCGATAGACAGAAATATGAACAATGCGTTAACGCTCAAAGTATGCCTTGTAGCATAACTGTTAATGAATATGAGCTAAGCATGTTTATATATTAATTAATTAATTGTGAAGTGGATTAGGAACTGTAGTCGCTTTTATTTCTTTATTTCAATGCATTTTAATTTAGTTTATTTTAATGCACGCCACGTGTTTGAAATCGGAACTAGGTTAAGATTTTATTAGTTTAAGCGTTTAAAAGTTAGTTTTCGACAAACACGATTCTTTGTGGGTTCGACCTCGCACTTGCACAGCCACATTACTACAATCGACTCGTGCAATTGGCAGTACTATTTTCGACCGGTATCCACTAGCATATTCAAGCCTCTCGGCTTTTGTATATGTTGGCTAGTTGTCTTTCGAAACAATTGACGGTCTCGAAGTTGTATGCCGATTCGCTAAAGCAGTTGATGGTCCTTTGACTTACGCCCACCAACCTCGACGGTGATTCGAATGTTCCACAAGCATGTGCTCATGGGGAGCCACCTTTAACCTGAAAACTCCACGGAGGTCGTCGGAGAAGTCACTTAGGCCTCATCGTCATTGGTAAGAGCATAAAGGATCGGTTGAGGGCGAAGAATCTCGAGTTGTCGGAAGAACGAACGGTCCATCTGAATAGATGGAAAGATGCAAAATGTATGATGCTGATGAAGGTGTGGCCCGAATAGCACTATACTTATAGAGGAATGCGTGTGGAGAAATCAAAAAATTAGAATAAATACGGTACGGCCAAATCGATGAGTTACAGGGAAGATCAACGGACACCGTATCACAAAGACCCACGTAGCCCGTTCTCGAGAGAAGAGAAGTAGAATCATGATGAGTGTGAAGATACGATACGACAGAAGTTAAAACGACGAGACGGTCAAAGATTTCCAGCCCAGGTCTTCGTGGACAAGAAGTTAAAGAGACCGGCCATACCTCATCGAGCACCTTGAAAAGGCGAGTTTTCTGACAATGGTGACGTGCTAACGCAAACCTCTAACCAGACAAGTATATATGACCGAAAAATCCTTAGCTTTCAAATTCTCAGCCCCATCGCCGAGACGAATGGGTACGATAACATAAGGTCTACAAAGATTCCTCGGTCACGGGGGGTGCTATAACACGCACATAAGCAGGAAAGACGAAAACACGCATTCACGTTCGGAACCAAAAGCCTCTGAAGTAGGAGAGTTCCGAATGTATCAAAACTTAGATTAAACGAATGCCTCCGAGCGAAATTGTTCTAAGGCTCAATTAGAACCAAAGCCTCCAGTAGGAGTGTTCTAATAAACATTGGAACCAAAAGCCTTTGAGAGAGGGAGTTCGAATGTATCAAACCCGATTAGAAACGAATGCCTCGAGGAATTGTTCTAAGGATCAATTAGACGAAAAACCTCCGTAGTAGGAGTGTTCTAATACATATTGAACCAAAAGTTGAAATAGGAGTTTTAAATAAACATCATTCTTCTCAAGCATCTCCAATGAAAGAATTAAAAAGGATGATTCATTAAAGTTGTCTTCGAGAACAATGTGATAAAAATATCCTAACTAAAGATAAAGATCCGACTTCAAAGAAAAGATCATATCTATATGAGGGACAAGCGTTCAAATCAAAACATATATTAGCAATAGCTTTGATAAAAAAAAATTTCTAAACTATTGACCAATAGTCTTTGTCACGATGGTTGTCCCATGATTCAACGAAGGAGTTCCACGGACCACGAAGAATCGCTTGTGAGTCTCCTGCTTCTTTTTCGCAAGAAACTTTCTCACGAATGAGGCTTCACGATTGTATAAGAGATGGGGGTTGAAGCCCATATCTTTGATGCCCGCAATCGCGGCATCTGTTCTTGCCGATAAGCAACATGTTCTCGACAATTTTATTGGAAGGCGAAGCTCTTGACGGATACCACATCCACCTTGGGAAAGTTGTCTTCGAACCCACGATCGAAGAGACTCAATGCCTTCCATATAACCCACATGAAAGCTTGAGTCCGGGCCCAAACAAAGTGAGCTGTTTGCAAAAAGCTTGAGCCTTCTCCTTATATTTGTAGTTGTTCCTTGGCTCGATGAAGGCGTGTTTTCAAATCTTGGCCTTACCACACTATATCGCCCGCTTCTTCAAGTGAATCACGAGATTCTAGTTTCGAGGCTTTTGACTCTCGATCTGCCCGAATCTTTGCGAAGAAAGTTCCTTTTGAAGACTTTGAATTGTCACGTTATTAGCAACAATGGTGGCCTCTAAGTTGCTAATTTTGGCTTGAGCCAAAGTATCCGTGACAATTGAGCCTCCAAAGCCTCGACATGTCTGCCGGTGAGAGAGTTCTTGCTTCTTGGCTCTAAGCAAGTGCATTCTCCAACTCATCCACCCTTCTTCTCAAAAGCTCGTGATCAAGTGTCACCTTCTGCGATCGTCGAAGCCTAAAGAAGTAATCCATCTGTGCATAAAGCCCTGCAAGGTGCACCAGAAGGATGAGTTTCTGAAATATTAGTTGGACAATCTAACCAAAATATGAGGCACTCACGTCAATAAGATGGAAGATCATATGGTCATTGTTTCACGAAGTCATACGCCATGGTGGGCTGGAATCGGCCGCCAGCATTAGATTGTTGAGCCACTTCTCGCCTAGCCGATTTAGCGTCTCACTGACGGACCAGTAGATGGCATCAGGAGTCTGACCACTCAAAGAACCGCCTACCAGAGAGGCATCCGTCGCAACCTGGCTAACAATTGAACCCTCTCGTCTCAGTCTTGATTCGTAATCAGCCATGGATATGGTTCGGATTTCTCCCTTTCCAGACACCAATGCTGGAACCTCTTTAGCAGCGGACGCTCTTGCCCCTTTCGCCTTGCTAGGATCAGACCTCAAAAGGTTTTCGGTTGCTTCGGTGAGGGGAGAGATCTGTGCAAAGGGGCTCTCTGTAGAAGCGTTCATCAACATTCGTTCAAGGTATTGTTCAGTTTCTTTGTCCAAATCAGACAGGGATCCGACATCAGCAGGGACAGAAAAGCAAGGTGTGTTCGAGAGTGGCACCATTAACATGTTTCCCTGACCCTCGACGGTGATTATCCCAGTTCCTCGTTCCTCACAAATCGTTGTTTTCTCAGAAAACTTTGTATCGAAAGGGTTTGAAGCGGTTGTTTGGCCTTTCTGAGTGAACATCTTTGATTTGAACATGGAAGATAAGAACTTGGCCCTTACGTCTTCGGGCATTTTGTCGGAGCAAGTTTTAGCGATCTTCCCGAGCTGCTCATCTTCAGCTTCTCCTCTTGAGAAATCCCTCTGCGTTCCGTCTTCAGCCCTATCAACCATAGAATCCGATAAGAGGTTTTTCCCGAGTCTCTCTGTCGCAGGGTCATCCGACATATCGTCTCTCACCACATCCTTCCCCTTTTCTTCTCTTGTCTTTCGAGAAAGGTAGGCGAGATTAACGGTAGAAGGCGCGGCGAGTGGCCGCGTAGAGGACTCATCAATCACAACGTCCTCAGCAAGTGATACAAGACTTTCTAAAGAAGGTGAAGGGACGATAGCCATGGTTAAGGACGGTTCAACCAGGGAATGTTGCGCGATATCTGGCCTAGGAGACGGGCTAATTTCCTTTTGCTGAGTCTCCACAGAAAGCTGGTTGATCGGAGAAGTTTTGATACGAGTGAGTTCAGAAGATTGGGGAATCTCTCCTCTTTGAATTTTGGGAACAACCTTTTGTTTCTTAGAGATAGTCGGTGTGTTTGGCCCCGCATTTGGCTCGAAAGTTTCTTCTTGGGAGAACTGATCGTACCAAATTTGGGTACTCGCAAGAGAACGAACCGTTAGGTCGTATAGCGTTGCGCAAGTACCGAGATCGAACCACAGAGAACGGAGTTTTGTAATTAAAAACCAACATGACTCTTAAATTTAATATATCTTAACCTAGCCCCAAGGTAATAGATGATGTCGAACAATGAAATTGCAGAAATTAAAAGTGCAAATGTATGGATAAAAATAACTAAGGTTAAGAGATGAACCTCACCCAATAAAGATTAGCTTAATGCATTTTATGCTCATTTTCCGTTTTTAAACTTTAAACCCTTCAACACACTCTATCGTGGTTACTGACACAAGTCAAGCCGAATGATGTGTTTACCGTTAAGGAGCTACAATGAGTGTTGATTATGGATAAAATCATCCACTGTATCCTTGGATCACAGTGGATATTAAATCACAACCAAGAACTCGTTGTGCACAACTTGAACACATCACGGATGACTATCAATGTATCAACAACACACAACCATTCAATTATTTGTCACGAAATTAAATGACGAGTACGGAATTAAATGACGGAAAATAAAGTATAAAATGTAAAGCGAAATGTAAACTAAGGGTGAGGCTTCATCTTCAACCTAAGTTGAAGATTTAGCCATCCATTGAATAACAAAGCATAACTAAAGTAAGGAATGCATTAAAATTAAATTTAAAGTAAAAGCTTACAAATAAAAAAGAGAGCAAGGCTACGGCATAAATGCTCTCTAATAAATCGCCCCAAAGAAAACTAACTCTCAAAACAAATGACCAAGGGCCTATTTATAGGCTGCTGGAAAATAGCCTCGTTGAACGCATAAGTGCGTTGAGCGTGCCGTTATCCACGGTCGAGCTCGCACACGGTCGACGCAGAAAACCGCCAGGCCGGCTCCGTGAGGCGCGGGCTGGCTGGGCTGCGTTAGATCCTCGAGCCTGCGGCGGCGACGCGTCTGCGTTGACCGCCTCCATGCATTGAACGCACTTGATTCTTCATGTCCATTTTGCTCCCTTGGTCAATTCATGATGCAAGGACCTGATTAAAACAAAACATTCAAAACAAGTCAAATTAGTAAATATTAACAAAACTAATGGCCTAACAAGCGTAAATAAAGGGGTGTGAACGAGCACTAAATAGCACTCATCAAATACCCCAAACTTACATTTTGCTAGTCCCTTAGCAAAACAAAGAATAAACATAAGTCCGCTTTGGGGGAGAGCAGTTGCATTGAGCGCATGCAACAAGCCTTTTAAACCTCTAGGAGTTCCCTAGAGGACGAGTGAAGTCTCGTGAGGTTTTTAGGAATGATACCCACAAACATTTGTGCAAACATTTCTTTCTCAATCATGCAATAGAATATCAATCATGGTTTAAATTCAAAAGCAAGCTTAATCACACAAACGCCATCTTCACAATTTTTCAAGAAATTTTAATCGAGGCTATAAACATGGCAAATGAGATATCACAAAAATCAATTCTAGTGAAAGTGAATTCAACATATAATCATGGGATTTCAACACTAAACTTTTTCATGCATGCTTTGACACTCAAATTCATCAAACCACTCATCGGGCACACAATAACCAAGGTTTATTTCAAAATATATATATTTTTTTATTTTTATTTTTATTGCAAAACTCCCTTAAGTCTAGTTGACCCATGTATCAAGCGTTAGGTCAATGACTCCCAAACCGAGACGGTTTTAGGGCATTAGGTGTAAAGACACCCCTAAGGACCTACTAACTCGAGTCAAAAACTAATAAGCTTTGCTAATCAAGTTTAACTTCTCACTTTTTACACGAATGCTCAATGCTTCTTGAGGCATGAGATTCGGTTTACTCGTGGAAAGCTTAAAATGATCAAAGTTTTTTTAAAAAACCATGGTTATTTCTCAACAAGTTATCCAACTATATTTAAGCTTACAAAACTAGCATGACCAACTTCAACATTTAATCCCAAAGACTACGTGCCAAATGTGCTCGTGAAAATCAAATTGACATGCAATATCTCAAGTTTGCCAAAGAAGGTAACACAATCAAAATTCCCTTCAAAAAGTAATCATGTGTTCATAAAATTAAGCTCACAAAGGAAATAAACCATAATCAACATAAAGCATAATAAAATAAAATGTGCACAAAATGATAAACCACCCTAAGCTCAAATCTCTTCTCACGTGTGCGGATAAAGAAAATACAAATGTAGTGCAAATGGGTATGAAAGATAAACCAAGACGCCACGAAGGCGCCACGGGCGTGGTCTGGTGGTGCTGCAGAAGGTCACTGCGCTGGAGCGATCTCTCAAGATGGCTCAACATCTCACGGACCTCGACTTTGTCTGACGAAAGGCGTCCCTCATGTCTGCGATCTGAAATCGTATGTCCACGAGGGTCTCCTGGAAATGTAACAGGTCCGAGCGTCTGATCATAATCCCCTCCTCGTACTCCTCGCTCTCGTCTAGCAGCTCCTCCTGCTCTGCCGCTATCTCTGGCTCAGCTGCCATCTCAGGAATGTCCATGGGCTCTGGTACTGGTGCGGGCTCTGGCTGTGGCTGTGGCTGAGCTCTGGGCATGTGGGAAAGACTCTGGCGCCACTGGATCGGGCCAAAGTATGGGCTCTCAGTGATAGGCCCGTCAGTAGATTTGCCTTTAATCCCTTTCTTCCTCAAAATGTGAGTGACAAGAAAAGGGAAAGGCAAGCCCCAGGTCTTCGTGTGCTCTGCTCCCCGGTGGTGTACTCCATCCCAGAATTTCTGAATCTGCCGCCATATGATCTCGGGAATGGAGCACCAGAAACCTCGATGGAACGCATAAAGAGCACTGAGGAAAAGATCCCTCCTCTGTGTCTTGTGCCCCAAAGGACACACGTTCCTATAAAGCACCATGTCTATGAATAAAAGATTCCGCGGAATCTTCGTTTTGCTGGCTGCATTTCGATGACCATCCGCAAAATGCCCATCACACATATCGGTAACAATGTCCTCGACGGTGAGCATGGGAGGGCACTCGAGCTAGGGGGTATCCGACTCAGGGGGCTCATGGTTACACTTGGATGCTACGCCACGTCGGCAATGGTCACCGAACTTCTCCTCCATCATGGAAGAGAAGAGCACATCGGTGGTCGACTCACACCTCAAATTCTCATAAATTCTCTCACAAGGCGCTCATAAGCGGTGGAGGCGACGGGCTTGAAAAGTTTCTTTAAACCCGTCTCTTCAATTCTCGAACGGCCCAACGTTGTCATTATTGGAGAACTCCTCTTTGATGGCAAAGGTGTTCTCCAAAATGAGCTCTGACTCTCAATGGGAAGCTTGGCGACCATGCTTTGGGTCCCAGTGGACCGAGAAGTGGTGCCTTGGCCTCTAGGCATGATGAATGTTGGTAATTTTGTTTAACAGCTGGTGGGCCCAAAAAACTAAGGGTTTGAAATTCCTTTCAAAGCAATCCAACCCTGCAAAATCAACACAAAACTACACAAAACAGGCACAATCCCAAAATGGATTTGTGCCCAAAATCCACAAGAAAATGAAAAAAAATGAGAGATTTTGGAAAAAATGGGTTTTGGAGAGAAATGAAAAAAACTCGAAAATTGGCCCAATGGACGATGGCGGTGGGTGGGTTGGTTTGAGAGGGGCCATGGTGGTGCTGTGGTGGGGAAGAGGTTGGTGGAGGTGGGTCGGGGTAATTTGGATGTTAGGGAGGT
Organism: Carpinus viminea; assembly: GCA_013348765.1. Taxonomy (NCBI): domain Eukaryota; kingdom Viridiplantae; phylum Streptophyta; class Magnoliopsida; order Fagales; family Betulaceae; genus Carpinus; species Carpinus viminea. Next base: position 26,434,508 of record CP054668.1, read on the forward strand.
GAGGTGGAAATGGGGTGTCGGGAGGGACGGCGAGGTGGAGAAGTGAGAGGAAAGGGGGAAAATGACCAAAAAGCGTCACGAAGGACTGAGTATCGCTCAATCCGCACATAGGTGCGCTCGACGCACTCTTCGGCGATATGGTGAGTATGCTCGAACTTACAGGTAAGTTCGACCGCAATCGTGAGTGTGTGTTGGGCGTGCTGCACGAACTCACTAAGGCAAGGTCGAACGCCTGCATAGGTGTGCGATGAGCTTGTGGGTAACTTACATAAGTAAGTTCAACGCAGAGACCCAAAATAAGCAGAAAAAAAAAAAGAAAACTATATAATAATAAAAATTAAAAATTTGTACAAAATAACAAAACAAGCTATAAAACAAGATTTTACAACAAAACTAACAAAAGAAATTTATACAAACAAAACAAATATTTACACAAACACAAATACAAAATAAAATATTTACACAAACACAAAACAAAATATTTACACAACAAAAAATATATTTATACAAACACCCCTCACTTAAAACGCCACATTGTCCACAATGTGACCTAAATAATTTAGTAAGCCAATTCGGGTATAACATAAAAGAATGCTTTCCCAAATTTGACTAAAATAAAGCAATAAACATAATGAGGGGTGCCTCCCACAAGCGCTAAGTTTAACGTCTTCACCAGACTCGTGATAAGAGACTACATCACTCAAAGGTAAATGTGGATCCTCCAAAAGTGTAGCCTCAATCTCGAACTCCTCAACTCCAAGAATGGTTTAACCCTTTGTCCATTTACCTTAAAAGGTTACCATTCTTGGGATCCTCTATCTCGATGGCCCCATGAGAAAATAAGGTCCTAATGATAAATGGGCCCGCCCACGAGATTTCAACTTGCCTGAAAAAGATGCAATCGAGAGTTGTAAAGAAGGACTTTCGACTGCTCAAACGATCTCCTCAAAATGCCCTGGTCATGAACCTTCTTCATATGTTCCTTGTATTTCCTCGAACTCATATGCATCATTCCTCAACTCCTCTAACTCGGAGTTGGAGCTTCCTTGAGAGCCGGCCTTCAAAAATTGAAGTTCATCCGCTTGATGGCCCAAGATGCTCTATGCTCCAACTCGACGGGAAGATGACAAGCTTTCCGACACCAACCGATATGGCGACATCCCAATCGGTGTCTTATATGTCACTATATGCCCACAAAGCGTCATTCAATCGTGAAGACCAATCTTTCCTGCTAGGGTTCACTGTTTTCTCCAAAATGTGTTTGATCTCACGATTTGACACTTCAACCTGCCCACTCGTCTGTGGGTGGTAAGGGGTGGCAACCTTATGTGTGATGAAATACTTCTTCATCAGCTGCTCAAAAATCCGGTTGCAAAAGTGCGTACCACCATCACTGATAATTGCTCTAGGTGTACCAAACCGAGCAAAAATCGTGTCCTTCAGAAATTTGACCACAACTCTGTGGTCATTTGTCTTGCATGCAACCGCCTCCACCCATTTGGACACATAGTCCACAGCAACCAGAATGTACAGAAACCCAAAGGAGTTTGGGAAAGGTCCCATGAAATCGATGCCCCATACATCAAAAATCTCAACTATCAATATGGGGTTGAGGGGCATCATATTTCTCCTTGAAATACTCCCGAGTTTCTGACAACGCTCACATGAGGTGCAATAAGCACGAGCGTCTGCAAATATGGTGGGCCAATAAAATCCACACTGCAAAATCTTTGCAGCGGTTTTGTTTGCACTGAAATGGCCCCCACATGCATGATCATGACAAAAGGAGATGACATCAGTTTGGTCAAATTCAGGTATGCATCTCCTAATGATCTGATCGGGACAATACTTGAACAGATAAGGATCATCCCAAAGAAAGGTTTTCACCTTGGACAAAAACTTGACCTTATCTTGTCGCCCCCAATGCAAAGGCATTTGGTCGGTAACAAGATAGTTCACTATATCCGCAAACCAAGGTGCGGGATTGTGAGCAATCTGCATCAACTGCTCATCAGGAAAGGTCTCAGAGATGGGTGTGGTGTCCTCAGTGAAATCCATGGTCAACCTCGACAAATGATACGGCCACCACATTCTCATTTCCTTTCTTATCCGGATCTCTATGTGAACTCTTGCAATAAAATCCATCTAATCAAGCAGGATTTAGCATCTTTCTTGGAAAAGATACTTTATGCAGCGTGATCGGAAAGATAATGATTTTAGATCCTACGGATAGGATCTAAACTTATCTAAGCATAAAACGACCGCCAACAACTCCTTTTACGTGGTGGAGTAATTGAGTTGTCGTCGTTCGAGTCTGCTTTCGCATAGTAAATCACATGGGAAGTTTCTCAATCGCTGCCCCAAAAGCTCCTGACATAGTCGATCGTCACATGATCTCAAATGGTTCACCCCAATGGGTGGTCTAATCCTTGGTGTGGGCGTCGAATCTCCTTGAGCCCCAAATGCTTTTACATTCATCATCAAATTCAAATGGGGTCTCTTTGGCCAATAACCTACACAAGGGCTGCGATCTTGCTTTGAAATCCTTTATGAATCGCGGTAGAACCTGCATGGCCCGGGAAGGCAATTTCCTTCACGATGCGTGGGGTGGAAGGTTAGAGATCAAATCTACCGCCTTGTCAACCTCGATGCCTCTACGAGATGACATGCCCAGTACAATCCCATAACCATAAAATGGCACTTCTCCCGATTAAGCGAGTTCTTCTCTTTACATCTCACTAACACCAAAGTGAGAGTCTGACACTCTGAAGCGATGATCCGAAGGGAGAATCATCCATGAAGATCTCCATAAATCGCTCTACCATGTCGGAAAAATCTGATCATGCAGCTGAAAATGGCAGGTGCATTGCATAGCCAAATGGCATTAAATCGGTGGCGAATGTCCCAAAGGACATGTGAAGGTAGTCTTCTCCTGGTCTTGAGGTCCCTTTGGGACTGGTTATATCTGAATAACCATCCAAAAAGCGATAGTACTTGTGCCCATTCGCTCCACCATCGATCGATGAATGGAAGAGGAAAGTGATCTTTCACGGTGGCGGCGTTCAACTTCATAGTCAATGCATACTCTCCATCTGTTGAACACGAGTTGGTACCAACTCGTTGTCCTCAATTCTTTACTACCGTCAATCCAGCCCGCTTGGGCACAACATGAATCGGACTCACCCATTTCTTTGTCGAGAAATGGGATAGATGATCGACATCAACGACAATCATACTCTCTCACAACTTCACCATTCTGGGTTGAGTCTTCTCTGTGGCTCCCTCGATGGTTTGGAATCCTCCTCCAAGTGTATCTTATGCATAACCAACGAGGGGTGATTCCTTGATGTCCTCAATCGTCCGACCTATAGCTTCCCTATGCTCTCTCAAAACTCTCAACAATTCCTCCTCTTGAGCATCTATCAAGTCGAAGCTATAATCCTTTGGTAAAGATTCAATTTGGACCGAGAACTTATACTTAAGACTATCGGGTAAAGGCTTAAGTTCCTTCTTTCAGGGGATCAGTCTCTGTCTCCTTCTTTTCCTTGCTTTCAAAGGAGTTGTCTCCAAAAGTGCCTCTGCACTGCTCTATCGGTTTATCCAAATCTAAGTCTTCTCCAAGCTGAGCAAGGCATGCTTCCGGTCTTCTATGCTTGATTCTTCTATTACTTCATCCGAATTTCCTCAATCAAGCATACTTGATTCATCTGGTCATAATCAAGTGGTTGTTTTACGATATGAAAATATTCAGTTCCATAGTCATATTACCAAATGAGATCTTCATGACCCCCGACCTCTGATTGATTAGAGGCGTTAGCGTAGCTAGAATGGGCGCCCTAGAATCACGGGATCTCAGTTCCTATTACTTGAAGCGCTCTGTGTCCAAAACAATGAAATCCACGGGAAATAAAATTTGTCCACCTTAATCAAAAGCGTCCTCAACTATTCCCGTGGAACCTTCACGGACCGGTCGACAAGTTGCAGTGTCATGGTTGTGGGCTTCACTCTCCTAGCCCTAGCGCAAATAGACCGAGTAGGGCAACAAGTTTACACTTGCTCCTAAATCCAGCAGTGCCCTCTCGATCGGCTCCTCCTATCATGCAAGTAATTGTAGGACATCAGGTCCTTATACTTGAGGGCAACTTACCTTTGAAGGATAGCGACTTGCTCGGTCATGAATGCCTTTTAGGGACATTCGTTTTCCTCTTCACTGTGACCAAGTCCTTAAGAACTTGGCATAGGAAGGATTTCTGGATGGCGTCCAAGAATGGAATATTTATTGGACTTGTTTGAACACCTCGAATGTCCTCTAATTTCCCTCCATTCCTAGGCTTGTAATCTTTAGGTATGGTGCTTTTGGCACAAGCGCCCTAGGAGGTCTTTTCAAGCTGGGGTGACGATAGATGGCTCACATCTCTTTCCTCTTGATTGTCACCCTCTTCCTCTTGCTGCTCTCCTTCCTCTTTCTGCTCTTCTTCCTCGGCATCTTCTTGGGTTCACCACCTTATTGTCCCTCTCTTCACGACCTTAGTGACAATCGCTTTGCTATGTTCTTGATTTGACAAATTTCCACATGCTTTAGGGTTATTCCTTTGCTTGGCTAGGGAGTTTTCCTTTGTCCCTCTCACCCGGTGATTTGCTAATTGTCATCTGCATCTCCAACTTGAGATCGCTTTGGGTGTTCACCATGTGTAGCCTCATGTCACTTATCGATTGACCGTCATTTTCATAAAATCTCTCATGGTATCTTCAAGTGGCTGGTTTGATGAAAGGCAGGGCTTGGTTGTGGCTTGATAAGATGATATATTGGTAGTAAGCGTCCTTGATTTAGGTAAGAAGAAAATCACAGGGGATAATGTGGTGCTCCCCTTGATTGGTGTTGGGTTGATTACATTTCCATGAAAAATTGGGGTGATTTCTCCACGAGGTTATATGTCTCGAATATGGCCTTTGAATGACTTTTGAAAAGCGTTCACTTGTTCCATCTCAAAAGCTGTCATTGATGGACAATTATGCTTGGTGCATAGGACTATTGAGACAGAAACGACTCTCTGGCCAGTGTGTTTACGGCTTTCTGAACTTTCCTACACTCATCTCGTCCAACCTTTTCATAATCGCATCCATCCTTTGAGTCAACTCCTGCTCACATTTAGCTCCGGGATGCCTCCTTTCTTGTCCTTAGGCGGTTATCACGACAATGGAAATCCCGATTGTGTGTTGGCGGCAATCTTCTCAAAGCTTTGTATGCCAAATCTCCGTCAAATTCAGGAATGTCCACCATTCATTAGTTCAATCATGCTACGGTTGGTTTGAGACAAACCTTGGTAGAAAAATTGAACTAAGCGCCATTTCTCATATTGGGGTGGACACTTCATTAACATATCTTTGAATCTTGTCCAACACTCGTGAATTTTTCATCCTCGTCACGAGAAAATGAAATGATTTCCTTTCTAGCATCATTTACTCTGGACATTGGATAGAATCTATGGTAGAAGCTGTTTCAATAGTTCTTTCCGGGATGTAATGGAGCGAGGTGCTAAGGAATCGAGCCATTGATGGCTCTGTCATGAAGGAGAAAGGAAATAGTCGAAGATTGGTGATTCCTCTGAGAAGTTTTGAAATTTGGTTGTGGCGGTTATGCTCACGAACTTCTTGGCGTAGAATACGGGTTTTCATGATCTAAGCCATAGAAAGATGGTAACATCCCGAATCACATGTGGCTTAAGATCATAATGAGTGGCATTGTTGGGCGGTAACACTATGCAAGAATGGAGTCTTGACGCATGATGGGATTCAACAGTTCATGTAATCTTGTCGTGAAATCCAACTCATACATCGTCTGTGCTCCCGTTCCATCTCTTGCATCTTCATTTTCCTCGTTCTCCTCTTCCTCATCCCTCGATTTTCTTCATCTGTTCCATCTGCGGCTCTCTTTGATTGTCTCCCATCTCGGCTTGAACTTGTGCTCTCTAATGTGCCTTTCTAGGTGGGATCTAGTGGTGTTAATTCTAAGTTCAAAGAGCGTCGACCATGCATAAATCAACTAAATCTAACTAGGAACTAAGGAAGAACAAGCTAAATAAGCTAAAAGGTGCAACAAAAACAACGAAAACCGGAGAAATAAGATAGCAAAAAGCAGAATAAAAGTATGCACAACTAAGCAGGAAAAAGCAGAACAAACAAAAGCAGCAAAAGATATAGCAAAAGAGCTAAAACATATTGAACACTAGCTTATCATAATCATGTAAAAAAAAAACTAAATGAAACAAATATGAGCAGATGCATAAAAAACAGAACCCGATAATAGAAGCAGAGAACAAAAATTAGCTAAAATTACAAAAAGCAGAAATGAAAAGCAAGCTAATTTAAACACCTAGTAACTAGAACTAATTAAGCAAACAAAACACATGCAAAGAACTAAGAATGAAAAATAAACTAATCACAACTAATCACTACTCAAATTACTCAAAATAGGCGGTTTAAACAACTAAAATAATTCTAACAATCTATGGAAATTAAAGGAATTTAAAAATAGACATCTTACGGTATGTTGATCACGAGGAAGCGAAAGTGCGCTCGGCCTTGAGCAGGGCAACGTTAGTTCCGACAAGAATGTGGCAGTTTTTCTCAAATCGTTCGACCGCCAGTCGTTCGAAGCGGAAGCAACTGCGTCTTTGTCGAGTCCGTGCTCGCCTTGAGATGCGTGTGAGCGTCTGTGAATCTTGCGAGGTGCTCGCCTTGCGTCTGACGATCTGGAATAAGCGGCGATGCGTTCGACCGCAAACCTGCGTTACCGCCTTTATCGGCGCTGATATGTCGAGGAGGCTGAAGCAGAAAGCTAAAAAAAAGCGACTAAAAACTTAACTAAAATTAACAAAAATGAACTAAAATAGAAAATAAACTATAAGCAGAATGTACAATGCAAAAAATAAAAACTAGTAGAAAAATACATCAATCTAAAAATTATGTTAATTTTAAACAAAAACAACCGTTCCGACAGCGGCGCCAAAATTTGATCGTACCAAATTTGGGTACTATGAAAACGAACCGTTAGTCATTATAGCGTTAACGCAAAATGCGATCGAACCACAGAAGAGCGGAGTTTTGTAATTAAAACCAACACGACTCTTAAATTTAATATATCTTAACCTAGCTAGCCCAAAGTAATAGATGATGTCGAACAATGAAATTGCAGAAATTAAAGTGCAAATGTATGGATAAAAATAACTAAGGTTAAAGATGAACCTCACCCAATAAAGATTAGCTTAATACATTTTATGCTCATTTTCCGTTTTAAACTTTAAACCCTTCAACACACTCTATTGTGATTCTTGACACAAGTCAAGCGAATGATGTGTTTACCGTTAAGGAGCTACAATGAGTGTTGATTATGGATAAAATCATCCACTTGTATCCTTGGATCACGATGGATATTAAATCACAACCAAGAACTTCGTTGTGCACCGCTTGGAACACATCACGGATGACTATCAATGTATCAACAACACACAACCATTCAATTATTTGTCACGGAAATTAAATGGCAATGCGAATTAAATGACGGAAAATAAAGCATAAAATGTAAAAGCGAAATGTAAACTAAGGGTGAGGCTTCATCTTCAACCTAAGTTGAAGATTTAGCCACCATTGAATAACAAAGTAAAACTAAAAGTAAGGGAATGCATTAAAATTAAGATTAAAGTAAAGCTTACAAATAAAAGAGGCGAAACAAGGCTACAAGCATAAATGCTCTCTAAAAATCGCCCCAAGAAAAACTAACTCCCAAAACAAATGACCAAGGGCCTATTTATAAACTGCTGGAAAAGTCTGCGTTGAGCACGTAAGTGCGTTCGAACGTGCGGTTATCCGATCGAGCGCGACACATCGACCCGAAAACCGCCGGGCGGCTCCGTGGTAGGCGGTGGCTGGGCCGTTAGTCCTCGAGTGCTACGTCGCGAGCGTCTGCGTTCGACCGCACTCCATGCGTTCGAGCGCGCCGGGATTCTTCATGCCCATTTGCTCCCTCGGTCAATTCATGATGCAAGGACGATTAAACAAAACATACAAAACAAGTCAAATTAGTAAATATTAACAAAACTAATGGCCTAACAAACGTAAATAAAGGGGTGTGAACGAGCACTAAATAGCACTCATCATAGGAGTTGTCATTTTATGTGTTAAATTTAATTTAATTGAAGAAATGGCCAACATATTTATTTCCTAACCAAATGATATGTTTCACTATATCTTGACGCAGATTGATAGGTTTTATTTATTTCTTCTTTCTAAATATTCATAAGTTGATTTCTTCTTGCCCTTCATATTATATTATCTGCAGTGTTGAAGAGCATTATACGGAATGAGCAATCTTGGAAAAATGTTGGTAATAAACATTGCTTCATTTATTTATTTATAGTTTTAAATGGAGGTTGTTATGAAGATATTTATCATTAATGATGTTGATTAAGTAAACAAATAGAAATTGCTTGAAGTCAATTGCATTAATGTAATTGAGATGATTACAATTGTGTTTGAGAGTTGCGTCTAAGACCTTGAATCATATCTTTCTTTGGGTTATGCAGCTCACAAGAGACTTATGGACATGGAGGATACTAGAAGGACCATGTTCAACCAAAAAACTACTCCAAAAAGTCTCTTGCTTGTTTTTACACTTCTCATCATTTTTTGAGTCTCATTGTGGCTTGCCCACCTGCATTGCCTCTCTACAACACTCTGCCCAACATAAGAATCATGCCAAAGGCATGCAACTTCACTCCTACATGGTCACCAGTGGCTTTCTCAACTCCCCTCTATCCATCACCAGCCTAATCAACATGTACTCCAAGTGCAACCAAATGGAAGATGCTGTTTTGGTATTCAATAACTATGCTCATGATTGTAACGTTTGTGCATATAATGCAATCATTTCTGGGTTTCTTTTAAATGGGCTTGCCGAAGATGGGCTTGAGTTCTATAAGCGTATGAGGTGGGTGGGTATTATGCCGGACAAGTTTACTTTTCCAAGTGTGATCAAAGCTTGTTGAGATGTTGTGGAGGTTTTGGAGGTTAGGAAGATTCATGGTTTATTGTTTAAACTTGGGTTGGAGTTGGATGTATTTGTTGGAAGTGCTTTAGTTCATACTTGTTTGAAATTTGGGTTAATGGAAGAGGCAAAAGAGGTGTTCGAGGAATTGTCAATAAGGGATGTTGTGCTTTGGAATGCAATGGTTAATGGTTATCCACAAACAGGGAGGTTTGATGAGGCTTTAGGGATTTTTAGGAGAATGGGCAAAGAAGGGATTGTCCCTAATAGATTTAGGGTTACTGGTGTTTTGCCTATTTTAGCTTTTATGGAAGAGCTTAACAGTGGGAGAGCAATTCATGGATTTGCTATGAAAATGGGCTATGTCTCTGGTGTTGCAGTTTCCAATGCATTGATTGATATGTATGGGAAATGCAGGTGTATTGGACATGCTCAGGAAATTTTTGAGATAATGGACGAGAAATATATATTTTCATGGAACTCGATTATAGCTGTTTCCGGACAATGTGGTGATTATGATGGTACTCTAAGACTTTTTGATAGGATGTTTGGTTTTGGAGTTCGGCCTGATTTGATCGTTGTCACGACAGTACTTCCTGCTTGCTCAAATCTAGTTGCGTTAATGCATGGACGACAAATTCATGGGTATATGATAGTCAATGGGTGGGGAATGGAAGGCAATAATAAAAACACTGATGATCAGCTAGTGAACAATGCTGTTATGGACATGTATGCAAAATGTGGGAGCATGAAAGATGCACAATCAATTTTCTATAAGATGGGCAATAAGGATGTAGCATCATGGAACATCATGATCATGGGTTATGGCATACAAGGTTACGGTAATGAGACATTAGATGTGTTTTCACATATGTGTAATGCACAAATGAAGCCTGATGTGGTCACATTCATTGGGGTGTTGTCTGCTTGCAGCCATGCAGGCTTGGTGAAACAAGGGCGTGAGTTTTTGACGTTGATGAAATCAAAATATGTAGATCCAACTATTGAGCATTATACTTGTGTGATTGACATGCTTGGTCAAGCTAGGCAGCTTGAGGAGGCTTACAAATTGGCACAAACAATGCCTATTGAGGCCAATCCTGTGGTATGGAGGGCTTTGTTAGCGAGCATGTCGGCTCCATGGTAATGCTGACCTTGCTGACATTGTTGTATGACATGTATTTAGGCTTGAGTCGGGGCATTGTGGAAATTATGTATTGATGTCAAATATATATGGAGTAATCGGTCGATATGAAGAGGTATTAGACATTAGACATGCTATGAGGCAACAAAATGTGAGGAAGACACCAGGATGTAGCTGGATTGAGCTCAAGAATGGCATGCATACTTTCATTATGCGTGATATGACCCACCCTGAAGCCAACCTTATTTATGTTGCGTTAAATTCATTGACTGCACGTCTACAGGAATATGGGTATATGCCTGATCTTTAACATTTGATTTATGCTGAAAGTATACCATGGCATTGTGCCTTCTTTCATTTTCTTTTGGATGGGTGGGAAATAAAGTATACTAAAATTGTATGGAAGAGTGAAATAATCCCTTTTGAGTTGGTGTACAAAAAAAGTTGCAATATGCTTTGCCCTAATTTGCAGTGCATCCTAGTTGAGTAAAAAATTATAATAATTACATTGAGGATCGGATAGCATCAAAAGAAAGGGCCTAAATTCGTGAAAGGATGGTGATTGCACACTAGAAGAGTAGCCCGAGCTTATGTCTCCAACTCTATAAATTTGCTTGCAACTTACTTTTCCCTTTCTTTTGAAAAAAAAGTAACAAAATTGCGGGAATCTAACACCCTTGAGATTCTGTGTATTCAAAAAATACTAATTTCATAATTTGTTAGGGTTCAATTCCATAATTTTAAATATCTGCATACTTCAAATTCTTAGCAGTGCACTACGTGTAGAACATATTCACAGAATTTTGATTGTAATTCATAAAATTGTGATTTTTGACACCTACTATATAGAGTTCATGATGATACTGACTTGCATTCTAATGGAAATTATGTCTTCCCAACTACTTCTTCCTATCATTCTTGTAACAAGGAAAAAAAAGCCCCATCTGAAAAAGATTTGGAAAAAGGCCCTATTGATGGTTGTGAGAATGGATAGTTACATAACAATGGTTTATTATCGAGCTATTGATTTTTGTGGACAGACTCTTTTCGAGGATGATGTGGACCAAGATGGGAAGATAGACATGTCTAATTGGCATAGCAACTTTATCAAGAATCCATCATCCTTAAAGATCATGAACCTCCCATATCTGAGGTATGAGACAAATAATTTGCTGGGTATATATCTACAATATGTATACTCCTGTTCATATTACAACAACTCAACAGGTTCTGAATTTTTTTTTTTGCTAATTTTGAATTATATGTAGGGATATAAGAACTACATTTGCAAGTTTTTTTAAAAAATATATATATATTTTAAGTTGAGGAGATTCCTAGATAAAAAGGAAATAGCTTAGGAACATTCGCCAATTAGTGTGGAAGAGATTTGAGTGTAATTCTATGAACAAAACATTTTGAGAGGAAAAAAGAAAGAATTACAATCTCTCATTTCTTTGCAAAGTTATTTCCGTTTCCTTGATCTACCGAGGATATTATACCCAAGATGAGGGGTTCCCATGTGGGTGGTGGATGAACATGGTTATGGATTGTGGCCTTCTGCCGCTGGTTCAATCAAAAGCAAGTATACTAGATTTTAGCAATAATATGATTAGGCCTCTTTTAGGCACATGACTCAGGACTCAAAAGCACTTTTTTTTTTTTTTAATTTTTTTAAAGTCGACTCAAAATCTCTTAAAAGGTAATAAAATTAGTAAATAAGAAGTATTGTAAATGGTAAGGTTGTGTAGATGGAAAATAATTAAATAACTATTGATACTCTTGCCTTATTTTTTCCTTTTCTTTTTGGTTTCTTTGATCTATGTTAAAGTAATGATTAAGTGTTTAAAGTTATTCCTTCCTATTAGCTTAAACTTTTAGGATAACTGGTAATTTAACATGATATCAGAGTCAAAGGTCCTAAGATTGAACCTTAATTCTTTCAAATCATTCATTATTTAAATTAAATATTTCACGTGTTGGGCCTCATTTATTGAAAGGGAGTTTGAACTCACACGTAAGGAGGAGTGTTAAAGTAATGATTATGTTCCTACCAGCTTAAGTTTTTGGGATAACTGTCTTAATTGGTGATTTAACAATCTATTAATTAATATTCTTGCTTAATAGGACCTTGTCATTTAACTTGTTAGAAAAGTGTGTGTGTGTGTGTGTGTTTTTTTGGTGTTGAAATATCAATCGGAACTACATGCAAAAGACAAGGAAAAAGTAAGAAAATGAGTTTGCCGGTGTGGGCCGGCAAAGAATGATTCTGATGCTTAAGTAAATAAAGTGTTTAGACAATAAATTCAAGAATGAATAGGATAGTTTTGAGAAGAGACCAAAAGTCCCTTTTACATGGTTGTAGGTTGCCTTCTATAGTGACCTGCCCTTAGTTGTTTTCCGATAGTTCCTACACGATCCTTTTTTCTAGGGTGATTCGTCCCACATTTGTTAACGTTATAACATGCCCTATTCTTGAGGTTCAGGGGCACGGATTTGAATATAACTTATGGCCCACGTGGCATGAAAATGACCATGTGGTGCGGCAATGGTATGAGAGGATTTCGTGCTTTAATTATTGGTGAACCCAAGTTAGTCCATCAACGTTTAGGCTAGATAGGCATAGTGTTTTGGTTATGTGGGCTTGCTAGCCCGTAAACCCAACAATTACCTCCCAAATCTCTTGTCCAATGTGTTAAGTTGGACAAAGGGATTTTCTAAATGAGCCTTTGGATTGGTGCTGACTGGTGGAGTTGCACGTCATTGGACATAAATTTGTCAGTCAGGGGATCTTCACCTCTCTCTTCATTTGCAGCTTTTTAAAATTTCACAAGCGTGATGCTTGAAAATTTTGGAATTGGCTATTACTTGTCCTTCCATAAGTTCTTTTAAAAGATGGCGATTAGGGCATTTTGTCTTATCTTAGCATCTTGCATCTTTCTCCCCTTCACCTTCTTATCCTTGTCACCTCCGTCTCTATAACTTCTCTCATCATACTTCTAAATGGTACAATGGTTACTAAAACAATGACACATGGATCCTGAAGGCAAGAAGTTTGGAAGCGGTAAAAAGTTATACAATATGTTTCTTTCATTGTGTGCCTCTCTGTGTCTATTTTTCCTCATAGCACTTGTTTGGCTGAATCTGGATTTGCTAGTTGTTAATGTTTTCTTGTATAGAGCAAAACGTTCTGGAGGTGGAGCATCCAATGTGGATATGTTATGATTATTTTCCTACACGACCTCTTATGTGACATTGAGCCTAGTGTTAAAAAAATACATTTAATTTAGGTTTTAAATGGTTTCTCATATAAGTTGCTGCTATTAACATAATTAAATGTTATTTCTTTTTTCAAACTTCACACTATGTGATACTCTCCAACAGACAATATCAGTCTCGTTGTGCTACATCAGTATTCCCAATACAAAGCAATATAGAGATTCTATACATTAACTATATAAAATCTTTCCAATCTAAGGGCAATTGATATGTCAGTTAAGTGTTGTGGACTGATATCATTATGTATTGGATGCTGTATCCCAATGCTTGATATCATTATTTGTGTATAGGTTAAGGAAATTATGTTTTTGTATATAGGATGGCAAACTCTAGATGAATTGTTCTTTTATTTGAAAATTATATCCAAATATTTTTGTGCATTTGGTTTTAAAGTGAAAGAGGAATGAAACAGAAGATAATAGATAAAAAGTTGGTGCTGCCTGGGAATCCTGTAAATAGTTGGGATGGTTCAGGATGGTCGGATTTATTTTCTTGTTTAACATGGATGCAAAAGTTTTGAATGACAAAGTGCTAGAAAGTTTCATATAAGATGGTTTGAACCATCTGCTCATGCTTTGAAGCTGCATGTACCTTGCCTTTGAGTAGTCTTCTTATTTTAATACATCCTAATTTCCTTATCTTATGGGAACATTTGATTGAAGTCATATGATCTAATTTTGTTTCCAGTTGCTTTTTCCTTTCTAACATTCTTGGCCCTTTGTGCTTCTTTGTTTTGGCATTGTGCCCCTTAACCCCCCATCCATTATTTTGGTCGATGACTGTCCTATATGTACTTTATGACCAAGGGATCTAACTGTATTGTAGATCTCATATGTCACTACAAGTTGTTGCCACATCATGAGTTTTTCTGCACGAGATCACTTCCTTTATCAATTCCAGACACATTATCTTCACAATGTTGTTGGATGCACAGAAATCAGAAAGAAGGGATGCAATTGGATCAGCTTATTCAGAACACATCCTATTTCAGAGATACTAATGTATAAATACAACCGTTTGAGCGGGATATTCTAAGAGAATCCTTTCAATTAAGGGAAATTGCTCCTATTGAATTGCCTCTTGTAAGAAATCCTAGCGCTTTGAAATGTTTTTGATGCTTTACAATAGTTCCTTATATTTTGATGAGAATCCCTGTTATATTGAATGGTTCCCAGAGGTAAATATGGTCCTATAATGGGTTACTTCTCTCTTTCTCTCTAATGCTCATCTTATTTGTTTTACTCTCTTTACTCTTTAGGTAGAGAAGGGTATCCCTACAGTTGTAGGGAAATCAAAAAGTGAGTTCAAGGACAAGGAGAGGAAGCATAAAAAACACAAAGACAGAGATATGGATAAGGATAAAGAGCACAAAGGCACAAGCACCGTCATAAAGAGTGAAGTAAAGATAAAGACAAGGAGAAAAAGAAGGATAGAAGTGGGCATAATGATTCTAGTGCTGATCACTCAAAGAAACACCATGAAAAGGTTGGCAACCTCTCTTATAACTACTTTGTCTTCTGGAGCACTTGGGAAGCTTTGAGAAAAAATGGGAATTTTGTGAAAATCCTGGATTAACATTCTCATTGCCCTTTTTACGTGGTAAATGTAGTCATTGAGTTTACTTTAACTTTCAAAAGGCATTTTCTTCTCGAACCATGGAAATTAAGCAATTAGCTGTGGTGAGGTATAAACTGCTATTGTCCATCCAGTTTAAGGATAGCCCTTTGGTTTGTAACAAATTTAATTTTGAATTTGTAAATAATATTGAATTAGGATGATGAGGTGGACATTGTAGTTTAGGACCAAGCCTGCTATTGTCCACTTTTAAATTTTGATACTAGATGAGGTGGACATTGTAGTTTAGGACCAAGCCTGCTATTGTCCATCTTTAAATTTTGATACTAATTTGGATGATGAGGTGGACATTGTAAATATATATTGAATTAGGGGGTTGATTACAAAAATTTGTGGGTGGCAGAGCAGTGAAATTAACCCCAAAGTTAGGATGGATAGCTATAATTGACCCATGTAATTAAAATCTTCAACGTATTTCAGTGCATGTGTCTTTTACTTGGTATATTTTTAGAAAATGAACCATGATGGAGATGAGGATCGAATGACATTCACCAACACAAAAAAGTGGTAATACATAAACAAGAAGCATTAGCAATTTTAATGATTTTGTTTTATGTTCAATCCTAACTCATTGTTTCTCTTATGAATCATAAGCTTTCCCATGATTTCTTCATCTATACTTTAGCTTTCTGTATTACTGCTAATTTGTTTCTGCATAAGAGCTCCAAAACTGTTGAAATGGTTGTGATAAAAAGAAGTCTGAAAAGGTGGCATACAATACTTGAGTTCTTCTCTAATTGTTGTTAGAGAGTTTGGAGGGATCTTGTGCTTAACATGGTCAAATTGCTTTAGGTAAATGCCCTGCCATAGTGCTTGATATTTCTTCGGATCAATCCTTATTTAGAAGCATACTTCACAATCATATACCTCATTTCCTGACAGTATAGACTACACCTCAACTTCATGTTTCATTGATGATAATTAGCCATGTAATCAACTTAACTATTTGCCCTCCTTAAGGCCTAAAACCCAAATTCCCAATGCTCAAAATTACTTTGGATTGGTCTTACTCCCTAGCCTTCTCTGTTGCAGCTAGCTCTAGTACCAGTCCTTATCCGCTGATAACCTCCAATTACCATTTACCATCGGCTCAAAGAGTATTGTCGTTGCAGTCCCTCATTTGGTTAAGAACTAGTTAAATATGTATCCGTGTATGTGAGATGTTCTTGTTTCATTTTTTTTTTTTCCTTAAGAAAGTTATACCGACTACCCTCTAGGTTTCTCAAAGTCACAATGTTCCTTGTTTTGAATTACATCAATCACCTTCAAGATATTAATGCCCATTAAATTAGTATTTAGTTAAAATGTGTAGAATACTATTTTTGTCTTTAATGGTTATCTATTCAAGTGTAAAATATTATGAGTGTAATGACTATTTATGTTTATTTATTTATTTGACATGTTCACACAAGGAAAGAGGGATGAAGGATTTAAACTAGTGACCTCCACTTCATAAGACGTGGTCCATAACCGATTGAGTTATCACTTGAGGATACTATTTATGTTTAGTAATTGTGAAGTATGTTTAGTAATAGCTTAGGAACATTCTCCAATTACCGTGTAAGAGATTTGGGTGTAATTCTTTGAACAAAACATTTTGAGAGGAAAAAGAAAGAGTTACTGCTTCTAATTCTGAAAGAGTAAGTTTATGTGATGCAGAAGCTATTTACACTGGTGCAAAATAATAGTGAAGCAGCATTGCTTGATCAGAATTTTACTCATTTTCAAACAATAAAAGTTCAAAATAAAAGATTTTTCATGATTCCAACTGATTGTCAATTATATTTGATTTTCTATTTGAGATTATGATTTTATTTGTAAAAGATTTTATTTGATAAAAAACTTTATTTCATTTTCTTACTAGGATGAGATTTACTTAATTATTTTATTTCCTTATTAGGATTAAGTTTACTATTACTATTAGGATTATGTTTACTTTCTCTACAATTATTTCTCTTCTATATGTAGGTAAGTTTGTTGATGTAAAACACAGAATCGATTGAATTATTATTAAGTTAGAAAATTTCTCTCAAACACACTCTGCAGAGTTTATTTTTCTTAGGTCTGCAGGCTTGTTTTATCTTTTGGTCGGAAGATGTAGACGCTTATGATTGTTGTTACTTTTTCCCTTTATGCTTTTAGCCCACATGACAAATAAGTCCTCGTTTGGTGTATTCCATTAAAAAAATAACTAGTTATTATTGAAAATTGAGGATAATAGAATAAAATAGTTATTCATATTTATTAGTTTGGTGATAAGAAATATGCCTTAATGGGAATTGAATCAAAATTACTAAAACAATCCCACGTGTTTTCTTATTTTCTAAAACTTGATTTTTATTTTTTATTTTTTAAAATGAAAACGTTGAATTGTTGTGGATGATTGGCCATCCACAGACGACCAACTTTGTTAAACAAGTAAACAGAAAACAACACAAATTGACATTTAGACGAGCAACCTCTCTCTCTATATATATGTGTTATCTTATTTTTAAAAAATTACGATCATTTGGCTGTAACCTCTTACAGCAATTACAGCAATAACTAAAACACCATGACTTTATTAATCACGGAAACATTAACAATAGACGAAGCAACCAAGTAAGGTTACAAGTCTTTCTTATGTCACTATTATGTCCTTCTAAGGATGATATGGCTCTTAAAATTGCTATTGAACTTGTAATCGATCATTATTAAATTTTGATCAAATAATAATCTTAAAAGTCATCTCATTTGTTAAAAGACACAAAGTTCTCTCTTGGAGGCTAGCCATCGTCATTTCTCTCTTGATAGGAAATAAGAAAACAAAAGATTCCTCTGTTTCCTTATGGTTCCAGCTCAGTCAAGAAAAAAAAATAACAGCAAAACACAAACAACTTGAGAACAAGAATTGATACGTGGTTCGCCAATCTACATCCACAGAGCACACCAGATATATATCTTTGTTGAAAGAATTACAAGTTTTGTGGATCAACAGATCACACACACACACACTCGGTGTATCTCTCTCTCACTCTTCACTGGTTACAAAACAAGTGTAAAAGGCTCTCCACTTTTTGTCTCTGTTTTACTAGCCTTACAACTCTCCTCTTATATGTTTCTACCTTTTCTCTACTGCCAGAGACTAGAATCCAAAAAAACCAAGCATTTAAAGCCAGAGATATTAATGGATGAAGACTAATATAACCAATTAGCCTCAAAATATCAACAATCTAGAGAGTTGGGAGGCAAGATGGAGATGACTCCAAAGTCATCAAATGGGGGCTCCACTTGTCAAGTGAGCCACAATTGTCAACAATCTCCCACTTGGCGAACTTTCTACAAGTGACTAACTTTCAAACAAACAAACAAATATTTGGTGTGCCCTTCTCTATCCTTCTCTGTCCTCAAGTTTGAAGACCAACTGAAGTTGAACACAACTTCAATTTTTTTTATGTAGTTTTGGTTAACATGTCGGAGGATTCTTGCTGCCCTTGATCTTTTCAAGTGTCAGACATTGTCTTCTAAAAGAGATCCGACAAAGTGATACCAAGTCCTATATGCTTGGTTCTTGAATGAAATGCAGAATTTTTAGCCAAGTGTATCGCACTTTGACTATCACTATGCAAAACATTCTTCTCTTGCTTGAACCCCATTTCAAATAGTCCCAGAACCAAATCATCTCTTTGTCGGCCTCATCACAGCAACATATTCTGCCTCAGAGTGGATAAAGCAACAATCTTACAGATCTGCAATCCAACTTCGCAGAGTACCCTCTGTGAAACATATCCGTAGTGCTCCTCCATGGTCTACTTCTCCAGCAAAGTCTGCATCTACAAATCCTTGTAGTTTTAGCTCACCTTTTCTAAAACATAGGCAGCTGTTAGTAGTACCTCGTAGATACCTTAGTATCCACTTCACTGCCTCCCAATGATGCTTTCCAGGATTTAACATGAATCTGCTCACTGCTCCCACTGCATAAGCAACATCTGGTCTAGTACAGACCATGGCATACATTAGACTTCCAATGGCTGAGGCATATGGAACCTTTGCCATGAAGTCTTTCTCTTCTTCTGTCTTGGGAGACTGATCCTTAGATAGCTGAAAATGACTAGCCAAGGGTGTGCTAACCGGCTTAGCATCACTCATGTTAAATCTTTTTAGAATGCGATCAATGTAATCCACCTGAGACAACTGCAAAGTACCTATTTGCTTGTCTCTAATTATTCTCATCCCTAGAATCTGTCTTGCTGCACCCAAATTCTTCATGTCGAATTCACTATACAGTTGCATCTTCAACTTCTTGATTTCATTCATATCTGAACCTGCCACTAACATATCATCGACATAGAGTAGCAAAATAATGTAACTCGACTCAAATCTCTTGAAGTAACAGCAATGGTCAGCATTGCACTTGTTGTAGCCATGCCTTTGCATAAACCCATCGAACTTCTTGTACCACTGCCTTGGGGCTTGCTTCAAGCCATACAAGCTTTTAATCAACCTGCATACAAGTTTTTCTTTCCCTTTGACTGGAAAACCTTCCGGTTGTTGCATGTAGATCTCCTCCTCTAGGTCTCCATGGAGGAAAGCAGTCTTTACATCTAACTGCTCTAGATGCAACTCTTCTGCTGCGACAATGCTAAAAACAGAACGGATGGAGTTCAGTTTCACAACTGGTGAGAAAATGTCAGTATAGTCAATCCCCTCTTTCTGCTGAAAACCTTTAACCACCAATCTCGCCTTGTGTCTCTTGGAGCCATCATGTTCTTCTTTGACTCTATACACCCATTTGTTGTGTAGAGCCTTCTTTCCCATGGGTAACTTAGCTAGCTCCCATGTCTTATTAGAAATGAGGGACTCCATCTCATCCTTCATTGCAAGCTCCCACTTGCTAGAGTCCTCTACCTGACATGCTTCATCATAGCATTCAGGTTCTCCACCATCTGTCAATAACAAGAAATTCATATACTTTCTATTTGGTACATGTGGACGAGTGGATCTTCTAGTTGAGGGTGTGGGAGCAGGACTCTGGGGTGCTTGTTGTTCTGCTGGTTCTTCAGGCTGAGGTTCTTCACCAAACTGCTGCGTAGGACTGTCTATAGGAAGATCATCCAACTCAGCACGCACAGGATCATTCTGTGCTGGACTAGTAGGCTGTGCAGTACCTCTATCCTTGTACATGACCTTCTCATTGAAAACTACATCCCTACTGCGAATTATTTTCTGGTTTTGGTCATCCCATAGACGATAACCAAACTCATCTTCTCCATATCCAACGAAGGTGCACTTTAGTGACTTGGGATCTAATTTTCCCCTAGCATGGTCACTGATGTGCACATAAGCAACACAGCCAAAAACTTTCAACCATGAAAGATTTACCTCTTTGTTGCTCCATACCTCCTCTGGTATGCGTTGCTCTAATGGCACTGATGGCCCTCGATTAATGAGGTAAGTTCTTGTGTTGATTGCTTGACCCAGGCTTGGTAAGCTTTGTTGAATCATGCTTACGGCTCTTTCATCAATGTTCGATTCATACGTTCTGCCACCCCATTCTGCTGTGGGGTTCTGGGCTATCCTTTCCGAAAATCCCATTCTCATGACAGAGTCTTTTGAACCTAGTGTCCTCATACTCTCCACCATTGTCGGATCTTAGCTTCTTAATCTTCAATCCTGTCTCATTTTCCACCATGGCTTTCCACCTCTTGAATGTCTCAAACACCTCTGATTTTTGTCTCAAGAAATAAGTCCATACTTTCGGAGTGATCATCAATGAAAGTCACAAAGTATGACTTTCCACCAATGGGCGATCTTGAAGGCGGCCCCAAACATCGGTGTGAACAAGCTCCATTTTCATTTTGAGGACCACCTTACCAGTTTGAAGCTCACCCGCTTTTGTTTGCGAAAATACAATTTTCACAATCAATATCGGTTGATTTCAGCTTTTGTAGCTTCTAGCAGGTGCATAACTTTGAGCCTTTTCACTCATGTGGCCAAGCCTTTGGTGCCATAGGTCTGCACCTTCACTTGCATGCAACAGCAATTGTATCGTTCATATCTGTAGTCATGTAGAGAGTGCCAGTCTTCTCTCCTTGAGCTATAATTCTAGCTCCTATCTTGACCTTCCATTTACCCCCATGGAAGTGAATGCCATGCCCTTCTTCATCAAGCATCCCACGGAGATTAAATTCCTTTTTGACTCTGGAATATGTCGACTTTCTTCAACTTAAAGCAGAGTCTACATGTGTCACGATAAGAACATTTCCTATGCCCACAACATCCAAGCAGTGCCATCGCAAGATATACCTTCCCAAAATCTCCACTAACATAGTTTTCCAAGATTTCTTGCATTCTGTAGTATGAAAGGAAGCCCCACAGGTCCAACACCCAAGAGTCTAAGGGATTTGGAGGATCAAGGCCTCGACATGTTTGAAGTCACTCTCTTTCTCCTTCTTGAGCTTTGCTGATTTTTGTAATGGCCAACCTTACCACAGTTCCAACACTCAATTTTGAGTTGCCTTGGTAATTTCTAGGATATCTCGGCTTTGACCTGCTGGTTCTTGATTTCAACCTTCCATGCCTCTACCTGAATTTGGCCTCTACTTTCAACATTCAAAGGATCCAGTGAACTTATCATCGCCTTCTTCATGGTCACATGAGAGATGATGTCTTGCACAATCTCATTGAATTTGAGAGTAGTCTTTCCAAACATGAGTGTGGTGACAAAATGCTCATAGGAATCTGGAAATGATGCAAGCAACAACAAGGCTCGATCTTCTTCACTGAATTGAACATCTATCCGGTTCAAGTCATTGATCAAAGCGTTGAAGATGTTGATATGCTTCATCACGTCCTCACCTTCCTTCATCTCCACTTGAAGAGTTTCTTCTTGAGGAAGAGTTTATTTGACAAGATTTTCCCGGATATATGGCTTCTAGCTTGTCCCATATATCTTTGGCGAGAGGTTCTTGATATCACATGATTTAGCACATCATCGGTGATATACATCTCAATGGTAGAGATTGCCCGTTGATCAATATCTAACCACTCAGGGCCAGTCATGTCCTCTGGTCTTTCTTCTAAGGCAACTTGCAACCTTTGTTGAATAAGAACTCCACGCATCCGCCTTTGCCATAAGCCAAAGTTGATCTTCTCGTCAAATGGCTTTATTTCAACTTTCATGGATCCACCGGATCCATAACTCGGATTCCACTTCCTTAAATTTTCATTTGAAGAAGGAATTTCAGGAGTTTCAGAGGTCTCGATGGACATCCTTCTTGTTGTATGAACTTGACGATATTGCTCCCACTTGAACAAGAAAAAACTTGTTCTCCGATTGGAACACAAACTGGGCAAGCTCGATAGTTGATAGGAAATAAGAAAACAAAAGATTCCTCTGTTTCCTTATGGTTCCAGCTCAGTCAAGAAAAAAAATAACAGCAAAACACAAACAACTTGAGAACAAGAATTGATCGTGGTTGCCAATCCTGCCTACATCCACGAGCACACAGATATATATCTTTGTTGAAAGAATTACAAGTTTTGTGGATCAACAGATCACACACACACTCACTCAGTGTATCTCTCTCTCACTCTTCACTGGTTACAAAACAAGTGTAAAAGGCTCTCCACTTTCTGTCTCTGTTTTTACTAGCCTTACAACTCTCCTCTTATATGTTTCTACCTTTTCTCTACTGCACCGAGAGACTAGAATCCAAAAAAAACCAAGCATTTAAAGCTTGCGTCAGTAGATATTAATGGATGAAGACTAATATAACCAATTAGCCTCAAAATATCAACAATCTAGAGAGTTGGGAGGCAACAGATGGAGATGACTCCAAAGTCATCAAATGGGGGGCTCCACTTGTCAGAAGTGAGCCACAATTGTCAACATCTCTCTCTCTCCTAACTCTTAAATCTGTTTTTGATATCTTTTATGGGCTTATTCTTCAATTTAGAAACTTGTGTTGGACTTGAGACCCATTGAGTTGTGGGTTGGAAGCTTTTCGGGTCCCTTCACACTCTCATTAATGCATGGCTTCCCTCACTCTTTTAGGCCGCTTGTCCCGCCCTACTCATATCGTCTCTCCCCTTCCAACTCTCCTGGATTTGTTGAAGCACTTTTAATAAATGGAATTGTTATTCCATGTAATGGCAGAATATATTTTAATGAGAATTAATACACGTTCTAATACTATTTTTGGCGTATTCAACTTTTGTATTATTGTGCTAATTAACGTGGCAATACGACTGACTCTTAATGTTAAATACTTATTTTTCGTCTCATTCTTTTACTACTGAGTTGAAGCTTTGTAGCACAATAATGTTCTCATTATGGGGCGTCTCTCTGTACATCTTTTCTTCCGCTCGGTCGAAGGCGGAGTTGGGTCTCCGTCAAAACCATAATTCTTCTCTTGCTCACTTGAAAAGCGCTCTCTTAGAAAAATGTAAGTTCTCAATCTCCTCAATTTCGTCATTTTGATAGCATTGAGAGTACATTATTATTGTTTTGATAGTTTAAGGGATAAATTATCGCAATTGATAGTTTGAAGGTAGATTATTATTAATGTGATAGTTTAAAGGGGTTAAATGGACTTTACCCATATACTTTTGAACAAAAATTTGAGAACTTTATTAATTAAAAATCCCGAGCATAAAAATGTATATATTTTTAAATCACAAGCAATGTTGCCTTTAAAAAAAGGGTTCAATGCCTTTCTAGTACCTGTACTTTGAGCCAAAATCAAATAGGCATCTCAGTTTTTAAAAATATCACAAATAGTACTTGTGGTTATCAAATAAACCCACTTAGTACTTCTGTCAAGATTCCGTTAGTTTTTTTAACGGAGTGCCAAGTTATCCTTACACATGGTGTGGTACATATGGTTTTAAGGCATGCGTGGCGTGGTCACACGAGTTTTTATTAAAATTATAAAAACAAAAATTAAAAGAACCTGTGTTCTTAAAAAAAAAAATCCATCGTCTCTCCATTCTCCTCTCCCTAACCACTTAGGTTTTCGCAGACCCAAATACCATCTTTGTCATCCCTCCCTCAATGATGATTCAGAGGAACTCTCACAGTAGACTATTAACAGTAGTTGACAGACACACAATCAGAAAGCAGACACTAAATTAAATAAAAATTTAAGCCCAAGGATCTCAATTATAAACTTTGTTGCAGACCCTAGCGATTCTGAGGAAGATCTTCATAAACAAGGTTCATCGGCAATGCTTGTCCAATTACCGGATTGTCTCGATGGACAAAAGCTTCTTCTCCAAATGTCAGTAAGAGTTCTTATTTGAAGGCTAAGAGTACGTCCGAGGCATCACCGACTCCGAACTATGGAGCAGAAAGGAAATCCTCTTCAACCAAAGCTCTACAGAAGCCCTTGTCTCAAACCCAAATACCACGTCACCCTTCCTCAGATAAAATATTTTCCCCCGTTACCCTTCATCTGAGGTAATTTGTTTTGATAAGGTTCATTTGTAAAAATAGATTTGGGTCTACAAAAACCTAAGTGGTTGCGGGAGAGGAGAATTGAGAGGACGATGAATTTTTTTTTTTTTAAGAATTACACAGGTTCTTTTAATTTTTTTTTTTACATAATTTTTATATTATTTAATATGACGTGGCAAAAACTCAATCTTATCTGTATGTAAGGTGGCGTGGCGTTAGATTAAAAAATTAACGGAATCACAGAAATGTCAGTGGGTTATTTGATAATCGTATATATATTTTAAAAGAGATATGATACAACAACAAATACCCAACAAAACCCAACTTTTCTGTAAAAATCAATTCAAAACCTAGCATTGTATTCTAAAATTGAAAGAGATATGATACAGCCACAACAAATATCCAACAAAAACTCAACTTTCTGTCCTACGTGGCACTTAAAAAAAAAAAATCAATTCAAAACCTAGCATCGTATTCTAAAATTGAAAACCTGTGAGAACCCTCTCCCTCTCCCGCTCTCCTCCCTCGCTCACCCTCTCTCTCACTCCGGCCCACCGGCTACTGGCGTCGCTTTTCCTCTTTCTCATTCCGGCGCTAGGTTCCGGCCACCCTCTCTCTTTCCGCCGGCGAGTAGTCTCTCCCTCTTCCACCGGCCACCGGCGAATAAGGTTTCTCTCCTCCACCGGCGGTAAGTAGTCCCTCTCTATCCTCTACCAGTTTATTTTTAGGTTAATTTTGAGAACAATATAAAAAGACCTGCTAAATCTAGGGTTCTCGGAGGATATGGGTATTTATTTGATTTGGGTATTTCTCTGTTTAATTTATGATTTTAGAGAGTAGATTTTTCAAATTTCTGGGACATCAACAGCCTTCACATTCTCCAAGTTCAGACGACATCTCATCCGTATAAAAGAACATATCAAAGCCAAATCCACCATCAGTTGTTGATGTCCTTTGAGTTTATTACTTGTTTTTTGTTCTTTTTGGGTTTTTGTTTCAGATTGACATTTTTTTACTGATTGATTAAATCTGTTTTTTTTTTTTTTTTTTAATTATTATTATTCTCAGATCTCTGTAAAAGACCGGTGGACGGCTTCTCGGCTGGTCTGGTCGACGAGACCAATGTGTTCCAGTGGAACGTCACCATTATGGGCCCTCCCGATACGCTTTAGTGAGTGATCCAATTATTATTCGCTTGAATGTTTGAATTTTTAGTCTATGTTTTTAACAGTCTTCATTATCTGTGCTTTGGTTTTCGGTGTCATATGTTCTATTTTGTTTTAAGGTTGACTGGGTTATTGTTTGGATTGAGTTTAAGTTCATGATTGTTTAATTTTTGGCTTTTGTGTTTGATTTGATGATAAAAGGTTGGTGGTTTTGGGTTTGTGTGGCTTGAAAATTGAAGGTGTTGATGTGTTTTTGGTCTGTAGGCAGTATCCAATATTTTTCTTTCAAAGTTGGTAATTTGAATGGTGTGTGATCACTCCCAATATTTGATTGATTTTTAGTAGTTGTGTGATGGTATATGATCATTTGGTTATGACCCTTTATCTGGTTTTCAATTTGTTGCCTTCATTCTGTGTCATTAGGTTTTAGTTTATTGAAGAAGATTAACGAAATCTTGGACAAGGAACTTTTTTAGATTTTTTGTATTTTCTTATCAATATTTCTTTGCTGATTATACCCAAGTTTTACTCAGTTCTGGTTTGTTGACAGTAATTTACTGATTTGTTTTAGATTTAGGCCTTCAATGTTGCATATCTTTGTCAAGTCTCTTGTCTTGTGGAGTTCTTGTCACGTATATGATTAGGAGTTAACTTTAAATATAGGAGTTCTTGTCACGTATATGAGATTTTTTTTTTAATGCCAACTAGGAGAGAAGTTGGGTGTTTGTTGGGTATAAGTTGTGCCTTTAACATTTCTCTTTTAAAAATCTCAAAACCAACCAAAAATAATTGTCATACCGTCGTTTTAGCGCCTATTAACAAATCACCCGCGCCTCTCCAAATTTCGCTATCGCTCTGGGAATTTCTAGGGTTTTGCTACTGTCCCGATCTCCGACGAGCATTGTGTATTACGATCTGACCTTCGATTTTTTGATTTGATTCCTGATCTGAACAGCGCAACAATTCTCTCTGTATATCTTTTCTTTGCTCGTTGAAGGTGGAGTTGGGTCTCCGTCGAAGGCCATGATTCCTCTCTCTCGCTCGCTCAGTCGGAGAAGGAAAGCACTATCTCCGAAAAATGTAAGCTTTCTCCACTTACACCAAAATACTGGAAGAAATAACCAGTTTGAGCAGATTCTAACATTCATATCAGAAGCTATAAGTTTTGCTTTGCATTTTCCCATAATCCGGATGCCAAGCTCTCAGCTAATGTGATGCAAAATCTGCTCTTCAGACCCATGTCGGATTATCAAACTTCAAGTTGTTCCTACTGTGGAGACCCAAGCAAGTTTACAAATAACACCCAATAAATTATTTTCTTCACAAGCAACCAGAACTTCAGCTAGCACATCCTCCTAAGAAGTAGGAAAAGAGCCATGTAGACACAATCAAAGAATAATACTTATAAAAAAAAAAAGCACTTCATTTCACCACCAAACCCCATTTCAAAAATCTGTCTCCCTTAGCAAGACTATCCCGAATAGCCAGCCACAAGAAAAAAGCTTGCTCCATCCAACTTTGGGTTGTTTAACCCTTATGTCCTCCCAAGTATCTTTGCAAGTATACTTGAATTTTCTAGAAGGCAACCGCAAAGGATTATCAACCAAACCAATCTTAACAAAAGACAAACCACTTTGGGTAGCTTCTAAATCATCTGATCTTGCCGGATTCCAATTCTCATCCTTTCCCCTTATAACACTAGATAACTTGGCATCAATACGACTTCTAGCATCATAGATAACCTGAAAGCCATATTTATCATTAAGCACACCCTCTAGATGCCAATTATCCATCCACAGTGAAATATTAGTACCATCCCCAACTTGGAATTTTAAGAAATTCTTAGCCACTTCCCAGAGCTTAAGAATCTTCCTCCAACTCCAAGCAGAGTCATGAGAAACTTTTAGGAGTCAAAAACACCTGCCCTTAATCAAATTAGCTTTTACCCAAGCCACCCAAAGAGACCCGGATCTAGTAAAAAGGGCCCAAACGTCTCTCAAAATGGAAGCCTTATTCCATTCCTCAAGCTTCTTTAACCCCAAACCTCCCTCAATTTTTGGAGCACTAATAAATTCCTAGGCAACCTTAGCCTTAGCTGAAGACATGCCTTGATTATAAAGGAGTGATTTGACTTTTCATTTGTCTTGCACTTGTAGGGAACTACAGATTCAGTGCAGATTCCTTTCAGATGTTAACAAACAATTTGTGTTGTGTTTGGCATTTTGGAAGTATGTCTGTACTTGGGGTTCTATAATAGCTGGAATGCCTTGAGTTTTGTTTCTGAAAAAGCATGAAAAGTATTTCTCATATGCTGACAGAACAGTAACAGTCTTGGACTTGCTTGGTGGTATGTATGCCATATAAGTACCTGTCAAAAAAAATGTATGCCATATAAGCAGAATGTGAGCCTTATTTTCTTCCTTGGATTAATTTGCGTTATTGTTGTTGAAATAGTATTTGGAGCAAGATGCACCTTATTTCATTAGTTAGATATGCATTATTGTTTTTGCATACATGGAGGGTGAGAGGCAGATTATATATTTACAATGTACTGCAAATGTGGCTTAATTGAATTGATTGTAGATTAACAGTTTCAAAGGCATCTGATTGGGTTAGAATGTTAAATGCATTTGCTTTTATATCTGATTTGACATGTTACTAAGCTTGTGGTGTCAATGACATAACAGGAAGGAAAGCCTCTTGTTCTGAATGTAGTGAGGCGAGCAGAGCAGCAACTTCTTAATGACAGGTAAGCTATTAGATGGTTATCGTTGTGATCTTAACGTTGTTCCAAGTGGTGATTGAATCTGCATTTGTTTGATGTCTAGGGCCCGCGTGAAGGAATGCCTTCCTATTGTTAGACTTGCAGAATTCAAGAAATTGAGTGCTAAGCTTATTCTTGGTGCTGACAGGTAAGGAAGGACAATGCTTTAAGGGATGAATTAGATCCAATTGTGTTTGATAAAACAACTTATCAAAAAAAATCTGCAATTGGATTACTTAAAAAAATTTGGTTAGTTCCTATGCTACACTTACTTACAAATCAGAAATACAATTTTAGAAGCTCAAATGTTTTAGAGACTAGAATTTGTGTTTTAGTTAAATCTGTTTTCTGCACATTGTTTGCGTGCTTGCTGCCTATTTATACAAGTTCCATATCTTACTGCATTAACCTAAAATTTGGATCAGTCTCTGCTGCATATTCTTCTACTAAGACCAACTATAATGTTGGCTTTGAGTATTTGGAAAGCGTAGAGAATTCTATCTCAATTGTTTCAGTGAGATCCGTGAGTGCAAAATTTGTAAAAATGGTTTTCATTCCCAAAGTATATCATCTTGCCATAGCCAAGAAATTTGGTTTTAGGATGCCAAATTAAATGACTGAGAAATTCCAAAGTATATAAGGACAACTGAAAATTTTGGTTTTTCCTTGTGCTGAGAATGCCAAATTAAATTTTCTAATGTTTACTGCTCTATTCTGTAAATTACATAGGCTGCTTCTATGTTGTGAAACTTAAAACCTGTAAATTTGCTTTCTTGATGGTTCATTCTAGGATAAACCAGTTCTTCATATGTTTGTGAAGAGAGCAATACATGAATGACCTGATTTATGGGATACTGTTGCATTAATAATTACTTCAATAATGCTTATGCTTAGTAGCAAGGAGTAGAAGTATGTCATATTGAAGATATCAGCTAGCCACTGGTAACTATCATTGGTGATAATGCAACCAGTCCTCCACTCTTCATTCAAAAGTTTTCATATTCTTTCATTTATCTCTCTTTTCATGATGGATCTTTGTTAAATGAATTTAAATTGAAGGGGACAAGGCTCAAAATATCTCCCATCTATCAACATATTTCCTAAATGACCGTATTACCTTTAGAATCCTTGCCTAATCCAAACACAACATAAACTCATAAAAGATTTTAAAAACCAAAAAAAACAAAAAAAATGTTCCCTTTTCCGTTAGTTCTTTTTATAGCATCTAAATGGAAAGAGAAATATACCCGTATACTAAACATGGCCTAACAATACATCAATCACACAATCACTATATTCAAATACATACAAACACAAAGCCGAAGAAATGCGTGGGAAAGTTGTGTTGCACTTGGATATTAGTTTAAGCTTAAGTACAATAACATATTGGATTAAACATGCGTGCCCTTGAGGCAGTTTGCTATGTACATGGGGCAGATGTTTGGTTTATTTGTCTTTATCAGCTTCGATAAATTTATCCAGTAACAGATCCCTTATTAATTAGAGTAATGCTATGTATTGTCATTTCATCTGGATTTCATCTGGACGCTTGCCCACTTTATATATATATATATATATTAAATTAAACCTGTATTAGTTAGGTTTTCATTCAAAAACCTTTTTATTTCACCCTCAAACTTTCCCTCCAACCAAACAGCTCCTCCATCCCCCTATAACATTTGGCTGCCAGCCTGCCGCCCACCAGCTGCCACCGCTGCCCACTGCCATTGCCACCAATTCAAAGACCGGTTAGAATTGCTATATCAGCACCGTGGAATAGTCATAAAATAAAAAAATGTGATGAAGTAGGATCCAGCTTCTATGGTGTTGAGAAAAAGGATCTAGCTTCAGTGTGCTGGAAAAAAAAATAAAGGGTCCAGATTTGTTTAGCTCTTTTAAGCTTAAACTATGTCATTTCTTAGTAAAACAAATAAAATTATGATTCTTGGTGAATGACTGAACGTTGAGGATGATGAAAGCCCAGCCCTCATATATGCATAATGCACTGGATTGGACCTCTCAGTCATTTTTCACAACCACTGGATCGCCAGTGGCACATTTCACAGCCGTTGGTTCTAAATCCCAATAAAATCCCAAATCTCCCGCTCCCCCGCCGCTCCGTCCTGGATTTTGTGTTCTTTTAGCGAGAAAGGACTTGAATGGGCCAATTTCCGTATGACGGAGACAGTACGTACAGGAAAGTATTATGAATTTCATTGCAAGTCATAGGAGTTGTCATTTTATGTGTTAAATTTAATTTAATTGAAGAAATGACCAACATATTTATTTCCTTACCAGATGATATGTTTCACTATATCTTGATGCAGATTGATAGGTTTTATTTATTTATTTCCTCTTTCTAAATATTCATAAGTTGATTTCTTCTTGCTAAGAGTTATCTTCTTCGTATTATATTATCTACAGTGTTGGAGAGCATTATACGGAATGAGCAATCTTGGGAAAATGTTGGTAATAAACATTATTTCATTTATTTATTTATAATTTTAAATGGAGGGAGATAATATCAGAAATTTACAGTTTTTTATTTTATTTTATTTACAAACATTTAGCGCCTAATTGGGTTGTGTTTTTATGTGTTATGAAAATATTTATCGTTAATGATGTTGATTAAGTAAACAAATAGAAATTGCTTGAAGTCAATTGCATTAATTTAATTGAGAAATTGATTACAACTGTGTTTGAGAGTTGCATCTAAGACCTTGAATCATATTTTTCTTTGGCTTATGCAGTTCACAAGAGACTTATGGACATGGAGGAAACTAGAAGGACCATGTTCAACAAAAAAACTACTCCAAAAAGTCTCTTGCTTGTTTTTACACTTCTCATCATTTTCTGAGTCTCACTGTGGCTTGCCCACCTGCATTGCCTCTCTACAACGCTCTGCCCACCATAAGAATCTTGCCAAAGGCATGCAACTCCACTCCTACATGCTCACTAGTGGCTTTCTTAACTCCCCTCTATCCATCACTAGCCTGATCAACATGTACTCCAAGTGCAATCAAATGGAAGATGCTGTTTTGGTATTCAATAACTATACTCATGATTCTAACGTGTTTGCCTATAATGCAATCATTTCTGGGTTTCTTTTAAATGGGCTTGCCAAAGATGGGCTTAAGTTCTATAAGCGTATGAGGTGGGTGGGTATTATGCCAGACATGTTTACTTTTCCAAGTGTGATCAAAGCCTGTTGTGATGTTGTGGAGGTTTTAGAGGTTAGAAAGATTCATGGTTTATTGTTTAAACTTGGGTTGGAGTTGGATGTATTTGTTGGAAGTGCTTTAGTTCATACTTGTTTGAAATTTGGGTTAATGGAAGAGGCACAAGAGGTGTTCGAGGAATTGCCGATGAGGGATGTTGTGCTTTGGAATGCAATGGTTAATGGTTATGTACACAGCAGGAGATTTGATGAGGCTTTAGGGGTTTTTAGGAGAATGGGCAAAGAAGGGATTGTCCCTAATAGATTTACGGTTACTGGTGTTTTGCCGGTTTTAGCTTTCATGGAGGAGCTTAACAATGGGAGAGCAATTCATGGATTTGCTATGAAAATGGGGTATGTCTCTGGTGTTGCAGTTTCCAATGCATTGATTGATATGTATGGGAAATGCAGTGTATTGGACATGTGTAATCAAATAGGGTCCATGTCCACAAAAATCACACGGATCAAGTCTTGAGCTAGCACCCACATTTGCTGCGACGACATCCTCTTCTAAAGCGGCTAAACCATAATAATAATCGTAATGAAATATGAAACATAAAGAAAATGGTAAGTCTAAGATTTAGTGACTTTTAACACAAATAATACCTATGCCAGTTTTAGTAATGAACTCAGAGGTTTAATAAGCAAAAGTAGTTCCATCAATAATGATATAAGCATATAATGTAATAATAATTATAGTTCAACAATATGGTTTACCCGAGATATTACCTTTTTCAAAGGGTTAATGCTGTCCCGAGGGACCTATAATACAATGCCAGTGCCTCATCCATTGCATAACATACCGTACGTAACATTAGTGGCACGATCGAGTCCGACCCCGAGTAGCCCACACCAACTAGATGTATGTCTTGTAGTAACCGAACCATTAGGAATAGTTGTATTAAGGTTACGAAACCAATGGATCCACACATATACACACATTTGACTATAAAACTAACATGTATAGTAAGCCCATGCCATTACTACCGCACGTACCGGTGTACCACGTCATACGATGCAAATTATCTTGTCTATATTTTACATGCATGTTATTTTACAAGTCTCACTTGGTTAACATGTTCAGCACAACGTTTTTTCCAAAATAATAGAGTTCATGTGCAATAAGTATAAATGTGAGAGTTGTAAAATATGCATGTTTTCTCGATACACAAAATAGATGTGCAGTGCATGAAAAAATTAGCAATAAGCATTATGTGAGTTAAAACTCATCTAGATCGATAAGCGTTTCTGAGCACTCCAAAAGGTCCAGGTTCTCTAGATTTGTGAAAACCTTTTATTAGTCATAATTTCATTATAACAACTCTAAAGTAAGGAAAACGGGAGTTATGAGACGGTTGGTGAAAATAGGGTTTCCTGCCACAAATTGACCGTACATTCGGGCTCGGGTCCGTATGTCAACCGTGTAAAGACAAGCCGTACATCCGATTACGATACCGTATGTCCGCTGTATGGCTCCTCAGGGAGAACCTCATTTTCTCTCAACTGTTTGCCTATTCTCTGACTCCTATGGCTATTAGGAACACCCTAAAGCTTTCTAGCCTAGTTTGCAACCTCCATGCAGCGTAAATAATGCTAAGTTAACAAAAACGCTAACCCAAGCGGGTTTTAAAGCATAACTACGCCAATAACGATAACTAAACATAAAATGAGTAGCATAATGACATATTTAAAAGCTAAAGGTCGAGCGTTACCTCCTTAAAACAAAACCGCAAGAGTTTCGCCTCACGAACGTTCCGATCTTGCCAACGTCTCACACACACGCTCACACAACACTCACAACACTTGAAAACACTCTAGGAAACACTTTAGCAGCCTAGGGGCATTCTGAAACTTGTGAGAAATGAAGAGAGGTATGGGTCTATTTATAGGTCTAGAAAAGCAACGGACATCCGACCAAGGGGAGTACGTCCGATGGTTCTTGCCCAGCGGTTCAAAGGGTGCTTTGTACATTCAGGTATTAACCAGGGTATTCAAAAAGTAGCGTTCGTCCGGTGATCCCACGTACGTCCGCCTATACGATTTGTAAAGCGTTTGTCCGGTGGTCCTCCACGTACATCCGCTCTACAGACAGAAGCGTTCATCCGCTAGACCTAGCGTACATCCGCCAAACAATCCAAATTGTCCTCTAGTGTCCTTAGTGATCCAAAGCCTAAATTAACTCCTCCAACTAAGTTACTTACGCCTAGTTAATAATTTGGGTCACTACAAGAAAGGATGCAATTGGATCAGCTTATTCAGAACACATCCTATTCCAGAGATACTAATGTACAAATACAACCGTCTGAGTGGGATATTCTAAGAGAATCCTTTCAATTAAGGGAAACTACTCCCATTGAATTGCCTCTTGTAAGAAATCCAGTGCTTTGAAATGTTTTTTTTTTTTTTTAATGAATAAATCATTTCATTAAAACAAACCAATCCAAAAACAACCATCAACAATTACAAACCCTACCATTGGGTCAAACAAGCTTCACATAAGCCAAATAAAACTAAAACAACAAGGAAAAAACAACTACATTCAAAGTTGCAAAAGTTTGATCAACAACTCAGTGCACTTGATCGCATTTCGCAATCAATCACTGCGATCGATCGTACTTCTCAGCTAGATAAGTAGATCTTACTCATGCTGCAAACGATTACTGCGATCGATTGCACTTTCAGCTAGATAAGCCAGAACTTATTGATGTTGCAATCGATCGCTGCGGTCAATCACTTCTCTGCATTACGATCAATCGCACACCAAATGTGATCAAGTGCAACAGCTAATCTGCAGAAAACTAACATATGCAAAATTCTACAAAAAAAAACCCACACCTCTGCAGGAACAGATTGTGCAGGAAAAAAAAAACCCCAAAAACCATCTTCAGACTAGGTCACCTTAGCATGCATACAGGCAAATTCCATAATGAAACTAAAGAGATATTCTCTCTAGTCTTAGGAAAATTACCCTTCCCAACAATTCTAGCCCTTACTTCCCAAAGGATCCTGTTGACAATCCGTTCATTAGTATTTGGATGGCCAGAATGCTTTACTTCATTTCTAGTTCTCCATAGATTATAAACTGCTGATCCAAAAACCAATTTGCAAACAAGACCCTTTAAAGCCTTATTTCCCCAATTTTTGATTCCTAGTTGTATAACCTCCTCCCAAATCAGAGAAGGATCCTCCACTCCACAATGATGCATAAAAAACTTCCATATACAATAACTGAAACTGCATTCAAAAAAACAAATGATCTCTACTTTCAGTTTGGTTATGGCAAAATAAGCATTTAACATCCCCTGCATAGCCCCATTTGAGCAACCGATCACTAGTGCTAAGTTTGTCTTGCATAGCCAACCAGAGAATAAAAGCTTGCTTTGGAATAGCAAGAGGAAACCAAACCAGTTTCCACCAAGCAGCCTCCCCCCTTTTTTTCTCTAAGGGATTCCCAAGTATTTGCACTGATATAAACACCTTTTCTGGAAGTAGTCCAAAGGGGTTTATCATAAAGACCTAATCTTACTTCATATAGCCTTGATTGAATTTCAACCAAATCATCAGATCTTGCAGGCTTCCAATACCATTCTCCATTAGAAATTACAGAGGAAAGTTTAGCCTCAACTTTACTTTGGGCATCATATACAACCCTATAACCATAATTCTCCAACAAAACACCATATGGATACCATAAATCCAACCAAAGATGAATATCTTCCCCTTTACCAACCTCAAACCTCAAAAACCTCTTAGCTTTATCTCTTAACTTAAGAATCTTCCTCCATTTCCAAGAGCAATTTTGGGGAATATCTACACTTCATAAACTCTTCCTTCTAAGATAATTTTCTTTCACCCAAGCCACCCAAATAGAATCAGATCTGGCAAACAAACTCCAAACATGCCTAAGCATCGAAGTTTGATTCCATACTTCCATACTCTTTAGCCCCAAGCCTCCCTCCTTCTTTGGAAAACACAAATCCT
The DNA here is from genome assembly GCA_013348765.1 of Carpinus viminea. Taxonomy (NCBI): domain Eukaryota; kingdom Viridiplantae; phylum Streptophyta; class Magnoliopsida; order Fagales; family Betulaceae; genus Carpinus; species Carpinus viminea. The sequence goes on from CP054668.1 coordinate 26,470,170, forward strand.
TCCAAGAAATTTTAGCTTTTGCAGACCCAACAATATTCCCATTCCATAGAAACCTATTAAACTTCTACTCAATATCCTTAATGATCTTCTTAGGAAGAATAAAAATGTTTTTGTTGCTTTACAATAGTTCCTTATATTTTGATGAGAATCCCCGTTGTATGGATTGATTCCTAAAGGTAACTATGGTCCTGTAATGGGTTACTTCTCTCTTTCTCTCTAATGCTCATCTTATTTGTTTTACTCTCTTTACTCTTTAGGCAAAGAATGGTATCCCTACAGTTGTAGGGAAATCAAAAAGTGAGTTCAAGGGCAAGGAGAGGAAGCATAAAGAACACAAAGACAGAGATATGGGTAAGGATAAAGAGCATAAAAGGCACAAGCACCATCATAAAGAGCGAAGTAAAGATAAAGACAAGGAGAAAAAGAAGGATAGAAGTGGGCATCATGATTCTAGTGCTGATCACTCAAAGAAACACCATGAAAAGGTTGGCAACCTCTCTTATAACTACTTTGTCTTCTGGAGCACTTGGGAAGCTTTGAGAAAAAATGGGAATTTTGTGAAAATCCTGGATTAACATTCTCATTGCCCTTTTTACGTGGTAAACATAGTCATTGAGTTTGCTTTAACTTTCAAAAGGCATTTTCTTCTTGAACCATGGAAATTAAGCAATCAGTTGTGGTGAGGTATAGACTGCTATTGTCCATCCAGTTTAAGGATAACCCTTTGGTTTGTGACAAATTTAATTTTGAATTTGTAAATATACATTGAATTAGGATGATGAGGTGGACATTGTACTTTAGGACCAAGCCCGCTATTGTCCATCTTTAAATTTTGATACTAATTTGGATGATGAGGTGGACATTGTAAATATATATTGAATTAGAGGGTTGATTACAAAAATTTGTGGGTGGCTGAGCGGTGAAATTAACCTCAAAGTTAAGATGGATAGCTGTAATTGACCCATGTAATTAAAATCTTCAACGTATTTCAGTGCATGAGTCTTTTACTTGGTACATTTTCAAAATGAAGCATGATGGAGATGAGGATCATAATGACATTCACCAACACAAAAAAGTAAGGTAATACATAAAAAAGAAGCATTAGCAATTTTAATGATTTTGTTTTATGTTCAATCCTAACTCATTGTTTCTCATATGAATCATAAGCTTTCCCAAGATTTCATCTATACTTGAGCTTTCTGTATTACTACTAATTTGTTTTTGCATAAGAGCTCCAAAATTGATGAAATGGTTGTGATAAAAAGAAGCCAGCTGAAAAGGTGGTGTACAATACTTGAGTTCTTCTCAAATTGTTGTTAGATAGTTTAAAGGGATTTTGTGCTTAACATTGTCAAATTGCTTGAGGTAAATGCCCTGCCATAGTACTTGATATTTCTTTGGATCAATCCTTATTTAGCAGTGTACTTCACAATCATATACCTCCTTTCTTGAAAGTATAGACTACACCTCAACTTCATGTTTCATTGATGATAATTAGCCATGTAATCAACCTAACTATTTGCCCTCCTTAAGGCCTAAAACCTAAATTCGAATACTTAAAATTACTTTGGATTGGACTTACTCCCTAGCCTTCTTTGTTGCAGCTAGCTCTAGTACCAACCCTTATCTGCTAATAACCTCCAATTACTATTTACCATCGGCTCAAAGAGTATTGTCGTTGCAGTCCCTCATTTGGTTAAGAACTAGTTAAATATGTATCCGTGTATGTGAGATGTTCTTGTCTCATTTTTTTCCTTGAGAAAGTTATACTGACCTCCCTCTAGGTTTCTCAAAGTCATAATGTTCCTTGTTTTGAATTACATCAATCACCTTCAAGATACTAATGTCCATTAAATTAATATTTAGTTAAAATGTCTAGAATACCATTTTTGTCTTTAATGGTTATCTATTCAAGTGTAAAATATTATGAGTGTAATGGCTATTTATTTTTAGGGTCAAATACTTAATTAGTCCCTAGGATTTCGAAATTTTATTTTTTTCTTCCCTAAGGTTTGGAAAGTGACCAAATTAATCCTTGTAGTTTTGAAAAGTGAATAAGATAGTACATCCGTCAGTTGACCGCTAGTTGACTTAATGGATTAACACATAGACCAATTAAAAGTTGACACATAAATACCTAATTACATTTTTTGTTTAAAAAAAATTCAAAAAAATATATTTTTCAAAAAAAAAAAGAGAAAAAGAACTTGTAGCCACCCCCTTGGGCACCAAGGGGTGGCTCACCCCATGGAGCCAAGGGGGTGGCCGAAACCACCCCCAAACAAATGGAACACCGAACACGCCAACGACATTGAAAGAAACCTCCATTATTATATTTATAGACAAGTAGGTCAAAGCCTCATCCTCTTCCATTTTCAGCAATCTTTTGGCCTCCCAAATCCACCCCCTTTCATCCCACATTTTCATACTTTTTCGGCATCAATGGATCAGTTTCTTCATTGAGATTCTCACAACAAACCCAACACCCACCCTCAGAAGCACCACCAACCGTCCAACAATGAGCTCCTCACCAGCGCCAAGTTGATGGTTGAGGCAGCCCAATCATTGATGCGACATGAAACCGACAAAGTTAACAAGGGAAGGCCGTCGGTGTCGTTGCCGATCTCCTGGAAACACATTTTTTTTTTTTTTTTAAATAAAAAATAAAAATTTTAAATAGGTGGCCACATGTCAACTTTTAATTGGTCAACGTGTCAATCTGTTAAGTCAATTAACGGTCAACTGACGGATGGACTAACTTGATCACTTTTCAAAATCACAAGAACTAATTTAGTCCCTTTCCAAACTCTAGGGAGGAAAAAATAAAGTTTTCAAACCCTAGACACTAATTAAGTATTTAACCCTTATTTTTTTATTATTATTTTTTACATGTCCACACATGAAAGTGGAAGTGTATTCAAACTAGTGAACTCCGCTTCATGAGGCGTGGTTTATAGCCAATTAAGATACCCTTTGGGGATGCTATTTATGAGGGGTGGAGGCTTTGGTCTTAAGGTTTGCTCTCTTTAAGGTCCAAGGTTCAACACCTCATGGATATAAACAATTTCTCGGGGCCATACTCTTTAGAGAAAAGCCAGCGATTTAACCAATTTCGTATAGAGAAACTTCCAAGGATGTAGTGCACAGGACTGAGATTTACTATGCAAGGGTGGGTCCGAAGGACTCTGCCTTGGAGAGGTTCTCCAACATAAAAAAGAAAAAAAAAAAAGTAATAGCTTAGGAACATTCTCCAATTACTGTGGAAGAGATTTGGGTGTAATTATTTGAATAAAACATTTTGAGAGGAAAATGAAAGAGTTATTGTTTCTAATCCTGAAAGAGTAAGTTTATGTGATGCATAAGCTATTTACACTAGTTCAAAATAATATTAAAGTAGCACTGCTTGATCAGAATTTTACTCGTTCTCAAACAATGAAAGTTCAAAATGAAAGATTTGTCACGATTCCCAACTGATTGTCAATTATATTTGATTTTCTATTTTAGATTATGATTTTATTTTATTTTATTAGGTTTTTATTTGTAAAAGATTTTATTTGATAAAAACTTTATTTCATTTCCTTACTAGGATGAGATTTACTTTAATTATTTTATTTCCTTATTAGGATTTAGTTTACTATTACTACTATGATCATGTTTACTTTCTCTACAATTATTTCTCTTCTATATGTAGGTAAATTTGTTGATGTAAAACATAGAATCAATTGAATTATTATCAAGTTAGAAAATTTCTCTCAAATTGTGCCACTCCACCCTAAATGATATGATATTATCCGCTTTGGACCAAATCCGCATGGTTTTAGTATTGGGTTTACTCCCAAAAGGCATCATACCATTTAGAGAGAGCATATTCTATATAAATATGTTATCTTTTCCACACCTATGCAATGCAGAACGTCACATAAACACTCTATAGAGTTTATTTTTCTTAAGTCTGCGGGCTTGTTTTATCTTTTGATCAGAAGACATAGATGTTTATGATTGTTGTTGCCTTTTCCCTTTATACTTTTACCCCACATGACAAATAAGTCCTCATTTGATATGCAAAATATGTATTTCATTAAAAAAAATGAATAGTTATTATTGAAAATAGAGGATGATAGAATAAAATAATTATTCATATTCATTAGTTTGGTGGTAAGAGATATGCCTTAATCGGAATTGAATCAAAATTACTAAAACAATCCCATGTGATTTCTTATTTTCTAAAACTCGATTTTTTTTATTTTTATTTTTTAAAAAATGAAAACGTTGAATTGTTGTGATGGCTGGCCACCCACAGAAGACCAACTTACACATATTGACATTTAGATGAAGCAACCTATATATATATATATATTATCTTAGTTTAAAAAAATTACGATCATTTGGCTAAGCCACAATTTTATAGATAAAACTATAATTTTAAACGCTAAGCCACATTTAACAGGATTTTAAAAAATTATATTTTCAAATTCAAACATTTTAAAATTGCATTTTTAAAAATCGCAAAACCAACCAAAAATAGTTGCCACACCGTCGTTTTGGCGCCTATTAACAAATCACCCGCGCCTCTCCATATTTCGCTATCGCTCTGGGAATTTCTAGGGTTTAGCTATTGTTCCGATCTCCGACGAGCATTGTGTATTACGATCTGACCTTCGATTTTTGGTTTGATTCCTGATCCGAACAGCGCCACAATTCTCTCTGTACCTATTTTCTTCTCTTCTCTCGGTTGAAGGTGGAGTTGGGTCTCCGTCGAAGGCCACGATTCCTCTCTCTCGCTCGCTCAGTTGAAGAAGGAAAGCACTCTCTCCGAAAAATGTAAGCTTTCTCCACTTACACCAAAATACTGGAAGAAATAACCAGTTTGAGCAGATTCTAACATTCATATCAGAAGCTATAAGTTTTGCTTTGCATTTTCCCATAATCCGGATGCCAAGCTCTCAGCTAATGTGATGCAAAATCTGCTCTTCAGACCCATGTCGGATTATCAAACTTCAAGTTGTTCCTACTGCGGAGACCCAAGCCAAGTTTACAAATAACACCCAATAAATTATTTTCTTCACAAGCAACCAGAACTTCAGCTAGCACATCCTCCCAAGAAGTAGAAAAAGAGCTATGTAGACACAATCAAAGAATAATACTTATACCAAAAAAGCACTTCATTTCACCACCAAACCCCATTTCAATAATCTGTCTCCCTTAGCAAGACTATCCCGAATAGCCAGCCACAAGAAAAAAGATTGCTCCACTCAACTTTGGGTTGTTTAACCCTTATGGCCTCCCAAGTATCTTTGCAAGTATACTTGAATTTTCTAGAAGGCAACCGCAAAGGATTATCAACCAAACCAATCTTAACAAAAGACAAACCACTTTGGGTAGCTACTAAATCATCCGATCTTGCCGGATTCCAATGCCAATCCTTTCCCCTTACAACACTAGATAACTTGGCATCAATACAACTTCTAGCATCATCGATAACCCGAAAGCCATATTTATCATTAACACACCCTCCGGATGCCAATTATCCATCCACAATGAAATATTAGTACCATCCCCAAATTGTCACAATTAATAATTTTAAGAAATTGTCGCAATTATTGTTTTTGCATACATGGAGGGTGAGAGGCAGATTATATATTTACAACGGACTGCAAATACGGCTTAATTGAATTGATTGTGGATTAACAGTTTCAAAGGCATCTGATTGGGTTAGAATGTTAAATGCATTTGCTTTTATATCTGATTTGACATGTTACTAAGCTTGTAGTGTCAACGACGTAACAGGAAGGAAAGCCTCTTGTTCTGAATGTAGTGAGGCGAGCAGAGCAGCAGCTTCTTAATAACAGGTAAGCTATTAGATGGTTATCATTGTGATCTTAACGTTGTTCCAAGTGGTGATTGAATCTGCATTTGTTTGATGTCTAGGTCCCACGTGAAGGAATGCCTTCCTATTGTTGGACTTGCAGAATTCAAGAAATTGAGTGCTAAGCTTATTCTTGGTGCTGACAGGTAAGGAAGGACAATGCTTTAAGGGATGAATTAGATCCAATTGTGTTTGATAAAACAACTTATCAAAAAAAATCTGCAATTGGATTACTTAAAAAATTTTGGTTAGTTCCTATGCTACACTTTCTTAAGAATCTGAAATACAATTGTAGAAGCTCAAATGTTTTAGAGACTAGAATTTATGTTTTAGTTAAATCTGTTTTCTGCACAAGATGTGTTTTAAGGAAGCCTCTTGTTTGTGTGCTTGCTGCCTATTTATACAAGTTCCATGCCTTACTGCATTGACCTAAAATTTTATATCAGTCTCTGCTGCATATTCTTCTACTAAGACCAACTATAGTGTTGGCTTTGAGTATGTGGAAAGCCTAGAGAATTCTATCTCAATTGTTTCAGTGAGATCCCTGAGTGCAAAATTTGTAAAAATGGTTTTCATCCCCAAAGTATATCATCTTGCCATAGCCAAGAAATTTGGTTTTAGGATGCCAAATTAAATGACTGAGAAATTCCAAAGTATATCAGGACTACTGAGAAATTTGTTTTTCCTTGTGCTGAGGATGCCAAATTAAACTTTCTAATGTTTACTGCTCTATTCTGTAAATTACATAGGCTGCTTCTATGTTGTGAAACTTAAAACCTGTAAATTTGCTTTCTTGATGGTTCATTCTAGGATAAACCAGTTCTTCATATGTTTGTGAAGAGAGCAATACATGAATGACCTGATTTATGGGATACTGATTGCATTAATAATTACTTCAATAATGTTTATGCCTAGTGGCAAGGAGTAGAAGTATGTCATATTGAAGATATCAGCTAGCCACTGGTAACTATCATTGGTGGTAATGCAACAAGTCCTCCACTCTTCATTCAAAAGTTTTCATATTCTTTCATTTATCTCTCTTTTCATGATGGATCTTTGTTAAATGAATTTACAATTGAAGGGGACAAGGCTCAAAATATCTCCCATCCATCAACATATTTCCTAAATGACCGTATTACCTTTAGAATCCTTCCCTAATCCAAACACAACACAAACTCAGAAAGATTTAAAAAGAACAAAACAAAATGTTCCCTTTTCCATCAGTTCTTTTTATAGTATCTAAATGGAAAGAGAAATATACCCATATACTAAACATGGCCTAACAATATATCAAAATCACTATATTCAAATACATACAAACACAAAGCTGAAGAAATGTGGGAAAGTCGTGTTGCACTTGGATATTAGCTTAAGCTTAAGCACAATAACATATTGGATTAAACATGCGTGCCCTTGAGGCATTTTGCTATGTACATGGGGCAGATGTTTGGTTTATTTGTCTTTATCAGCTTCCATAAATTTATCCAGTAACAGGTCCCTTGTTAATGAGAGTAATGCTACGTATCGTCGTTTCATCCGGATTTCATCTGGACGTTTGCCCACTTTATATATATATATATATATATATATTAAATCAAACCTGTATTAGTTAGGTTTTCATTCAAAAACCTTTTTATTTCACCCCCAAATTTTTCCCTCCATCCCCCCATAACATTTGGCTGCCACCCACCAGCTACCACCGCTGCCCACTGCCACTGCCACTGCCATTGCTACCACTTCCCCCATAACATTAGGTAGATCAATCTGTTTTAGTTGACATTCCTTTTTGTTTGTTGGGCATTTATCTGGATGTTTTGGAGACCATTTGAATGTTGCTGTATGAGGTTTTTCTGGGCATTTGTCTTGGTGTTTGTCTTGGCTGAATGATTATAGTTTTGCCATGGGTTCTTTTGCTTGAGGATTGGAAGATTTGCTTTTGGAAGTTGAACTGTCTGAGCTTCTCATCATTGGATTTACATAAGTGTTAAAATGTTATCTTGCGAGAATATGAACATTGTAGATGAATAAATTCATTTCATCAATAATCTCAATTATGTGTTTTCATCTATCCTTTTGTTTTCCCTATGCCTGTAATAAGTTTCACCAATGCATTATGTTTGTGTAACTTTTGCTAGAGATAGGTTTTTATTCTATCGTTGTAGAGCACAATAACATAGATGGGTAGAATCTGATTCTCAGTATTCCCTCACTATTCTAAAGAGGTTGTCTTATGTATTCCGTTCTCAAGACAAAATTAGTCCCTTACTAAAGTGCATGCCTTGAAACTAAGCACTTGAAGCACAATTGACAGTCTTAAGGGGCTTATAATTATGAAAATTGGGGCAACGTACTTGTTAAAATGTTTTATTATACAGTGGAGTAGAATATTTCCAAAGAAAGTCTTTTATAAACTAATTTGCCATGAGATTTTGTACTACTTTTAGCTCTTGTATAAACTAATTTGATTTTTTCCTGTAATAACTCCTAGATGGACTTGTCATCCTCGGTCTTTGGGAATGAGTGCGAAGATGAATCTTTGCTTACACAGATTCCAATTGATGATGCTCCACCCCTCCAAGTTGACCCTCAAAATGGTTTGATAGGCTTTCATTCTTCCTTTAATTTTGCACCAAATCATTGTGTTTCTCTCATTAGTAGATTTTATTCATCATTTGTTGAATGTTGTTATTTATAGTTGTTCAACTATGCACTTATCAAAAAAAAAAAAAAAGTTGTTCAACTATGTTGATTTCTTGTTTCTTCTTTTTGGCACAGATGGAAATGAAATTGTATGTGATGTAGAGTCGGATGATAAGAAGTACAAGTGTGAATACATGCTCATAGATGGAGATGAAAATGTTGAGGAACCTAAGAGAGGTATGACGTTTAGCTCCATAGAAGAGCTTTCCTTATATTATAGGCGGTATGCCAAGCAAGAGGGTTTTGCGGTGGTACAAAAAAAAGCTAGTAAGGATCCAAGTGGGTGTATAAATCGTATCACTCTTGCATGTTCTCGTGAAGGCAACACAAAAACCAAGTCAACTTTTTGTAAGCCAAATCAAACAACCAAAACGGGGTGTAAGGCCAAGTTGAATTCGAAGTTAGTTGAAACAAAGTGGTATGTGACTAGTGTATGTATTGACCACAATCATGATTTAAGCCCTGGCCAAGCTAGATATTTTAAATGCAATAAGATTTTGGATCCCATATTGAAAAGAAAGCTTGAGGAAAATGACTTTATTAACAAGGCAAGACATCTTCGACTTGGCGAAGGAGGTGCTAAAGCACTTTGTGACTATTTCAGTAGAATGCAGGAAGTTAATGATAGTTTTTACTATATGATGGATTTTGATGATGAATCTAAGTTGAAAAATGTGTTTTGGGCTGATGCACGAAGTATGGCATCATATGAATATTTTGGGGATGTCGTTACATTTGATACAACGTACTTGACTAATAAATACAAAATGCCATTTGCTCTTTTTTTGGGAGTAAATCATCATGGTCAATCAATGCTTTTTGGGGCGGGATTACTATCAAGTGAAGATACAGAAACTTTTGTATGGTTGTTTAAAACATTTTTGATATGCATGAATGGTCGAGCACCAAGTGCAATTATAACATATCAAGATGAGTCTATGAAAAATGCAATTGCGAGAGTTTTTCCAAGAGCCCGACATAGATTTTGTTTATGGCACATTTTGAAAAAACTTCCGGAGAAGTTTGGAGCACATTCTCAATGTGATGCTATTAAGAGTGCCTTACGAAGTTGTGTATATAATTCTCAGACATTTGATGAGTTCGAGACAAGTTGGCAAAGTTTACTTGAGAGTTATAATCTTGAGGATAATGCATGGTTGCGTGAGTTATATCGTGAGCGGACTTTTTGGGTACCAGCATATGTGAAAGATGTATTTTGGGCTGAAATGATTACTACGCAACAAAGTGAAAGTATAAAAGCATTTTTTGATGGTTATGTGTACCCGTCGACAACATGGAAGGAATTTGTTGACCAATATGATAATGCTTTGAGGAAGAAGGTTGAAGATGAGAATGCTGCTGATTTCAGTTCTCTTAATTCTATGATTCCATGTATAAGCTTGTTTCCTTTTGAGAAGAAATTTCAACAAGTTTATACCAATTCAAAGTTCAAAGAAGTCCAGGAGGAGATTAGGATGAAATTGTACTGTACTGTCTCTCTTTTGACTAATGCAAGTGCAATTTGTACTTATCAAGTGACTGAACAGGTAAGAGTTAATGATGCCTACATGAAACAAGTAAGATTTTGTGTTTACTTCAATGAAAATGAATGTGAAGTAAAATGCACTTGTGGCTGCTTTGAATCAAGAGGAATCTTGTGCAGACATGCCATTTCTGTATTGAGCGCATATAATGTTACACAATTGCCACAAAAATATATTCTTGATCATTGGAGGAAAGACTTGAATCGAAGATATACTTTTGTTAAAAGTAGTTATGGTTCTTTGAGTGACAACCATATTGCGCAAAGGTATGACGACTTGTGCAAAAGTATGCATAAATTAGCAGCGATTGCAGCAACAAATGTGGACCATTACACGAAAGTAAAAAATCATATACATATGTTATTGGAGAAATTAAGTGGTTTAAGCTTTGAACCCAATCTACCTTCCCATGCGCTTCCAGGTGCATCTTCTACATGTAATGAATCTATCGATGGTGTGGCAGTGGAAAGTAATAAGGTGCGTAGTCATCTCGTGGTTCATGATAATGGGAAGCCATCATTAAAGAGGAAAGTGTCTCTAGCAGAAAAAGCAGTGGTGACGAAGTCACACGGAAGAAAGAATCAACCGAGTGACACAAATCCCAAACAAAAGAGAAGACAAAATCAGGTTGCTTATTTTTCTTTCCCTTGCGTTCAAATTATGCTTATTAAAAACATGGGCAGAGTTCTGAATTTTCTCCATGCTTTTTGTAACACGTTTGAAACATTTTTTACTTGAAGACTTCTCAAGGAACACAAGAAGATGCAGTGAACACAAATGAAGCTCTATTGCCTTCGGTAAATGATATTTAGCATGGTTTTTTTTTTTAATTTGAAGTCAAGATAGTGTAATTACTCTGTATTTTTTTTATAAGTAAAAAAATAATAGTCATAATAAAAAATTAAAATAAATAAATAAGCTTTCAAGAGATTAGAATAATTTGGGTTGTATTATTTTCTGACAACTTAATCAAAATTTATGTAGGAAATGGGGCATACCTGGGTCTAGGTGGACTTATGTGCAGTCATCTAATGTTAAAATCTGAGCTATCGCTATGGTAATTCTGTCATTATTTTCTTGATTGTAGTCATTTTTGTGTATCACATTTGATAATTCATATCATTGTTTCATTTGTGTGTCTGAATGTGCAGGACTTGGGAAGAAAATGAGTGCAGTGAGAATTTGATCTTTTGTTTTTTTTCCTTAGTTTGTTGAGAACCTTGTAACTTTTATGGGCTTGAATTTGTAGACTTGTACAAGGTGTTTAGTATTTTGGAATATATATATAGTTTCAAAGTATGAAGTTGTTTATGGTGGTAAAGACTAAAGAACATACCATTAGCTCTACTAACGATGCTATACATTTGATGTCTGAGAAATGTAATATTAATATGTACAGGTGCATTAGTGGATGAAATCTTTTTTTTTAGAATGAAGTTTTGGCATTCAAGAAATTGGTTGGGTGATCATGCCGTTTAGACTAAGAAAAAGGGATTCATGGGTGCTGTTTAGCGATGTAAAGAAATACCCTCTTGCATTTATATTGTGCTTGTGCGAGAATTGGAGATGCCCGTAAGTTTGATGAGTTTCCTCAATATGATTTGGTTTCGTGTAACACTTTGATGGGTGGCTATCTCCATATGTCTTAGCCTACCATGATTGATATTGGATGTTTTGGCAAATGTGTAGGAGTGGTTTGAGAGCGGGTGTCACCTTATCCAGAGAAATAATAATTTTTTTTTTTTTCACATCTTATCAATCAACTATTAGAATTGTAGACTTATGTGATACTACAATTCTAACGGGTGATTTATTGAATTTATAAGAGAATATGAAATATATATACTGGATCCTCTCCAATTGGGGAGAAATAAAAATTCTCCAATTGTTAATTGTGGCCATTTATTTTAAATTCAATGATCTCTAAAATCATTTAAACCTCGGTAAAGTAAAAGTTAACATTTAATGCTTTGGTTATATTAATAAAAGCAACTGATATTTTATAAACCATTGAATTTAAAATGGAATGTCATGATTAACAATTGAAGAATCTCCTATTTCTTCCCAATTTGAAGGGATCTGGATCCAATCTCTTCATGGGCATTGCATTAAAGTTGGCTTTTGTTCTAATTTAAATTTGATTATAAAATTGGGAATGTTGAATTAGGTCGTAGGATTTTCAAAGAAGCTCCTAAAATGGATGTTGTTACATTAATTGTATAATATATAATAAGTATGCAAGAAGTGGCATGGTAGAAAATGTGCGTTCTTAGAGAAGGTTTTAATTGGTGTGAAATCGTGGACAACCAAGATTTTTTATCATGGCGTTCATGGGCGGGCGAGAAATGCCATTAGGCTACGAGTAATGCTACACATACTCATTTTCTTCCACTTATTTTGTCATACCTATATAGGTGGTATGAGTTAGTACCATGAGGGAAAATAAAATTTTTATTTCAAGTGAAATAAAAATGAGTTATTTCGTAGTCAATGGTTGCATGTGAAATAATGTGGTACCATGTACACATTAGATGTAATAAAATAAAATTTTGACCATGAAATGGCCGGAGTAGTATTAAAATGTTAACTAAATGATTAATTATTTCAAACTTTTGTCAAATACAGTAAAGGCCAAATCCATTAATTTGTGATATACTACACAAGGAGTAAACACTATGACCCAATATATAATCTATAATTAAAATATATATATATATATATATTTACACAATATATTCTATGATGACACAGCAAAATAAAGAAAACCTAAACAGTAAACATAACAAAAGCAAAACGAATTCTATGTACAGACTGTTAAGACACTTTGGGCCAAGAACAGCCCAATTGGGCCCCATTAGTGACCCGACTTTGCTTATGAGATCAGATATCACCTGCAATGCACATACGTTTTTTATCAATGAAACTATATAATATTCAGTTAGTTATAGTTCAGTGATATTTTTGTCCCTTCAAAAATTGAAAAGACAAAAATATATTTCTACTATAACTAAAGGCATTCTCAATAAAAGAGCCAAATTGTACTTTTATCTAAAATATCTAATCATATTTGAAAAAAAAAAAAAAAACTCTCACATTGAATTAGCAAAAAAAAAAGAAGATATTTTATTATATTATGGTTGTTAGCATTGTCACATTAGTATTCGAGATAAAAAAATTTAGTTTTCAGTAAGGGTGTAGAAACAAGTGGTTATTCTCAATCCTCCTCCCCTCTTGTATGGACATGTAAAAAAAAAAAAAAAGGTGGTTATTAAGGGCCTAATAACTGCTAACTGCATAACCCTTAGGCCTCGTTTGGTTCACGAATTGTCTGATTCATTGGAAAATGATTAACTACCACCGGGACTAGAAGAATGTGGAATAGATTAACTAATCATATTCCTTTGTTTGGTTGTAACATTATAATAGATTATCTAATCCTATTATTTCGTTTGGTATAATGCAATATGTTGATGAATAGAATCATATTGTGATCTTTTGTCCTAAAATACCCATTTAATTTTTCTCAAACAAAAATATATAGTTGGAGAAAACATAATCAAACTCAATCTTGAATTCTAATGTCAATCAAACTCAATCAAGAAAAATGAACGGTACATAAATTTTTTTAAAAAAAACAAAGAAATGTAAAAACAGAATCAAAGAGAAACATTACAGATAATCAAAAGAAATAAAATAAAAAAAAACATAGAATAAAAAAAAACTGAGAAACGGTAAAGAGAAAGAGAGACGGAGAAATAGAATCAAGAAAAATAAACGGTATAAAAAATAAAATTAAAAAGAAACGGAGAAATAGAATCAAATAAACGTTACAGAGAATCAAAAGAAAGGGAAAAAAACTGAATTAAGAAAGAGGGAAAAAATGAGAGAGAAGGGTGGGGTTTTTTTTGACAATTTTACACGTTAATTTTAATTCTACAGTAATAGATTAGCCATGCCACTTATTTTTAATATTTTAACTAATCCTGTGTGTATAGAATTAGTAATCCCATAAAAATAAACTATTTCCAAGAATAAAGTGTTACCAAACAAAGATTAGCTATACCTAGTGTTAGCTAATCTAATCCAAAATCTAATCCGTAAACCAAGCAAGGCCGTAGCTTTGTCTTTGCCACGTCATTATTTTTTAACCGAGATCACTATTACTTTAGCGGACAAGAAAGGAAATATTACTCAAAATTAAAAAAAAAAATCTACCGACAAAAAATAGGAATATGCCACATCTTTCAAGAATGAAGGTAAGTTTTTTTTTTTGGATGTGCCTGCTTTATAGGAAGCAGACCACCTAATACAAGTCCAATGATGCATGTCATGACAAACAAAGCATGGGATTCACTTGGGAGAGCCAAGTTGTTGAGTTATTCTTCATGTGGAGAGAATTTAACGACAAAAACCTTATCATTATTTCATTTATTATTTGATTTTGATTATTAAAAAAACCCTTTATTAATTTACTATTTCATGTTGATTAGTAAAAAAATGTGTCAAAAATATCATCATTATGGTACAATTGAAGACCCTTCTACCCACCATGCATTGATTATATCTAGTTGCAACAATCATGATGGGTAAGACCTTATCAAAAATGTATTGATTGTGGTGAAAATGGGGGCTTGTCTTCTAGGCTATGTTTGGTCAAGTTTTTGGAAAGGTGATTTTTTTTTTTTTTTTTTTTTTGGGGTGTGTTTTATCTAGAAAAGATACTTGCATAAAAAATTAAAAATTTTTTTTTTTTTGTGAGGTTTACCATTGAAAGAGTAATATTAGATACTATGTTATCATTTCACCGAGTTAATGTAATATTATTTAATAAGTTACTATACACGGCCATATAACTTGATAATGTGACAATAAAAATCAGTTTTGAATATATATATATATATATATATTAATGGATGCTTTCGCTACTCCATTATCTCAATCATATAGAAGTCTACTAAATAGTATTATTAAACAAAATCCAATTGACGAGTACCATCACATTAGTCTTGTTTAACAGTATTTAGAAAATATCAACATACTCTCTTTAAACTACTACTCTGATAATGTTTTATTAAAGATTTAATTTGGACAATATCATTCTTAAACTATCAGAGAAAAATTTACAATGTTGCTTCTAAAAGACATAAAACAAAGCCATCTTTCTTTTGAGCTTTGTACTTTCCTTCTCTACTATTTTTTTCCTTCACAAATGAATGTTAGGGACTATGCTATGTGGCATGGAAAGATAGATCATCCCACTTTACTTATCTTTTTTTTTTTTTCTTTTTTCTTTGTTTTTTTTTAATGTCCTTTTTATCTTTTCGTGGGTATCCTAAAAAGGTTGTCCCATGAAAAGCTAAAGGCTATGCATCGGAAAATCCAAGATGCTAGAAAGAAAGTGGAACAAACAACATAGCTTGAAGGCAGCTACCCTTTGTGATTTGTTTGGTCCTATTAAACTATTAAACTACTCGGTATGACTAAGCACCTACCATTTGTTTGGACTCCGCCACGTTTGCTCCCTGTAAAATATTCTCTCTTTTTATTTTTTTTTTTTTTTATTGTATATCATATCAAAGGGATTAATTGAAGTATTAATTGTATTTTATGTTTAGGAGAAACTTTACTTTAGACTCTTGAACTACTAAGTGATTGACATATCTCTCGAATTTTGAAATCTCTTAATTTGAACCCATGAACTTTCAATTCCAGTCAATTTACCCTTTTCATTAATTTTTGTAGTTAAAACTCTTAAAAAGATAACATTACCAATTAATTTTCTTTTTATTAAAAAAAAAAAGATTACAAGGTGGCCCAATTGGGTCACCTTGTAATTTATATATATATATATATATATATATATATTTGAAATTAAGGGTAAATTTAAAATTATATAAAAAAGTCAGGGGTATAAATGTCATTATATTACTTTTAATGTTTAAAATCTGACATATGAGTTCAAATTTTTTTTTGACATGTCCGCACAAAAAGGTGATTCGAACTAGTTACTTTCACTTATCTAACTGATTGAGCTACCTCTTGGGACAAATTAATTACAATTGAAAGTTCATGAGTCCAAATTAAAAGGTTTCAAAATTCGAAAGTTATATCAAATCACGTAATAGTTTTAAGTATTTAAAATGAATGTTCCCCTTATTTTAGCTATTTAAAGGGATTTATAGACAGACGACATAACTAGAGATAAATAATTAAAAACCTCTGTCGTCAATTAATTAGATTGCCCTGTCTGTGGTTTCCTTTATAATAGTTTTCTGATTGTTTTCTGAAAATTGTTTACTCCACAACCCACTGATTGTTTTCTGAAAATTGTTTACTTTCAACTATATTTAGAGCCATTATTCTCGGAGAGACAAGACGAGACCAAGTCTTCACAAATGGGTAAATAGTAATAAAAAATATTACAACAATTTGACGGAGCGTCAAAGTAAAAAAAGAGCTTATCAGAGTGTGCCGATGAAAAATAGTTCTTGTGTTTCATGTTATCTTAACAGAAAGCAAAATAACATGAAAGAAAAAGAGACGGAAATTCTTTTTCGCTGTAACCACCTCCTACGTGGTACATCCTCAGTAGAGATTATTCTATTGCTATGTTTTATTTAGATGATATAAATAATTATTGACGTGCCAAATGAGAGGACTTGATAGAGTATCGTACAACTATTCTTATTGATTAATGGCCCGGGTATGTGTCCTCATGCCCAAAAACAAAAACACAAAAAATTCTCCAACAGAAAGCAATGGATAAATGTTATTTTTAAATTTTTTTTAATTTGAAAAAATTACGCTTTAACTCTCTTAAAATTTGAGATAATTTTTAATTTAACCTTCAATATTTTAATTTTTGCAATTCTAGACCAAACTTTATTGCAACAAATTTCTCCATAATTCCTAGAACAATGTATACCAAGAAAAATAATTAATTGACGGATTGATTGAATTGCAAAAATTTAAAAGTTTAGAGGAATGTTTTAAAAAATTGAAATATTAAAAGTCAAATCGAAAATGACCCAAAAATTTAAAAGAGTAAAAAAAAAAAAAAAAAAAACCTTTTTGGCCTGAGGTGAATGTTGCTGTGATGCTACAACTACAAAATTTTGCTTCTTTGGTGGGACAAAAGATTGAAAACAAAGTGAGTTGTCAAATCGAATTCTTTGAACATGATAATTAAATAAATTGACCTGTTCCTTTTGTCACGGGAAAGTATAATCTACTTTTACCTATATAACAATCATAGTGAAATTGTTAAATTATCATTTATTTTAAAATTTTATATATAATTTATTTAATTAATATTTTAGTACTTATATCATGTAAGTTTAAACTACTTGTTAATAAGTGAAGAACACACAAAATTTAATTAAAAATAAAAGGTAAATTATAAAGATAATGTTTGATTTTAAAATTTTGTTTTGATACAATGTTAAATTAATTCACAAAATTATTTAATTAATAAGAATGACTTTGGAAGCATACACATTTCATATATGTTTTTCCCTAAAACATTTTTTTTGTTCTTCCAAATAATTATATTTTAGTTAGTCCTGACCTAGTCCAGCAAAGTTCCAATAGGTGGCTTGGTTGGGTCCCGACGAGTTTCAATTGGGTTGCCCAAGTCCCAGCAAGGTTTCCAATTAGGTCCCAGTGGGTCCTGGTCAGGTTCTGGCATAATCTTGATCAGGTTCTAGAGGGGTCTCGGCGATGTTTCTACTAGGTCTGATTTGAAAATGAGATGCTCATACTGAAAAAAAATTGTTACGATTTTCAAAAATGGAAACCAATTTCACTGTAAACCATTTTTAGAAATTAAAGAGGCTTTTTTTGGTTGAAAATCATCATTAATTATTATTTTTCATCACACTAAACACAAAAAATCAAAAATAAAAATTATTTTATGTCAAAACAAACAAAGTTTTATTTGAAGTCAATACAACCAAGCCTTTTTTTCAAAGAGATATGCTATTGATTATCCTCGTCAAACTCTTACAAATTCACATTAAATGATGAAGAAGACTAAGAGCATTCACAACAAAGTTTATATAGGGTTTTCTTACCTAATTTTAAGGAAAATGTCAAAAGAATTGTAAAAGTAACCCACAACAAGACTTTTAAATGAGTCATAAATATGAAGATTGTTACAGTGAAATCTTAAGTATAGGGTTTCATTGTAGCATTGTGATTATTAAAATAGAAAGAAAAAAAAATGCTTTTCTCTGAATTATTAAAGAAGTATAAAAATAAAGAAAAATTAATTAGTATAGAAAATAATAAAAAAAAAAGTTATTGTGCGTATATTAAAATAAAAAAACAAAATGTAGTTTTAATCTTTAAATGACGGGAAAATGACAACGAAGCGGAAAGAAAAAGAAACATTTTTGTTTGAAAAATGAGTCGTTAGTCTGGTAGACTGTGCAATGAGTCAACGTAAACATCGACAGGCTCATAGAAAGAAAGAAAAAAACACCGTAAAAATTGACCACGAGGGGTTGTTGCATCGAAGCACATGGTTTGAATTTTTAATTGATGTCGGCTCTGTACTGCCACTGCCACTGCCATCCCAACAAAACAACCTTAATTAACTATGTAATCTTCTTCCTAATTATTTGTAGTATTCATCGTCTAATCTCATTTGTATAATACAAATCGTTTTTGGATGAATGCATAATTATCAAATCATCGTCCTTCGTGTCTATATGATGAACAAACGAGAGGGGCATATTCTTTTTCCTTCCTTTATTTTTTATTTGAAAAGCTGTAGATCTATGCATATGCATAATTAAAAGGAATCAACTTTGACTTTAAGACCTAGTTTTTAAGACCTTGATACACGTCCCGAATATATATTATAATAATATATTATATGAAGGCGTGAGGAAGCTGTTCCCTCACGTCTTGGGACATTCATTATCACCCTAGTTTTTAAACTAATAGATTTAAGACTTGAGTTTAAATGATGGTAAACAATAAAATTTTGCTATTCATATAGAAAAAAATTTATATAGGACAATAAAAACAACAAATAAGTAGTTGGACTGGATCAAAGGCATTGGGTGGTCTTGGACCTCTCTTAACCCCAAAAGCTAACTCTTAAAGCTAGCGTAAGATGTGAGGTTTTCCTCATACTTATAAATTGACTACCAACTCATTTTACAACCAATGTGGGATAACAACAACAATTTCTCCTCACACATCGGGCCCTGAGTTAGAGCAGCGATAACCCGTTTCTCTTACGGACTATTGGATCGAGACTTGTTGGTAAACCTACCAGTGTTAGGTGGTCTTAGGCCTCTTTCAACCCCAAAAGCTAGCTTAAGAGGTGAGGTTTTCCTTCATACTTATAAACTGACCACCAGCCCCTTCTACAACCGATGTGAGATAATCCCAACAATCTCTCCCTCACACATCGTACCTTAAGTCGAAATAACGACAACTCGTTTCTCCCGTGGACTATTAGGTCGAGACTTATTGGTAAACCTGGGCTTTGATACCAGTGTTGAGTAGTTTTGAGCCTCCTCAACCTTAAAAGTTAGCTCAAGGGGTGAGGCTTTCCCTCACACTTATAAACTGACCACCAGCCCCTTCCACAACCGATGTAGGATAACCTCAACAATTTTCTCCTAACACATCGGGCCTTGAGTTGGAGCAGTGACAACCTATTTCTCCTGTGGACTGCTGGGCGGAGACTTGTTTGTAAGCCTGGGCTCTAATACCAATGTTTGGTGGTCTTGGGCCTCTTTCAACCCCGAAAGCTAGCTCAAAAGGTGATGCTTTTCTCATACTTATAAACTAATAAACAACCCCTTTTACAATCAATGCGAGATAACCACAACAAAAGGCACAACCTAGCCACTCAAAGCTTTTGGTTAGTTTGCAATTGCTCATTGACGGAGAGGATGGCTCACGGTTGCTCCTAACAAAGAGAGCGGACCTACTCCTTTGTTAGGGGGAATGAGATCCTCTCAATTTCCTTTGATATGGAAAGGAATTGATCCCTTATTTCAATAAGGGTACAATTGTCATTTCACTATTTTTTGACAATTCTACTCTTATAAAAATAAGGACCGGCTCCTCTTTGTTTCAAAGGAAATGAGAGGATCATTCTTCTTGTTAGAGAGTAACTTGTTGAATTATCTTACATTGGCTATAGAAATGGTTGGTGGTCACTTTATAAGTGTGAAAGAAAACCTCATTTTTAGCTAATTTTTGGGGTTGAGAGATGTCCAAGACCACCCAATACTAGCATCAAAGGCTCAGAGCTCATGTTCAACCAATAAGTCTTAGCCCAACAATTCAAGGGA
This sequence comes from Carpinus viminea, assembly GCA_013348765.1. Classification (NCBI taxonomy): domain Eukaryota; kingdom Viridiplantae; phylum Streptophyta; class Magnoliopsida; order Fagales; family Betulaceae; genus Carpinus; species Carpinus viminea. The sequence goes on from CP054668.1 coordinate 26,490,596, forward strand.
GGAATGAGTTGTCTCTATTCCAACCCAATATTCGATGTAAGGAGAGATTATTGAGACTATCCCACATCGATTATGAAAATAATTGATAATCAATTTATAAGTGCTAAGTCCATCCAACATGACTATCAGCAAATTCATAATGAGTGGAGTCACCTTAAGTCTTAATCGTGGGTGGGGTTAGAATGATTGTTATTATGTGATGCCATTCAATAATGCAATTTGATTTTAAAAGTCAAAATGACCAAAATCATCCTTACTTGATTTTCTAATAATAAATCAGAGAAATCATCTGAACTACCTACAAGCTCACCAAAATGTAAATTATTAGCTCCGTTTGTTAAAACATACCATCCAAACACACATTCAAATACATCATCATGTTTTCATAATTGAGCATAATTTGTCCACTTTTGAAGAAGGAATCTTGCTTAAGCTTTGTATCTTTTTCTGATTTTTGTCTTCACAATACGAAACCTTATTCCAACCTTCTTAAAATAAAAATAATAAATAAAAAGTAGGTGGCAAACATTTATAATTAGTATTTAATATTATATATATTAATTGTTTCGTCATTTAATCATTATTATTATTTTAAAATAAGTAATGTTATATATCACTCCAATTTTCTTATCATTCTCTCAAAGTTTATATTGTGTAATCTTTCCAACTATAAGAAACTATATCATATAGGCTTTGGAGGGATTAGAGAGAGATAAAGGGTAATGTACATCATTGCTCCTTTTAAATAGCGTGTGAACATATTCACGGATAAAGATTATCTCTATTTCATTTGAAATATATAATACCCTTTTTATAGTTAAAGTTTTAAGTTAATGAATATGACGGTGTACATGATGTCATATTATTTAAATTTTTTAAAAGATGCGTTAACATTAGCATTATATACACTATTAAATGTTAAATTTAAATTATGACTATACAATAAATACTAATGCCTTGATTCCGACTTGATACTTTTGATAGCTAGGTCCATAACAACAAAGGCCCGTTCACACTAAGGCCCAATAAAACCGAAGGAAGGCCCACCAATGCAAGAGCCCGAAGGAGACCAAGAAGACCCGAGGAGACCGCATATAAAATATTCTCCAAGCCTGGTTGGAAGATCAAAGGTTTGCTGACAGCCCGTGCTTCTTTTTGCAGGAAGACGAATCGCTCAACTAGAAAGGAGGATGGTTGCCTAGTCCATACGTGACGATTTAGGATCTAAAAACATTTACAATGAGCTCTTTATATTTAGTTTTATCTAAAAATATAATAAAACTTATGAAAACACTCATTTAACATGCTCTCTTATTTACTCTATATTTAACTATTGACAAACACGCTCTGCTCTTTGCATTAAAAAAGCCAAAAAACTAAAATTACATAATTTTTAAGCTTCTTTTTTATTGTCATCTCCATTGATTAATTTAAAACTAATAAAAATTTTAATTAAAGTAGAGTAATGTTTAATTCTTTTTAAAAATGACATTCTAAATTATATATATATATATATGTCAAATTTAATTTTTATTCGAGAAGCCCCATCATAAATGGGCTAACAACTCTCTTGCAATAATTAAAAAAGAAAAAAGAAAAAGAAGAAGAAGAAGAAGAAGCAAGTGTCGGTGCAGAGTCCAAGTTCCCACAAATAGTATAGACCAGGAGATACGTATGAACTGGGGGAGGGTTCAGACTTCAGTGCGTACATCTCGGCCGACAGGGGATGGAGAAGTGGACCCGCTTTCATTGACCTCGAATGCGACAAAGATCCACCAGCCGCCATCATCGGAAACTCGACCAAATTCCCAATTCATTATTATAATATTACATACATTTCATTATTACAATCACTTCCAAAACATATACATATATTTTTCATTGGATTGTGTTTGCTAATGGGCTTGAAAAAGAAAGTGGACCGAAATCGAAACAAATTTGATTAATGTGATCATGTGAGAAAAAAAAAAAAAAAGAGCAAAAATGTTTTATATAAAATGTGAAAAAATTATTTTTTAGTGATTATTTTTTATTTAAATGATAATAAAATGTGATTGATGTAATGTAAAAATAAAAATATTAGGTTAATTTGGTGAGGAAATTTTTTTGAGCTCTTAGATTCGGTCCGGCCACTCGTTTGCCAAACACTACCTGATGATTTCATTATTACATTCAACTAACTTCAATTGCCCCACCCCATACAAAAAGTAAAAAGAAAAAAATAAAATCAATAAAAGTGGTTTTTCTCCTCATAAAGCTCTTCTTCTAAAGGGTAAAGGGTGCTCCTTATTTTATTGCCTGGCCTCTTTTGTTTTGTTTATCTTTTGAGCAACTTGGACAAATCTAAGATCCTTAACCGCAACTTTCTTAATAACTTTTTCTATTTCTTATATATTAGATTTTTTTTTTATTTTAAAAAAAATCACATTTTGCTATGCTAAACACCAGTGTTGGGAAGATAAATGATAAATGGTTAAAGAGTTTTTAGCCAAAAGTAGGTAATGTGTAGCATCAAGAGTTGTCCCAAGACCACAAAGCGCAACTCTCAAACCAAATGCGATACTCAAAGCATATTAATATATATATTTGAATATTATCTTAGTCCAAAAGCCTATGTTAATGAGCTTAGGTCGATTTAAGTATATTAAGTACTATTTTTTTTTTAATAATATTAGACATTTCAAGAGATTCTTCCTAAAATGCTTTTCTAATGATGTGGCAAACATTTTTTTCCTTACAAAAATTTTGATTCTCTTTCTTTTGTCTCACACTCCTTCCCAAAATAGTGTTTTTCATGTCATTTGGGAAGGATTTTGGAAAAAAAATTGGGACATCTAGCAGCCTTTTTTTTTTTTTCTTAATATATGACTTAACATTTACAAGTGCATTTACAACAAACTAGGTATGTTACAAGAACTTTAACCCTTACGAGTAATGCTCACTCTTGTGTCCCTCTTATGTTACTCAAAAAATGATGTGACTTCTAAAATAATCATTGATCTTATGATTGATTATTATTAAATTTTGATCAATTAGTTATTTTAAAAGCTTCCTCAATTTTAGAGTGACTTTTATAATTACTGCTAGCTTATCTATAGTTTTCATATCCATTATTTTAACCCAAAATATTTCTCTCTCTTCTCTCATTTTTGTTTTCGTGCCTTTTTATTGGAATTTTGTAAAAAATGTGAATGTACGTAAGGGTGTATTTTGTAAATAAATAATATTTTAATTTTATGAGGAAAGAAAAAGGAAAAGTTATTGTGGAGTGCATTTAGATATGAAAATAAAATAAAAAGAAAACTGTTGTGAATGCTCTAAAATCATTATCGCTCGATGTTCTCTCATCGTCTTAGTTTATTTATTATTTGTAAAAAATCTCAAAAAGAGATTTGTGCATGCAATGTTTTAAGCTAATTAAAGTTATGGATAAAGATTAAAGAGCAATGTCTATGAAAAATGTAATGGTAAAGCACTAGTGTCTTTTTTGCATTTACTTACCGGAAAGAAATCTTTTTGCTTGGTTAAACACCTAAACTTCCGTTCTAGGTTATAGGGAGCCCACTTCCACCTCATTTTTTCAAAACTCATTGACTTTTGAGGTCGAGTCGAACGAATTATAGCTTCAAAACTTTTTAATCTTATATATATATATATATATATATATATATATATATATATTCAATTCAGAAGTATTAATTAATGAACAGAAATTTCATTCAAACCAGTTTTGTTTAGAGCAAATATCCTTTAATTTATTTAAAATTTTTAAAATTATTTTTCATTTTTTTTGACATGTTATTTAAAATAGTGTCAAATATCTATAAACATTTAAAATGCATATTAAATTCTTATGATTATTATGAAAAATTACAATTTACCCTTTAAAGTTGACAATATTTTTTAATTTGAACAACAAAGTTTTAATTTTTGTAATCTACTCCCACAAAGTTTCAATTTTTTTTTAATTCAACCAATATTATCCCCAAATTCTTATATTACCTATATTTTTTATTTTTTATAAATAAAAAAATTGGGATTTTTTTAAATATTTATAAAAAAATTAAAATTAAAAAATTAAGGCAATATGGAAAGTTTTGATACAATTGATTAAATTGAAAAAAAATTGAAACTTTAGGGAGGTAAATTGCAAAAATTAAAACTTTAGTGTTCGAATTAAAAAATACAACTAACTTTAAGGGAGTAAACTATAATTATCTCAAATTATTAATAACATTTTACTGATTTAAACTAATGTTAAAGGGTCTAAATCCTAAACGGGCCAAGTGAGGGCCGAAATCCTAACAAAAATGAAGATAAATATGCACTTCAGAAACAATGGCTGTTGTATAATCGAAAGGATATAGAGTTATTGGAGACACTATGACACCAAGAACAAAGAAGAAGGTCGACACGGACGTGAAATAGTAGAAGCTCCTGGCTTCTCGGTTGACATAGGCGGTGTACTTGACGCAGTTGCGAGGGGGCAACATCTCTGAAATCTGAATCACGCCCACCTTATGTTTGTATATATGTCACAACGACAAGTAGCAAGCTCAGCTGTACCTCCAGCCTCCACCAAATCCTACATTATTTATTTATTTTTTATAATTTTCTTATTTTTATAGTGACTTCCACTTCACGTGACCCTTAGTTAATTGAGCTAATCCTCGGAGATTCCACCAAATCCTACTATTTTGACAACTCCACTTACATTCATCTCATTATCAACTACGAGCAATGCTATACACACATTTTTTTTTTTTTTTTAACTATTGTTCTCACACATTTTTAGTGGTTTTAATTGAAACAAAATTCAATAATGATATATTACGAACCCAACTACAACTTCTAAATAGAGAACTTATAAATTGTTATGATGTTTAGGTAGTATTCATCACATCAATTTAGGTGGCTTAGTGTTATGTGATTCGTAACGTTGCACTTATTTGTGTCAAAAATTAAACAATTAAATTTGATTATAGTCTGAAGTGAAACTAGACTTTTAAATGTGGAGGGATGAAATAAAACCAAAAAAATAGAGGAAACTTCACTTAACTCTTGTGAACTTTTGCGTTTTTTGTAGACATTATTCAATTATTCAAAATCTCTTACTTTAGTGTATTAAACTTTCGTTTCGCTTCAAATACCTTACGTCGTTAAATATTGTAGTTAAATTAAACATTAAAAAAAATGATTAAGGGTATTTTAGTAATTTTACATATTTCCGTTATGATTTTTAGTTAAATCTTAAAGGAAAGGGAAAAGTGGAAGGAAATTAAAGTTTGATATACAAAAGTGATAGATTTTGAACAATAGAGAAGTGTCTTGTAAAAGCATACAAATTCGTGGTGGATAAGTGAAGTTTCTCAAAAAAAAAAAAAAAGAGTAAGAAATTTGATTCCTCTAAGCCTCCTAGTAGTTTTGCTCTTGATTATAGTTAGCATGATAATATCCATTCAATCACAAAATTATCGTATATTATTATACAATTAAACTCGATTGGCATTTCAAAATGTGGGAGAGCATTTGTGGAGCTTAACTACCCAACAAGTGAAAGGACTGCCTAAAACTTGCCGAGTAAATCATTAAAAAAACAAAAGAGAGAAAATTCACATACCCTTCTCAAACTATCTTCCAATTAAGAATGTTCTTCCAAATCTTTATCAATTGAGACAATGTTTCATCCAAACTACTAAATTCATTTTTTTCTTAAAAGGAAAAAATGATTTTTATTTTTCAAATTTAGAGTTTTTATTTTTTATTTTTTTTGCTTGCTTAAAAGAGATATTGATGTATTGTTAGTTTTTTTAGTAGTTTAAGAAATATATTGTCCTAATTAAAAGTTTAGAAAATACATCATCAATTAAGGTAATTGAAAATTGAAAAAGGGTTCTTAGGGTAGAAAATTGATAAAGAATACTCAAAGATAGCTTAATTAATTATGAATAATATTTTATAAAACAAAAATCACTAGTTTAAAACCCGTCGTCCCATTTCCTATTTCCCTTGCGTAGGCCCGTAAAAGGAAAATTGAAAAAGGTGACTTTTCTTATTTTTTATTTTTTTTAAAAAAACCTAGTATAAGGCACTTAATTAGTGGAGACCATCCAATATTTGTCCGAGGGTGAAAAGAGAAGAAAAGAAAAGAAAAAGAAAAAGATAAAAAAGCGTGGAGATGAGAGAGTAGCAGCGGAATCTTAGCTGGATGCATCACACGCTTGATTTACTTACTCCCACCTTTCCCCTTCCCGATTTACCCTTTTTCACACTCGATCACCTCAAGTTCTCAACGGCTCAACCTCCCCCTCCCACCCCCACCTTCCACTCTCTCTCTCCATCTCCATCTCCATCTCCATCACACACACACACTCACACAGAGAGATTCCAGCGAGGCAATGCCACACTATTCTCTCCTTCCCTCTCTGCCATAGCTTCACAGCAGAGCCACAATGCCCACCTCCTCTTTCTTCCTCTTCTTCTTCCTGCTCTTGATCTCCTCTGCTCCCATTCTCGGCCGGAGGAACCTCCTCCACCAGCCCTTCATCCCTCCCGACGCCCTCCCTCCTTCCCAACCACCCTCCTCCTCCACTCTAAAACTCCCACCACCACCACTACCACCACCACTACTGCACCCAAACTCCCATTTTCGAGTTCCACCCCCAACCCATCTCCCTTTTTCCCATCCTACCCTTCCCCACCTCCGCCTCCCTCCCCGGCCTCCTTTGCGTCCTTTCCTGCCAACATCTCCTCTCTCATTGTCCCCGAGCCGCACACTGCCAAACACAACTCCCCTAAACTCGTTGCCGCCGTCGCCGTCGCTGTCGCTTCCGCCGTCGTACTCGGGATAGCTGTCTTTCTCTACTTCCGGCGCCGGCGGAACCGTGAGTTTGCCGACGACAAGACGTCGAGATCTAACAACAGCAGCAGGTTGTTCCCAGCAAATGTGCGAGCCAACAAGAACACCCCCACCGGCCGAGAGTCTGAGTTTCTGTATCTGGGCACTTTGGTTGACTCGCGGGGTGTCGATGATGTTCAACGTCCCGCCAATAGGAGGAGAGTTGATGACAGTGGGTTGAATACTCGGAAGCTGGACTCCCCGGAGCTCCGGCCGCTTCCGCCGCTTGCTCGGCACCGTTCGAGCGATGGCGAGTATGGAGCGGAAGAGGAGGAGGAAGAGGAGTTTTACTCGCCCAGAGTGTCGTTGGGCGGCACTGATTCGGGGTCGCGGAGAACGTTTGTGGTGGTGGACGAGAACAAGAGCAGCGAGTCCAGTTCGGTTTCGGATTCGTCTTTGGCTTCGGGCTCGCCTGCTCGGTCTCACTCCATTAGCCTCTCGCCACCGGCCAGTTTGAGCCCCAGCAGATTGCAACCCAAGTCTGTATCAGATGTTGTTGTTGCTGCTGCGCTGTCTTCGTCGTCGGTATCGTCGACGCCGGCGAGGCACCCAGATGTGTCGTTGAGAGCGTGGAATGAGAATGTGGAGTCTTCGGATGCTTGGGATCAAATGTCTCCTCCGCCTTCGCTAGATGTTTGTTCATCGCCTTTCAATGCTTCGGATCGAAATCATAGAGAGTCTCCGGCACCTTCTTCACCGCTAACTTCTTCATCACCATCTCGAGCTTCTACTCCAGGGCGTGATTTGGAGGACAACGCACCCAGAAGATTCAATGTTGAGCAGTCTCCACAGAGAACTGTCAGTGCGTCACCGTCACCGTCACCATCACCATCACCATCACCACCTTCTTCGCCTGAGCTTGATTTGGAAGAAAGTGCACCCACAAGATCCATTGTCGAGCAGTCTCCAAAGCGAACTATCAGTGTTTCATCACTTATTTCTTTATCGCCATCTCTACCTTCTTCCCCAGAGCGTGATTTGGAGGAAAACACACCAAGAAGATCCAATGTTGAGCACTCTCCAGAGAGAACTACGAGTGCTTCATCACAGCCTCATTCTATTCCATCACCTTCATTACTTCCTTACTCATCACTATCACCTTCACCATCTCCACCTTCTTCGCCAGAGCGTCCAAGAAGATCCAACGTTGAGCGGTCTCCAGAGAGAACTGTCAGTGCTGCTTCATCACAGCCTCGTTGTGTCCCACCTCCACCACCACCACCTCTCCCTCCGCTGTATACGCAGAGACACTGGGAAGCTCCAAGTCCTTCAACACCCATTGCTCAGCCGATCACTAAGCTGCCATCACTCATACCGCCTTCGAGGCCTTTTGTATTGCAAAACCCAACAAAGGTTTCTCCAATCGAGCTACCACCGAGTTCCACATCCACAGAGAAGAGTGAGGAGGAGACCCCCAAGCCCAAGTTAAAGCCGTTGCATTGGGATAAAGTAAGAGCCAGCTCCGATCGCGAAATGGTGTGGGATCACCTCAGATCTAGCTCTTTTAAGTAAGATACAGATTTTTTTTTTTTTTTTGCTTTTCTTGTTAATTGTTATGGTTGGCTTATAAACTTCGATGCTCTACTTTTTATATTACTGGATTAAATATGAAGAATTGGGGTGTTTGCAGATTGAACGAGGAAATGATTGAGACATTGTTTGTGGTGAACACCCCAAACCCAAAATCTAAGGAAGCAACCCCACGCTCGGTGCTTCCCTCGCCAAATTCTGAGAATAGAGTGCTTGATCCCAAAAAGTCACAGAATATCGCAATTTCGCTGAGGGCGCTTAATGTGACAATCGAGGAAGTCTGTGATGCTCTTTTAGAAGGTATCTATTGTCCCATTTAATTTTGGTGTTGATTTATTATTGTTCTTCCATGAATTATGAGGACATGGTTGATTTGGTTGGTTGGTGTGATTTCTTTAGTGTAAATGCAATGATTTGGAAATATTAACTTTGATCTACTTTTAAAATGTGACCTTTAATTGCTTTGATGTCTAAAGTTTTTACTTTGTAAATGGGTTCTTAGATCACAGGCTGGGTGAATCTGTAACTCTGTTTTTACACCCTTTTGCTTCTTCTTTGGGGAAAGTTACTTTGATTGAATTAATTCTCTTGTGAAGTTTCTAATTATGACTAGAATTGCGATGTTGTAAGGTCTTGAGTGGTGGTAGTTGATAGTGATAGGTGCAGGAATTGATGTTTAAGTGGAAGATTAATGATACGCCGAAGGTGGATACAGGCTATACATGCCTGTTCAATAAATGCAATTCTTGGCTGCCCTTTTTCGCACATATGAACTTGGTAAAGAATCGTGGAATAGGATCCTCCCCATTTCATTTGAAATGGAGAGGATCCTATTCCAAAGATTGTTTAGGTTGTCTTTCTTGCTCTTTTATAGTTTCATTCCTTCACCTTTAAAACCAGTTATACAGAACTTGGAACTTTTTACCAGATCAAGTTTCATTAATTCATTTATTTATTCTTTTGGCTTCTTCAGTTTACCTTTTTCTAGAGAACTTATTCGTCCCACTTTTTCCTTGTATTTTTCATTTTGTGTGTGAACACTTTCATCATCTACTGCTCCGTGGAAAGTGAATTTTCTGTCTTTTTTCATTATCTATGAATTGAATGCTAATGATATAAGTTGGCAAACTTCTATTCCTATCTTGTATTTCTCTTAAAAACTTGAGACAATTTTCTTTGTTCCTCAAGAAGATAACTAGATAGTTGGTGGGGTGCTGCATCAATTATCTGTTATATCTTCCTATGTGTCCGTTTGTCTTTTAGTGTAGCAAATGGAGCCGTAGATGTTCTTTTGCATAAAGATATCCGTAACTGATAGGAGTTTTTGCATTTATTTATTTATTGAAAAGGAGTTTTTGCATTTATTAAGATACTGAATTTGCAATTAAAGTGATTCTTTTCTTTCCAAATATTGCAGGTAATGCAGATACACTTGGTACTGAACTCCTTGAAAGTTTATTGAAGATGGCTCCAACCAAGGAAGAAGAGCGTAAACTGAAGGAGTACAGAGATGATTCGGCAATCAAGCTTGGTCCAGCTGAGAAATTTCTGAAGGCACTACTTGATGTACCATTTGCATTTAGAAGGGTGGATGCAATGCTTTACATAACTAATTTTGAATCTGAGGTTGAGTACCTCAAAAGATCTTTTGAAACTCTTGAGGTAAGTTGGCTCAACTTTTTCTCTCTTCCTCATCCCCCATATGAAAAATCTGAGTCCTCTACTGTTTTCTGTAAGATTTTCTATTCACGTACAATTATTGAAATTCTTCACCAATTAGGTCACCTAGTGGCCTAGGTTGCATGAAAGACATTAGTGTATAAAGAACTCTTGCATAAGTACAGCCAATCCAGGTGGAAAATGTTTCCTTTTGTCCACGCACAAAATTCATGCATTGTTAGTTTGAAGATTGGCTCTAGTTTTTGAATTTTATTGAACCTTTAATTTTAGCCCTCATGTTTCATCGGCTTTCACCTTTTGCAGGCTGCCTGCGAAGAACTAAGAAACAGTAGGATGTTTTTGAAGCTTCTAGATGCTGTATTGAAGACTGGGAATCGTATGAATGTTGGAACAAACCGTGGTGATGCCCATGCCTTCAAGCTTGACACACTTCTCAAGCTTGTTGATGTCAAGGCTGCAGATGGAAAAACCACTCTGTTGCATTTTGTTGTACAAGAAATTACAAGAACAGAGGGGGCTCGACTCTCAGGCACCAATCAAACTCCAAACTTTACTTTGAGTGATGATGCAAAGTGTAGGAAGCTTGGCCTACAAGTTGTTTCCAGTCTTAGTTCAGAGCTCACCAATGTGAAGAAATCTGCTGCAATGGACTCTGATGTGCTTAGCAGTGAAGTGTCCAAGCTTTCTAGCGGGATTGGGAACATCGGTGAGGTTGTGCGAATAATTGAGACAACAGGATTGAATCAAAGCAGCCAGAAATTTTCAGAGTCAATGAACAGGTTCATGAAAATGGCTGAGGAGGAGATTTTCAGAATTCAAGCCCAAGAAAGTGTTGCTCTGTCTCTAGTGAAGGAGATTACAGAATACTTCCATGGGAACTCAGCTAAGGAAGAAGCTCACCCTTTCAGAATCTTCATGGTAGTGAGGGACTTTCTTACCGTTCTCGAACGGGTCTGCAAGGAAGTTGGTATGATAAATGAGCGAACAATAGTTAGTTCTGCCCATAAATTTCCTGTTCCAGTGAACCCAATGCTGCCACAAGTTGCACCAGGATTCCATGTTAGGCGGCAGTGCAGTTCCTCTGATGATGAGAGTGCATCTTCTTAGCCTTATGGCTCCTGTCAGGGTGTGGCCTTTTTACTGCATCTTGCAAGAAACTGCTTGAAAGCTTGAATGGTCCGGCCGAGTTGTAATTTTATTTATATTTTCTTTTTCTTATAGTCTGTATAAAGCCATGTAAAAGATTTTGAGGTCATCCTATAGATAATATACAAAGAAGAATTTTTTTTTTTCATGAAGAACAATCCAGGAAGACGAATTTTTTGAGTATGTATTGTAAACCTTTGAACATATGTTTATTATTGGTGTAAAATGCAGTTAGCCAGTGGCTTTGTAATAATTCTTCCAAAATAAACTTCACCAATGGCCTTGTAAGAAATGAGAAAAAACTTTCGATTCTCAATCCATTTCCACTTTGCAAAATGCTTCATTTTGTATGATTGATTGAAGATTGCATTGAATAAACTTCTAATAATCTATAATGTGACCATATCTTGTAAGATATGAGAAAAAACTTTCGATTCTCCATCCATTTCCTCTTTGCAAAATGCTTCATTTTGTATGATTGATTGAAGATTGCATTGAATAAACTTCTAATAATCTATAATATCACCAGATATAGTGTACTGGTTGAGTTATGTTAAGTAAGAACAAGCCGGTAAGAGAAGATTCCGTCCGACCAAAGGATCAACAGCGGTATATATATATATATATATATATATATATACATATATATATATAGGGTATTGGTTCAAGTCTCTTTTTGATTAATTTTGAAAATACTTTAGGAATCTTGAATTATTACGCGTTTTGAAATGACCTTCAAATTTCAAAAAACTTTTAATATAACCTTTATAAACTTTTAATTTGATTCAATTGACTTGGTCAAATTTTAAATGTTGAAAGTGAAAAAATGACATTTATACCATTGTTTTTTTTTTTATTATAAAATTTTAAATTTATCTTTGATTTCAAAATAAAAATAAAATAAAATAAAATTGACCCACACTGGACTACCTTATGACCTGGTGGGTCACAAGCGTGGGTCACGGCTTGACCCACACCAACTTGGAACCAAAATTTTCTTTTGTTAAAAAAAGAAGAAAAAAATTGAAGATAATTTATTCTTTTTAGTCATTTATGTTAGGGATTAGAGGCTGGATCTGATGGATGGAAGTCAATTGAATAAAATTAAAAACTCAGGGGGTTAAATTAGAGTGATGAACTCAGGGGGTTAAATTAGAGTGATAAACTCAAAGGGTTAAATTAAGAGTAATTCATCGGTCTATATTAAAGTTTCCCTGAATACTACAAATAATTTTTTCATTGAAGGCCATTTTCACCATTTATTATTATTATTATTTTTTTAACAGGAGGATCTCCAATGGTTTTTTCATTCACCGGAGGCAAGCCAAACTCTTCACATGCAGCTTTAGCATCAATATTAGTCACCCTAATAAAAAAAAATTGCATTTCTCTTTGAAGGTAGTTCAGGCATATTGTTACATTTAAACATATCAACCCCATGATTGTAAGGTCGTTGCACATAAAATCGCTGGCTCCTTGACCATAAAATCATCATTTACAGTAGCTTTTTATGGTAGAACCTTTTTTGTTGAATTGAGAATTACAACTTTAAGTGCTAATAGTTCCACAGAAAACAAAAAAGAAAAAAGAAAAAAAGGGTAAAAAGAAAAAAAGAAGGAAGGAACCGTCACTCTGGTTGCAATGTAGGGGCATAAAGGATGCTCCTGAGCAGCTGACACACCCATTGTTCATAATACATGTCATTTCAGCCAAACAATGAAACCAACTAAAAATTAGTACACGTAAAAGGAATTGGATAGCAGAGCTCTAATCTGCATAATATCAGTCCAGGAGTTCATAATCAAAGGGTTTTTTTTTTTTTCTGGTTAATTGTATGCTTACTTGCTCGTTTTATTTCAACTCATTCTATAGCATAATCAAAGTTTCAATAATAATCAGCATAGCCACTGCCCAGTTGCCTCATCTTATTTATTGCATGTTTACTTGATCATGCCTCTGCAAGGCCTACGCATCCATGCGCTCTAGAATACGGTGGGCTTCTTCCTCCGTTGCTGGAACCACGCTTCTGATTCTCAATCCATTTTTCATGGCTTTTGCCTCCGGCCGTAGGGTGAAAGTGAAATAGAAAGTATTTGACACCTGGTTTAGATGTATGTGAACAGACAAGATATATGATTAAATGAATAGGAAATTCAAGCCATTATTATGAAACTGATACTAAAATTCAGGTGGACTGGGGAAACTGGGTGTTATAGGCCTTCCAAAACTAATTTCTAAGAAGATGTTACAATAGTACTCTAATTAAATAGCTTTTCAGTTGTTTACAGTTTGCAGGGGTTTACCTCACTAGACCTCAGTTCAGGCCTTGTAACATGAGCAACAACTTCAACATTGATTAGAGGCTGATCAGGATTCTCAAGCTCCGTGTACAGAACACATGATTTGAAGCGCAGGAAATCTCCAACATCCACCTGCTCAACAGGCATATATCTTTCTTAAATAGATTACAATATAGTAAATTGCCTGGAGGATATGCACAATGTTATCCATGTCACATAAAGGCTGAATCCCAACAAAATAGCCACAATATGGTAGTGTGACTACATCATGGGTAAGGTCAAACCAGTGTTGCAACAAAATGCTTATAGTCTTGAGCATGCAGCAATCTAAATCATGCAATGGAATTGATAAATAACCAATCGTTATTGATTATTTTCGAAAAACAGAAAAGGAAAAAAAAATTGTGGCAGTACCCTTAATTTTCAAAGCCCTAGAAACAATATCTGAAACTATCAAATGTGGAGCACAATTGAAATTATGATTTTTTGCAGTGCTTTCCAAAATTATGAGAGTATCTCATATTTCCATGCACACATTACACAATGTTACAATCCGTTTCTGGGATGAAGGTAGCTTTTCTGTGAGAGTAGTTAATTTAGGAGCATTATTTTGAGCTTGCCAACCTGTTATGTCAGCCTTCACTACGTCTATTTATGTGACTAAAAGGGAGTAAGATGGTTGTTCAACTCTAGTACTTTCAATTGGAATCTTTTAGATAAGATGCTGTATAGCCTTATGCAATGAAGGGAGACTAGATGAGGAGGTGGGTTTATGGTTGAAAGATGGAGAAGAAATGGAATTGGATTTGGACCTCTTCTGAAGTGACTTATGGGGTTGGTTTCTGGAAGGGAATTAGAAACAGGTGGGCCTTTTGTAAGCATGTTATGGTTTGGAACAGGACATGGCAGCCATGTGCATTTTTGGATCACTGGTGTAGTAAAACCCCTTTAAAGAAGAGACAAAGTAAGGAACTATCATACGAAGAAAGAGGAGATGAAGTCCAGCTCCCAATCATGCACCAACCTGATCAAGTTAATGTCCCAATGAACCACTTCATTGCTAACAGTCCTAAGGTCAGACACTAGAGCATCCCTATTCCTTGCAAGGCAAAATAACTCCGAAAAATATTCCCTCATAGGATGATCTCCACACCACACGTTATGCCAAAACTTGGTACAAGGGCCAACACCCACCTTAACACTAGCAAAACTAGAGAAAACATCCCACCCCCTCTTAATGTGTTTCCAAAGACTCACCTTGTAAGGTTTAGTGATGACACCATTAGTGCACCATCCACCTGCCAAACTCCCATACTTCTTATCTACAATCTGTCGGCTAAGGCCTCTCTCTACAACAAACCTCCATAACAAGATGAAATTTAGACTCATTATCCAAACCATCTCCATAAACAATCCCTTTGCGATTTTTCTAACCAATTAGCAACACCAATGAGATAGGAAAGACGAAAAGAAAATAGGTAGGAAGGTTGGAAAGTGTGCTCTTAATCAATGTTACTCGACCACCCTTAGACAAGTAAAGACTTTTCCATCCAGCTAATCTTCTCTCAGTTTTCTCAATTATCTATCTCAAATAATTTTAGCCTTGAACAGAGCATCCTACAGGAAGCCCAAATATGTAATAGGCAAAGATGAAACCCTACAACCTAGAATATGAGCCAACTCACTCACATTCACATTCAGCAAATTAGGCAAAGATGACATATTTATTAGTGGGCCCAATCTTTTGGTGACTAAGGAGTACAAAAGAGGATAAAAAGAAACATCGATAGATTTCAAAAAAACAAAAGAAAAGAAAAGAAAACCATAATTTACAGGATATAAACTTTATATGTCAAACATTTTTTCATCTTTGAATCTTTAACAAACTTTCTAGACTTGTTGATTCCATATTATACTAATAAATTCATAACAAGAACAAATTCTATCACAAGTCATTGAGCCTACAATTATAAATTGATTCCCTGCTTTTTTTTTTGGTATGATTGAGCAGAAACTTCTGTTCTAAATGTTGTCCTCTTTTCATCTATCTTGAACTTTGAACTTTGGTGATTCTTTTAATTTCACGAGTTAGTCCCTCAGAGATTTCTTTTTTTTGTTGCCAAATGTTGAATTCTCTCCTGTGTACTAGGACTGTTCCCTTACCACACAAAAGGGATGGGGGTGGGGGGGAATGCTGTCTGAAAAAAGAAAGGATGCTATATACTCACAGGCCTTAAGAAATCAACATGATCAACTTCTAGAAAGCAAGGAACCATTCCAGCAAAGGCATAAGCTGTAGAGAACGCCAATTCAAATGCACGGTGCATCAAAAACCCTCCAAAGATTCGACCATGGATGTTCCTCTGTTGTGGCTGGCAAATCAAAGAGTTTTCGAGGCGAGTGTCCCTTAGAAGAATACTGTCTCTGTCTGCCAAGGCTGGCATGTCACAGAAAATCCTGCCCTCAGCCAACAGGGTTTCAAGTCTATTTACCCCTCCATTCTCAAATTCCTTTCTATCGCCTCCTCTCTTCCTTTTCCTCAAATTACTTCTTTCTTCAGCTTTTTCAAAAAGGAACTTTTCTCGTTCAGTTTCCGGTGAGAGCCGATTCACTGGAGCAGCTTTCCCAGTCTTGGAGTCACGAGCCACAAATATGAAGTTAGCGGTCAGAGCCGCTGAGTCTGAAACATCAGAGCCCTCTGCGAACAACTTGCATCATTAAATGATATGTAATAGATGATAGTCAACTTTATACCAATAGATCTACAACTGGAAAGAGGTCTAAAGAAAATATATAATTAGCTCGGTAGAATGTTCTGTTTAGTGCTTTTAGTGACTAGAAGAAGTCATGCTATATATTTCTCAGGGTTAATTGGGTATGTTTACGAGGAGCTAAGTCCCAAGATTACTAAAAAGGTAAAAAGTATTAGGATCATAAGTTGTCCGGAATGATTTAGGAAAGACAGTAGAGTGTTTATAACAACTCAACTCAAGTAATCCTTGATCCCCATGAATTCAGGTCATCATTTTTTCCATTCAAGCCCAGGTCAGGCCAGTCTCTCTAGCACAAAAGGAATTTTTGTAACAGTACAATAAGTGTCACTTCTGGTTACCATTCTTATGTGGTAGTTGGAATTAATTTACTCCCAGATTTCACCTCTGCACTCTTGGATTATTTTATTTGCATATATCATGATGCTGGCTGATGAATTGGAGAAAATAACATACATTAACCTATAAATTGCATATTTTGAGAGTTAGCATCCAAACTATGTCAAAGAAAAGAGAGTAGGTTCCCAAACCTAATGTCAGAAAAAGACGAAGTGCAATGGCATTTTATTTAGAGAAAAATAACAAGAACCTATTAATACTTTGAAGTGATAATTGGTGATATTTTAGGTTTAGATTTAAAGGGAAATTACAGGATAAATTTCAGATGAAAGATTGAAATAGGTTGTTTTAGAGAGAATGTGCTTTAAGTATTGTTGTGGCCGACATATTAAAGTATGACTATCTATGTTTAAGGAGAGAAATACGTAGATATGATCAATAAAAGCTCCCATTAAGTTGTTTTTGGTTTTTGTTTTTTTGCTAAAAAAAAAAAAAAACTGATAAAAGCATCAGCAGTACTCATAGAAGAATTTAAAGGTCTGTGACTGAGATGACCTGAAGGGTAAGCGAGAATTGGAAGTAAAAATTAAAAGTCCATGCTTTTAACTCTAGTCATGGATTTCTTAAGATAAAATTAACTCTACAATGTTGGGACTGGGGAGGCGATGAAATTTTTTTGATAAGAAATTAATATTGTATGACCAACAAACTCAAAGCGGTACTCTAGAGGTTTCTAGCAAGGTGAGCTCTGTTTGTTAATGTGTTTTGGTTTGAAAAAGTGTTTTAATGTGAGTCACAAACACTCTTCAAAAGTCTTTTTGTGTGTGTGTGTTTTGAAGAGTGTTTTGTGTTTGAGTTATTTGTTAATGTTTTTGTTTTCAGAAAAGAAAACAAAAGACAGAAAACAATTTTTTTTAACAACCAAAGCTGCAAACGTTTTTGGAGGAATATACAATTTATCCTTTTTTTTTTTTTTTTTTTTATGATTTATCTAATGCGCAGCATATGAAACATAACAAAAATGAAAAGAAAAAGGAAAAATACAAATTAAGTAGTGAAATTACTAAAGTCACAATGACAACACTTATTTGTTCAGAAGAAAGTTTAGCTTCCATGGGTTTCAAAAATACAGTAAAATAACCTTTTCCTAAAATCAAGTTCTTCTCTGCTTGTTTTTGAATGTTAGAAAGGTATGAATGACACAAAAAAGGTGTAAGACACCAGAAATTCAAACTTTTTTATTCAAAAATCAAAATTTTATAGTATATCTAACAGTTGAATCTCAATAGAGCCAAATTCAGGCACGGAATTATGTTGCTTAGTTGTTAAGGGATATCACATTTCAGAAATATGGTTAAATCCAGATTATAGTCATAGTACCTTCAGTTGACTGAGCGACATCCAGTTGAATCTCAATTGACGAGCGGCCAACCCATATGACAGAACCCACTATTTTCAGATCAATGTCAACACTAATCGGCTTCTTCAGTACAATCTTGTCGACAGAAGCAGTGACCAGCAAGAGTGGCCTTGTCGTGCTATCGTCATCAGAACAATGCTAATCCACAAAAACAAACAGACATTCAATAATCGTAAAACATATTCCTCACCTGGACAAATCTTCACCCAAATCCAGAAAACCAAGCAACACATTTCCAAATGCTAAGTTCAATACAGCATCATCAATAAAAAATTTCAGCTTGCAGATTAGATTACAATTCATCGACTACACAAACATAGCAAATGAAAAAAGCAGTCCCATGTGCTAGCCTGTTAATCACAACCCATTTCAAACAACTAAATAATAAGCAATACCCATGTGTTGAATTCTAGTAAGCTGCACAAATATACAGAGAATCCAGCAGTAAAAGCACAAAATCAAACACAGGGTTCCACCTACTGACCTTGACAGAAATCGTGCCGGCCAAGGCATCGAGGTCTTCGAGCAATTTCCCGATTCTGACCTCATTCCACGGGTCCCTATACTGCTCTCTCAAGATATAGTCCGACGAGAAACCATAGAAAATCGTGGTGCGGCTCTGGGAGGGCGTTTTGGTGAGCAATTCACTCTGAGGAGGAGCGTCTTTTGGTGGGTCAAGCAGCCTCTCAAAGATACTGGACCTCGCTTCCCACAGAGCATTTGTGACCGGTGATTGGTACATTCCCGGCCAAAGGCTAAGGGGCTTTCGTCCCTTGGACGAATTGGCATCGTTGTTGAGCGGAGGAGAAGGGCTTTCGAAAGGCGAAGCATACGTTGAGACGACGGGTATGGTATTCGAAGAAGGAGAGGAATTCAAATCCATTGCGTACTTGAATTTCTGTAAGACGAATTGGGTTTTCGAAAGAGGGCGTAGAATTCAAAGGGAATCGTAAAATTGTTGGTTAAAGCAAATTTGGTGAGTTAAAGAAGGGAGGATGGCTTTTCAAAATTTCTTGGAAATGGAAAGTCAATAGACAGTGTTCTTTCTTTCCTTAAAGAATGTTGGTCAACGTTCAGCGCTGTTAAATTTGTAAAAAAGGGTAGCATGCCAACAACCTTATACTTTAATACTTTATTCTTTAATTTTTAATTTGATAAATTTAACGCATGAGTTTAAGAGGATTTTATTATTATTATTTTTTAATATTTTAATTTAAAAATATTTTAATGTGATATAAAGGTGAAATTAATTTTAAATTTTTTGTGAGTATTTTGTAGAGAGAGTTATTTGTTAGTAAAAATAAGTATAGAAACATTATTATATTCCTTTAATAAATTTTTTTAAAAAATTATATTCCTCTATTAAGTATAACTCCATTATTATTATATTCTGTTAATTAAATATTTTTTTAAAAAAAAACCAACAGATTTAAATTGATTTTATTATATTATAAACTAAAATCTATATTTTATTAAGCTTGGGGTATGCATGTTCTTTTGCATTTAGACATTTTATATTAATAGAGGAATATAATATTTTGTTTTATTTTTATTTTTTTATTATTTGTTGGTTTGGAAATGCTAAAATATTATAAATCTGGTTGGTACAAAAGCCGGAGCCGCCCCCCCCCAACTTTTTTTTTTTTTTTTGTTTCTCTAATTCCTAATGAGCTTTTTATTATTTATTTATTTTGTCACGTGTTAGTTTTTCATTGGGTTAATATGGGACTTTCATGAATTTTTTTACGGAAGTTGGACGGGAATAGTAACTCCATTTTAATCAATAACTGAGATATCATTTGCGATACGAATCGAAACTAATAAAACAAAAACTAAAGTTGTTAAATACCAAAGAAAAAAAGTATTTAACCCTAAACTTTTTCAACTACCATGCTTACTTCAAAGTTGATCAAATGGCTGTGAATATAAGAGACCTTACATATCTCACAATCTTTACCAGCCGCCTACCGATGACGATCGAATCGAAATTAACCGACAATCAAATTTTGTGGTTTGAAAATTAGCATAAAATTTTTATTCAGACAGATTAATTGGTATAAAATTATTTTTTTATCGGCTAACTGAACCAAATCATTCCTGCATATTAACACGGAGTCGTTTTGACATTTTAAAAATAAATTAATTGAATCTCGAAACTGCGTCGTTTTAAGCTTCAATATAGCCTAAGGCCCTGAATCTTTCATTTGAGCCCCAACTCCTCACGCGGTTCACGCCTGCTGCCCTGCTGCGGCTCTGCCTCCTAACTCTCTCTCTCACGCCGCGCGGCCGTCTCTCTCCGGCTGCCTCTCTCTCTCTCTCTCTCTCGCCTCCCGCGGTCGTCTGTCGACTCTCTCTCTCGCTTTCTCGCTGCAAGCGGCAAGCCGTCGTGTCTCTCTCTCGTCTCCCGTTGTCTCCCTTCTTTTCAGGTATAGATTTTTCGAGTTACTTCCATTTTCTTTGATTTTCATTTTTTGAACTAATTGAGGGTTTAGATTTTGATTCTTTGATTTTGCATTTATTTTCGAGTTTGTTTATGTTATTAGGATTTAGGAATACTTAGGAATGAAAATGATAGATTTTTAGTTTTTTACGCAACCTTGATATGATTTACGCTACCTTGATTTTTCCTGCAAATAAATTTTCTTCTTTTGGATAACATTTGCTAATTGCCGTAATCATTCCTGAAATTTGTATTGCTGTTGGGCCTTTGTTTTTCTTCTCTGTTTGTGTCAGGTTTTGGTTGTTTAGGACCTTTAGGTATGATGTATAGGCTGGGTGCGTTCATTGGCTCTTTTTTTTTTTTTTTTCAGAAGATTGATTGTTGTTTGATTAAGTGTTTTAGCATCTTATATTCTTATCGCTTTTTTACTTGATATTACTTATTTGTGGTCTTTTACTTTTTTATATTGATCATTATGTTTATGTTTTGATTTGTTTGATTATTGAAGGAAGAAAATTTAAGGAATTGAAGGCAATCCATGTTGGAGGTGGCTTAGTTGAGACTTTATTTATTATTCTTTGATGGATTCTAAGTTTGCCAAGGATTGGGATTATCTGAATCTACCCATTTTTGTGGGTTCTGTGTAGAGAATCAATTTTATATCCTGCAATTTTCCATTAAAACAAAAGCTTAAAACTGTTTATTTATTATTCGAAGTTCTTTCTGAAAATATATTTGAAAATACATATATTTTGCCTTCGTTAAATCTTGTAAGTTTGTAACCAAGTTGTGAACTGCATACCAGTTTAAAACCATGAGAACAGAAAGAACTTTACACTCTAGGACTGAACAGAAAAAACCAATTAAAAACCTTCGATAAAGCTCCAGGCCTGTACAATATAAAAATATATATAAAATGATAGGAACCCATTGAAAATAAGAAAATATAAAAATTAAAGAGATAAATCGACTGAGGGTTGAACCTCCAATTGATTAGTTTTAGTTTGGCGCCCTATTACTTTGTAATTTGTTGTGCCCTTTGGGTTTTTGGTATATACAACATTACTTATCCCAAAAAAAAAGTGTTGAAAAATAGGAATTTCGGAATAGAAATCATTGAAATGGACTTTAATGGATGATATAGTTTGAACATTAAATGATTAGGGGGATAATGTTATGTTCATCTCTTCTTATTGTTTGGATTTCTTCTTCA
The DNA here is from genome assembly GCA_013348765.1 of Carpinus viminea. Taxonomy (NCBI): domain Eukaryota; kingdom Viridiplantae; phylum Streptophyta; class Magnoliopsida; order Fagales; family Betulaceae; genus Carpinus; species Carpinus viminea. Next base: position 26,512,333 of record CP054668.1, read on the forward strand.
TAATGATTTTTAATTCTAATACTTTTTTTTTTTTTTTTTCCTTTCAGGAATTTGGATTTGTTAGTAAGTTGAAAAGAAGATGAGGATAGAGAAGTGTTGGTTCTGTTCATCCACCATATATCCAGGGCATGGTATTCAGTTTGTCCGCAATGATGCAAAGGTAGAATGGTTATTTGTTTCCGGAATTCTCTATCCTATGTTTAGTCCATTGCCATATTTGGGCTGTTTTGTGCAATTTGTTTTTTGTTTGGTCCTGCCATACCATTTTTTATTTTTTATAGGTTCTGCTGCTACGTACTTAGCTCCAAATATCAGAGTCAATCTTGTGTGATTCATCTACTGGCATGACATCTCTGACATTGACTACTAAGATCCGTATGTTCCATCTGTTGGAACCATTGCCAATCTGAATGTCTTTAAGTTGTTGGGTGTGTCATTTATGCTTATTTTCTAGACGTTTTGCTATGTCAAAGTTTCTATGTTGCTTCACTAAAATTCACAGTTGAGGAGTAATGAAAACTTGAACTTATCTATTTGTTTTGTTAAATATAGGTTGCATTCCTTCTAAAATGCCTTAGTGTCAATCATTTGGTGGCATATCCTTCATTGGTTCATACTATTATTTTGTGCCTCTAGCTGACTAGCCCCTGATAAGTGATCCTTCTGCAGATATTTCGCTTTTGTAGATCCAAATGCCACAAGAACTTCAAGATGAAGAGGAATCCTCGCAAGGTGAAATGGACCAAGGCCTATAGGAGGTTGCATGGGAAGGACATGACGCAGGTAAGCATGCTTGGTTTAGCTTATCTCTTTCATCTAATTTTGTAATATTTCCCGTTACATGACACCTTTTGGTTTGACAAGAAAAGAAGTGGCTATCTGGTTTTTACTTGTCTTATTTTCACATTTTGTAGGATTCTACCTTTGAGTTTGAGAGGAGGCGTAATAGACCAGAGAGATATGACAGGAATGTCACAGAAAACACGCTGAAGGCCATTAAAACAATTGATAAAGTCAGATCAAGGAGGGAGGCCAAACACATTGAGAGGAGGTAATTTTTTTCTCCTTTGGATTTATGTGTTCAAAACCATAATAGGGTGATGAGCATCATTTCACTTGTAACTGTTATGTTTGCAGAAAGAATGGAAAGAAGGCCCAACAGACGAGAGAGGCAGTAAAGGAGCTGGAGCAGAGTATCAGCTTAGTCAAAGCCCCGGCTGTTCTCAGAGTGGATCCATCTCTTACTCTTCCAAAGATCATGGTCAAGGTATCCCAAGGACAGGAGAGCCAACAACGCATGGAAGAATGAGTCCTCAGTCTAGTCCAGTAGGCAGTAATGTTTCTGATCAGTGGATCTTTTATGTTACTGAAAAAGAAAAAAAAAATTCTCTTTTTTGTTTTTTGTTTACTTACATTTCTATGAATGAATTTGTTCAAGGGTTCTTTCTCCAAAGGCTAGTGTTGATGGAAAGTCATTGGTCAGTGTTCTTTCTTTCCTTAAAGAAGTTGGTCAATGGTCAGCGCTGTTTAATTAGGCTATGTTTGCCATCGGCATTGAAAAACTGTAACAGATTTGATTAATGTGAGAAAAAAAAGTAAGAATATTTTGTATGAAAAATGAAAAAAAAAATTTGTGATTTTTTTATTTGAATAGTAATAAAAATGATTGATATTATGTAAAAGGTAAAAATGTTTGAGGATTGATTTTAAGAGGAATAATATGAGACTTTTTTTGAGTTCATTGGCAAACATTGTCTTAGTAAAAGGAGTAGGCGGCATGTGAGCAATCTTTTATTCATACTTTAATACATTATGTTTTCTTAGTAAAAAGGGTAGGAAGCATGCGAGCAATCTTCTATTTTTACTTTAATGCTTTATTCTTTAATTTTTGGTAAAATTAGGGGTGAAATAGAGGTTATGGTTAGCGGTTAGTGGCTAAAACCACTAACCGCCTAGGCAATTAGTAGAATCTACTAACTGCATAAGATACCGCTAGCGTTAACGGATCGATTAACCGCTCTACTAATTGCCTTTTATTGGGTTTTTTTTTTTTTTTTTGTGGCCAGTTTTGCTCACTTTAAAACATTTTTTTTCCTCTTTCATGGCCATTTTAGCATTAAAAATTGTTGGTTTAAAGTAAGCATTATATGTTAGACTATTATACCAAAATCTTGTTGGTCACCTTCTACAACATATAACGTACAAATAAAATTATAACAAAATTATCGTTTTGGGTTAGGAAGAAATGAATATATAGAAGTGCAAAACTACATCGTTTTGCACTTCTATATTATATAAATAATAAAAATATAAAACCCAAACAAAAGTCAAAGGTGGGGGAAATCGAAATTCGGACTCCTGAATAAAAGAGGTGCACAATAACCACTAGGCTACAATAACTTATTATTATTTATTATATAAAATATATATAATATAAATATATATTATATTTAAAAAAAAGGCGGTTAGTGGTTAACGTTTAGCGGTTAGCGATTTTTACTAACTGGTTTCAAAGCAGTTAGCGGTTAGTGCGGATAGCGATTAGCGGTTAGTGGATGCGGTTAGTCAGTTTTAAATTTCACCCCTAGGTAAACAATCTATCTCCTAAATTATCAGTTGTGACAATTTGCCCTTCAAACTACCAAAACAATGATAATGTATTCCACAATGCTAGCAAAATAATAAAATTACCCCTATAAAATTTTCAATAAGACAAAAATACCCTTAAAAATTTGGAAAAAAAAATTTAAGTATTTTTGTTTTTATTTTAGTAAGGGTAATTTTGTCATTTTATTAAAATTGGGAGTACATTGTCATTGTTTTGATAGTTTAGCGTAGGGGTGCTCAAACGGTTATAACCGGCGGTTATTGGCAATAACTGCAACGGCAACCGCCTTAGGCGGTTATCGATTTTTAGTAACCGTAATTGCCATCGCTTAGGTGGTTAGCGGTTATTTTATAACCAGCGGTTAGCAGTTATTAAATCTAATAACCAGTGATTTTATAACCGCTTTTTTTATATGGGCTTTTCAGATTTTTTAAGTGTTTTAGGCCTTTAATGGCCTATTTTTTGGGCTTATTTTATGGGATTGGCCTATTTTTTGGGTTTATTTTAAGAGTTTAAGGCCAAAATGTTTCAAAAAAGATAGAAGAAAAAAACATGATTTGAATAAAGCTTAGCTCAAAATATCACATACCACATTATATATTTTCATATACATAATCATAAATAGTCTAAATCCATTAATCCAAATACAAATGAAGAAATTAATATATATTTATTAATATAAAATATTTAATATATATTTATATTATTATATATAAATAAAGGCAGTTAGCGGTTATAACCGCCTTGTCCTACCCCCTAAAACCGCTAACCGCAACCACTTTAGGCGGTTAGCAGTTTTTAATAACAGCCCACTAAAGCGGTTAGTGGTTATAAGCGGTTAGCGGTTTGCGGGGCGGTTATAGCAGCCCTAGTTTAGCAGGTAAATTGTCGCAATTGATAGTTTGGGGGCTATATTGTTATTGGGGGTAGTAATTTGAGGGGGTTAAGTAGACTTTACTCTTTAATTTTTAATTTGATAAATTTAACACATAATACACTATTTAAGAGGATTTTTAGGTATTTTGAGGTGATATAAAGATGAAAATAGTTTTGAATTTTGTAGTGAGTTTATTTTTTAAATTTTTTAAATTTAAATTTAAAATTTTTTTTTAAGAACATTCATTCATTGAAAGGAAATTACAAGAAGATTACAAGTTATTTGTTAATGTTTTGACATTTTCATTAAAAAAGAAGAAGAAGAAGAAAGGATTGCCAACTACTGGCCATGTTAAAAACTTCCATTAGCAAAGTAACAGTAGAACTTAAGAAAAGATAAATTATGAAAAATATGACCATTAGCAAAAGGACAAATTTGTAATAATGTGACTAATGAAAAAAGACAAATTTTCAAAAAGACAGGGCAATCTCCTTCGACAATCATGTTGCCCTAAAATTGGAAGTGCTATAGCATTGCCAACTACAATAATACTACCCAATTGTTCTTCAAAACTTTCGAGTGCATATGAAGAACATTTCTGAGACATGTGATGTCATAGAACCTTCCACTTCATGTGCAGCTATTCATCTCTTCTTCCTGCCTCCTTTACCAATTTTCTTTTTCTTGGATTGTTCCTCTTCCCCCTTGTTTTCTGACTGTTTTTACAGTTGGCTGCAGACACAAAATCAGCTTCTAAAGCCTTTGACTTACCCTTATGATCAGCACTACTATTTGTCTTATCCTCATTATCCTGGTCAACAATAGATGTACTTCTAGATTCTGATGTCTCTACCAGAATGTTTATGCCTTGTTGCAAGAATTGCTGACTCAAGATAGGTTCCACATTTGGCCATCTTGACAGCAATCTCTTGGAAAGTTCTCCAATTGTTGACATATTCTTCTCAAGCTCCGGTTCACTGATAAGGTGAAAAGGCAGTAATCAATTCAAAACATATGAGATTATGAGACTTCCATAATCAATTCAAAACAACTATTGTACGTTGTCATCAGATGTCTCAATAGTTCCAACTACGGTGTAAGCCCCATAAAAAAAATTAGGCTGGTTCACTTGAAGAGAATCTTTTCTATAATCTGCCTTGATCAGGTTGTAAATGAACATGCTCTCTAAGATCTGGTAAAATAAGTGATTTTCAGTTATCTATATTCACTTTTTCTATAATCTGCATTCTCGACTTATGTATAATGCATCATACTATCGGAGTGAAACAAGGTATCTAAAGAAGAAAAAAAGGCTAGAATCTATTAGTAATAAGTAAATCTTTATTATTTTTGAGATGAACAGTCATGTAAAAAGTCTGATTTCTTTATTTGTAAAAAGTTTCCATATTTATATATTTATTTTTGAGATGACCAGTCATAAGTTTGAGTTAGAATCAGGTCCATGAAAAATTTAAAGACATTTTAATATACTACATTATACGAAAGTAGCTTCAGTTCATCAAGGATGCAGGCTACTTCCTGCAGTAGGTTTTCACCATCATGGTAAACAGTGTTTTGAAGGCTTTCGTTTACAACAGTACTTACAAGGAGAATACTTTTGTCCACACCCACCTGATATTTACACAGGAAAATTCAGTATGGATCTCATATGCATATGCTTTTCGCTAAAGTCGAAAATAATGAGAAGCAATTTTGCATTACCTTGATTAATTGAGCATTGGGCAAAAAGCTGTTTGGATCTCTACCATTCTCCAATGGCTTCAATGCTTCAAGCATTTCCCAAAAGTAACTACAATTCATTGGTAGCTCGCTTCCATTCATGTTGTTCAAAACAAAGTTTGAAGGTACAAGCTCACAACCCTCCTGGTCATCAATGCCTGAAGATAGAACTTCATTGCAAGAATTAGTTGTTTCCACTTGAATAATTCCAGTCTGACCTTGCAAGGTTTTGACTCTCGTTGGAAACAAGACTCTTAAAATGTCCTCCCTGCACTGTTTTACCGTCATGTCCACAAAAATGGCATCAGGACATAGAAATTGTGAACAATTTTTTCCCAAACTCACAATTACAAGAGGATTGTTAATTTTTTTAAATGCTTCAGCAATCACATTTACATTGTTGAAATGGTCCAATCTTCTCCCAAGGACATCATAAAAGTCAGATGGAAGTTGCTCAATAATATAGCTCCTATGAAGCAAATCAACAAGTAAATCTGAATAATTGCCATGGTTCAGATGAGCCAAACATACTATGGCAACCAATCTCAACACCAGCAGTGGATAGTAGTCTTTCGCATTTATTCTAGACATTTCGATCCATTTCATTGTATCCTCCTTATCATTAATAAGCGGCAGAACAACTTCATAGACAACAAAGTCATAGATATTTCCAAGCAATGGTTGCACTTCAGCCACTGAAGTGGAATCTGGGCTGGTATCTCCCTCCTGGTAGCTAAACCATTCAGCAAAAGAAGACTTGGAAGTGATGAAGTAACCCTGAAAGCATGATGCCAACATCAGTAGGTACTCAACAAGATGCAAAAAATAACCAGGTGACATATAGTCCTCTTCATTCATCCAGTCTGCCCTGTAAGTATTTAGCAAAGCTTCCTTGAGCGTCAGCAGAAGGGATACCACACTTGGCGATTCACTACTATTGTTAGGCACTGTACCAAGTGGAAATTTTGATCCCATATCCACACACACAGTTTGAATGAAGGTCTTCCAGGAGGAATTCTCATGAATCCCATCAAACCTATCAAAAATCTCCTTAAGTAAATCATTGTCAAGCTTACCCAATCCAAGAATTACCATTACAACTCTTCCAATTTGCCCGTAAGTCAGCCTACCTGTTGAGCTAATGTTTTGATGTATCACTTGCTTTAGTAAATTCTTCATAACCTCAGTTCCTCTCAAAGAAAACATGTTCTCTGCCAATGATATCTGCCAGTCCAGAGGAAATATGTAGCCAAAGATATTAGTGGAAAGTTCAACATATCGCCACAATGTCTTATTATCATGGTCCCTTAGGTCCAGGTCTTTGGATTCCAAAAGAGACATTGCAACCTTATAGATGTGAGTAAGAGATTTGCTTTGGCAGAATATGGAGAGGAAATGATTCAACGAGAAATAGTAAAGGGCTTCAACACTGCCCAAAACCTTCATACCAATAGAAAGTAATTCTGAACACCAGTAACTTCGAGCAGTTGAAACAAACTGGTAAAAGTTGATTGAAACCAGCTTCCCGTTCTGATGAACAAATCTACTATCCAACTGTCTCACCCAATCAGCTTCAGGGTTGAGCAAAAGATAGATGGCTTTATCATTATGAAACTGCTTCCGCACTCCAAAGTAAATCAGGCAAAAATCTACATATTCTTTAACAGCTTGGGTTTCAGGACATTTGAGGTATTCAATAATGTTTCCAATCTTATCTTTCCAAAGATTCCAAAAGCAAACCAGTGTTTCTAAAGAAATCTGATTTGTAGCGATCTTCTGTTTCGAATGCTTTATCAGATTGGAAACAAAATTATCTTCCCATACATACTTGGAGGACTTTGAATGAAGATGAGAATCTAGAATTTTACGAGCACATATAATTTCACCACCAACACTCCGATGTCTCTGAGCTGCTTTTAGATAATTTTTCATCGTGGACAAGTTATTTTGGTCAGCGCAGCTCTCTAGAAACTCTAGTTCAATTTTGTCTATTTCATTTCCCATTATAACCACACCAAAATCTGTAGTTGCAAGTTGTTTCCAATCCTTAATGTACTGAAAACCCAAGTCAAATAATTTTCCTTTGGTGCAGACTTCCAAACAGTCTGAGAAAAAAAAGCCCCTAGCATACACATCAGCAGAAAGTTTATAGCATCCGGCTAGAGAAAAACATTCCCCAGCTCTTTTCAGCTCAGTCTCGACATTTTTCCAAATAAAGCCTCCCTAAAACAATAAGTTGAAATGTTCGAAGTCAAAATCTACCAATCTCAGACTGGAACCAATACAGACTCAGACTTTTGACTCTTGACACCATAGCATACAAATTTAGCTACAATTAAAAAAGTGTTCATGATACTTAAAAAAAAACAAAAAAAAAAGTGTTCATGGTAATTTTTTGGCCCTCATCAAGGGAACAATTTAAACCCCAAAATTCAGAGATAAATTTGTTTCCAATTTAATGTAAAGAAAACCCAAGTCAAATAACTTTTACATCAAGAGAAAAATAGAGATACATCAGCTGCAAGTTCATAGCATCCAACTAGAAAAGATTCTCCAACTCTTTTTCAGCAGATTTCGCCACAGATTTTCAGATAAGCCTAAAAAAGTGAAACAATAATCATGTTCGAAGACAAAAATCTACCAATCTCAGACTGAACCAATCATTTTACTCAGACTTTGAGACTTACAAGCAACAGCATAAAAAGTTACAAATGTCAGAAAACCTGCAAATGTTACAACTGCTGAATTCTCAGAACAGATTATTGGCAACAACTTATTTTTATCAAACTGCAATAGTAACTTATTTCTTCCATAAAATCCAGCCATGACGCAGAACATAGATTTATCATCTACAAGTTGTATTATACTAAAACTTCCAACATTACAATGTTGTGTATACACTTGTGAGGGTTGTGTCCCACATTGAGGAAATATAAAACACTATAAGTGGTGTCCTAATATGTACATTAATTCACTCTTATTGATTCCCTTGTTGTTTATCTCTCCAACACAAAAGATTTAAATTTCAATTGAGAGAGATTGAACTTTGAGGATGATGTTTATGTTCCAAAAAAATGATATCAATGCAATAGAAGAACAGTAACACCATAATTTTTGTCAAAGATGGTACATTATAGTTGATCAATGTCAGAATCAAATGCGTACCTGCTCTTTCATACTCCCCCAACTCAGAGAAACATTGGGCAGCAGAATCTGCCATGCCTATGGCTTCAAATATTTTAGCAGCTTCCCTAAGGATCTTGTTTGCAGCTTCAGGATTTGAATGGCGCTTGTGGGCAGCAGTAGCTCTGAGGCCAGAAGCCTTGGACCTTCTTTCCCAATAAGCATCTCCAGCTCTTCCAAAGCACATTTTTGCCATTTCATAGTTACACTCACGATACAACTACAACAAAAATGATAAAAGAGTTAGATGTCACCTTTATAGTTTTAGACAATTATTTCTTGAAACAATTGTAAGTCTATGATACCAAAAAAAAAAATAAACGATCTTCTTCCTTCACCAAGATTTGTTCCATGCAATAACCTCAGATTTTCCATTCACAACTGGAGCAAAATATGTTTCAATAATAGAGGGTCAAAATCAATGACATATATAGTACTAACCTTTGATACCGCAACCTCCATTCCTCTGCGCTGCTGGCAACTTGCATTTCCTGAGCAAATGAGTCATCCAGCTGTCTGACTTGGACAAGACCCTTTTTCATCCAATAGTCAAACATAGGTCTGCAGAATCCTCTACATTCTCACAGATCCACAACCTCTGCCTCGTACGAGTGACAGCCACATAAAGTTGCTTCAGTTCTGAGCACAAGACATTGTGTTTAGCCTCATTGAAACTTGGGAAAGAGAGAGAAGTTGAGTTGAGTAAATCTTGTTCCTCCATATATTTATATATCACCCTCCACTGATTTTTCAGAGGTGATGAGCCAAAAAAGTTGTACAACAATACATCCTACATGAAGAGAAATATAGGAGTCAGATGGGTAGAAAAATAAGACAATAAACTACTGAAAAAGATATACATTATGAACAAATAATGAATATGGTTAACATCAAAACAAAATATTTAATTTTCTATTTCACCAACAGACCTAAAAAAATGCATTTAGACATGAAGCTTGAAACTTTGAACTTTTGCAACAAAGATTCAGGCAAACATAACAAAGCCAGCATTTGAAATATGCTATCGCACCTAAAATGGTGATAAATCTAAACATATTAAATAGGACCTTCCAAGATGATTACTGTATCCATAAAAAATATAGCAAACAAATAGGCAAAAGAAAACTTCTCATGGTAATCACCTCCATATAAACCAGTAAATTGAATAAAAATTATGCATTATAACCACCTGAAATTCAAGGCCCTTGCACTCCACGATAGTTAGAACAAGAGCTTGCTTCCCAACATAATTGGTAATTTCCTTCCGAACATGATCATCTCGTACCAATATTACCTGCTCCGCACCAAAGCCAACAAAACTCCTTTCAGCTTTTCCACTTTTTCCAAAAATAGTACTGATTGTGTTTTGATTGTTCCCTGTTCCAAGCAAGGTTGGAGCTTCACCATATATAAAACTAGTCTCAGGCTGCAAAACATCAATAGATTGAGGAAAGAAATGATAAAGAAGTTCAATAACACTTTGTGATAGTTTAAGAATCCCATCATGAGTACGGAAATTCTGGCTCAAATGGAAAATATCTGAGATTTCCCCTTTCTCTATTCTTTTATTATGTCCACAGCTTTTAGATTCCAGTAAAAACTTCTTGTAGAACAGAGATCGTATATCCTGGAATCTAAAATCAATTCCCCTTGCAATTGTCTGTGCTGTGTCACCAGAGAAAACAAAACCTTCTTCTACATTTTTGCATATATATTTGAATAGTGCAATTTGGCTCAATGTGAGATCCTGCACCTCATCAACATATACAAAGTCAATTTCATCACCCGCATATCTTTGAACTCTCAATCGACGATGAAGATCAATTACAAGATCAGCCATATCAAAGTCACCATTTATAACCTTCATTTTTTCATAATTTTGAAAGACTTTATATATTATCTCTCTCTCATGTCTATTTAAACTGGACACTCGGCTCTCTGATAGTAAAACATAGTCTTCACTGCTGAGTTTACCATCACCTGCCTCTAGAGCTTGTGGGCCACCTTTTATATGAGAAATAATCTCAGTGAAAACTCTTGAAGAGTCAAGCATTTTAGTCAGCTGAGTATTGAAATGAGGCCAGTATGACGAATTAAACCTTTCATAATTAACTTCTTTCTTTCTTATGAATGTCTGTAAGGCAACTGATCCACCGCTTACCTTACCATGAGAATGTTTCCTTACTTCATGGAATCTTTCAAAGTATGAATTACCCACAGTTCCATCAAGCATTATAAGAAAATCATGAAATGTAATGACAAGAGGGTATGCCCTGGGCAGAACATCAACAAAATTTTCTGGGACATTATTTATATGAGCTGCATCATCAAAATCATCAATCTCAATTGAACTGCTTCCTTTCGAAAAATTACCACCACAGGCAGAGCTGCATGTTAAAAAAGGCTAATGATTAGACATTAAACACAACTTTTATGCAACAAAAAGTGGATATCATAATTATGAAACAAAACAACCAATGTACATGAGGAACTAAAAGCGCAACCTAATATTCTAGATTCAAACCAACAGAAGAAAGACATTTCACTTCCTGCATATGTGCTACCCTATGCTCTTATACTTATATCCCATGTACGCAAAAACATTCTCATGTGAATAAATGATTGGAAAAGAGTAATCTGCACTTCCCATATCCCATGTACGCTCATCTACACACCTTTTCAAGTGAGAAACATGTTGTTTGATAGCAAAACACAGTTTATAACTGACTGTCACGAAAAGTTGGCGTAGTGTGGTTCCTCTATTTCTGAAATAGTATCCTCAGCCTCCTTTTCCTGACAGTGCACAAGTCCATCGCTCTTGACTCCATAGAATTCTTTTGCCATATGGTGCAGTTTTTCTTTCTGAAATAACTTCATAGTCAAACAGTTGTTTTCCCTGTACCTGATCGTCCAAGTATAAAGGTGCTTCTAGGAAAAAGGATAATCTCCAACTCTTGTTCAGTTACTTCAAATGGAAGATCCAATTCAGCACCATCATGATTAGAAAGCAAGTGGCCCAACACCTAATGATAAGGAGTAAAATTTCATCAACATCAGACTCTCACTCACCTTTACATTCTCAACATAACTTCTTCCATCAGAAGCAGAACCACTTAAATCAATCTCATTTTCACTGCTATCAAGATTCTTAATCCTGACAATATCATAAGAACATGACCAAGTCTTTGGAACTTCCAAATTCCTATGCAAAAAGCAATGTAAACAAAAGTTTAAGACAGTGTAAAAAGATCGAAATAAGGCATCATTTAAGTTTTAAAATTTAGCGTACAAATCAACTAGCATGCAAAAGCACAGACATACGTCACATACCCCTCCAGACATATCTCTTTGCAGTGATTAATAAAGTCATCTGTATATTTTCCAAACATACTCTCAAGACGTGTTATTAATTTTGGAATATCCCATGCAGGTAATATATCCCAGATCTTCAAAACTTGATGGTACCTAATCTCCTTCACGATGTCACTGCAATCTTTTACTATGTCATTTGCACAAACCACATAAAGACTTTCAACCTTAAATTGCTTTAAAATCTGTGAAGAACCTCCACAAATGGGATCTACGCGCTTCTTCTTGGGCCTCCAACCACTTGAAAGTTTAACTAGAAGGTGTACTACTGATTTCTTTGCCTGTACAGACTTCAGTTTTTGAAATGATTTCAGAAAGTTATCACTGAAAAGAACCTGTTGATATTGAGTTCAGAAGATTTAATAAGAAAGACGACAGAACCAATTTAAGCAAGAATATTAACATTTGCACCAAAGGAAGTTACATATATAAATATTTTGAATGAAAAGTAAAACTATCGAATATCAAGTACCTTCCACCTAGCACTTCTGAAAAGTATGCTATCCCCATTGAGCAGATCATCAAATTGTTCAAACTCTTTCTTCACATCCAATATTGCTTTGTTCAAATCCTGATCTTCATCAGCGTTAAAGAAACATTGACGATTCTTAGCATCATGGACCAAGGCTTCCCAAACAGATTCACTATTACACAGCGTTCTTTCATTTCCCAAAATCCATAGACAGTGCCTGAAAGGTATTACATGACCAATTATTATTTACCACGCTTGTTAAGTGGAAGCAACAAGAAACAAATCAAAAGAGTTTAGCATAAGTATTACCTAGCCCTTGTAAGAGCAACATTAGTTCTCTGAGGATTCGATATGAACCCAATTGATCCACAACTATTCGATCTTACAGTCGATATTATTATTATGTCCTCTTCCCCACCCTGGAACCCATCAACCGATTTAACCTTCACTGTAAACCCTTCAAGGTTATTACACTTCTGTCCAAGTTTCTCTTGAATTGCAACTACTTGGGCAGCATAAGGAGATATAACACCAACACTGAGTTTCTGTTCCGAACCAACCCAAGCTGTATTAAGAGCAAAAGACAAAAGAAAAAAAAAAAAAGAAGTTAATTGAAGTTTTAAGCACTAGTTCCTACATAGCAACAGCAGCCTTTTAAATTTTGACAAAAAAGGGAAAGAATATGATACTTCAATTGAATAACCTTAGTATAATTGCAGCAGTATTTTCATAACAACAGCAACCTCAACCATGTTTCTCCTACTACGACCAACAGCATCCTTCTCTTCTCTTCCATCTACTATATTTATAAAAGAATAGGGACCAAACATTGGCCAGGAAAGATAGTGCATTTCGTGCCTTTTTCTTTTAACATTTGGAGAATCTAAGATCTGTTTGCGATAAAAATTTGAATTTGGGAAGAAACTTATGGATGGATGCATTCGGTACTGTACACTGAGAAGGTGCCTTGAGTGACCCAATGAGCTCAATCTCTCAAATAAACTTCTCCCAAAGCCAGCTTCATTAGAAATCTGTGAAAAAAAACATATTAGGTTTTGAAGGAATATTCAAAGGAAAAAAAGAGAGAGGGATATCTAAGATAACTAAAGCATTTACATACATTGCTTTCAACAATTGCTGGTAATTGGTACTCATCACCAACAATAATAGCATGCCTTAACCCCGGAAGTTGCAATGGTATGGTTGACTCGCACTCCTTTAATTGTGCAGCTTCATCAATAACCAGAATGCTCAGTGGTTTCATTGCCACAGAGTGCAGCTTAGAAGAACTTGAAGCAGTGCAAAAAAGTAAGGAAGCTGTTTGAAGACAAAATTCCGCTATGGACTTTTTGTTTGAAACGCTTGGAAGATGAAGTTCATTAAGCGAACCATTAAGAGTCCTTAAAACAGACAGACATTCGCTTCTCCTCTCATCCAACAGGAATGGCATACCCATAAATGAGTCAGATTTATCTGCAACTAATTCTGAACTTGAAAAAAGCTCCTCCAATACTTCAGATTCCACATTATCTTGAAACAGCAAGGTTTCAAAAGACTCAAGCAGGCCAATAAGAGAGACCATGTTTTGGAGATTTTGTTCCAGAACGTATGTTTTTGGTAGATGCGTACAAAAGATGAGAACACAATTTTTGAGAGATGATGAAGTAGAAACAAATCTTTTCCTCAGAAAATCAAGAAATGAGTTGTACTTCCTCTTGCTAATGCTACCACCTTTCTTTTTTATTTCATTTTCATTCTTGTTTTCTCTCTCCCTGAGAGATTCATTCTCCAAGAAGATTTTATACTGAGACACACAATCTTCTAGAAGACGAATCATCGAAGCAAAACAATGACTCCAACCAGTCAGAGGCCCTAAGCACTCTGTAAGCCTTTTGACCCGATAATCCAAATGTATCTCTTCAATGTCTGAACCAAGTTGCAGCCGCTCCTTACTCCCAAATAAGAGAATATCTCCCAGTGGGAAAAACAAAGCACCAATCCCATTGTCAGTTTCAAAGGATTCTTTCACCAGCTTTAAGGTGCAAGAGGCCACTGCTGTGATTGCAGCATTTGTTGGGGCACTGGTAAGAGTCCTAAAACCCATTCTTAAAAGGCTAAAGAGCAGTGCACTGGTGGTTTTTGTTTTCCCTGTACCTGGAGGACCCCATATAAGTTCCACAGCTGCCTTGTGGTTGCAATGTATCTTATGGAGACATGCCAGAACTGCTTCAGTTTGTGATTCATTCAGTTTAGAAGTAACACTGGTCACAAATTTCTCATCCCAGCTCCCACCTTTCTGATCACAACAGAGACCACCATCTTCCTCAATCTGTTGTACAGCATTAGAAAAAGAAAATAGTCAAACTAAGTCCCCAACAATTACTGTCAGTAAAACAAATGCGAGTGCAAATAACCCATAACAAATTTATCTTGTAGTTTAGACACAAACTAATGGTATGTCATTGTCGATTATATGACTATCTCACAATTGGGATGATGTGGCAACGAAAATCTGTTATTAATTTTTAACTTTTCTATTAGTGCTTATCCAAGAGCTGATATTTCACTACCACGTCATCAAGTTGTATGACAGTTGTATAACAATTTATTAAATAAAATTACTCATACATAAAACATACATGAATATGACATTTTATAACAAAAATTAAGGGGGAAGGAGAGAGATATATACTAAACTCGAACTAAACTATCCACAACACTTTAAATACACAGTTGTGATAATTAGAGGAAATACTATTAATTTACATCTTGGCTCTTTATATTATCATAAGCTCTTGGGATAAGTGATATTTAACATAATATCAGAGTCAAGGTCCTTATTTCAAACTTTGACTCTACAATTTATCTTCAGTGTAGCACTTAAATAAATGTAGACACTTTCACATTAAAGTTAAAACATTTATCCTCGAATTACTTACCAAAGAATTAGTTCTCAGAACGCTTTTGATAATCTCCAGATTCCCAGACATGTGCAAGGCATTCCATATTCTCTTATTAGTGGCCGTATTTATCATGAAAATCAGAAACAACGATTTCTGGATCCCAGCATCAACTCCACTGTCTTTCGACACCTTGACTTCAAAACTAGATGTGCTATTATCCTCGTTTTCATTCTCTGGGATTTTAGTGACTGTTGCAAAAACCCATTGATATCCTGTTCTTTGTAAATCAGAAACATCCTCGGGTTTAGCATCTGCTAGAACAAATATATCTCCAGGCAGAGTTCTGTAGGGCTCCTTGCCAGGAGCACTGAATCTGTTTCTCCAGAAACCAATCTTTACATTATACAGATTCTTTCCATATGGCTTGGATTCATCAAATGCTCTTACTTCAGCAAAAGGAGCGTTTGATATAATCTCCATACTTGAATGCAGCTGTGCACGAGTTTCTTCCAGTAAAGGGTAAATGTATGACCCAAAATACTGCTCAACAGATTCAAACGACTGTGGAACACTCTCTACCTAGAAAGAATCATACAAGGGTTCAATTCAAAACTGACAGAAAAACCATTGGAAGTCAATAAGCTAAACTACATGAAACATGCAACTAAGAGAAGATAAAGTGTTATACAGCTTGAATTTGTTGTCTTCAAACGACTGTGGACTAATTAAGCCAAAGATAAGAGGATGTCTGAAAGCTTCAGCAAATCAAAGAACTTTTTATTAACCATTTAGTTTAATCCAAAATCTTGGTAGCTATCTTAGGAATGAGATACAACACAATTGCCTGCCCAGAATGCTTGTAATTGTGAGAGGGTGCCTGTAAGGTGTATTTATCCGAGCATGTGCTCTAAACGTTTAAATAAGTTTTGGACTGTTCGGACAGATAAATTACAACCTTTCACGGCTTTGTTTGGCAAAGCCTTTCATTTTCCTTTGTTACTACTTTTCATCACCATTTCCCAAAAATCAACATAAAAACATTTTAATGTTTTAACTTTTTATTATTATTCAAATAAAAAAATCACTACAAAACAAAACTTTTCACTTTTTCACATTTTTATACCAAACATTCTTACTTGTTTTTCACATTAATCTACATCAACTACAGTTTCTAAGGAAAATGCTTGTCCAAACAAAGCCCACATTTAACTACCCAAATAACAAGCAATCTAAACAACTAAGTACTGAGATCCCATCCTTTTCCACAAATGATATTAAGGGGAACAAAATGTCACACAAAATGGAAGCTTTGGGACGGCCAAGCTACATGGACACTGTCTCTCACACACACACACACACACATATATATATATATATATATAATGCTAGGGGTCTATAAGTTTTTTAGATTCGGCCCACATTTTCCTACAAATACAATATATCAACTATTAAATTTGTGGGGTCCACCATTGACTTATGTGGAGTCTACATAAGTCACAAATTTAATGGTTGATTTGTAAGATGAAATGAGCCACATATGAGAACTTATTGACCACTAGCATTTCTCGTATATATATTTTTTCCTTTTTAGTGTGTGTTCTTAATATAAGCATTGTCTCAAAGAGGGAAGAAGAAGAGTAAAAAAGGGCTGAGGCCTAAAATTATCAAGCACGTGAAGGCAAAGTGGGCTAAGAATAGAAATGGTAACAAAAAGTAGAACTCCTTTTTTCTTTCTTTTGTGTATAAATAAGCATCTCAATGTTTCATGGAATTAATATTAAATATGCTATAAATTATTCAAAAAGTTCCAATAAAATCTCATTAAACAATAAACAAAACCAAAAGAAGGAAAATAACGTTGGATTAAATCAAACCTGGTTCTTGTAAAGGTTTTCATTGTAAATGTCTTCAAGGGACCAAGAAAGCACAACATCAAGGAAACCACGATCATTAAAAACTGCTCTCTTTGTCTTGGAACTTTCCCCCTCCATTTCCACTCTTTGAATATCCTTTTTTTTTTCGATGAAACACTCTTTGAATATCTTACTCACAAGCTTTCTTCTTCTTCTCATCTGTAGGCAATATCAATGATGATGATATTAAAAAAAAAAAAACCACCTTAATTCCATTTCACTAGAAACTATAGAAGTTCTTTAAAACAAGTATGTAGGAGAGAGGAATGAGATTTCTTAGGTAGAAAGGAAAGAACTTTGAACCCATGAATGCATACAAGCACTATCAAAAGCAAAAATGAATTATATGCATTAGCAGTAGTTAATACTTTTGATATTTTGTTCATAAAATTTTCCACATTTTTAGTAGGCGTGAAAGGAAAAAACACATGTTACTTTATCATCATCCAGTTAAGGGTTTCTCATTTTCCTTCAAATTATATCAAATTTCTTTATATTTTCTTCAAATTCAAATTTGCGTTGAAATTATTTGAAGCGTTTTGCGTAGTGATCGTGAGGTGCTCGGGTGTTTGGGAATGGGTTGGGGGTGGTTTTCAGATCAACCGCTGATGGGCAAAGGACTTTCGCTTCCAACACAATATATATAATATTTGGACTAAATGCATTTATAACCGTTTACTTTTTTATTTTATTTTTTTTGAAAAATAGTGTTATGATTTAATGCAATGGTAAATTACAGTTCAAATATTTTGAGTATTTTAAGTAGATTTCAAAGGGTATTTTATTGGTTAGAGACCATGCTTCATGAAGCGAAAATTACTAATTAATTCAAATTTTTTTCCACCTCTCAAAGAAAAGTACATTTTTTTTAAACTTTTAAGTGATTAACTTGAGATAGATGCAAAGAGCCAAGAGTAAAGCATTACTCTTTTGTGTTTTAAATGCTTACTCTTTTGTGTTTTAAATACTTTTGTTAAAAAAAAAGGAAAAAAGAAAAAGAAAAAATGAAATTGATTAGCATTACTTTATATTTAGCAATTTGCACCACCTTCATGAACATGAGCAGTGATATTTATCATGCCATCGTGAATGAACAGTATTCACACTAGCCTAATTTTAATATTAAAATATTATTAAACTATTGTTCATTTTTAAAAAAATAATATTTTAATATTAAAATAAGGCCAACATGAGTATTGTTCACTCACGCTGGCTTGATGGATATCACTACTACTTGAATATATATATATATATATATATATATATATATATATATATATATATAAGAAAAATGAACAAGGAATGCTGCTTTGGGTTCTTGTTTACTAAAAAAGCATGATCTCATTTATCTCAACGAAAAATAAAATAAAAAAAGTAAAACATGCAGATCGACTTAATAAAGCAGAAAACAACACACCCTTTTTTTGTTCTTCAAAGCAGAAGACTACACACCTGTTTCAAAGAGTACTAGTGCTCTCTCATTTCAAAGAATTATACACATAATTACCCTTTACTCTATTATAACAAGTTTTATATTTACTTTATTCAAATCAAAAACCTTTTGTAATATATATATATATATATATATATATATATATGAATAAATCTATGATTAATCTTCTATCCCTTTTCATTTTGAACTTAATAATAATATTCCTTTGAAAAAAAAAAAAAAACTATGGAGAAAAGAAGAAAAGAAAGAAGAAAAATATAGAACACATGCGCATGCACTGGATAAACTTATTTGCATGGGTTATAATATCGATCTTTACGTACCAGAAAAAGCAATGCCCATGAGGAGGATTATTAGCCTTCGTTTCTCTTCTATGTATTTCTCTGAGTGAAGTGCATGTGAATCTATTTTTCTTCGATCTTCTTCTGCTTCCTGTTATTCTTCAATCGCTTATATTAATAAAAAGGAGAATTGGAGAAGTGTGAAAGGTGGCGACGGTCTGCGTTCCCAAGAGAGCAATGATGATAGGCCTCAACATTAAGCCGAAGCTCAATGGTGCAGGAAAATAAATTAAAGATTCTGCTTTAATAATGGTTACATGCTTAATTAGCAGCCAAAATGAACAAAAAACTGAATTAATTAAGATTTATCGGTCCCCAAGAGGTAGTTCAATCGGCTGGGACTACGCCTAATGAAGTGGAAGTCTCTAGTTCGAATCCCTCTACCCCTCTTGTGTGGACATGACCAAAAAAAAAAAAAAAATTGAGATTTATCGTAATCGATTCCTTTTATTTTATTTTATTTTTCCTTTGTACTTGAATTTAGAAATAATACATAATGGGAATACGAAAGAGTCTACTTCAAATTCGTACTTCCAATTATAATAAATATATTGTTAAAAAATTGAAGGGTGATGATTTAATTAAAGTAATTGAAAGGTTTAAATCTATTCTAATATAAAAGGATTTGGTTTGTATATTGTAGTTTTAACTACAGTATAAAAGCCAGATCCTTCAAGTAGTGAATATTATTTGGAATTTGAAAGAAAATAACTTTCTTTCTATCAAAGTATCAAATTTTTTGGAAAACTATTTTTAGTTCATTTTTATTTTTTATTTTTAAAGTACTTCAATAATTGGTACATGAAAAATAAGCCAATTCAACAACTCTTTTTGCTTAATTTCTCATCATGATTACGAGTCAAGGGAGAATGGCCCCATTGGCCTCTGATCTCATATTATTAGATCTAATTAATTGTATTTTATTGATATAAATTGAGAGAATAACTCAAATGAATTTTACCTTTTTTGTGTGTTTCTATAGTAACTCTCATCAACTAAAACTCATATGATGCGAAATTTTAGGAGTAATTCATTGAATTTCTTAGATAAAAAATAATAACATCAACTTCATATGACTACCTATAGATATCTTAATGTAATTTGGATTAATGCAGCAAAATTTCATAAATGTGTGTGCATATATTAATAATATATATTTCTGTCGGTTTAAATGTAGTGAATGGCCTCTAAGAGTATTATTGATGACTTAAATAGAGAGAAATTGGATGGGGACAATTACGACATTTGACATCAAAAGATCTTAAATGTCTTGAACGAATAAGAGGTCTTGGAGACAATAACCACTGACCCTCAATGAGGGGATACTCGTGCACTTCACATTTAAGCAGTACAAACAATGATATTGTAGGCAAGTTTGAGGAGTATTAGACTAACCATGACATGTGGGAAGCCCTCAAGTTGAGATATGGAGGCACTTTGGCTGCTAGGCTGCGCATATTAACAATAAAGTTAATTTGACTCATACATACTTGATGTGCTCTAACCACTACAATGGAGGAACATTTGAGGGTGATATCATCTATGATTCATGAGCTTAAAGTTGTTGAAAACAATCTTGCTGCAAGTCCAAGTTGTCATCTAGTCTCTTCCAAAATCTTAGAAAAATATGAGTCAAAACATGACGCCTAATGAAAATATTAAAACATTTGAAGATGTAGCGCATCATCTTAAGCTAGAGGCTACTAAACTTGAAGCATATGTTAATATGGCTGAAGAAGGCCTTTTAGGCTCGCTCGCAAAAACATCATTGCCCACATGTGAACATTGTCTTATGGGGAAAGTAAAAAGAAAACCATTGAGAAAAGTCACTAGGGCATCTTTTCTATTGCAACTAATTCACTCACACATATGTGGCCCAATGAATGCGAGGGCAAGGCATGGTGGTTCTTACTTCATCACATTTTTTGATGATTATATGCGATATGGTCAAGTCTATTTAATCTCCCACATGTTTGAAGCTTTAGATTGCATTAGACGTTATATGATTTTGATTGATAAGCAATTAGATAAGAGCATGAAAGCTCTTACAATTGACTCGGGATGTGAATACCCATTTGAGAAAATTAAAGTGTTTTATAAAGAAAAAAGGAATTGAAAGGCAGTTAATGATGCTTTGTAGAACATGACAAAATGGTGTGGTGGGAAAGAGAAATCGAACTCTAAAAAATGGTTATGTTAATGATGGAGCTAGCAAACTTACCAATATCCTATTGGGGGATGCACTTATGACTGTAACCTATACACTTAATTGAGTTCCCTTAAAATAAGTACCTTCCACATCTTACGAGTTATGGACTGGTGAAAAGCCCAATTTGGGGAATTTATGACCATGGGGCTTGACAGGTTTCGTTCATGATACTTCTCATAAGTATGAGAAGTTAGGCTCTAGAGGAAAAAAGTATACCTTATACGATACTCAGAATATTCTAAGGGCTATGTGTTGATAGGCAAACAACATGATGGATGAGTGACTAAAATAGAGTTGCAAGATGTCGATTTCATCGAGGATGAATTCCTAAGCAAGGGTGAGGTTAACAAAGATTTGGAACTATATGAATTAGTGGATTAAGAAGGTTGTGACGTCTCACATTGCCTAGGTGTGGAAATGATGATGTGTTTATATGAAATATGCTATCTCTAAATGGTATGAGGCCTTTTGGAGGTAAACCCAATATTAAAACCATGCGGCCCTAGCCCAAAGCAAACAATATCATATCATTTAGGATGGTGCGTTACATATGGTATCAGAGCCATAGCCTAGCCTGAGATGAGGGAATGTGTACAAGCCCATAAGAGTCGCCAACGAGGATTGTAAAGCCCCCAAAATTAGCCTTGGCTAATCCGGTGGAGTCATTGGCAATTCACCCAGTTGAACCAGCAAGTGGTCAAACAGGTAATCGCCCTTGTATTTAAACTTGTCAGAGTAATACAAGGAAGGTGAATAAATCTGAGAGTACTACAATTCATCAAGTAAGAACATGGAGCTATTAGATAATTAAAACAAACCTGTAACTAGAGATAGTGCACAGTCAGTCGGGCAAGAACAATTCTAGCCGTCTCTACAATAGTAAATCAGATTACCTAAGGAATAGTAACTGCGTAAGTCTAATGACTTAGTAAGTAG
The DNA here is from genome assembly GCA_013348765.1 of Carpinus viminea. Classification (NCBI taxonomy): domain Eukaryota; kingdom Viridiplantae; phylum Streptophyta; class Magnoliopsida; order Fagales; family Betulaceae; genus Carpinus; species Carpinus viminea. Next base: position 26,534,337 of record CP054668.1, read on the forward strand.
ATCCTACACGTAGATATGACATGAGCCCAATTAATAACAGTAAACGTGCAATTCGAGAAATAACCAAAGAGGGCATTATCTTCGCTAATACACAATTTCATAGGTTTTAGGGTTATTAAAGTTTTATGGTGTAAAACCGGCGATGACTACCTAATTATTTTGATGCAGGAAAAGATAATGCTTTATAGGTCATAACTCCCATACATGGTCTACCCGAGATATTACCCATTCTCAGCAGGGTTGATGCTGTCCCGATGGATCTATAATACAATGCCAGTACCCTAGCCATTGCATAACATACCGTACGTAGCACTAGTGGCACGATCGGGTCTGACCCCAAGTGGCCCACACCAACTAGTGACGTCCGTCCTGTAGTGACCGAACCATTGAGAATGGTTGTATCAAGGTCACGAAACCAATGGATCCACAGCCCTCACATAGCGCACACATTTGACCATAATACGTAGTCTATATAATAAGCTCATGGCCGTTCATACCACACGTATCGACGTACCATGTCTTACGATGCATCTTGGTGATTTATTTAATCGTGCAGTTACCGAGTAATTATGGAAAGTAAACATGCTCATATCATATTCATTGTCAGTCAGTTGACATATCCCACGGTTTATGAAAAAAGGGTGTAAGTGTCTACTTACCTCGCACATTTGAGTGAATCCTCCGACAAAGCTATTTCCTGTTATAACGGATACAAAACACAGTCATTCTAAGCCTTATGGAACCTAAAGTTAAGGATAAGCTGGAGCGTACACGTATGAAGCTTAAGAAGCAGGTATACGCCTCTTGACCGTATACATCCGCTCTCAAGAGCATCGTCCGCTTCGTTAATGTTAAGCACCTTGTTTTAGGATTCGATCGTGCACACTTCAGATTTTCACAAACCTCTAGACTCTTTCCAAGCTACCAAAATAGAACATGCAACGTAAAGAATCATAGAACCTTAATTCTTTGAGAAAAACCTTTTGAAAACATCACCATTTTTAGGAAAACGCTTAGTGAACACCAAAAACCATTATCAAGGCAGAATCATGAGATAATAAGGTGATGACAACAAAGATAAACAGAGCTTACCCCAAAGCTCAACACTAACATGTTTCCCTTCCCTCGGAACTCTCTGTCTCTTTCTCATGAATTTCTTTCTCAAAACACCAAGGAACAGTCTTGGCAGCCTAGGGGCATACCAGGGGAAGAAGAAGGTGTGAGGAATGAAAGGGAGGGGCGGGCTATTTATAGAGAAAATCTGCCACCAACTTCCTGATAGAGTAGTGGACTTCTGGCAACCCTAGCGTACGTCCGGTGGTCTGTGCACATTGGTCCAAAAGGTGTCTTGTACGTCCATGTATTACCCAAAGGGTATATCAAAAAGTAGCGTACGTCTGGTGGTCCCACTATGTCCGGTGTACTATTTGCAAAGCATACGTCCTGTGGTCCCTCATCATATGTCCGCACTACAGATAGAAGCGTACGTCTCGCTAGACCAAGCGTACGTCCACTAGACCTAGCGTACGTCCGCCCCCCTCTGGGTCAGTGTTAAACTTCAGATCCAAATGTGATTAGGTTAAGCTAAGGGTATTAGGCTTTTGCCTCGGTAGCTCTACCAAAGGTTTGGGCTTACGCGTTTAGTTAAAAGGGAATCTTCTAAATAAGGGTTTCTTTTATCGGGGCATTACAAGGACGCTAGTGTAGTGACCCAAATAATTAACTGGGCTTAAGTAGCTTAGTTAGAAGGTTAATTTGGACTTTGGGTCACTAGGATCAACCATAAGGGCATTTTGAAAAAAATGGACTTCTGGACTGGACGTACGCTAGGGTTGGCAGATGTATGCTCCTGTCTTTTATGTGGACGTATGTGGAACGACTGGACGTACATTGTTGTTTGAAGTGCAGACGTAGAGTAGAGGACCACTGGACATATGTTGATAGATAGTACGCTGTACTTTGTGAATTGTACATGGACATATGTTTAAAAGTACTGGATGTATGCTACTTTTTGGATTGACCACTGGGTAATACCTAAATGTACGAGACAACCTTTGGACCGCCGTGTAAAAGTACTAGACATACGCCTCTAGGACCGGACGTTTCTGCTTTTGGCCCTATAAATACCCTTCACCCCTTCACCCATTTCACATTCAATCAGCCTCTAAACCTCTCTAGAGCCCCCAGGCTACGAAAATCCTTTCATGTGAGTGTTTTGTGAGTTCGAAGCTAGTGGAGTGGAGGTTCTTAAAGTTTCGCTTCAAGGAGGTAATGCTCGGTTGCCTAACTCTTTAATTATATCGTTATGCTGCTCGATTATTGTCTTGTGTTGATAGTCATAGTTTTAGCTTTAGTTATGCTTTAGATCTTGTTTAGATTAGTGTTGTGTTAACTTAGCATAATTACGTTGCATGGAAGTTTCATTTCGACTTAGAAGACCTTAGAAAGCTCTTAGGTAGGCTTAGGAGTTGGTTTGGAGAATAGGAGAACAAGTGGAGAAAATGAGATTCTCCCTGAAAACCTCGAAGCGGATGTATGGCCCAGAGTGTGACAAGAAACTTTATAGAGCCTCAAGGGAATTACATGGAAGAGCTTTATGACCCAGGTGAGTACAAACTTACATGGATGCTTTGTTGTTGCTTTTCCTATATTGCATATCTATTTTATATATATCAAACATGCATATTTTGCAACTTTCATGAAATACATTTTAGAACTACTGGGAACTCTCTTTTGTGAAAACGTATGTCGATTAATATGCATGTAAAAGATTGATAAGACTAATTGCATCATAGGGTATGGTACACCGGTACGTGCGTCATAATGGCCATGGGCTTACTATACAGGTTAACTTTATGGTCAAATGTGTGTGTGTGGGCTTTGGATCCAATGATTTCATGACCAAGACACAGCCATTCCTAGTGGACGGTCACTACAAGACGGACATCATTAGCAGTGTGGGCCACCCGAAGTTGGACTCGATCGTGCTACTAGTGTTATGTACGGTAGTTGTGCAATGGTTGGGGCACCGGCATTGTATTATAGGTCCCTCAAGATAGCGTCAACCCTGATGAGAATGGGTAATATCTTTGGTAGACCATATTGTTGAACTATTACTGTTACTTATGATTATAAGCATATTATATATATCACATCTGTAGTGCCCGACTTTACTTAATGAAAGGCGAAAGTGAAAATCTCCAATTCTCAATAAGCACTACTAATTTCTCCTAAAATCATCAGAGATTATAAATCTTGCAGCGAAATAACTTTTTTTTTTTTTAATATATAAAATCCATATAGAACACACCAGAGCTGAGTACAAGACTTCTATATCAAACAAATCTATACATTGTACTTTACATAATAAGAAAGCACACTAATCAAAAGTGCCACAGACGGCACATAGGTAGATATACATCAAAAATACCTAAAACATGTCTAGCTATAGATACATTCCAAAAGATAAACATTTTCATAACATTCTACAATAAACTAAAACACCAGAAAACCTTATCCATAATAACCTAGACAGGAATATGGATCATCTTCACATTCATCTGTATCTGCATCAATATCTATGTAAATATGGTATAATCGTGGGGTTACCACATTTACATAGGCGGCTTAATGAGTCTAAAGTTTCAATAGGTATAAAAATTATTGACATTTTCAATATGAGCCATCTTTTTCAAGAGTATTTCTAACATGGTGATTATAATAACAGTTACGTTAGGTTTTCAAAATAGAATCATTTTTGTATAGTCCATACCGATAAAATAAGCATCATAGAGTTATTTGTGATAAAATCCATTTATCTTTTCTAAACATATGACTTTATATTTATACATATATTCAGTTTACTTACATCTCATAAAATGAATATGCATATAAATACAAAGAGGTAAAATATTTAAATCATAAATCATATTATTAAATGTATGCAATGTAATCTCTAGCCTTTTGACTTTCTAAAGGACTTGAACCTTTCGTTTATGATTTTCAGAAGACACCTTCAGTTCCTTGGTTAACACCTTACTTATTATTTTAATCTAGAAGGCTCCTTCAGCTTCCACCATTAATATAAGAACACTTCATCATTTCATATTCAACTTTAGGAAGACAAAAGGCTTCTTATTTAACTTGAGAGGCTCCTTTGACTCTCATCGTTAAAATAGGAAAACCTTCTTACTTCATATTTAATTTATCTCTTATTCTCAATGTTCAATAGTATGCAATATCACGTCTCTTAAAATCATTCTTTTGTTCTCATAATCATTTCTTTTCATCTTGCAACTTATTTCAATACATATAAAAATAATTGAAAGCATATAATCATATTATTCATAAACTATTCAGGCTCATGTAATAATCATACTTCGAAAGCTTCATAAAATAGTATCAATCTCAAAAAGCAGTTGTACTCACTAAAATAGTATCATACTTAGTAAGTAATTATATTTACTTGTCACCGTAGACTGTTATGTTGGATTCTCGTTCTAATTCTTGATTTTAAAATTCACTACATTTAGTGCGCTTGCGCGTGACCAAATATAAGTTTAAAATTATCATTAAAAGGCTAAAATAACAACATTTTAATTTCTCCCTATGCTCAATCCAAAATTGGGCATCATAATGACATCTATCTAAAATATTATAATGTCACTCGGGCATCATAATGATTATGTAGCGTTACCACATACTTTTATATGGACATTACTATGACATTAATGTAATATTTATTTAAAGCATCTAACATTACTTGGGCATCATAATGGCACTATTGTAAAATACCTAATAAAATTTAGGCAGCATAACGACGCATTTGTAATATTTAAAAGGATGATTGAATATAATATTCATCTCGAGATATTCAATCACACTTTCCCGAGCAATTTAGGCATTATATAGACATAATTTAAATTCTAATGACTAGAATTAACATAATTTAAATTCTAATGACTAAAATTGACATAATTTAAATTCTAATAACTAGAATTGTCATAAACTAAGGTTAAAAGAATTATACTTAGCATTCCACTTGAAGTAACTCCAAAACTTTTTACTAAAATATATATATATTTTTCACTATTGTACTCTCAGTGCGAGAGAGAGAGAGAGAAAGAGAGAGAGAGCTACTATTTGTGATTTGAAAAAGTAAGGCAAATCGGTCCTATTTATAAGCTGCATTTTGAGACATGGCTAGTATTATTCAAAAGGTTAAAAAAAAACAAAACTATAAACTTCTGTTTTCTGTGGCAGGAGCCGAAGTGCAATTCCTGAAGTAAAGAAAAAATCTGATATTTAATGCAGCTTTTATATATTTTTTCCTTGTGGGCATTGTGCCTTAGTGCCTTGGAGAGATTTTGGGAATGGTTTAGAAGCTCTAGGCATGAACTGCACTCCTCTAAAGTCTTTGAGAAAATTTGACGCCTACTGCATTACATATATATATATATATGTATATTTATTATCTAATGTAAAACCAACCCTTCATATTAAATGAACATTCACTTGAATGTTCTACACCCCACATATATATATATATATATATATATATATATATATATATATCTTAATATATTAAACCAATCAAACTAATTATTTATCAGACTAATTCTATCATTACTACTAACTTTTGGGCATTTAACTTGATAAATCTTAAATGCCAAATAATTCATAATGTGAATCAAAGCTAGCTCTAACTATCTACTTCTCAATTCCAACTGAGAATATTAAACTAGATATCAAATATATTTTCCTAATATATTTGATTCAACTTAAGATCACAATTTAGACTAAAGCATTCTAAGTCATGCTAATAAATTTCTTGGCTGTTACAACATCCATGATAAACTGTCATCTCATAATGTTGCATGTGCTTTATAAATAACTGAGTTCACTATTTAATGATGGATATGTTATGTGCATTTCTACTTATTAAGTCATCGGACTTATCCATATATTATTTTCCTTTTTCTCCATATGTATGATTATGTTATTATAGATAGTAAATACTGCGAAGCATCTGGTTATGTTGGAAGATTCGATTAGAGATGCTTGAAGACTTATTGCAAGCTTAAGCGGGTACTCATGTGGTAACTAGTACTTTTGAGTTATCTTGTAGACATTAGAACTTGATGCATGATTGCATATTAATATATAACATAGATTCCTTGTAACGATGATATGTATAGTGTGATTTCTGTTCTTTTGATGATCTTTGGCTTGATGCTTTGGTTATAATGATTAATATTATAGAACTTTGTTACTTTCCATTGCTTAGTATCCTTTGTTTTCAAGGAGTAGAGGTCACTGAGTCTTGTTCGGAGTGGAATAAGGTTGGGAGACAAATTGTGAAATTAATTACCAGTTAATTAATTTTTCGGGCACTACAGCTGGGTCCTAAGAGGGTGATTGTGACATCCAACATTGCTTGGGTGTGGAAAAGATAATGTGTTTATATGGAATATACTCTCTAAATGGTATAAGGCCTTTTGGGGGCAAACCCAATACTAAAATCGTGTGGGCTTGGCCTGAAGTAGATAATATCATATTATTTAGGGCCGGCTTTACATAATAATTTGTATTAAGTACTCTGATAGACCTTATAGATCTTTGTAAAAAAAGAAATTGCTCTAAAAGAGGGAAAGTGGCAAACCTAGCCATAACGGGTTGGGGTGGCCATGAGGTTGAAGGATTGTAGAATTAGCTGAAAGGAATGTTCTTGGAGAATTGACTATGGCTGGATGGTTAATTTTGATCAGAAGATTGGAGATGATTTTTTTTTTTTTATGAAAGTTGTCTTGAATTCCTTTAAAGTAGCAGTGTGTTTGTGTTTGGCTGATTAGACTAGATGAGTGTGTGTGTGTGTGTTCAGACAGTAGATGTGTCTAGGGTCTTTAATGAAGGTTTGGTGAGTCTTGATTAGTGGGTAAAGTAGGTGGTGAAATTTGTGGAATGTTTGACTATAGGTTGGTTTGGAGGATTTGGAGTGTTGGAAGAGTGTGTGAACATGTAAGGTGAATATGAATTATAAAGAGATATAAGTGGAAGTGGGTATGAGTGTGGGTATGTTTGACTATAGGTTCCTTTTTGCTCATGGTATTTTCATAGAATAACATGTCCTCATACTTCCCAACAAAATGGGATAGCAGAGAGAAAACAAAGACATATCATAGAAATTGGCCTTACACTTCTTGATCAATCTCATTTACCTTCTAAATTTTGGCTTGAGGCTTGCCACACAACCGTTTGTCTGATTAACCAATTGCCTACTCAAACTATAAAATAGTTTACTCCTTATTTTAAACTTTACAATATGGAACTAGATTATTGTAACTTAAAGATATTTGTTTGTGCTTGTTACTCTCTACTTCGTCCCTATAATAAACACAAACTTGAATTCAGAAGTAGACAATGCATCTTTCTAGGATACAGCTTAAATCACAAGGGATATAGGTGCCTAGATACCTCCACCAAATGTATCTTTATCTCTAGGCATGTGATTTTTTATGAGAATTTGTTTCCTACACAAGGTATTGCCTCCCACATGGCTTCAGCAAGTAACTCTCCTTTGAACCAAGGTATTGTTCCCTTACTCTCTTAGATTAATGAGGTTAACAATATCTCACCTGATTTTGTCACAACTGAGCCAATTTCTATTGAATCACCATCCATTCCAATTGCTCCAATTGCAATAATACCAACACCAAGCTCTCTACTAGCAGAATCCATCCCAATTGTCGCAACATATTCTGTTACCCCGACAGTAGTGACTCCTCAAACTAATTCCTCATCTAGTGTCGCACCTACTTCACCTACAACTATTGATTCCATTGTAGAATCAACACGACCACCTATCTGTGAGTATGTGAAATCCCACTTCCCATCTTAGAAGATCATATTCCTTCTATTACTACCTACCTTGATTAATCCACCCAACTCACCCCATATTGTTACTAGATCTCAAACCATCAGCCTAAGACCCAAAGTGTTTATTGATTTCAAGCTATTCTACTCAACTAAACATCCTTTAAAAGCCATGTATACATCAACCTCTCTTCCTAGTGAGCCGAGCACCTTTGCTCAAGCAACCTCAAATCCCTATTGGCTGGCTACCATGGAAAGTGAGTTCCAAGCCTTGTAGGAAAATCATACTTGGTCTCTTTGTCCAAGACCACACAACAGGAATATCATCATAAACAAATGGGTGTACAAGTTCAAACAAAAACTAGATGGGACCATTGAAAGGTATAAAGCACGGCTAGTAGCAGAAGGGTTTGAACAAAGAGATGGTATAGACTATATAGAAACATTTAGTCCTGTGATAAAACTTGCAACTGTGAGATTGATTTTAGCGTTAGCAGTTCATTACAATTGGTCTTTGAAACAAATTGATATATCAAATGCTTTTTTCTTCATGGACAACATAGTGAAGAAGTCTTTATGGAATAGCCAAGAGGGTTTGTTGATCATCAATATCCTCATTCAGCTTGCACACTTCACAAAGCCTTGTATTGCTTAAAGTAGGCATCAAGAGCCTAGTTCCATAGACTTACCCAAGCTCTACTTAAGCTCGGTTTCACAGGCTCGTTGGTTGATACTTCCCTATTTATGCAGAGATTCTCTCACTATTTTTGTGCTTATATATGTAAATGATATCATCATAACTAGAAACAATCTATGCAGCATCAGTGATCTCATCTCAAATTGGCAAGTTGAATTCAAGTTGAAGGACTTTGGTGCTTTGTCATATTTCTTAGGCATACATGTACATCGCACTTCTATAGGTTTATACCTTAATCAATCCAAATCTTACTCTTCTACATCGGGTTCACATGATAGGAGCTAAACCTCACTTTGCTCCATGCACTTCGAGCAAAAGATTGACTAAATTTAATGGTGAGCCATTGGAAGATCAGTGAATGTATAGGCATATTGTTGGTGTATTTCAATATTGCACTCTCACAAGACCAGACATATCCTTTTCAGTGAATCATGTTTGTCAGTTTTTACACTGTCCTACTATAGCTTAGTTCACTGTGGCTAAGAGAGTTTTAAGATATCTTAAGGGAACTCCAGATTATGGTTTGACTTTCACTAAGGGACCCCTTCAGTTAGAAGCATTTTGTGACTCTGATTGGGCTAGTGATCCAATTGATCGAAGGTCCACAAGTGGTTATGGCATTTTCTTGGCAATCCAAAAGGCAACCAACTGTTTTTCGTTCAAGCACAGAGGCTGAGTATAGATCTGCGGCCATTGCCACTGCTTAGCTACATTGGTTACGCATGCTTCTCAAGGAAATGTGAGTTTCTCTTTTCTCTCCACCAAAGCTCTGGTGTGACAATCTTGGAGCCATTGCATTGGCATCAAATCCTATCTCTCATGCTTATACAAAGCATATAGCCATAGATTATCACTTCATTAGAGAAAATGTTTTGGATAAGGATATTGTGACTCTGTTTATTTCCATTATTGATCAATATGTTGATAGCATCACAAAGGACTTGTCTTCTTTTCCATTTCTAGAATTACGTGACAAACTCATGATTTTTTCTCCTCCCATGAATTTGAGGGGTCTGTTAATGAATTTGTCACTACTACTACAACAGGTAATGATCAAGTCTCTCAAGTGTTTCAATTTTTCCAAGAGTCCCAAAGTCCTACTCTGTTCCTGATATTGTTAGTGATAAACATCAACCTCAATTATCTAGGAACAACATGCCTATTCTAGATATATTCCACATCTCTTCCAATCAGAATAGATAATTTCTTGTTCCCTTAAATCTCTATAATGTATTTAGTGTTTGTATAGGACTTTAACTTTGTAACTTACGCTTCTTTGTAAATTGTTTTCTATATATTGAACAGAGGTTCAACAAGATTGTTTATCCCTGCCAAAATCCCTTCACTTTATTATAATTTAGCGAAAAGTGAGAAGGAAGTAGGAACCATGAGAAGAATTTTCTTGATGTTTGAGTAAGGGGTTTTTTTTTTTAAAAAAAAATTAATTAATTAATTTTTAATTTCTTTAAAGGCCTTTGTGCGTAAAAATTGTACGAAAGTGTAGTAGCTTTCTTATTAAAATCTAGTAGTCAATAGGATCAGTAGAAGTAGAGGGTCCTTTAATTTGTTTAATATATTGATATCTGCAGATTTGGTGAGACTTTTTGGAACTTCTGTAGCGCTTGAGCTCTCTTAATCTTATGATATGCTTTGACAGTGAGTTTGTTGTTACCATATACAATAATGATAAACAATATATATAGAATTGAAAAGAGAGAGATTAAGAGAGATAGTTGAGACATAGATTTAACATGGTTTGGCAATGTGTCTACGTCCACTGAGAGGCAGCTATATTTTTCTCATAATAATTCAAGGTTACATCATAACATATATATAGAAAAAACTCTAAACCCTACTTGTATGGTCATATTATGGAAATCTCCAAAATATCTCTATGAGCGTCCGCTCTCGTCTACTTGGCTTTACACTAGTTTTAATATAAGCCACTAACTCTAACAATCTGGGCTCTAATACTAGTGTTGGGTGGTCTTGGGCCTCTCTCAACTCCAAAAGTTAGCTCAAGAGGTGATGCTTTTTCTCACACTTACAAAGTCACCACTAACCCCTTCCACAACTGATGTGGGATAACCCCAACAGAAACATTTCCACCATTTTCTTCACCTTCCTTTGAAACAAGAATGTGTAGGTGTTCCAGGACATGGCCAGAGTGGATCAAATTGCGCAGGAATGGAAGTTCATGCCTTATTCCCATGAAGCCTTTAACCTCCACAACAGTAAGAGTGTTGAAGCACTCAAAGGGGGGAACTACTCCCAGAAGTTAGGATAATCCTATGTATAAAACAAACAAAATAAGGAAAAATTATATATGGGGTTTTCACTTTCAAGGCAAAAGTAAGTGTTTTTCAAAAATCCTTGCTAATAATACTCACACAAACACTTTTGGATTGTGAGAGTCTCCAAACAAGGACTACTGTGCAGGAAGAAGCATATTCCAAAAAATTCATGTTCATGCAAAGCAGCCGTCAATGTCAAGTGCGTTAAGTTCATGGGAAAACCCATATATCTTGAATGGTTCTTCTCCATAAAGAATAACCTACATATTGTTAAGACAAGGAGAAGAGGTGTTAGTTTCAACCTTCAAGCCTCTGACCTGATGCTAGGGAGAGGGACAATAGATGGATTGACCCAGATGATCCTGATCCCGATTGAGCTTTACTGGGCCAATTAAGATGGCCAAAATTGGCCCACAAAATGAATATATATATCTTTTAATATCCAAGTCAACCCACCCGGATCTAAAGTTTCCAAAATGGATATATATATTTTCAGAACCAGGTTGTCACATGATGCACGTGTAAGACGTGCCGAAATTCATGCCTTTGGCGCGTGGATCAAACACAGTATGGTGCGTGGGACACATGAGAACAAGCAAAGACCCATAATCTAATAATTGGCTCTTGGTTCATAATTGGCATAGTTTTAGGCTCTGATACCATGTTATAATTTTAGAGAATGAGATAAAATTTTTGTAAAGAAGAAACACCAAATTATACTAAATATTGTATCTTATTTATGTGGACTTGAATCCCAGTGAATTGTGGGATATACTTGTTGAACATGAACTTTCATGTGTGAATGGTGGAGATGGGATGTCAAAGAAGACTGCACAAATGTAATTATTGCTTCCAATTTATCTTATAAAACTTCCTTGCAAATAGATGGTATGAACTTTCTTCAATTTGACAAACAAAAATTAATTGGCAGGAAGTCGATTGAATATCGTCATAAACTACCATGAGCAGTTGGATTTCGCTACAAAAACACTAAGGAGCAGTTTGATGTAGCCGTAAAATACTAAATAGTAGTTGAATCTCGTCACAAATACCAAGGGTGGTTGAATCTCACCGCAAAACATGAACGGTTAGATTTGACCACAAAATACCAAAACTTTTTTTTTCCTCGAATATATAGGGGTATTTTTGTCTTATTGAGAAATCTATAAGGGCATTTTTATCTTTTTGCTAGCATTGGGGTGGACATTGCCAACGTTTTGGTAGTTTGGAGCTAGGGAGACATTGTCAATTGAGTGGTAGTTTGAATGGAGTATGTGGACATTCTCCAATTACTTTTTAAGTTGTCAAATACAATCCCAAAATGGCTCTAAAAGTTGGAGGTTCTCTCAGAGAAATGCTTTGGTGATGTGGTGGATTAGGGTTTTTTTTTTTTTCAATACAGAGGAGCTATGTTTGAGATTAATGGTAGAACTTGGCGCTTTAGCAAAGAGGATCTTTTAGTGAATTAAGCAGAAGTTTCTGTTTATACTTTTTACCCTTATTCCAATTTTTGAAAGAAAAAATAAACAAAATAATTTGTTTTCATTTTCCTGATGAGTAAGAGATGATGGATAATCTAATTTCATTTTTGGATTTCCCAAAGTTATATTCTTCATAAATTGATGAGAAAATAATTTCTATATATAAGAAGCCAGAAGGAAGCATAAGCAATTTTTTATGCTTTCGCTTGTGTAGGACCACTCCCAGCAGAAATTTTGTGAATTCATGGAAATAATAGGGTGGGATCCAATGTTATCATCTTAAGTCATTTTTAATTTTGTTCATCTTAATTGAGTGAATGATACAAAAGGCTCTCATTTTAGTGAGAGAAGCTCTTCCTTCTCTCTAGGTGGAGAATACACCTCCTCCTTGTGAGGTTCTCCACCACCATCCGTGTGGTTTTTCGGGGAGGAGGGATCCTTTTCCTCCTCCCCCCTCTGTTTTCTTCTTCACCGTCGTTGGTTTTTTACTTCTTGTTGTCGTTTTTTTGTCACCTGTTGTTTTTTTGCTCCATCTCCTTCACCAAAGGTGTTGCTACTCTAGGTTGCTCGCCTCCTTCCCCTTTTGGTTGTTCGCCGCTCGCCGCTCATCGTCCTCCATGAAGCAGCCCGGCTCTACCTTGGTTTTTAGATGGGTTTTGTTAAAGATTCGATCTACTTACCTCAAGTCGACCTGGGCCTACACGCACCACTTCACTGTCACCACCGGCCTCTCAGCTCTCCACCGACACCTTGCGATCCGCCGCCTGCACTGCACGCGCCGGGATGTGAGCTCCACGTGCCTGAGAGTGGATCTCACGCCGGCGCGTGTCCCCCATGCTCCGGGCAGCAGCCCCCTCCTGCAACTTCCTCCCCTGGACTGTTCCCCCTTCCAACCGTTCCTCCACCCTCTTCACTGTCACGGCTGGTTGTTTGGTTTTTTGCTGTATTTCCGCTTGTATTTTGTTTATGTGTTTTCATGTAATTTTCTGTTGTATTGTGTTGGTTTTATTTCCCTGTTGTTTTGTTTGGGTTTTAGTCTCCTAGTGTTATGGCTTATCTTTGAAGTGGAGACTTTATCACCCCTTTGGTTCTTTGCAGTGCGTCTTGCAATTATCACTTCATAGTGGTGGTTGGTTGTTTTACCCGTATTGAACTCTTCACGGAGTTTCTTTGCAATTTACACTACCTTGTGTGGCCCTGGAATAGGCCCGGCTTACTTATAGTTCTTTTTGAATTATTAGTGATTACCATATCATTTGGGTTTATTGTACGTTGAGGAGCCCACCCTAGTTTCGTTTTTTAGGATGTCTCACTTCTTCTTCCTTTCGGATCAAAAGTGAGAATAATCCTTCCCTGTATCCCTTTCCTTATTTGCTTAGGAAAAAAAAAAAAAAAATGATACAAAAGACTCATATGAAAATTATTCTCAATGCCTACTCTTTCTCTTATTTCTTTAGAATTTAGAAAAGATAACTTCCCGAATGTGTGAAACAAGGCAGAGATTTTCTAGAAATGTTTTACGGAGGTTTGTTTAAATTTCTAACAAACGAGAGAGATTCAAATTTTGTCAATTCACAGAAATAATAGGTCGTCTTAATTAAGTCATTTTGGTGCTCTACGCTAGCTGATGTGTTTATCTTTGGTTTGTACCGGGTCATATGGAAATTATTCTCAATGCCTTTTCTTTCTCTTATTTCTTTAGAAAATTAAGATAACTGCCAAATTTGTACCGTAACTAATTATAAATTGTTAGAATTTTGACCATTAATGTCGGGTAAAATCTTTCGTGGAATTAAGTCTCTACCTTACAGTATATATAAAATCCTATAGATCGAGCATCCCATGCTCAAACATCATACGTTAGAAATGGCAAAAGTCTTCACCTTCTACTTTCTACTTGCGATTCTAGCGATGAGCTGCTGCGGTAAATAATATTTAATCCTAATTACTTATTCATTTACCCTCTCCATACGTACACTTTGTTTGATTTGATTCTTATTGTCAGAAAAGATGCTCAACTACTTATGGTTCCCACTGCCATGTTGAAATACTGTCAAGGATTTCTTATAATTTTCTTTTAAAGTTGTAGATTTTAAAATTATAAAATTCAGGTAATTTCTTGCTTCAACAGCTTGAAAAATGTCATTTATTAAAAAAATATAGCATGTTATCAATGATAATTGAATATTTTTCATAAATGTTTTTGAAAACTCCCTAGATTTTTATTTATTTTTTATTTTTTAATGCCGTATATTTAAAATTTAAAAATAGTAATAACTAATAAGCATAAGATTGTATGTCTTGTTTAAGCAGGCAGGGAGGAGATGGCGAAGCCAAAGTCGCTTATAGGCCTTGCCTACTGTCACCACACAGAGCTGATGATTGGCTGCACCACGCAGACGTGCAAGGACTTTTGTCAAAAACAATATGCGCATATTGGATACACACGTGCAATTTGCAGTGGGAATTCTTGCAGTTGTGTTTATAATTGCTAGTTTACCAATTAATTATGTTTTTGGCTCCCTACTTAACCTTGGGACTAATTAAATAAAACCAATCTCTAAGAAGTAGTTGAATTGGTTAGGACTACGCCTAATGAAGTGGAGATCACTAGTTCGAATCCTCCTCCCCCTCTTGTGTGGACATGTCAAAAAAAGAAAAAAAAAAACCAAATCAATAATATGCAAACTCTCTCTCTCAATCTATTTATACATACATGACATTTGTTTTGATCTGTACCAGATCACCATTTATTCCAAAAATTAATTAATATTTCAATTAAAAAAAAAATCTCAACTCCCCATAAAATAAAGCCTAATGCACTCAAAAACTTTGTCAAATTGTAATTGAAACTCAACTCACCAATTTATGAAGAATATAATTTTTAAAACCCAAAAATTAATTTTTTTTTTCTTGGGTTTATTTGGATCCATAAAAGGGTGATAATCTATCTTGGTTTTGGATTATTCGTGTTTGAGAAGCTCCCAATTTAAACGACTTGATGAATTTAATAATTTAATTTATATTCTAATAATTTCCTAGCTATTTCGTCATATTTAAACAAATAATGTTATTGAGACTCTTAAGATGGATAAATAGTTTTTCATTCTTTTCTTTCTTTAGAAAATATAACTTCCTGCCCGGAGATAGAGATTTTCTAGGAATGTTTTTATGGTGGGATGTTCAAAATTCTAACATTTATTTTTAGTTCATTTGCTAATTTTTCCAAGTTGTAGGTTGAGTTGGAAAAATTAACAAATTAATTAAAAATAAATTGTTAGAATTTTGACTAATCCATAATAAAACCTTCCAAGAAAACATGTACCTTACATGCACTATAAAATCCTGATAGAGCATCACATAAGCATCTTACATTTGAAATGGAAAAAATATTAACCTTCTACTTTCTTCTTGTCCTTCTGGTGATTAGCAGTAACTATTTAAGAGAATAACTCAAATTTCAAATTTGAATCCTCCCTTTCATGTGATTGTCCATTTACCACGTCACTAAAAATCGGTCAAATGTGAGCATTATATTACACTGAAGCATTTCTCTTGCCAAATTGTTTAGCAATACCAAATATTAAATGCTATACTTCCATCTCACTCTTATTTTATAGAGTTGATGTGGCACTTTGATCAACACTTATTAAAAAAATATTCTAAGAATTTATGAATACAACCACATCAACCTAATGAAATAAGAGATATGCTATTGGTTCTTACCCATCCACCAACTCTTGTAAATTTACTATTAAATTTGTGGGACCAAATGTGGGTCTCACAAATCCAATAATAGATTTGCAAGAGTTGGATGTGGGAAAAGACCAATGTGAAGGAAAAGAATTATCTCTCATGAGATAATTATCTTTTTTTTTAAAAAAAAATTAGAATAGGGAAAAGGAAAGGAATGATAATGAAAATAACAACAAAAAACCAAAATTACAAAGGAGGATCCTTGCTTCTAGAGTTCTGTTAAATGGTGATAGTTGTTGTCAAGAGCAAATTAAGTTATCAATGTTCAACCACTTCTTGTGGGTGATTTAGTGACTCCAAAAGATTTCTTAACCATATGACTTCACAAATAGTAAAAGAGATTGCTACATACTCGGTCTCACATGAAGATTGGGCTATAATTGCCTGCTTCTTTGATGTCTAAGAGAAAGCGATTGAACCAAGATAGAACACATTGTGATTTTTCTCTCATCTTGATCACCTCCCCAGTCACTATCTGAAGAACCAACTAATTCTGCATTTTTATCATAAGTATAGAAAATGCCAAAATTGAGAATACCTTTAATATACCTCAGAATCCTCTTTGTAGTTAGCCAGTGAAATTCTCTTGGTCTCTCCATATAACGACTTACGAGTCCAACACCATAGAGTATATTAGGCCTTGTCGTTGTCAAATATCTCAAACTTCCGACAAGACTCTTGTACAGAGTTGAATTGACAGGCTTTCATTCTCCTTTTTTGACAGCTTTAGTCATGTTGCGATAGGAGTGTTGACAACATTACATCTATCCATCTTGAACTTTGCCAATATCTCTGTTTGGTATTTATTTTGCAGGATGGCTACTGTAAAATATGAAGTAGAGAAATTTGATGGTCATAATAGTTTCAGTCTTTGGCGTATCAAGAAGATTTTGGATGGCGAGGTGCCATCAACATTATCAATGGAGGAAAGGAAGGAAATTGAAGAAAAAGCCCACAATGCAATTTTGTTGTCTCTTTCAGATGGAGTTTTGAGAGAAGTTGCCAATGAAAAAACTATTGTTGGACTTTAGAAAAAGTTATGTGTCCTTGCAGTTACCAATTTAGATAGTCATCTTAACAAGTGTCTTTGAAAAAACTATCATTGGAATTTAGAAAAAGTTAGAAAGCTTGTACATGATAAGCTAAATTCCTTTTATGTGCTAGTTCTGTCGAAGAAAATTATGAGGATTTAGAATTTGTCCTTATCGTTACTGATTTAGATAGTCATCTTAACAAGTGTGTCTTTGATATTGCATGTACTTCTCATATGTCCCATAAATGAGATTGATTTATTAATTATGAGTCAATCAATGGTAGTTCAATCTTGATGGGAAATAGTGTCACCTACAAGATTGTTGGTATTGGTGCAGTCAGAATAAGGATGCATGATGAGATTGTTAGGACTTTGAAGAATGTTCGACATGTACTAGATTTGAAGAAAAATCTTGTTTCTTTGGGCATTTTGGACTCTCTTGGATACGAGTATTCCGGTGAAGGTGGAGTCATTCAGGTTAAGAAAGGCTCATTGGTTGTGATGGAAGGTAACAAGGTTGAGGGCCTCTACTTTCTTCAAGGTAGTACGGTGATAGATTCAGCTGATGTGTCTTATTCAGATAATTTTAGACTATCAGTAGAGTGAGGAGGAAGAGTGTTCCATGTTGCATGTACCTTACTCTAGTGCATTTGGGAACACGATGTGTGCTATGGTGTGCATTCATCCAGATATTTCACATGCAATTAGTGTTAGTTCTTAAAAGGTTCATTGGCAGGTAGTGAAATATTCCGGTGTGCATTCATCCTAATATTGCTAAACTAAGAGTATCTTGGTTTTTTGTAAGTGCCAAAAAAAAAAAAGAGAGAAAGAAAAGAGAAGAAAAAAAAAGGCTTCACTTGAGTTACGATTTGGCTCGAAATTTATGGAGCAATTGATGGAATTGATTGTGGATTCCATTAGACAAGTCAAGCAAGAGATGAATTCTGAGTCAATTAGAAGTATGTTTTCTTCTAAAATATACTCAAAAAGAGCAAGAAAATATGGAAGCTACCCAATTTGGCTATTCCAAGTTCGATGACATTGATGCCAAGTTGTCAAAATTTCAGCAAACATCAATAGTTGCGGAATACATTAGTCGTTTCCAACAATTATCTAATTATGCTCATAACTGGATGGAAAAAATCTACTTTACCTCCCTGAAGTTTCAGGAGTTTTTCAATTTGAACTCCAAAGATTAAAATTGGCAATGAACCCCCCAAATGTTTCAAAAAATTTCAATTCGGACATTCTACTACTAATTTTCATCTAATTGGACATAATTTTTTTAAAAAAAGCCTAAAGGAAATTATGTAATTTCATAGATTTCTGTCAAATTTGATGGAAATTAGTAACAAAAGGTTTAATTTGAAAATTTTTGAAACATTAGGGGGGTATATTGCCAATTTTTATACTTAGGGTTTCAAATTGAAAAACTCCTGAAACTTTAAGGGGTAAAGTGGATTTTCCCCTAATTGGATAGAAAGACAACTGTTAGATAAATTTGTTAAGGGTCTTCGCTCGAATGTTCGACATGAAGTTCAAACCTATTGACCCTGAACCAAGAGAGTTGCTATTTCGTTTGCAAGGAAAGAAGCACCAAGATTCAGCGAAGAAAAGTGTCAACAAATCAAGATGGTAGATGAACCAACAAAGAGCTAATACAACTCATTTTCTACCCTAACTTGCAAAGCTGCTACTAGGTAAGAGGAGTTGGTCGGGACAGAGGTAACAATTTCAAAGTTGGTTTTATCAGAATGTGTAGATATCTCCAAAGTTGATAATTGTTCTGAAAAAGATGAGATCATAGATTCAATGTTGGATGCGGAAGATAACTTCTCTTTAGAGAGTACAAGGTCCACAATGGATAAAAAAATCAATTGAGATATCCTCTTTACAATCTGATGAAGAAGCACGCTATTATTTGATTTGGCAAGACTTTCTAGCAAACAAAGTGTCACAACAAAGCACCATGACTACGACAAAATGCTTGCTCCAAAATATGAAGAACCATGACATGTTTCAAAAGGTTAATGCTAATTCCAAACTTTTCTGTGGTTTCCTTGATCAAATGCAAAAAAATATTGAAAAATTCATCTTTGTTCATTTTGAATTGCGCTTCATTCCTGAGATGCTACATGTAATGAAGATATGGTGGCTGCCATGGGAACGAGGATGGGATTGGAGACATTGGTTGGACCATAGGATTTCCTCCATGGAACAACAGAAGTGGCTAACCAAATTGCTCAGGTCTAACTATGATATTGTATACAAAAGAGAGACTGAGAATTTGGTGGTCGATACAGTCTCTCATCTCTTTGAGCAAGTAGAGCCTCACACTATCTCCACAACCAAATGGCCCATTCTGAAGCACATCAAGGAAAAACAAAACAATGATCTTGAGCTCCAAAAGATTGTTCGGAAGCTAGCCTATGACCCTGCCTCTGCTCCACATCACTCATGGGCTATAGACCATCATTGCTATAAAGGGCCGGTTATCTTGGCTACCAATTCCACTCACAAATCTACTATTTTACAAGAATTACAAGTAGCCCTTAGTGTAAAACACTCGCGATTCCTTAGGACCTACGGGCACATCTCTCAACTTTCCTATTGGAATGGAGAATGCGAAGTGTGTCAAAAATAGAAAGGCAAAACAATAGCATGCCCTAGACTCCTACCACCATTGCCAATCACAGCTGAAAGATTGGATAAATATATCTATGGAGTTCATAGATGGTTTACCATCCTCCCATGGTAAAACCACCATCCTCATTGTACTAGATCACCTAATAAAGTATGTTGACTTTTGTTCCAGTGGCCATCCCTACACGGCGTTAACTAGTGCACAACTCTTTGTGGATAACATTGTCAAATTGTATGGACTCCCTCAATTGATAGCAAGTGATTGAGATAAGATTTTCACTTCTAACTTTTGGAAAGAGCTTTTTCGTTTGCAGGGCCCTCAGTAAACGAATGGACAAGCAGAGGTGGTGAATCGGTACTTGGAAAAGTACTTGCAATGTCTCACAGGAGATAAACCCAAGCATTGGGTCATATGGCGTCCATTGGCCGAATGTTGATATAATACCACTTATCACTCTGCCATCAAAATAACTCCCTTTGAAGCAATTTACGGGCGGCCTCCACTACTACTACCATCCTACACTACAAGTTCATTGGTGGTGGATGTTAGAATTCATGCTCCAACCTGTGATACACCTCCTCTAGTTACTCAAGCTACATCTGATGTGGAATGTGCTGTCCAAGACTAAGTTGAGAACAAATCATCACAGATTGTGTTTGTGAAATAAAAAGAAGATCATGCTAGTTGTTGTCAATAGTATCACATCTTAATAAGAAAGGAAACATGTGACCAAGCCAATGATGGAAGATCCATGCATATCAAATCTCCAAGATTTGGTCTACTAATGTGGTATTTTTCAATATGCAACATTTAGCACTTATCATCTACTAACGTGCTACTCAAGCTCACATATGAAGGAAAGGGAATAACCAAGATAAAGAAGGAATTAGAGTCAATCACATGTAATTAGAATCAATGTTTTATTTCTATTCTGTTAAATTGCTATATATGTGTATATATGTGTAAGACATCCTATGTGATTGTATTATTCAAATAAAATACTATTGGTGCTTCATTTTTTTCAGGTTATTAGAGCCTTATAGCCAACAGTGAATTTCGATCCTCCAATGGCCGCCATTAGCAACATTGCTTTCTCTTTTCCAAATCCCACTCCCATAGTTCAGATTAAGCTTGACAACCATGACTATCCAGCGTGGTTGTCTCAATTCAAACCAATTCTTCGTGGCCATGAATTCATGGGCATAGTTGAGGGTTTAGAGCCTTGCCCTCCTCAATTTTTACCTAATACTGAAGCTAAAGAAGTACTTAATCCAACATTTGTGGATTGGACAAAGAAGGATCAATGTCTTCTTAGTATGATCCTTGTAACTTTGTCTGAAAATGTCATGTCTACTGTTTTTGGACTCAATACATCTAGAGAAGTTTGGGAATCTTTGGCAAACAGATTTGCATCTCAATCCAAGTATCGCATTACTCAGTTGAAATGCCATCAAACCATTTGCCAGGAAAACAAAACTTGTGCAAATTATATTCAGACTGCCAAAGGCATTTTTGATCAATTGGCTATAGTTGGTAGTCCTCTTGCTGATGAGGATCTAATTTCATTTATCATTGGTGGTTTGAATCCTTCATTTACTAACTTTTTTGCTTCATATGCAATGGCTAAACATGAGAAAAATCTGAAATTTGATGCCTTCTGTGATCTTTTACTCAATCATGAGACACTTGTGCAACAACAACAACAAACTCATTCTCTAGACCCAGCTACTTTTGCCCTGTTTGCTAACACTCTTACAGGTGACCATAATTGGCAATAGAGGAACAAAACATCACAATAGCGCATGAAATTTCTCCCACAGGGTTCTCAATCCAATTTCTCTCCTCGTCAACATGGCTATTCATTTACTCCAAGATCAACCAATTTTCACCCTTGGCAGTATGGGTACTCCTTTGCTTTTGGCCACTCTATTAGGCCACCATACAACAATAAAGGACCCAATCATTTGGCCCTTCGTCCAGGAGCATATGACAACTAGTTTACTCGCAGCAGTAGGCCTTCTTGTCAAATTTGTGGAAAAATCAGTCATCAGGCCTTGGATTGCTTCCACCACATGGATTATGCTTATCAAGGCAAGCATCCACCACCTTAGTTGGCAGCAATGGTGGCTCAAACTAATGTCATCATTGAAGAATAGCAATGGTTTGCTGATACTGGTGCCAATGCGCACATCACCAATGATCTAGAGAACTTGAGCTTGCAACAACCTTTCCAGAGTGATGACACAGTGGCTGTTGGTAATGGTGTTGGGCTCACAATAACAAATACTGGTCTTACAACCCCAATCTCCTTCAAATTCTATTTTTCATCTTAATAAAGTTCTTCACTATCCACAAGCCACTGCCAATCTATTATCTATTCAACGTTTTTGCATGGACAATAATTGTTATTTTATTCTAACTGCTCATCATTTTTATGTGAAGGACTATCAGACTCTTGCGGTGCTACTGGAGGGAAAAAGTGAGAATGACCTTTAACCCCTTCGGCTTCACAAATCGTCTCAGAGATCATCACTCCTTCACTACAGTTCTCGGAATAAAGACATCCTCAATGGGATGGCATTTTCAATTAGGACATCCTTCCTTTGATCTTGTTTCACGTGTTGTTAAGAACTTTGCTTGACCATTATCTTCTCATAATTTGAATAGAAATGATGTTTGCATTTCATGTCGGTTGGGCAAAAGCAAAAGACAACCCTTCCATCCATCCAACCGTGTCTCAACTCATCCCCTTCAATTAATCCACACAAATGAGTGGACCTCACCTATCTCCTTTGTGAGTAATTACAAGTATTATGTGGTGTTTATTGATGATTTTTCGTGCTTCTCTTGGATTTATCCTTTATATGCCAAATCATAAGTTTTTGATCAATTCGTCAAATTTAAACTCATGGTTGAAAACCAATTTTCTACCACCATTAAACAAATTCAGTCAGATGGTGTTGGAGAATATAACTCATTGCGTTTTCAATCATTCTTTAGCCAATATGGGATCATTCACCGAAAATCATGTCTCCACACATCTCAACAAAATGGTCTTGCCGAGAGGAAATTCAGACATATTTTAGAAATCGGCCTAACTCTCCTTGTGCATGCTCATCTCTCTAACAAGTATTGGGTTGATGCATTTATAACTATTGTATATATAATCAACCGGCTGCCCACTCCAATTCTAGACTTCAAATCCCCTTTTTCTAAATTATATAAGAAAGAACCTGACTACCAATGGTTTCAGGTCTTTGAGTGTAAATGTTTTCCTCTCTTGCGTCCTCATGGTTTACACAAGCTTGAATATAGGTCAAAGCCATGCTTGTTTCTTGGTTATCATCATGCAGGGTATAAGTGTCTTGATCCCACCACCAACAAAGTTTACCTTTCTAAACATGTGGCGTTTGATGAGAGTAATTTTCCAACCAAGGAATCTGATGCCATGCTACTGCTCTCCAAGCTCATTGCACAGAATGAGATTCCCTTGTTCACCCCAGTAAGTTTCTCTTTGCCAATCCTCATTTTAGTCGTCACTTGCACCCATTGATCTACCTCATTCTTCAACTATCAGCCCACCTTATGCTTCTCCTCATGAACCTGCACACTTGGATCTGACCCAAACTCCTCATTCACCATCTGTATCTTATTCCCCTCCCTCATCTAATATCCCAGCCAGCCCACCTATCTCCATTGTACCCCTCAACCTTCCTTTCAACAACGCTGAATTTGTCTCCCCTATTTCCCACTCACAATCTCTTGACCACCTTGATATCTCCCTTGTTGTTTCTCTGTCTCCGCCTCCTCCTCCATAGCCTATACCTTTACTTCATCATCCAATGACTACCCACTCCTAAACTGGCTCCCTTAAACCAAAACCCTTTACCAACTTCAAACTCTATCACTTTACTAAACACCCCTTTCATTCCATTCATACTATTCTTACTGAGAAGGAGCCCAGCAACTTTACTAAAGTTGTTGCTGATTCACATTGGCAGGATGCTATGCTCCAAGAATATCAAGCCTTGGTTTCCAATGGCAACTGGACTCTGTGTTCGGGACCCTTGCATCATAATATCATTCACAACAAGTGGGTCTACAAGATTAAACAAAAACTTGATGGTTCTATTGAGCGGTTTAAGGCTCGTTTGGTAGCACGTGGCTTTGACCAACAATGTGTTATTGACTATAATGAAACATTTAGTCTTGTGATAAAATCCTCTACTATTCATATCATTCTTAGTTTGGCTGTTCAATTTAATTGGCCTATTTGACAACTGGACATCTCTAATGCATTTTTACATGGTTATCTTAAGGAGGAAGTGTACATGGGACAACCTCAGGGGTTTGTGGACAAGAAACATCTTGATTTTGTTTGTAAGCTTCACAAATCCTTGTATGGTCTCAAGCAAGCTCCACGGGCATGGTTTCATCAATTATCTTTATTTTTGCTTGAACTCGGATTTGTAGCTTCATTGGTTGATCCCTCATTGTTTGTCTTTACTCATGGGAACATTCAGTTGTTCAGGCTTATCTATGTAGATGATATTATATTCACTGGTTCTCATGTTGCAATAATTTAGTCACTCATCTCTAAGTTACAGTAGGAATTTCCATTTAAGGGCCTTTGTCCACTTAGCTTCTTTCTTGGTATTTAGGCTACACGGACTAATGCAGGCCTTCATCTCTATCAAGCGAAATACATCTCGGATCTATTACATCGTGTTCAAATGATAGGAGCTAAGCTATCCACTTCTCCTTGTTCCTCCAGCAGCAAACTGTCCCAATTTGATGGTTCTCTTCTTGATCCATCCATTTATAGACATGTTATGGGATCGCTTCAGTATTGCACCTTGACCCAGCCTGAACTTGCATTTGCAGTCAATCAACTCTGTCAACATTTGCATTCTCCTACTACCACTCATTGGACAACTGCCAAATGTGTTTTACATTTCTTGAAGAATTTTGTTGATCATGGATCATTGTAACCTAAGGGCCCTCTTACTCTGTCTGCCTATTGTGATGTTGATTGGGCTGCCAACTCTGATGATAGGAAATACACCTTTGGCTCTGTCATCTTTCTTGGTAATTGTCTTGTTTCATATAGTGCTAAGAAACAAGCTCTTGTCTCTCATTCAAGTATTGAAGTTTGTTTAGGATCCGTATGTTGTTTCGAGATCTTGGTATTCCTCTTCCCTCCATGCCTATCCTTTGGTGTGATAATGTTAGTGCTATTGCATTGGCCTCAAATCCTGTTTTTCATGCCCTTGCAAAACATATTGAAGTTGATCACCATTTTGTATGTGAGAAAGTTGTGATTCATGATATTGCAGTTAAGTTTATTTCCTCTGGAGATCAAATTGCTAATGTTTTTACCAAGGGGCTCTTTTCCGCTCAATTTTTATTCTTTAAGTCTAAGCTCATGGTGGTTGCCCCTAGGGCTGGCAAGTTCGTATCCACCCCGACTACGACCCAACACGTTAAGCCCTAACCCAAACACGACATGTTTAACTAAACGTGTCGACCCCAGCCTGAACACGACATGGTATTTAAACGGGTAACATGACACGAACCAGATTATATAAACGGGTCGTAATCATGTTGTGTTATGATGAGTGCAAAATGTTGTACATTTGAGCCCCCTAATTTATTTTTGTTAAGCTCTTAGTTTAGTTGTTTTCTAACGTTTTTGTCTTGTTTTAGTATTTTAGTGTGCTGTAGGTACTTGGTTTAAAATGTGGTTTAAAGGGGTGGAATTATTCTTTGGTTTGTACCGGGTCATATGGAAATTATTCTCAATGCCTTTTCTTTAGAAAATTAAGATAACTCCCAAATGTGTTAAACGAGGTGGAGGTTTTCTAGGAATGTTTTACGGTGGTTTGGTTAAAATTCTAACAAACATGATTCGAGCGGTAGTTGATCAATTTGCGAGCGTGAAAGCCTTTGCACGCTGTAACTAATAATAAATTGTTAGAATTTTGACCATTAATGTCTGGTAAAACCTTTCGTGGGATTAAGTCTCTACCTTACACTATATATAAAATCCTATAGATCGAGCATTCCATGCTTAAACATCATACGTTAGAAATGGCAAAAGTCTTCACCTTCTACTTTCTTCTTGCGATTCTAGTGATGAGCTGTTGCGGTAAATAATATTTATTCCTAATTACTCATTCATTTACCCTCTCCATACGTACAATTTGTTTGATTTGCTTCTTATTGTCAGAAAAGATGCTCAACTACTTATGGTTCCCACTGCCAAGTTGAAATACTGTTAAGGATTTCTTATAATTTTCTTTTAAAGTTGTAGATTTTAAAATTATAAAATTCAGGTAATTTCTTGCTTCAACAGCTTGAAAAATGTCATTTATTAAAGATATATAGCATGTTATCAATGATAATTGAATATTTTTCATAAATGTTTTTGAAAACTACCTAGATTTTTATTTTTTTATTTTTTAATGTCGTATATTTAAAATTTAAAAATAGTAATAACTAATAAGCATAAGATTGTGTCTTGTTTACGCAGGCAGGAAGGAGATGGCAAAGCCATACCCATACCCGCCAGCTGCAGGCCATGTCTGTAACCACTTTGAGCTGGTGATTCGCTGCACCATGCAGATGTGCAAGGACGCTTGTCAAAAATGGGATCCAAGTATTAGAATCACAAGTGCAACTTGCCGTAGGAATTCTTCTTGCACTTGTCTTTATCGTTGCTAGTTTGCCAATTAATTATGTTTTTGGCTCCCTACTTAACCTTGGGACTAATTAAATAAAACAAGTTTCCAAACAAGTAACTCAATCGACTGGGACCACGTCTAATGAAGTGGAGGTTATTAGTTCGAATCTTCATCCCCCTCTTGTGCAAACATGTCAAAAAAAAAAAAAACCAAATCAATAATATGCAAACTCTCTCTCTCTCAATCTA
Source organism: Carpinus viminea (assembly GCA_013348765.1). Classification (NCBI taxonomy): domain Eukaryota; kingdom Viridiplantae; phylum Streptophyta; class Magnoliopsida; order Fagales; family Betulaceae; genus Carpinus; species Carpinus viminea. The sequence goes on from CP054668.1 coordinate 26,561,045, forward strand.
TTTATGTATACATGATATTTGTTTTGATCAGTACCATACTTGATCACCGTTTATTCCTAAAATTAATTAATATTTCAATTAAAAAAAAATCTCAATTCCCCGTAAAATAATTTTAATTGGAATTGTAATTGGAACCCAATTACAAATGCACTCAAAAACTTCGTCAAATTGTAATTGGAAACCAACTCACAAATTTATGAAGAATATAATTTTTAAAACCCAAAAATTAATTTTTTTTTTTCTTGGGTTTATTTGGATCCATAAAAAAAGGATGATAATCTATCTTGGTTTTGGATTATTCGTGTTTGAGGAGCTCCTAATTCAAACAAATGGATAAATTTAATAATTTAATTTATATTCTAATAATTTCCTTGCTATTTCTTCATATTTCAACAAATAATGTTAGGGGAAAATACATTTTCCTCCATGAACTATCCACTCATTTACACTTTAAACCTCAATTTTTAAAAAGTGACAATTTATCTTCCCCCAAACTTTCAAATTGTTGCAATTCAACCATTCTGACTTTTTTTTTTTTTTCAAAATGTACCATCCCAAGTTAAAAAAAAAATTAAAAAATTAAGGGGTGGCTGACCACCCCAATTGGGCCTGGGGGTGGCTTCAGCTACCCCAGAGCGGCCACCCCTTAATTTTAATTTTAATTTTAAAATTTTTTTTATAAGGGCATTTTGGAAAAAAAAAAAAAGTCAAAATGGTTGAATTGCAACAATTTAGAAGTTTGGGAGGGGGGTAAAGTATCACTTTTTAAACATTAGGGATAAAAGTGCAAATGAGTAGATAGTTCACGGGTAAAGTGTAACGCCCTAAAATTAGCCTCAGCTAATCTGGTGGAGTCACTGGTAATTAACCAATTAAAGCCAACTTGTGACTAAACGGGAAATCATCATTTTTTGATTATCAGAGTAAATGCATGAAAGGTGAATAAATCTGAGATAGCTAATAATCATCAAGTAAGAACATGGAGCTGCTAAACAATAAAGACAAACTTGTAATCATAAGTAAAGCCTAACCAGACAGGCAATAGTAGCCATTGCCACTTCCATAGTAATGAATCAGGTTACTAATTGTACCAAAAATAATACTTGCAAGTGTACGAATCATGCAGTAAAGTGCGCGTAAAAATGCGAGGTCGATCCACAGGGAATTGTGCTTTGTGTTAAAATCAACTTTTCTATTCAAACAAATCCTATTTTAACCTAGTTCCTAGAGTTCGAAGTTCGTTGTGCAATTTTGATAAAACTAAATTAAACAATAATTTAAACAACAAACAAAGTAAAAACACCAAGGTTTCCGAATCCACCTCGTCTAATCAAACAATTTATTCTCGCATTTTACATACACAATTGATAATTTAAAATGCTTTTGATCACTGTTCAACAGTCGTGAACATGCATATAAAATCATTCGGTGAATCTATCCGTTAAAGAATCACAACGAGTATTTAATTGAGATCAAATCATCCACCGTATTCATAGATCACGATGGATATTAGTCTCAATCCAATCACTCAATGTATCCCCAGACAAAACACACCGAATATAAAATAATGCATGAAATCAAAAAGGGCGCTCAATTATACAAAATAAATCAAGCAATGGAGGGACTTTGAACAACTATATAAAACATCAAATTGTGTATATAAAATGACAAGAATACAATTGTTCATCAAAGACGAGGCTTCATCTTCAACCTCAGTTGAAGGTTTAGCCCCTCATGATCACAACAGACATGTCAAAATCAATTGAAAACATGAAGAAACGAAACTTACAATCAAAAAGCGTTCCCAAAGGCTTAGACACGACAAAATTCGTGTTTTTGCTCTCTATGGCGCCTCTCTCATGCGTTTACAATAAAAAAAGAAAGTATTTATACACTAATTTTAGGGTTTCAGCGTTGCCAGGTGCGAGTCGATCGGCACCATATGTGCGATTGATCGCAGATGCTTCAGAATTTGCCAAATCTTTCTGAAATATGAATTTGTAGGTCTTCGAGTTAGCTTTCCATAGACACTAAGATCACCCCAATCGGAGTTATACAACTCAAGATATGGCCGTTTTGGTGGAAGTCGTCGGGCACGAATCATCACTCGACTCAATTTTGCCGCCAAAGCTCCGAACTATTTTAAGCCCCAGAGTTGATGGCATTAACCCCAAATGCAACTTAACAACCTGCAAAACACTAAAACACCAAAACTAACCAAAACATCAGAAAATAACAAAGCTAAGAGCTTAACTAATATAAGTTAAGGGGCTCAAATATGCACTATTTGACTCTCATCAAATACCCCAAACTTACATTTTGCTAGTCCCTTAGCAAAACAAAATGAAGAACAATCACAACAACAAGAAACATAGATCCTCTATCGTGGGAAACACGGTTGCATTTAGCATATGCAACAAGCCTTTTAAACCCCTGGGAATTCCTTAGAGGACGAGTGAAGTCTTGTGAGGGTTTTCCAAGAATGACACCCACAAACATTTTATTGACACTATGTTATTGACAGACAAGGTCTTTCACTAAACATATGGTTCGTACATCATTAGCAATTTTAACAAGTCGAACATACAAACCACATCATCCAGGCATCCAAACACCATTCAACTCACAATTGGAAAATCGAGACAACATATGCTTCAAGAAGTGAAAAGTGAACTAACACAAGGTCATGTAGTTTCAATCATTCTCAAAGAAAATGTGCACCCAAAAATTCATAGGACTGCACTGTGATGAAAACAACCAAGGCTTGAATTTTTTTTTTTTTTGCATAGGCTGTGCAATGCTTAGCTCCCTTAAGCTTCTAAATGACTTATGTAACGAGTGTTGGGCCAGTGACTCCCAAACCAGATGGCTTTAGGGCACTAGATGTAGAGACATCCCTAAGGGCTTAATTACTCAAGTCAAAAAGAACTACGAAGCCTAACTAGCCATACAATCACTTAGTTGGACTTTCTTCTCTTTTTACGCGAACACTCATTGCTTAATGAGGCAAGAGGTCCGGTTACTCAATGAGAAGCTCAACCTTATGATTTTTTTTTTTTTTTTTTAAGCCAAGGTTTTCCTCACCACATCAACCCACAAATCTCTAGAGACACACTCTCCTAAAGTCAAATCTCATACCCCACGGACCCTACTGCTAGTGTGCATTTGAAAAATCTATCGAACACATGGGGTCTCTTTAATCCAACATATGAGTCAAACACTTGGATTTCTAATGATGTGCCATGTTCAAACAAGTTAAACATACCAATGACATGCAATCCATAGTTATGATGTTCGGTCAAGATCAATCAACCACATAGCAAAAAAAAAATTTTTTTTTTTAACAAACAAAATAAAAAAACAAATATGTCTACCCCACCCCCAAACTAAAATGGCACATTGTCCTCAATGTGACTAGAAATACAATACCAGCGGGGTGATGCAAGTCAGGCACAACGTAAGAGAATGTTCCCCCAAACTTGAATGGTAGACACTTGACCTGAAAGACACATAAAAACAAAACACAAAGGAGAAACAAGATTAAATAACAAAGAAAAATAATGAGGGTTGCCTCCCACAAGCGCTAAGTTTAAAGTCTTCAGCCAGACTTTCCATAGGAGACAACAATTACTCTGAATAATTCGGATCTTCCAATAGAGTCATCTCCACTTCTCTACTTCTCAACTCCAAGAATGGTTTCAATCTTTGTCCATTGACCTTAAATGTATTACCATTCTTGGGATCCTCAATCTCGATGGCCCCATGAGGAAATACAGACCGAATGATGAAAGGGCTGGTCCATCGAGATTTCAGCTTACCTGGGAATAGATGCAATCTTGAATTGTAAAGAAAGACCTTCTGACCAGGCTCGAAAGATCGCCTCAAAATGCTCTGGTCATGAGCCTTCTTCATCTGTTCCTTGTACATCCTTGCACAATCATATGCATCATTCCCTATCTCCTCCAATTCATTGAGTTGGAGCTTTCTCTGTGAGCCAACCTTGAAGATTGAAGTTCAGCTTGATAGCCCAATATGCCCTATGCTCCAACTCACGGGAAGATGACATGCCTTCCCGTACACAAGCCGATAGGGTGACATCCCAATCGGGGTCTTGAATGCTGTAAGCCCACAGTGCATCACATAACCGCTAAGACCAATCTTTTCTATTGGGGTTCACTGTCTTCCAAGATATGCTTGATTGATAAGGGTGGCAACTTGGGTGATGAAGTACTTCTTCATCAACTGCTCGAAAATCCGGTTGCAGAAATGCTTGCTTCCATCACTTATGATTGCTCGAGGTGTACCAAACCGAGCAAAGATAGTGTCTCTCAAAAATTGGACCACGACTCTGTGGTCATTAGTCTTGCAAGCAACAGCCTCCACCCATTTGGACACATAGTCCACAGCAACCAAGATGTACTGATAGCCAAAGGAGTTCGGAAAAGGTCCCATGAAATCAATGCCCCACACATCAAAAATCTCAACTATCAAAATCGGGTTGAGGGGCATCATGTTTCTTCTAGAGATACTCCCTAGCTTCTGACAACGCTCACAAGATGTGCAATAAGTATGAGCGTCTCTAAACAAAGTGGGCCAATAAAAACCACACTGCAAAATTTTTGCAGCGGTCTTTTTAGCACTGAAATGGCCACCACAGGCATGATCATGACAGAAGGAGATGACATTGGATTGATCATGCTCAGGTATACATCTCCTAATGATTTGATCAGGACAATACTTAAACAAGTAAGGATCATCCCAAAAGAAGTATTTCACCACGGCCAAAAATTTGAATTTATCTTGTCGTCTCCAATGCAAAGGCATTTGGCCGGTGAGAAGATAGTTCACTATATCAGTGAACCATGGTGCGGGATTATGAGCAATGTGCATCAATTGCTCATCAGGGAAGGTCTCAGAAATGGGTGTGGCGTCCTCAGTGTAGTCCACTGTCAATCTCGACAAATGATCTGCCACCACATTTTCGGAACCCTTCTTATCCCGAATTTCTATGTCGAACTCCTGGAGAAGCAAAATCCACCGGATAAGACGGGCTTTAGCATCTTTCTTGGAAAAAAGATACTTCAGTGCTGCATGATCCGAGTAGATGATGACCTTAGATCCTAGCAAGTAGGATCTGAACTTGTCTAGCGCAAAAACGACAGCCAACAACTCCTTCTCAGTGGTTGAGTAATTGAGTTGTGCGTCGTTCAGAGTTCGGCTTGCATAGTAAATGACATGGGGAAGTTTATCAACACGCTACCTCAAAACAGCTCCTACAGCATAATCTGACGCGTCGCACATGATCTCAAAAGGTGCACCCCACTTGGGTGGCTGAATGCTTGCTTACACTCCTCATCGAAAATAAACGGGGTTTCCTTCACCAACAATTTGCATAAGGGCCTGGCGATCTTGCTGAAGTCCTGTATGAATCGCCTATAAAATCCTGCACGGCCCAGAAAGGAACGAACATCTTTCACCGTGCGTGGGGGTGGAAGGTTGGAGATCAGATCCACCTTCGCTTTGTCAACCTCAATCCCCCACTGAGATATGACGTGCCCCAGTACAATGCCTTGCTTTACCATGAAATGGCACTTCTCCCAATTGAGCACTAGGTTCTTTTCCTCGCATCTCACCAAGACTAGCGTGAGACGGTGCAAACATTCTTCGAAAGATGAACCAAGATCGAGAAATCATCCATGAAAATTTCAAGGAAACATTCTACCATGTCAGAGAAAATACTGATCATGCACCGCTGAAAGGTGGCAGGTGCATTGCATAACCCAAAAGGCATGCGTCGGTAGGCGAACGTCCCAAAAGGACAGGTAAATGTCATTTTCTCCTGATCTTTGGGGTCCACAGGGACCTGGTTATATCCAGAATAACCATCCAAAAAGCAATAGTACTTGTGCCCAGCCAACCGCTCCACCATCTGATCAATAAACGGGAGTGGGAAATGGTCCTTCCTGGTGGTGGCATTCAACTTGCGGTAGTCAATGCAAACTCTCCATCCTGATTGAACACGAGTTGGCACCAACTCGTCATCTTTGTTCTTAACTACCATCAATCCAGCCCGCTTAGGCACGACATGAATTGGGCTCACCCATTTGCTGTCAGAGATTGGATATATGATCTCAGCATCTAACAGCTTAATCACTTCAGCTCTAACAACTTCCTGCATGGCTGGGTTGAGCCTTCTTTGTGGCTCCCTCGATGGCTTGGTATTCTCCTCCAAATGTATCTTGTACATCACCACCGAGGGGCTGATTCCCTTAATATCCTCAATGGTCCAGCCTATAGCCTCTTTATGTTCTCTCAAAACGTCCAATAGCTTCTCCTCTTAAGCATCGACTAAATCAGAAGCTATGATCACCGGTAAAGACTCTGCAAGACCTAGGAACTTGTACTTGAGATTTTCAAGTAACGGCTTTAGTTCCTTCTTGGGAGGAATATGAACAATGGTTTCCTCCTTTTCACTACTCACCAGAGGAGTAGTTTCCAACATAGCATCTGCTTGCTCAAGCAACTTGTCCAGGTCCAGATCTTCTCCAAACTGAGCAAAGCATGCCTCCAGGGGGTCCTCCATGCTTGATTCCTCAACAGCCTCTTCCATGACATCCTCTATCAAGCACACCTGCTGCACTTCATCATATTCCAGTGGTTGTTTCCTGATATGAAAAATATTCAACTCCACTGTCATATTCCCGAAGGAAATCTTCATGACCCCCGTCCTACAATTAATTAGGGCGTTAGCCGTAGCTAAGAATGGTCGCCCTAATATCACCGGTATTTGACTCCCTAGGTTATGAATCGGCTCTGTGTCAAGCACAATAAAATCCACGGGGAAGTAAAATTTATCAACCTTAATTAGCACATCTTCCACAATTCCCCGTGGAACCTTTACTGACCTGTCAGCTAATTGCAGTGTCATGGTAGTAGGCTTCAACTCTCCAAGCCCCAACTGCACATAGACTGAGTAGGGTAACAAATTAACACTTGCTCCCAAATCCAACAATGCCCTCTCAATCTGGCTGACTCCGATCATGCAAGTAATGGTAGGATAACCAGGGTCCTTGTACTTGATGGGTAACTTGCATTGTAGGATTAAACTCACCTGCTCGGTCAGGAATGCCTTTTTAGGGACATTCGTCTTCCTCTTCACCGTGACCAAGTCCTTCAAGAACTTGGCATAGGAAGGGATTTGCTGGATGGCGTCCAAGAAAGGAATGTTTATTTGGACTTGTTTGAACACCTCCAGAATGTCTTCTAACTTCCCTCCATTCCTAGGCGCTTGTAATCTTTCAGGATAAGGTGCTTTTGGCACAAACGCCCTAGGAGGTTCCTTTATAACTGGGGTGATAGTAGATGTCCCAGCATCTGCTTCCTTGTGATTGTCACCCTCTTCTTCTTTATGCTCTTCTTCGGGTTCATCACCTTATTGTCCACTCTCTTCCCTGACCTCAAAGTGACAATCGCCTGCACATGCTCCTGATTTGAAGAATTTCCACTATTGCATGCTTTAGGGTTGTTCATTGCTTGGCTAGGGAGCTTTCCCTTGTCCCTCTCACCCAGGTGATTCTCTAATTGTCCCATCTGCATCTCTAACTTTGTGATCGCCTGGGTGTTCACCATGGTAGACTGCCTCACGTCACTGATTGATTGACCAGTCATTTTCATAAATTCTCTCATGGTCTCTTCCAATGACTGGGTTGATGAGGCTGGGGCTTGGGTGAGGCTTGATAAGATGATGATGATGCTGGCAGAACCAAGCGTCCATGATTTTGATAAGGAGCAAAAAATCCTGGAGGATAGTGATTTTGAGCATGAAGAGCTCCTCCTAGATTTGTGGTGGGTTGATTCTGTTTCCAAGAGAAATTAGGGTGGTTCCTCCACCCCGGATTGTATGTCTCAGAATATGGCCCACTGGATGGCTTTTGGAAGTTGTTGAACGCGTTCACTTGTTCCATCTCAGTATAAACTGTCATCGATGGACAACTCTGTGCTTGGTGCATGGGACTAGCACAGATAGAACAGCTCTCAACAGGAAAAGTATTTGCCGCATTGATGGTCTTCCCTACACTCAGGGCATCCAATCTTTGAACGATGGCATCCATCCTTTGTGCCAACTCTGTTTCTCCTTTTCTTTCCAGGATGCCCCCTTTTTTAGGGGTTCGGGCTGATTTATCTCAACAACTCGTGAAATCCCAGTGTTGGGAATTGTCGGCAATTTTCTCCAGAGCCCTATAGGCTAAATCTCCCGTCAAGTTAAGAAATGCTCCCCCATTCATCAGCTCAATCATACTACGGTTGGGTTAAGACAGCCCTTGGTAGAAAAATTGCACTAGACGCCATTTTTCATATCCATGAGGGGGACATTTCATCAGCAGGTCTTTGAACTGTGCCCAACATTCGGATAACTTCTCATCCTTATCCTGAGTAAAGGAACTGATTTCCTTTCTTGCCTCGTTTACTCTGGACATTGGGAAAAATTTGTTGTAAAACTACTTCAACAGTTCTTCCCAGGATGTGATGGAGCCAGGTGCGAGGGAATCCAACCACTCTGTGGCTCTATCATGAAGTGAAAAGGAAAAGTCCGAGGTGGATGATTCCTCAGAAAAATTCTGAAATTTAGTGGTAGCACAGATGTTTTTGAATTTTTTAACGTGAGAGTAAGGGTTTTCGTGATCTAAGCCGTAAAAGGAGGGTAACATTTGGATTACATGTGGCTTAAGATCTTTGCATTAGTCGGTGGTAACATAATGCACGAATGGGAACCCACCGCAGAGATGCGAACAATTCCCGGAGTGACGTCGTGAAATCCACATCATAAGCTCTTCTCTGCTCCCCGTTCCCTTCTCTTGCATCTTGGTGTTCCTCGTGCTCCTCCACTCTCGGATTTCTTTGATTATCTCCCATCTCCACTTGAGCTCGGCTCCTAATGGTTCTTTCTAATTCGGGATCTAATGATGTTAACTCTAAGTTCACGGATACCAAGCATAAACCAACAAAAACTTTTTTTTTTTAGAGAAAATAAAAATAAAGAATAAAAACAAATAAATAAGTAAACAAAATAAACTAAAGAAAACAAAATAAATAATTCACTAAAATAAAGAACTCAAATGAAATTAAAATAGAAAAAAGAAAATGGGCACAAAGATAATTAAAGAAAAATAAATAGCTAAAACTATAACAAATGAGCGTCTGCTCGAACGTCCGCTAAATCTGTCGCGTGATGCGCCTTTCAGCCTTGTCGATGCAAAGGGAAGGCCCGAGTGGCCGACCACATTGGCTGCGCTCGATCGTACTAAAGGCGAATTTCGGGCTTCCTACAGCAAGAAACACCAAGAAAAAACACAAGACCCACTTTTTTTTGCTTTTATTAGATCAAACAGAACCAAATAAAATAAAATAAAATAAATAAAATAAAATTTGCAGAAAAGATAAGTAACTAGTAGAAAAATAGAATTAATTTAAACAAAAATCAATCTTCACAAAAACAAACAATTCCCAAGCGGCGCCAAAATTTGATTGTACCAAAATAATACTGCAAGTGTACTAATTAATGCAGAAAGTGCACGAAAATGCGAGGTCGATCCACAGGAATTGTGTTTTGTGTTAAAATCAACTTTTCTATTCAAACAAATCCTATTTTAACCTAGTTCCTAGAGTTCAAAGTTCGTTGTGCAATTTTGATAAAACTAAATTAAACAATAATTTAAACAACAAACAAAGTAAAAACACCAAGGTTTCCAAATCCACCTCGTCTAATCAAACAATTTATTCTCGCATTTTACATACACAATTGATAATTTAAAATGCTTTTGATCACTGTTCAACAGTCGTGAACATGCATATAAAATCATTCGGTGAATCTATCCGTTAAAGAATCACAATGAGTATTTAATTGAGATCAAATTATCCACCGTATCCATAGATCACGATGGATATTAGTCTCAATCCAATCACTCAATGTATCCCTGCATAAAACACACGAATATAAAATAATGCATGAAATCAAAAAGGGCGCTCAATTATACAAAATAAATCAAGCAATGAAGGGACTTTGAACAACTATATAAAACATCAAATTGTGTATATAAAATGACAAGAATACAATTGTTCATCAAAGACGAGGCTTCATCTTCAACCTCAGTTGAAGGTTTAGCCCCTCATGATCACAACAGACATGTCAAAATCAATTGAAAACATGAAGAAACGAAACTTACAATCAAAAAGCGTTCCCAAAGGTTTAGACACGACAAAATTCGTGTTTTTGCTCTCTATGGCGCCTCTCTCATGCGTTTACAATAAAAAAAAGAAAGTATTTATACACTAATTTTAGGGTTTCAGCGTTGCCAGGTAGGCCGAGTGGGATCGATCGCACTTTAGGTGCGTTCGATCGCAATCGAGCATGCATTTTCAGTGCTGATGGGCGCAAGTGCGAACGATCGCACCATATGTGCGATCGATCGCAGATGCTTCAGAATTTGCCAAATCTTTCTGAAATATGAATTTGTAGGTCTTCGAGTTAGCTTTCCATAGACACTAAGATCACCCCAATCGGAGTTATACAACTCAAGATATGGCTGCTTTTGGTGGAAGTTGTCAGCACGAATCATCACTCGACTCAATTTTGCCGCCAAAGCTCCCCGAACTATTTTAAGCCCCGGAGTTGATGGCATTAACCCCAAATACAACTTAACAACCTGCAAAACACTAAAACACCAAAACTAACCAAAAACATCAGAAAATAACAAAGCTAAGAGCTTAACTAATATAAGTTAAGGGGCTCAAATATGCACTATTTGACTCTCATCAGTTACCGAGAGAATAATAACCGTGTAAGTCTAACGACTTAGTAAGTAAACATTATAACATAAGTATGATATGAGCCCAATTAATGAAAGTAAATGTGCATTTTGAGTAATAACCAAAAGAGGGGTATTACCTCTGTTAATGCACCATTCAATAGGTTTTAGGGTTTTCAAAGCTTAAGGTGTAGTACCGGCGATAACTACCTAACATTTTAATGCAGAAAAGGCTAATGTATTATAGATCATAACTCTCATATATGGTATACCTGATATATTTTTCCTTCTCAGTAGGGTTGATGTTGTCCTAAGAGACTTATAGTACAATGTTGATGCCCCAGCCATTGCATAATATACCGTACGTACCACTAGCGGTACAACCAAGTCGACCTCGGGTGGCCCACCGCTAATGACGTTCATCCTATAGTGATTGAACCATTGGGAATAGTTGCACCGTGATCACGAAACCAATGGATCTAAAGCCTTCATATAATACATATATTTGATCATAGTATGCAGTATATATAGTAAGCCCATGATCGTTTATACCATACGTACTAGCGTACCATGTCTTACGATGCATCTTAATAGTTAATTAATATTATAATTACCAATTATTTACAGAAATAGGCATGCTCATATCATACTCGTGGTCGGTCAATTGATATATTCCACGTTTTAAGTAAAAATGTCGTAAGTGTCTACTTACCTCGTGCACTTGAACGATCCTCGATGAAGGTTAAGTCCTATCATAACGGATACAAGGCACCGTTATTCTAGGCCTTATTTAACCTAAATGTGAGTAGACTAAAGCGTACACGTGCAAAGCTTGAAAACTAGTGCTCTGCCCACTAACCGTATGTCTAGCCCCGATGGCGTATGTTTGCTCAGTGTGTTAAGCACATCGTTTTAAGATCCAAATAGTGTATGGTTCCTACGACAATTCTAGACCTCTAAACCTTCTCTAAGCTAATAATAGAACACATGCAACGCAAGAAATCACATCACAATGAAACTTTGAAAGAATCCTTTGAAAGCATAAACTCCTTTGAAGAAATCTTAAGGTATGCTTTGGAAATCTTAACAAGGAAGAGCAGAAAGGGAAAACAATATCAAAATGTAAAGGAACAAGGCTTACCCCAAAGTTGAACATGGACATGGGCCTCCTTAAAAACTCCTCCAAACTCCCAATTCTCTCAAGAACACACTCTCACACAATGTTGGCAGCCTAGGGGCGTGTCGGGAGGCTGAAATAGGTGTGAGGAATAAGAGGAGAGGGTGGATATTTATAGGAAAAGTTCACCACCAACTCCCTGACAAAGCAGTGGACGTCTGGCAACCCTAGCGTATGTCTGGTGCTATTGCACAGTGGTCTAAATGGTGTCTTGTACATCTAAGCATTACCCAAAGCATATTCCAAAAAGTAGCGTATGTCCGGTAGTCCTACATACATCCGTTATATGGTTTGCATAGCGTATGTTTGGTAGTCCCCCCCATGTATGTCCGCACTATAGACAACAACGTACGTTCACCTAACCTAGCATTCGTTCGCCTCCATAGGGTTAGTGTTTGGCTTTTATTTTCTAAGGGATCAAGGTGTGATTAGGTTAACACTAAGGGTCTTGGGTCTCATTAAAACACCATTATTGAAAACCTTTTTTGATTGCCCTTATGTAAAAGATTTTGTATAATAAAAAGATTTGTTTTTATCGGGGTATTACATAAAATGTATTTTCTCCATAATGTTATTGAGGCTCTTAAGATGGATAAATAGTTTTTCATTCTTTTTTTTTCTTTAGAAAATATATCTTCTTGCCTGGAGATATAGATTTTCTAGGAATGTTTTTATGGTGGGATGTTCAAAATTCTAACATTTATTTTTAGTTCATTTGATAATTTTTCCAAGTTGTAGATTGAGTCGGAAAAATTAACAAACTAATTAAAAATAAATTGTTAGAATTTTGACTAATCCATAGTAAAACCTCCCAAGAAAATATGTACCTTACATGCACTATAAAATCCTTATAGAGCATTACATAAGCATCTTACACTTGAAATGGCAAAAATATTAACCTTATACTTTCTTCTTGTCCTTCTAGTGATTAGCAGTAACTATTTAAGAAAGTAATTCTAATTAGTTCGTGGTGTAAATTAAGTGTTTTGCATCTTTCCATAAAAGCCGGCTGATAAGAGCCAAATATTGTATATTTGAACCCTTAATTTACATTAGTTAATCTTTTAGCTGTGTCGTTATCGAACGCTTTGTGTTAGATTTGTGTTTTAGTGTTTTGTAGGTTGCTAAAGAGAAACTGCATTTTAAAATGGGAAAATTGCAAAGTCTTGAAATAAAGCATACTTTGAGAAGGCCTAGAAGATGTGGCTAAGTTTAACCAAATCAAAGAAAGTATAAAATCAGAATTTTCCTAAATAGAGATAATTTCGGATTGGATTCAAATTCAGATTCTACACACGTTTTAGTGTTTTGACCCTAACTTTCTGCCCAAATATCAGATTGAGGTGATTGAAACTGAAGTGGAAAGTTAACTTAAAATGCTACAATTTATTGTGAAATAAGATTTTACAAATTTTGTTTACTATGCCAAAATTGTTCCGCAATATGAGAACACAAATTTGAGAGAATCTTATCCCGATTTGAACTTCTATTTGGACTAGGAGACCACCACGAGTTATTTAGGTTTACTAGGGCTTTTAGGACTTCTCTAAGCCTATAAATAGACATCTTTGCATTCAAGAAAGAAAGACAAGCTTGGAGACAAAAATTCACAGTTTTTCTATTTAGTTTAGTTTATGATTTATTTTTATGTTGAGCTAATCTGTAACTAAGGTTGGAGATGAAGCCTCACCTATGAAGAACAACAATATTTTCATGTAAGTTTTTATTGTCCAATTTTATGGTTTAATATGTTAATTGTTTTACTTCTTTTCAATATGTGGAATGATTCTTGGATATCTTGTTGTGATTCAAGGATACACTTGATGATTTATGATAATTTCATATGGTTGATTGCTTGGTTTTATATGCCTAAAAATTGGATATCTTTTGTGATTTGTTCTTCGGATACATTTGGTGTTTCAATTAAATTTGGATTCCTTTTGTGATTTGTAGAAGGAATGGATAAATGGGATGATTTTGATTAATTCTTTGAAGCATAGTAAAACATACATAAGATTTAATTTGTGAGAACTTTGGATTAATATTGATGAACATGAAATATGTTGTTATAATTTGGTGAGTGTGGATTCCGCATCCTTAGTATTTTATTGTTTTTATTTTATTTAGTTTATGTTTTATCTTTTAATTTTAAAACCCATCATTCAAAACCCCTTTTTGAACTAGATTAGGATTAAATTAGCTTAGATATAAATATGTTCTTAAAAAATACAATTCTCTGTGGATTTGACCTCGCACTTGCAATCCATTACACTATAAATGATTCGTGCAATTTAAGTTAAATAAATTTACACAACAAGTTTTTGGCGCGTGTTGGGAATTGTTTATTTTTAAAATAATTTTATGTCTAAATTGATTTTATCTATCTACTAGTTATAATTAGGATTTTATTTTTTTTCTGCATTGTATTTTTATTTTATCCCTGTTTCTAATAAAAAAAAAAAAAAAAGGAAAAGAAAGGAATTTTTGGCTTGTTTTACAGTTCTGCCGCAACACCTTCTGCATGCCCCTGCTAGAGTGATTGATCGCAGGTTAACTACGATTGAGTGCACTTGCGACCAATCAAGAGCACTTGGTATTCTTTTGTCTCAGACATCGACACATGTGCGATCGAGCGCAAGTACATCATGCTCGAGCGCACTCCCACAGCCGACAACACTAGCATAGGAGCACACGCACATAGCAAGCATCATCACTGGCGGATTAGTATGCCTGCTCTCGATCCTACCTAGCTTGTGCCCGAGCACACTAACAGCAAAGGCAGTAGTTCCATAGATTTTTGCCAAAAATTTATTTGTCTTTTTTGTGAGTTTTTAAATTTTAGTTTTATTTTTTTATTTAGTTAGTTGTTTTTAGTTTATTTTCTTTTAAATAAAAAAAAAAGATGAATAATGTTTATGAGGAAAACAAGTGTCCAGATCTACGAGCTGAGTTCAATGACTTACATGACAAACTCTACCAACTCAAAGCAGCCAAATCTACCCCGACCCATTTTTCTCACACATACACACCACATAAAACATGTTCATACTACTTCAATCCTTATCATAGTGATAATAATTGTCCATCCTGGCGACAATTTTCTAATTTTTCATATGAGCAAATGAACACTAGTTTCTCCAATTCGGGATGTGATTCAAATTTCAATTTTACAACTCGGACTGGAGCAACCAATCTAATTTCTCATGGTCAGCTTAGACTACAAGAAATTATGCTACCTAATTTCAGGAATTGCACCATTCAGACTATCCGCAGTTCAATCACAAAGCTCAACCACCTGCTTATCAAGCACCACAGCCTGCACCTCAGTCCTCTCTGGAAGACACACTCAAAGCATTCATGCAATCAACTGACAAAAACCTGCAAGCACTCACGCAATCAGTGCAATCAACTGACAAAAACACTCAAGAGTTGAAGAATGCCACCATGACCAATAGCAGAGACATACAAGAGTTGAAAAGTTCTGTTGCCAAGATAGAAGGACAAATCAGTCATTTAGTTATTGAATTAAATAGAATTGAGGAAAAAGAGCTTCAAAGTCAATTGATGATTGAAAGACACTACATGAGTGATGAGGATGATTCCGAAAATTCTTATCATGAGCATGCCTAAGTCACCACCACACTTGATGAGGATGAAGTCATGGATAACGAAGAGGAGTAAGTTGAGCACAATGAGCGAATTGAGCACCATGAGAAAAGTGAGCCCCCAACAGATCCTAATTTGCTCAGTGACATGGAAGTGAGTACTGAAGCTCCTGCTTGCATCATTGCCCATCTTGAGACACATCAAGAGCCTAAAGCTTCATCACTTAAATGTCTCAAAGAGCCATCTTATGTCAAGATACTCAAGGATCTATGTACACAAGCGCGAAAATCTAGGAACCACTTTCCTAAGAAGATCCTTCGAAGCAAGCAATTTTACATAAAATGGCGAAATATCCTTCTAGAGGAGAATGAAGTTTTGAAAAAGAAGGGGTGGAAGAGATTGGTTGGACATCAGTATGATAGGGGAAAGCGCTGTAAAGTTTTCTCCTCCAGTCTATTTTCTGTACTTCACTCCACAAATTCTTTCTTTCCTTTTTCATTATATGTTTTTAGTTTTGCTTTTGTTTCTAACAGTAATTATTCTTTTGATATTTTGTTTCTTTGAAAGTATATATATATATATATATAGTTTTTTTTTTTTTTTACAGGTGTTTTGGTGCTTAAGTTTGGGGGACGCCTTGGCCTTTTTCACACCTTGACATTTCCATATTTCTGGTAGTGTATTTCTATATTACACATTAAGGGCAATGTGTAATGCAAGTTTGGAGGTATGGAAAAACATTTTGTCTATTTATTTAATTATGCTATGTTTTTGTGCTAAACATTTTGAAAAAATAGAAAAATTGTGCTATGTTTTTGTCAAGTTTGAGTTAAATTGTGACTGTGATTTGCATTTCATTGGCTTGCTTAAAGGGTTAAACATATCATTATGTCAGTATGTGTCTCAGTCCTTTGACTCATTTTTGGGTAAGTGAGATTTCACTTGTTTTGACATAAATTTTTATGAGCACATTAACATGTTTTATGTGAGGTATGATGTTTTAGCATAAGCTCGTTCCTTGTGAGATTTGTTGGATGACCTATTGATGAATAATCTTGGCTCGGAAGAATTAAAAAAAAAAATTCATTTTGAGTTTTCACCAAGTAATGGACCTTTTGCCTCATTAAGCATTGAATGTTACACAAGAGGTGTGAAGATTAAAGTTGATTGATGGTATGGCTAGCTTGGCTTCAGAGCCTTTTTGACTTGAGTTAATAAGCCCTTAGGGATATTTACATCTAGTGTCCTAAAGCCAGCTGGCTTGGAAGTTATTGGCTAACACTCGTACCAAGGTTAATTAGAAAGCTTAAGGGAGCTAAGCATTGCATACATAAAAAAAAAAAATATATATATGTTTATCTTGTCTTGGTTGTTTCATCTATTTGGGATTCTTACAAATTTTGTAGAACTTGGTTTGAGTTTAAATTGAAAACTTCATGATTATATGCTATTTTCACTTTGCACTTTTCAAAACATATGATGTCTTGATTATCCATTTATGAGTTATTTGATTTTGGATGCCAGTTGATCGTGATGATGTTGTTTGTCTTTTTAAGCTTGCTTATGAATAAGAACCATGGTTTATGTGAAACTTATTTCTTGTTAACAACATAGTGCTGCAATGTTTGTGGGTATCATTCCTATAAAATCATCATGAGACTTCACTTGTCCACTAGGGATGCCTAGGGGTTAAAAAGGCTTGTTGCATATGCTAAATACAATCGTCTCTCCTACAAAAGAGGATTTATGTTATTGCTTTCATTTATTTTTTGTTTTGTTTTGCTAAAGGACTAGCAAAATGTAAGTTTGGGGGTATTTGTTAAGGGCCAAATATTGCATATTTGGACTCCTTAATTTACATTAGTTAATCCTTTAGCTATGTCGTTATCTAACGCTTTGTGTTTTTGTAGGTTACTGAAGAGAAACTACATCTTAAAAGGGAAAAATTACAAAGTCTTGGAATAAAGCATACTTTGAGAAGACCTAGAAGATGTGGTTAAGTTTAACCAAATCAAAGAAAGGATAAAATCAGAATTTCCCTAAATAGAGATAATTTTGGATTGGATTCAAATTTAGATTCTGCATATGTTTAAGTTTTTTGACCATAACTTTCTGCTCAAATATCAGATTGAGGTGATTCAAACGAAAATAGAAAGATAACTCAAAAGAGAGCTGCTGCTATCCGGATGTGGCCAAAAACATGGGTTTTTTGCCCACCAATCACTACATGACACATCAGCATTTTAAGAAAAATGCATAAACTTGAGGTGAAAACAAAACACAAAACCAGAAAAAAATGGAAAACGCAGCAGCAAGCAGTCCACCTTCTCCGGTCATCATCATTGCCAGAAAAAAAAAACCCCGTTTCTTCTTCATCATCGGCCAGCCAAACCCAACCGGCAGACCACCATCTCCAGTCACCATCATCGCCAGAAAAAAAAAAAACAAAACCTATTTCTTCTTCATTGCCGGCCGGCCAAACCCAACTGGTAGACCACCATCTCCGGTCAAAACCCAGCCTAAAAAATCGATTCTAATGCCACAAAACTCGTTTCTAATGCCGCAAAACTCGTTTCTAATGCCTCAAAACTCGTTTTTGGATTCCAAAACTAAAATCTAGAGGTAAAATGTTAACCCTAAGGGAAATTTTATCACTCTAAATCGGAGAAGATGACCGGAGAAGATGACTGGAGAAGTTGACATGTAGACCCACTAGAAGGAAAAACTAAAAAAAAACCATACCGTAGGTCTGGTAGACCCACGGTCGGCGAGACCCAGCCGTGGGTCTCGGTGGCCGGCGTGGGTCTGGCTCTGCAAGAAACAGTGGGTCTCGGTGGCCGGCGTGGGTTTGGCTCTGCACCGTTTCTTCGTTCTTCCTTCTCCTTTCTTCGTTCTTCCTTCTCCTTTCTTCCTCTTCTTTCTCTTTTCTTTCTGCTTTAGTTAAAATTAGTGCATATGAGGTGTAATTCTTTTTTGTGCATTTTTTTCCCTTTATGTGAGGTGTCTTACTCCTATTGGATGGCAGAAAACTCCTCTTATCTGCCATGACCGAATTGCAGTTATTCTCAACTCAAAATGATACAATTTGTTGTGAAATAGGATTTTCCTACTTAGGACGTTTACTATGCCAGAATGGTCTTGCAATATGAGAACACAAATTTGAGCGAATCTTATCCCGATTTCAGACTTCTATTTGGACTGGGAGACTGGCCTCCGAATTATCTAGGTTTACTAGGGCTTCTAGGACTTCTCTAAGCATATAAATAAACCTCTTTGCATTCAAGAAAGAGAGACAAGCTGGAGACAAAAATTCACAACTTTTTCTTTAGTTTAGTTTAGGATTTATTTTATGTCGAGCTAATCTCCAATTATGGTTGGGGATGAAGCATCACCTATGAAGAACAACATGTATTTTCATGTAAGTTTTATTGTTCGATTTTATGGTTTAATATGTTAATTGTTTTACTTCTTTTCAATGTGGAATGATTCTTGGATATCTTGTTGTGATTAAGGATATAGTTGATGATTTAGGATAATTTCATATGATTGATTGCTTGGTTTTATATGCTTAAAAATTGGATATACCTTGTGATTTGTTCTTCGAATAGATTTGGTGTTTCAATTAAATTTGGATTCCTTTTGTGATTTGTGCATGGAATGGATACATGTGATGATTTTGATTAATTCTTTGAAGCATAGTAAAACATACATAAGATTTTATTTATGAGAACTTCGGATTAATATTGATGAACATGAAATATGTTGTTATGATTTGGTGAGTGTGGATTCCGCATCCTTAGTACTTTATCGTTTATTTTATTCAGTTTATGTTTTGTCTTTTAATTTTAAAATCCCATCATTCAAAACCCCTTTTTGAATTAGATTAGGATTAAATTAGCTTAGATATAAATTTGTTCTTAAAAAATTCAATTCTCTATGAGTTCGACCTTGCACTTGCAATCCATTACACTATAAATGATTCGTGTACTTGTGAGTTAAATAAATTTGCACAACACCAACACTTCAACTTAAAACGCCAAAAAGTAATATAACTATTCACACTAAATAATTTTTATTCTCTTGAGAAAATACATCATAGACAAAACCATAGATGCCACTATTCTGGTTGCTTTTTGAGACTCCATTGGAGGCTATGAGGTTTCTGTGGTGGATGGTGGGTGTTGGGTTAGAATTAGTAGAAAAGTTTGTAAGATTGATTTTGGATTAAAAGTAGTGTGTTTTCATTTCCATTGTATTTGATGCTTTTATCGATGTGTTAAATTTCTATTGAATGTTGTAAAAAAAAGGTTTTATACCACATCTTAATAGAAATAGCTCTCAATATTTAATTTGTACTTATTCATTTACCTTCTCTATATGATTTGTTTGATTTGCTTCTTATGTTCCAACTCCAAGTTTGAGTCCATGTTATCTCACCATCAGACTCTTCCGATTTCTTTTGAAATTTTAGATTCTAAAATTATAGGGATTCAGACAATTTCTTATGAAAATTGAATATATTTTTTTTATCAATTTCTTACTCTTTATTTAGTAGAAAGCACACAATAAAAAGAAATTAGATGTTTAGCAAAAAGTAAACAATTGCCCTCAATATTATATTTACTCAATGTGCTATAGTAAACTTTCATATTTCACTATAGTCTATAGCATATCATTTTACTTTTTAGCAAAAACTAGCATATCTGCTGAAGATGCCAACTACTTTTTTCATGAAATAATACAAAATATTTTATTATTAAAAAGTTGTAGACTAATTTGATAGTCGAATAAGGTAAGCAATAGTGTAATATAATGCCCACATTTAGCCTATATTTAGTGACTTGTCAGATGGGGAGAGGGGATTGAAATTCAAATTTCAAATTTAAATCCTCCCTTTCGTGTGATTGTCAATTTACCACGTCATTAAAAATTGGCCAAATGTAGGTATTATATTACACTGAAGCATTTCTCTTGCCGAATTGTTTACCAATACCAGATATTAAATGTTATACTTCCATTGCACTCTTATTTTATTGAGTTGATGTGGCACTTTGATCAACACTTGTTAAAAAAAAATTCTAAGAATTTATGAATACAACCGCATCAACCTAATGAAATAAGAGATATGTTATTGGTTCTCACCCATCCACCAACTCTTGTAAATTTACGATTAAATTTGTGGGACCCAAATGTGGGTCTCACAAATCCAATAATAGATTTGCAAGAGTTGGACTTGGGAAAAGACCAATATGAAGGAAAAGAATTATCTCTATGAAATGAATGTGAGATAGTGTAGCATATATGAATTTTGAACATGGACTCCATCAATTCAACTAAGTTTAGTTAAATTTTTCATGTGTTGAGTCTCAACTATTAAAGGAGAGTTTGAGCCTACGCATGTGAATGAGAGTGTTAAAATATTGATTAAATGATTAAATTTATATGTTTGAACAAGCTTAAGCTTTTGGAATAAATGATGATTTAATACATAATGCCCTCGACTTGACAATATATATTCACAAGTTTGCCCTCCCCAACCATATATATTTAAATGACTAAATAACTATATCTTTACCTCTTTTCTTCCTAATCAAAGTGGGGAGTATCTTTACCTAGAGTAATATTAAAAAGAGGGAGTTCGTTTGGAATAGTAGATTCTATTTGACAGAGTGAATTTATTATTTTGACCTTAATCTTTGTTGATAATAGTGAAATTAAGGAGGTCATTTTGTCTTTTTAGTATAAAAATTACTATGTTGCCTTTGCTTATTGTTTAACCATTCGACTGTCTACTAAATTTGTTGGGCATCATAGTTTTTTTTTTTTAAATAAAATTACTTTTTGCCCATTACATTTGTAAAGAGTTGAATTTGTTTGACAGGGTTTTGGGTATTTCACCCTATTTCATTTTTCTTAATTGGGACTACAAACTTCCATTAAAAAAGTGCTCAAAAGCTACAAACTTCCATGTGAAGCTAGTATACATTCCTTTTGGGAAATTCACTTTACCCTAAAGTTTGAGATGTTTTCAATTTGAAACCAATGTTTAAAATTTGTAATATACCTCTAATGTTTCAAAATTTGCAATTAACATCATTATTTACTAATTGCCATCTAATTAGATGGAAATGACATCACGTGGGTCTCATATTTTTATGCTCGTCTTCCAATTTTGCACCCAATCTAGTTAGTGAAATGACGTAATTGCCCTCATTAAAACCCAATGCCTATTTTAATTTTTTCTCGTCAACCCCATTTGAACCCCTTTTGGGTGTTGCGTGTTAGAGTGAAAAGAAAAGGAGCGATGCCTCTCACCTACTCCTATGCCGCAATTTCGGTGTACTTAGATGACAATTAGTAACAAAGTGTGTTAATTACAAATTTTGAAACATTAGGGGGTATATCCATTGCAAATTTTTAAACATGAGGTTCAAATTAGACATCAAACTTCAAGGGTAAAGTGAATTTTCTTTTCCTTTTACTCTTTGGCTTTGTGACCTAACATTAGCTATGTTTTTCAACATGACAAACTTTTCCATTTAGTAGCATTGACTTTGAATGATGTCTATCAAGCAAAGCTTGCTCTATTGAACCAGTCGTTGAAAACAAAGTATAGACCATAAGAGAAAGAAGAAGAAAGGAGAAAGTAGATGAAGAAGATTGAGCAAATTGAGAGAGAGAGAGTTGAGATTATATATACATGACAGACATACATCAAGTGCTCTCCTTGTTGTTGATTTGTAATTTGTTTTGGTGGATTGCTTTGGCTAGTTCTAGGCGGTTGTTTTGTGATGTTTGTAAATTTGTCTTAGTGGGGTGGGCTGCTCTTAAGCAGCCATGTCAGGTTTAGCCTAGCTTGTTTGTGTGTGTTTTAATGAAGGTTTATTCTTATAAAATAAAATAAAAACTGAGCAAAATTAATTTAGTTATTTAAAATTATCGTTTTCCAATCTTGTAGAGTTTTGTTTTAGTATTATTATTATTATTTTTAATCAAAATAGGGAAAAGGAAAGGGAATGATCATGAAAACAACAACAAAAACCAAAATTACAAAGGTTGTCCTTGCTTCTAGAGTTCTTATATATGGTGATAGTTGTTGTCAAGAGCAAATTAAGTTATCAATGTTCAACCACTTCTTGTGGGTGATTTAGTGACTCAAAAGATTTCTTAACCATATGAATTCACAAATAGTAGAAGAGATTGCTACATACTCGGCCTCACATGAAGACAGGCTATAATTGCCTACTTCTTTGATGTCCAAGAGAAAGTGATTGAACCAAGATAGAACACATGGCCAATTGTGCTTTTTCTCTCATCTTGATTCACCTTCCCAGTCACTATCTAAAGAACCAACTAATTCTGCATTTTTACTATAAGTATAGAAAATGCCAAAATTGAGAGTACCTTTAATATACCTCATAATCCTTTTTGTAGTTAGCTAGTGGAATTCTCTTGGTGTCTCCATATAACGACTTATGAGTCCAACACCATAGAGTATATTAGGCCTTGTCATTGTCAAATATCTCAAACTTCCGACGAGACTCTTGTACAGAGTTGAATTGGCAGGCTTTCATTCTCCTACTTTTGATAGCTTTAGTCATGTTGCGACAGGAGTGTTGATAACATTACATCTATCCATCTTGAACTTTGTCAAAATCTCTCTCGGGTATTTATTTTGTGGGATGGCTACTGTAAAATATGAAGTAGAGAAATTTGATGGTCATAATAGTTTCAGTCTTTGGCATATCAAGAAGATTTTGGATGGTGAGGTGCCATCAACATCATCAATGGAGGAAAGGAAGGAACTTGAAGAAAAAGCCCACAGTGCAATTTTGTTGTCTCTTTCAAATGGAGTTTTGAGAGAAGTTTCCGATGAAAAAACTGTCATTGGACTTTAGAAAAAGTTAGAAAGCTTGTACATGATAAGTTAAATTCCTTTTCTGTGCTGGTTATGTCAAAGAAAATTATGAGGATTTAGAATTTGTCCTTTACCGATTTAGATAGTCATCTTACCAGCAAGTGTGTCTTTGAGAAAACTATTGTTGGAATTTAGAAAAGTTAGAAAGCTTGTACAAGATAAGCTAAATTCCTTTTATGTGCTGGTTATGTCGAAGAAAATTATGAGGATTTAGAATTTGTCCTTATAGTTATTGATTTAAATAGTCATCTTAACAAGTGTGTCTTTGAAAAACTATCATTGAATTTAAAAGTTAGAAAGCTTGTACATGATAAGCTAAATTCCTTTTATGATTCTTGTACATTGAAGAAAATTATGAGGATTTAGAATTTGTCCTTATAGTTCTTGATTAGATAGTCATCTTAACAAGTATGTCTTTGATACGGCATGTACTTTTCATATGTCCTATAAATGAGATTGGTGTATTAATTGTGAGTCAATCAATGCTAGTTTAATCTTGATGGGAAATGGCGTCGCAAGATTGTTGGTATTGGTGTAGTCAATAAGGATGCATGATGAGATTGGGACTTTGAAGCATGTTAAACCACGCATTGAAGAAAAATCTTGTTTCTTTGGGCATTTTGGACTCTCTTGGATCTGAGTATTACGATGAAGGTGGAGTCATTCGGGTTAAGAAAGGCTCATTGGTTGTGATGGAAGGTAACACGGTTGAGGCTCTACTTTCTTCAAGGTAGTACGGTGATAGATTCAATGATGTGTCTTATTCGGATAATTTTAGACGGTCAGAGTGAGGAGGAAGAGCATTCCATGGCATGTACCTTACTCTAGTGCATTTGGGAGCATGATGTGCTATGGTGTGCATTCATCCAGATGTTTCACATGCAATTAGTGTTAGTTCTTAAAAGGTTCATTGGCAGGCAGTGAAATATTCCAGTGTGGATTCATCCTAATATTGCTAAAATAAGAGTATCTTGGTTTTTTGTGAGTGCCAAAAAGAAAAGAAAAAAAAAAAAAGAGAGAGAGAAAAGAGAAGAAAAAAAAGGCTTCACTTGAGTTACGATTTGGCTCGAAATTTATGGAGCAATTGAAGGAATTGATTGCATTCCATCAAACAAGTCAAGCAAGAGATGAATTCTGAGTCAATTAGAAGTATGTTTTCTTCTAAAATATACTCAAAAAGAGCAAGAATATATGGAAGCTACCCAATTTGGCTATTCCAAGTTCGATGACATTGATGTCGAGTTGTCAAAAATTCAGCAGGCATCAATAGTTGCGGAATACATCAGTCATTTCCAACAATTATCTGATTATGCTCATAATTGAGGAAAATCCACTTTACCTCCTGAAGTTTTAGTTTTTCGATTTGAACTCCAAAGATTAAAATTGGCAATGAACCCCCCAAATGTTTTAAAATTTTCAATTCAGACATTTTGTTACTAATTTTCTAATTGGATGGAAAATTAAAAAAAAAAAAAAAACTTGAAGGTAATTATGTAATTTCATAAATTTTCATCAAATTTGATGGAAATTAATAACAAGTAAGGTTTAAATTGAAAATTTTGAAACATTAGGGGTTACATTGCCAATTTTAAACTTTGGGGTTAAATTGAAATACTCATGAAACTTAAGGTGGTAAAGTGGATTTTCCTAATCGGATAGGAAGACAACTATTAGATAAATTTGTTAAGGGTCTTGCTCGAATGTTTGACGTGAAGTTCAAACCTATCGAATGAACCAAGAGAGCTGCTATTTCATTTTCAAGGAAAGAAGCACAAAGATTCAGTGAAGAAAAGTGTCAACAAATCAAGATGGTAGATGAACCAACAAAGAGCCAACATAACTCATTTCTACCCTAACTTGCAAAGTTGCTCTTTGGGTAAAAGGTATCGATCGGGATAGAGGTAACAATTTCAAAGTTGGTTTTATCGAATGTGTAGATATCTCCAAAGTTGATAATTGTCCTAAAAAGATGAGATCATAGATTCAATGTTGGATGCGGAAGATAAGTTCTCCTTAAGAGAGTAAAAGGTCCAAAATGGATAAAAAATCAATTGAGATATCCTCTTTACAATCATGAAGAAGCAAGCTATGATTTGATTTGGCAAGACTTTCTAGCAAACAAAGTGACACAAAAAGCACCATGACTATGACAAAATGCTTGCTCCAAAATATGAAGAACCACATGTTTCAGAAGGTTAATGCTAATTCCAAAATTTTCTATGGTTTCCTATCAAAAGCAAAAAATATTGAAAAATTCATCTTTGTTCATTCTAAATTGCTTTATTCTTGAGATGCTACATGTAATGAAAATATGGTGGCTGCCATGGGATCAAGGATGGGATTGGAGACATTGGTTGGACCATTGGATTTCCTCCATGGAACAGCAAAGTAGGGTAACCAAATTGTTCGGTCTAACTATGATATTGTATACAAAGAGAGATTGAGAATTTGGTGGTCGATACTCTCTCATCTCCTTGAGTAGGCGAGCCTCACACTATCTCCACAACCAAATGGCCCATTCTGAAGCACATCAAGGAAGAACAAAACAATGATCATGAGCTCCAAAAGATTGTTCAAAAGCTAGCTTATGACCACGCTTTGCTCCACATCATTCATGGGCTTATGGACCATCTTTGCTACAAAGGGTCGGTTATCTTATACCAATTCCACTCACAAATCTAATTATTTTACTAAGACTTACAAGCAGCCCTTAGTGTAAGACACTCGATTCCTTAGGACCTATAGGCACATCTCTCAACTCTCCTATTGGAATGGAGAATGCGAAGCGTGTCAACAACGGAAAGGCAAAACAATAGCATGCATTAGACTCCTACCACCATTGCCAATCATAGCTAAAGCTTGGATAAATATTTCTATGGAGTTCATAGATGGTTTAGCATCCTCCCATGGTAAAACCACCATCCTCGTTGTACTGGATCACCTAACAAAGTATGTAACTTTTGTTCTAGTGGCCATCCCTACACGGCGTTAACTAGTGCACAACTCTTTGTGGATAACATTGTCAAATTGTATGGACTCCCTCAATTGATAGCAAGTGATTGAGATAAGATTTTCACTTCTAACTTTTGGAAAGAGCTTTTCTATTTGCAAGGCCCTTAGTTGAAGATGAGCACCATCTATCATTCCCAAACGAATGGACAAGCAAAGGTGGTGAATCGGTACTTGGAAAAGTACTTGCAATGTCTCATGGAAGATAAACCCAAGCATTGGGCTGAATGTTGGTATAATACCACTTATCACTCGCCATCAAAATAACTCCCTTTGAAGTAGTTTATGGGCAGCCTCCACTATTACCATAATACCTCGATAAAAACAAACCTTTTATTATTCAAAATCTTTTCCATAAGTGCGATCAACAAAGGTTTTCAATAAAATTGTTTAGGCAAGGCCCAAAACCCTTAGTGCTAACCTAACAACTCCTTAATCTATTAGAAAATAGAAGCCAAACATTAACCCTCTAGAGGCGGATGTATGCTAGGTTAGGCGCACGCGCTCTAGTCTCTAGTGTAGACGCACGGGGGACCATCGGATACGCTCTAAATAGTATAAGCATTTAACGTGGGATCACTGACGATGCTACTTTTGTAATATCCTCTAGGTAATACTTGGACATATGAGATACCCTTTGGACCACTATGCAATAACATCGGACATACGCTAGGGTTGTTGGACGTCTGTTGCTCAGTCAGGGAGTTGGTGACAATCTTTCCTTATAAATACCCACCCCCATCTCATAATTCCATGCCCCTTTCTAGTCTCCTAGCATGCCTCTAGGCTGCCAAAACCCAAACCCTTGATTGTGAGTGAAAAATTGGTGAAAGTGAGCTTCAAAGAGGAGTTTCCAAGGAGAGGAAGCCGTGTCCATGCTTAGCTTCGGGGTAAGCTCTGTTTCCTTTACATTTTATCACTGTTTTATCTCCTAGTTCTACTTTGTTGAGTTTTTCAAAGTGTTCATTAAACATTCTTTAAAAATGATAATGTTTCCAAAGGATTCTTTCAAAGTTTCATTGTGTTTTGATTTCTTATGTTGCATATGCTTATTTATTAGCTTAGAAGAGACATAGAGGTCTAGAAATAATGTAGGAATCAAGTGTTGCCCGAAAACTCAAAGGTGTGCTTGACTCACTAAGCGGACCATCGGGGCCGGACATACGGTCAGTGGGTAGAGCATCGGTTTTTGAGTTTCACACGTGTACACTTTAGCTTAGCCATATTTCTAGGTTTTGTAAGGCTTAGAATAATGATGCCTTGTATTTGTTAAAAAAGGATTTAGCTTGGTCGAGGATTCACTGAGTAGGTAAGTAGACACTTACAACCTTTTAACTTAAAACGTGGGATATGTTAGTTGATGACCAAGTATGATATGAGCATGCCTATTTTTTGTAAATACTTGGTAACTATATTATTAATTAACTGTTAAGATGCATCATATGACATGGTACGTTAGTACATATGGTATCGACCATGGGCTTACTATATAAACTTCATACTATGGTCAAATGTGTGTGTGTTATATGGGGGCTTTGGATCTAATGGTTTTGTGACCACAGTGCAGCCATTCCCAATGGCTTGGTCACTATAGGATGGATGTCATTAGTGGTGTGGGCCACCCAAGGTCGAACTTGGTCATGCCACTAGTGTTATGTATGGTATGTTGTGCAATGACTGAGGCACCGATATTGTACTATAGGTGTAAAGTCCTAGGTTTTAGAGGTAGAGCGATTGGACCAATTTAAAATTGGTGGGGACTCAATTTGCTCCTGGTTATCTTCTTCTCCATTCTTAGTCCACATCTTAGGAGTGGGATCAAATAAGGCCTTAGCTTGCTCATTTATCATATCAAGATCTAAATCAAACTCAAATTGAGCAAAGCTCTCTTCCAAAGGATCTTCCAGACTTGGCTCTCTAAACATCACAGCTTGCTTGAGGAACTTGTCAAGATCTAGATTATTTTCAATTTGATCAAAACACTCTCTCGATGGATCCTCAAGACTTTACTCACTAAAAGTATCAGCATGATCAAGTAGCTTGTCCAGGTCTAGGTCATCTCCAAATTGGTCAAAGTGCTCTTCCAACGGATCCTCAAGGCTTGGCTCACAAAAAATCTCCTCAACAACTTCCTCACTCCCATGTGTAGTGGATATTAAATCATTGTATCCTTGGATCACAGTGGATATTAAATCAATAACCGATCACTCGTTGTGCACCCGGCTTGGAACACATCTTAGGATGACTATCAATGTATCAAAAAAACAACAACCATTCAACTATTTGTCACGGAAATTAAATGACGAGTACGGAAAATTAAATGACGAAAAATAAACGCATTTAATGTAAAACCAAGAAATATAAACTAAGGATGAGGCTTCATCTTCAACCTTAGTTGAAGAGTTTAGCCACCCATTGTACAATAAAGCAAATAAAGAGTAAAAGAATGCATTAAATTAACTACAAAGTAAATGATTACAAATAAAATAGGTAGAGCATGGCCAACAATGGCAAAATGCTCTCTAAAAATTGCTCAAGAAGCAAAGCTCTTGACCAAATGAGCTAAGGGACCTATTTATAGACTGACAAGTCACGGACCTACGTTCAAACGCAGGTAGTGTGTTCGAATGCACTGATGTTTCTGCGTTCGAATGTGCACTCCACGTTCAACCGCAAATAATTGCCATGGCGCAAGCTGGAAGTGATGGACTCCTAGGGCCGTCTAGGTCAAACGCGTCAGACGTGGGCTGACTAGGCCTGTGTTCAACCGTGAGTGCTGCGTTCGGCGTGAGTGCGTTCGAACGCACCAAGTGCTGTGGAACACACTTGGCAGGAGCTTCTTCACTTCACTTGGTCCATTTTCCTCCTTTGGTCTAGATTAGATGCAATGGCCTGTACATCACAAAACAATAAAAACAAGTAAAATTATTAGATATTAATAGTGCTAAAGGCCTAACAAACATAAATTAAGGGGTGTGAATAAGCACTAAAAAGCACTTATCAAATACCTCCAAACTTATATTTTGCTAGTCCCTTAGCAAAACAAAAAGGAAAACAGAATAAACATAAGTCCACTTTCGTGGGAGAATGGTTGATTGAGCATATGTAACAAGCCTTTTAAACCTCTAGGAGTTCCCTAGAGGACGAGTGAAGTCTCGTGAGGGTTTTTCAGGAATGATACCCATAAACACTTGTACAAACATTTTATTCTCAATCATGCAATAATATAACAATCACGGTTTTAATTCAAGAGCAAGCTTAATCAAACAAACACTATCTTCACAAATTTCAGGGAATTAACAATCAAGGTACAAACATGGCAATATGAGATATCACACTAATTGATCGGTGTCAAACATTGATGTTTGAACCCCTTTAACTTATATTTGTTATTCCTTTAGCATTGTTAATATCTAACTATTTTTAGTGCTTTTATTGTTTTATGTTGTGCAAGTCAATGCACCAAAACATGGCTAGGAAAGGGCATTAAGGGGACTTAGTGAAGAAGCGGTTTCCGTTCGAATGCACTTGGTGCGTTCGAACACACCTGATGCATCGCAGGAGCGTGTCGAACACATGCCCAATCAGCCCTAGCCTTAGCGTTATTTGTGATCGCCGCGCATACCCTACGTCGACCACGAGATAGCAGTGCGTTGACGCGTGTGCGTTCAAGCAGCGCGACCTACCAGCCTATAAATAGGACCCTAGGTCCATTTGGTCGATAGTTTTTACTTTGGGCATATTTTTAAGATTAATTTCCCACTGCTAGCCCTGCTCTACCCTTTTCTTTGTAATTAATTACTTTAGTTTAAATATAATGCTTTACTTTTGTTTATTTACGCCCTTGCTATGGGAGGCTAAATCCTCAACTAAGGTTGAGGATGTAGCCTCACCATGAATTCTATGTTTATTGCTTATTAAGTTACTTCATTCCATTATTTATTTGTTTCTTAAATCGCTTTCACTTGGTTTGGTAACAAAACCAAGTGAGATTGCACCGTAGTCATTTATTTTTGGTTTTCGTCCGATGGATACATTCCATCCTTCGTTTACGCCCATTTATCCATTGTAGTTAGTGTTAAATCACTTTCACATTGGATCATTTGGGCCTTAAACCGTTTATGGTTTGTCTTTTGTCAAATGGATGGATTCCTTGAATCCTTTGATAGGTGCAAGATATTTATTTTTATTTCTAACCAATAAACGGATGTATTAGCTTAGCATTTTCAATTCACATAGTTGAAATGGTGAGGTGAAAACCTCAACCTTGGTACTTTTATTTTGTTTACATTTCTGCAATAATTTAGTTTAAAGTTGTAACAATCACCCATTGCGGAGCTAGGTTAAAATAACACTAACCTAGACTCAAAGTTATTTTCGTTTAAAGCAATACACGGTTCCTTGTGGGTTTGACTCGGTACTTGCAAACGCTATACGAGCTGCGGTTCGTACAATTGCGAGTACCTAAATTTGGTACGATCAAATTTTGGCACCGTTGCCAGGGAACTATCTGAATTGTTTTGAATTTAACTTTGTTTTTAGATTGATGTTATTTTTCTACTAGTTTTTATTTTCTGCATTGTAAATACCGTTCATAGTTTATTTCGTGTTTTATTTTATTTTGGTTCATTTTAGTTTAGTTTTTAGTCATTTTAGTTTGCTTTTTGGTTTCGAAAATCGTGTCGAGGTCTTGTCGAACGTAGTATTTGTCAATGTACTATCACCTATTCCAGGATGTTCGCGATCGAACGACTCATGGCGTCTGCGTGTGAGCTCAAAGCCCCGACAAGAATGCAATGCGATTCTGCATTTGAATGTACATATGCTTCAAACGTGCTTGAGCTCCGCCACTTTTTGTGCATCTGTGCGAATGAACGTCGACTGCGCTTGAGCGCACCTGCTTCTAGCATCAACATACCCAAGGCAGATGTTCAGCTTTTTTATTTCTTTATGTTTTGATTAATTGTTAGAGTATTTTAATTGTTTAAATTGCCTGTTTTTGAGAACTTTGCTTGTTGTGTTTAATGTGTTTAGTTTATTTTTGTTTTTAGTTGATTATATTATTTGCATGTGTTAGTTAGTAGTTTAGTTAGTTTAAATGGTAGTTGTTTAAATTGTCTTGTTTTTGCTGCTATTTTGGTTATTGTATTTAATTTTATTCTCTGTTTTACTATTGATTCTACTATGTTTTTACTACATCTTTTTATTTTGTATTTATTTGTTTTTGTTCACATGTTGCTTTTAGTTTATTGTTAAAGTAGTTTGTAGTTCGTTATGTTTTTTGCTATCTTGCTGTTTTTAATTTTGTTTCTGTTAAAGTGTGCATATTTTTAGTTGATTTGTTCTTGTTTTGTTGTTTTTCCTTACGCTTTTGCTTATCTAGCTTGCTGTTTTCCTTAGTATATAGTTAAATTTCTGTTGGTTTATGCATGGTCGGCAATTGTTGAACTTAGAATTAACATCATTAGATCCCGACTTAGAAAGAAACATTAGGAGAGCGTGTCGAGCTCAAGCCGAGATGGGAGACAATCAAAGGAATCCAAGAGTGGAGGAGCACCAAGAGGATCAAAGAAACCCAAGAAGGGAGGAGCATGAGGAATTTCAAGATGCAAGAAACAAGAACGGGGAGCATAGACCAATGTATGAGTTGGATTTCACTACGTCACTCCATGAATTGTTTGCACCTACTGCAGTCAGTTCCCATTTGTGCATTGTGTTACCACCAACTAATGCAATGCATTATGATCTAAAGCCACGTGTGATTCAGATGTTACCATCTTTCTATGGCTTAGATTATGAAAACCCTTATTCCCATGTTAAGAAGTTTAGGAGTATAACTGCCACAACCAAATTTCAAAACTTCTCGAAGGAATCTGTCAATCTTCGACTTTTTCCTTTCTCCCTTCATGACAGAGCCACTGAGTGGCTGGATTCCTTAGCTCCTGGCTCTTGATGAGTGCTATTTAGTGCTCTTTCACACCCCTTTATTTATGTTTGTTAGGCCATTAGCTTTGTTAATATTTAATAAATTGACTTGTTTTGTGTGTTTGTAATAAAGGGTGTTACATCACGCCTTGATCGAGTGAGCAAAAAGGGACATAAAATGATGAGAAGATTGGCGTATTCAACGCAGATGCTCGCATAAGGTTGAGGACGAACGCATCAATCCGCCACTCACGGAGTGGCCTCGGCATATCTCGATTGTGTGCTATGCTCGACCTTGATAATCGGGCGCGTCAACACATGACTTGCGCTCAACGGTGCCTTTATCCAAAGATGCCTATAAATAGGCCCTTGGTCATTTGGTCGATTTAGTTGGCATTTTTAAAGAGTGTTTTGCCATTACACTCACCATTTTATTTGTAAACACTTACTCTAAAATTTATTTTATGCATTCTTTCATTTTTATTTCGCTTTATTATTTAATGGTTGGCTAAACTCTTCAACTAAGGTTGAAGATGATGCCTTACCCGTAGCATTTATTTCTTGCTTTTACATTAAATGCTCTTAATTTCTATTTAAATTCTGACTCGTCATTTAATTTCGTGACAAATAGTTAAATGGTTGTCATCTTTGATGCAATCATCCATCCTACAATGTGTTCCAAGCGTGCGACTAGTAATAATTATTGATTCAATATCCACTGATCCAAGGATACAAAGGATGATTTTATCAATAAGAAATTACTTGTTGTAGCTCCTTAATGGTAAACATATTGTTTAGGTTTGACTTGTATCAAATGACGACAATAGAGTTGTGTTAAAAGGGTTTTAACTTCTAAGACAAAAAATTGGTATTTAATCTATTAAGTTAACTTTTGATCTAGGGTAAGGCTAATCTTTAACCTTAGTCTTTTTCCATACATTAACCTTTCCTTAGTGTAGTTTTTAATTAGCAAATTTAGTGTTCTTGAAACCATTGAGCTAGGTTAAAGTAGAGTTAGTTTAATTGCGATTTCTTACAAAGCCTGCCTCGTGGATTCGATCACTGTGCACACTATAAGCTCAGTTTGTTCAATTGAGTACCTAAATTTTGCAATCAAATTTTGGCGCCTGCTTTGGGAACGGTTGTTTTTGTTTTAGTTGATATTGTTTTTAAATTAATTGTATTTTTCTACTAGTTTTATTTTTCTGCATTGTTTATACGTTACATTTTATTTTGTGTTTTAGTTTATTTTCGTTAATTTCTAGATTGATTTTTTAGCCTTTTTAGTTCATTTGTGTTTCGAAAATAAGGTAGTCAAACGAAGTTTTGCTTGAACGCCGCCGCTTATTCCAAGACATTCAAGAGCCCAACGTTTCGCATGCTCACGAACTGCGGGGGCGAGATGTAGTGACTGCAACGTGAGTATTGCTTTCAACGCATACTGCAACTGCCACATTTTGCATTCTGTGAACTAACGATCGACCAAGGCTTGAGCGCACTGCTTCTGCATCAACATACCGAAGGCGATGTTCTTTTTGAATTCTTTAATTTCAATTAATTGTTAGACTTATTTTAGTTGTTTAAACCGCCTATTTTGAGTAGTTTGAGTTGTGATTAGTTTATTTTTTTCTTAGTTCTTTGCATGTGTTTTTGTTTTAGTTAATTAGTTTTAATTACTATGTGTTTAGATTAGCTTGCTTTTTATTGCTGTTTTTTATTTTAGCTAATTTTTGTTCTCTGTTTTATCCGGTTTGTTTTTTACTGCTTCGCTTATATTTGTTTCAATTGGTTTTATTTTTGTTTACTTGTTTGAGATAGGTTAGTGTTCAATATGTTTTAGCTCTTTATTTTGCTGCATATCTTGCTGTTTTTAGTTTTGTTTTCCTTTATTAGTATATTTTCTTTCGTTTTGCTTCTATTCCTCTGGTTTTCTTATTTTTGTTGCATCTTTTAGCTTATCTAGCTTGCTGTTTTTCCTTAGTTTCTAGTTAAATTTTGTTAGTTTATGCATGGTCGGTGATCCTTGAACTTAGAATTAACACCACTAGATCGACTTAGAAAGAAACATTAGAGAGCGTTGAGCTCAAGCTGAGGAGATAATCAAAGGAGCCGGAGTGACATGAAGAAAATCGAGGAAGAGGAAGAGGAAAACGAGGAATTCAAGATGCTAGAGCGGAACGGGATAGACGAATGTATGAGTTGGATTTCAGACTGATTACATGAACTGTTCGCACTCCGGTCAAGACATTCTTGCATAGTGTTACCACCAACTAATGCCACTCATTATGATCTTAAGCCACATGTGATTCAGATGTTACCATCTTTCTATGGCTTAGATCATGAAAACCCTATTCCCATGTTAAGAAGTTTAGGAGTATAACGCCACAACCAAATTTCAAAACTTCAAAGGAATCAATCTTCGACTTTTTCCTTTCGCCTTCATGACAGAGCCACTAAATGGCTGGATTCCTTAGCACCTCGTTTACATCCTCGACAGAACTATTGAAACAGTTCTACCAAGATTCTATCCAATGTCGAGTAAATGATGAGAAAGGAAATTAGTTCATTTTCTCGGGATGAGGACGAGAAATTCACGAGTGTTGGACAAGATTTAAAGATATGTTGATGAAGTGTCCACCCACGGATATGAGAAATGGCGTAGTTCAATTTTTCTACCAAGGTTTGTCTCAAACCAACCGTAGTATGATTGAAGATGAATGGTGAGACATTCTGAATTTGATGGGAGATTTGGCATACAAAGCTTTGGAAAAATTGCCAACATCAAGGATTTCCAGTTGTATAAATCTGCCCAAGGACAAGAGGAGGCATCTGAGCTAAAAGGTGAGCAAGAGTTGACTCAAAGGATGGATGCGACAGAAAAGGTTGATGAGCTGAGTGTAGGAAAGCCTAAATGTAAACACATTCCCCGAGAGTTGTTCTATCTGTATAGAATGCAAGCACGTAATTGTCCATCAATGATAGTTTTTGAGATGGAACAGTGAACGCTTTCAAGCAAAAGCCGCCCGTGGGGCCATATTCTCAAACATATAATCGGTGGAGAAATCACCCCAATTTTCTTGGAAACAGAATCAACCCAACACCAATCAAGGGGAGCACCACATTATCCCCGTGATTTTCTTCTTACCAAATCAAGGACGCCGCTAGCCATATCATCTTATCAAGCCCCAACCAAGCCTCATTTCATCAAACCCACTTGAAGATACCATGAGAGATTTTATGAAAATGATGTCAATCAATAAGTGACATTCTACCATGGTGAACACCCAAGCGATCTCAAAGTTGGAGATGCAGATGATGACAGCAATCACTGGGTGAGAGGGACAAGGAAAGTTCCCCAGCGTTGAACAACCTAAAGCATGTGGAAATTCATCAAATCGGAGCATGTGCGGCAATTGTCACTCCGATTAGGGAAGAGAGTGGACAATAAGGTGGTGAACCTAGAAGAAGATCAGGAGCGAAGAGGAAGAAGAGAAGAAAGAGGAAGAGAAGAGGAAGAAGAGAAGAGGAAGGAGAAGAGGAAGAAGGTGACAATCAAGAGGAAGGAGATCGAGCCATCTATTGTCACCCCAGAAAAGAACCTCCTAGGGCGCTTGTGCCAAAAGCACCGAAAGATTACAAGCCCTAGGAATGGAGAAATTAGAGGACATTCTGGAGGTGTTCAAACAAGTCCAAATAAACATTCCTTTTTTGGACGCCATTTAGCAAATCCTTCCTATGCCAAGTTCTTGAAGGACTTGGTCAAGGAAGAGGAAAACGAATGTCCCTAAAAGGTATTCATGACCGAAGGTGCTATCCTACAATGCAAGTTACCCTCAAGTATAAGGACCGGATGTCCTACAATCACTTGCATGATAGAGTTAGTGATAAGTGCCAAAATATCACATTTTAGCCCTTAATTTACATTTGTTAATTTGTTAATTTTTGTTATTTTATTCCATTTTATTTCTTTTGTGTTTTCTGTGTTTTGTAGGTCATGGAAGAAAATGACATTTTCAGAAATGTTCCAAGTTTAAATGGCAAGTTAAAGACCTAGAAGATGTGGAAAGGATTAAATCGGAATTTATTAAATTGAAGTCAAAATCGGATTAAATTTGGATTCTGAACATGTACCGGTATTTTGGCCATAACTTCAGCTCAAATATCGGATTAAGGTGATTCAATGGCATTGAAAGATAACTCAAAATTATACAAATCATTGTGAACATTTTCCTAATTTGGACCGTCGCAATGCTAAAATCGCACAAGATAGGAGCCCAATTCTGGACGAATCCTTCTCCGATTTGTAATAGGATTGTTCCTAATTTGTCTAGGAGATGAATTCGAATTTTAGGTTTACTAGTGTTTCTAGGACTCTCAAAGCCTATAATAGACCTCTAAGCCTCACAATTATAGAGAATTTCAGAGGATAAGAAGGCTATTTCTAGAGCGGTTTTGGTTCTTCTTCCTATTCTTTAGTTTTATTTCAATTATAACTAATTATTTTAGTAGGGCTGATTGAAACCCTAATTATGTTTATTTAATATTTCAATATTAGTTTGTGATAATCATATTGTGTTGCTTAACTTGATTAATGCTCTTTTATTGAATTCTCACATGTATGTGATTGGCCATTATATGCATGAGTATGGACTTGTTAGTTAGATCAATTTGGATGACAGTCCTGGTTTACAAGTAACAAAAAGTAATCCACGTGGTCAATCAACATGGGAAGAGTATATGCACCTCATGTGGTTGTCGGTTTTTTCATATGCTTTCCTAGAGAACAACTTAATATACACCATGCTAAATCTTTAGGAAAGAAAAGAGTTAGAGTACACCATGCCTAATTCTGTTTAGGAAACCAATAGCAAGGAGTATACACCATGCCTTAGGTTAAAACATTAGGTATTCATAATATGATTGCATTCATATTGATTTATTAATTGAGCATAATTAGTGGTGGATATCAAAGCCCTACACTTTATTTATCTTTATTTATTTTTCATAATATCAATTTGTGACTTGATATTTTAATTTGTTATTTAATTTAAGTAAAATTAACAACCAGATCATTTGCACCATTGTTTGATCGCACTCAAGAGTTAAAAGCACAAATATTATCTATTACTTTAGTATTTGGCACAACAAGTTTTTGGCGCTGGGGATTGTTTAATTTTGTTTAGAATCTTATTAGTTTTATTTTTAATTTGATGTTGATTTTTGAATTTTAGTTCTGTTTATCAAAGAGACATGCTGAGATCAAGAAATCGCATTTGTGCAAAGACGAATTTTCCTGTTTTGCGCTCTTTTATGCGAGAGCGATACCGACAAGACTGCATAACAATTGCTTGAGTTTTCTTTTCATTTTCTTGTTATTTTAAGTTTTTATTCACATGTAGGTCAACACCCTATGGACCATGTTTTTTGACTATCACATGTTAGAAATTGTCCTTCAATAAGACAAATTTCTAACAATATTTTTAAGAACACATTTAGAGGAATGCTATTTTGATTCATATAGACCCAACATGGAGCCAATGTCAAATACCATGAAAGCTCATGAATTCAAGCACAATTTCATGGACTCATCAATCATATCAGTTAAGGATCATGCATGTTCTCAATTAGACAAAGAATATCTGAACCACCTCTTTGAATTCTTAAGAGCATGATATGATGAAATCATTAATTGCATTGAGGCCTATCAACAAGAAGTGCTAGAAGAAGAAGAAGAAGAAGCATACCAAGAGGTCATCTTTTATTCATATTCTACATCAATCAATTAAACCATCCTGAGGTCTCAAGAGTTGCTAGAGACATGAGAAATGACCAATACATAAAATTTTTTGAGGAGATGAGGCCTCCAACACAAGCGATATTCTAAAGAAGAAGAGTGTCAAGGTCTGGTGGCAAATCCTAATGAGTACTTGGAAGATGAATATACTTTACTATCATGAGCAAACAACCACCACCTGAATGAATAAAAGAGATAATTTTTTTGAGCCAGTCTTGAAGATCCTTAGAAGATCAATTTTAAAGTTGTGGTTGAAAATCAAGTGGATGAGAGGAAGAGGAGCAAAGGATTGAATGATCGAAAAGAAGAGAGCACTAAGACTTTTCAACATTAGCTCTTATTCAAACACCAAGAGGAAGAGAGAAGTTTAGAGCTAAATGAGCAAATTGAGGACATTAAGATAGAAAAGCTTGAGTCTTATTCATTTTATTCGGTCCATGATGAGAAAGTTTAAGAAGACTGAGTGGTCCAACAGTCAATTGAATCATGAAGACATCATTCTTTCAAGAGAAGAAAGATTGCTTCAAGTTTAAAGTGCCAAGAAGCTCTAGGCAATTGAGAAGTCATAATCTGAGGTCAAGTTGAAATTGACTATGAGAAAAATGAGTGAATTTGCACTACTTGGTTTTAGATGCATACCATATGTTATGAGTCTTAACACCAATGAGAACATAAAGTAAAGTTAAACTTAGCGCTTATGGGAAGCAAAGATATCCTTTTTTATTCTTTGTTTATTTTATTTTTTATTTTTTTTTCTTTCCTTGTTACTTTTGTGTTTTGTTTTTCAGGACAAGTGCGCTTGAGTTCAAGTTTGGGGAATGCTTAGTCATAGAAGCCCATCTCCTAAGATCTTATGCATTTCCACATTGGGGACAATGTGAAATTTAAGTTTGGAGACACATAACACTTGGTCCCACTTTTCTTTTTTTGAAAAAAAAAAAATGCATGTTCATGTTGTCAAAATTGGTTGATCTAAGAATTGTGATTTGATATGGCTA
The DNA here is from genome assembly GCA_013348765.1 of Carpinus viminea. Taxonomy (NCBI): domain Eukaryota; kingdom Viridiplantae; phylum Streptophyta; class Magnoliopsida; order Fagales; family Betulaceae; genus Carpinus; species Carpinus viminea. Next base: position 26,600,277 of record CP054668.1, read on the forward strand.
GCTTAAAATTTGAACACATGATTGATGTTAGATTTAAGTTTGTTACTTACTTTAAGCATTTGAGAATTCACATGTTTGATCTGCTAATACAAAGCACATTAGCACATGATTTGTGGGGTATGACATATGGTTTTGATGTACATGTTTCTATGTTTTGGGTGAAACTGGATGACTTATTGTTGGATACTTTGGCATATTTAAAAAAAGTGATCAATGATAAACTTTTCATTATAAGCCTCTTGCCTCAAAGCATTGCGTAAAAAGGTGAAGAGAATTGATTTATTAACTTTATGAAAGAAAAAAATGATGATAATTATTGATAAACTTTTCAGAGTAACGACTTTGCCTCAAAGCATTGAGTGTTCATGTCAAAAGGTGAGGAGATTTGATGTGGTTAACATTATGTTTTTAGTTTTTCTTTTGACTTGAGTTAGTAAGTCCTTATTACACCTAATGCCCTAAAACCATCTGGTTTGGGAGTCATTGACTCAACACTCGCTACATGGGTCAATTAGAAAGCTTAATGAACTAAATATTGTAGAGCCTAATAGTAAAAGAAAGAATAATAAAAAGCATGCCAATGTTGTTCATTCTAATGGGAAATTCATGAAGCTTGAGATGTTGAGACATTGCACATTGAAATTATTTGGAAGCTTCATAGTTTTATGCTAGTTCACTTTACATTGTTTCAACTGATGCCTTAACTTGCTGTTGTAAGTGATTAGACTTTAAATTCCAATTCATTGTGAAGATGGAGTTTAACTTTTTAAGCTTGCTAATGAATGAAAATCATGGTTTTGAGTGATGCTTTAATTTTAGATAACATGAACTGTATAATGTTTGTGGGTAACATTCTGAAAACCCTCACGAGACTTAACTCGTCTCTAGGGAATACCTAGAGGTTTAAAAAGGCTTGTTGCATTTGCTAAATGCAATCGACATCCCATAAAAGATGGATTTATCTTTGTTCTTGTTTTCATTTTGTTTTAGTTTAAGTATTGCTAAGGGACTAGCAATATGTAAGTTTGTGATAAGTGCCAAAATATTCATATTTTAGCCTTAATTTACATTTGTTAATTTTTGTTATTTTGTTCCATTTTATTTCTTTTGTGTTTTCTGTGTTTTGTAGGTCATGGAAGAAATGAAGTTTCTAGAAATGTTCCAAGCTTAAAGGGCAAATTGGGAAGACCTAGAAGATGTGGAAAGGATTAAATCGGAATTTATTAAATTGAAGTCAAAATCGGATTAAATTTGGATTCTGAACATGTCTCGGTATTTTGGCCATAACTTTCAGGTCAAATATCAAATTAAGGTGATTCTAACGGCATTGGAAAGCTAACTCAAAATTCTACAAATCATTGTGAAATAACATTTTCCGAATTTGCCGCAATGCTAAAATCGCCCTGAAAGATAGGAGCCCAATTCTGGACGAATCCTTCTCCGATTTGTAATAGGATTGTCTCCTAATTTGTCTAGGAGATGGAATTCCAAATTAGGTTTACTAGTTTCTAGGACTCTTTAAAGCCTATAAATAGACCTCTAAGCCTCACAATTATGGGAGAATTTCAGAGAGGAGAAGTTGGAGGCTATTTCTAGGAGCGGTTTTCGGTTCTTCTTTTCCTATTCTTTTTAGTTTTATTTCAATTATGTGTAACTAATTATTTTAGTAGGGCTGGATTGAAACCCTAATTATGTTTATTTAATATTTCAATATGCTTTGTGATAATCATATTGTGTTGCTTAACTTGATTAATGTCTATTGAAATTTCATATGTATGTGATTGGCCATTATATGCATGTGGTATGGACTTATTAGTTAGATCAATTTGGATGACCGAGTCCTGGTTTAACATAAGTAACAAAAGTAATCCACGCCGGGTTCTTGGGTTAATCAACATGGGAAACCGAGTTTACACCATGCCCTAGGTCTCATGTGGTTGTCGGTTTCACAGTTCATATGCTTTCCTAGAGAACAACTATATACACCATGCTAAATCCTTTAGGAAAGAAAAGAGTTAGAGTATACACCATGCCTAATTCTGTTTAGGGAAACCAATAGCTTAAGGAGTATACACCATGCCCTTAGGTTAAAACATTAGGTATTCATAATATGATTAGAGCATTGGCATATTGATTTATTAAGAGCATATTAGTGGTGGATATCAAAGCCCTACACTTTAATTTATCTTTATTTATTTTTCATAATATCAATTTTGTGACTTTGATATTTTAATTAGTTATTTAATTCTACAAATTAACAATCCTCGGAATGATCTCAGATTTTGCTATACTATTGTTTTGATCTTGTGCACTTGAGTTAAAACGCATTAAATATTATCTATTAATTTAGGTATTTGGCACAACAATAGATCGAGAGAATTGTTGACTTAGGAGGGTAAATTTGTTGCCCTACTCGGTCTATTTGCAATTAGGGCTAGGAGAGTCAAGCCCACAACCATGACATCGCAACTTCATTGGTTCGTGAAGGTTCCACAATAATTGAGGATGTTCCGATTAAGGTGGATAAATTTTATTTCTGGATTTCATTGTTTTGGACAGAGCCTGTGATAGGAACCAGATCTGAGGATTTTAGGGCAACCATTTTTAGCTAATGCAACGATGATAAAGGAGGTCATCATGAAGATTTCTTTTGGTAATATGACTATGGAATTGAATATTTTCACATCGTAAACAACCACTGATTATGACGGATGAATCATGCTTGATTGAGGAGATTCGATGAAGTAATAGAAGAATCAAGCATAGAAGATTTGGAAGCATGCCTCACAGTTTGGTGAACTTAGATTTGGATAAGCCCGATGAAGCGGTAGAGAGAGCACTTTTGGAAGGCAGCTCCTTTGGAGAGCAAAGAAAAAGAAGGAGGCAATGATACACGATCCCCGAAGAAGGAACTTAAGCCTTTACCTGATAGTTTTAAGTATAAATTCCTAGGTCTAGCTGAGTCTTTACTAGTGATTATAGCTTCAGACTTGATAGATGCTCAGGAGGAGAAATTGATGGGAGTTTTGAGAGAGCATAAGGAAGCTATAGGCTGGACGATTGAGGACATCAAAGGAATCAGTCCCTCGTTGGTTATGCATAAGATACACTTGGAGGATAATTCCGAACCATCGAGGGAACCACAGAGAAGGCTCAACCCAGCAATGCAAGAAGTTGTGAGAGCAGAAGTGATCAAGCTGTTGGATGCTGGGATCATCTATCCCATTTCTGACAGCAAGTGGGTGAGCCCGATACATGTTGTGCCCAAGTGGGCTGGATTGACGGTAGTAAAGAACCAGGACAATGAGTTGGTACCAACTCGTGTTCAATCAGGATGGAGAGTATACATTGACTACCAAAAGTTGAACACTGCCACCAGGAAAGATCACTTTCCTCTTCCATTCATCGATCAGATGGTGGAGCGTTTAGCTGGGCACAAGTACTACTGCTTCTTGGATGGTTGATGAAAGTCAAATAGTGCATATTTGAGCCTCTTAACTTATATTAGTTAAGCTCTAAGCTTTGTTATTTTCTGATTTTTTGGTTAGTTTTGGTATTTTAGTGTTTTTCAGGTTGTTAAGTTGCATTTGGGATTAATGCCATCAACTCTAGGGCTTAAAATAGTTCGGGGAGCTTTGGCGGCAAAATTGAGTCGAGTGATGATTCGCGCCCGACGACTTCCACCAAAACGGCTATATCTTGAGTTGTATAACTCCGATTGGAGTGATCTTAGTGTCTATGGAAAGCTAACTCAAAGACCTACAAATTCATATTTCACAAGATTAGGCAAATTCTGAAGCATCTGCGATCGATCGCACATATGGTGCGATCGTTCGTACTACCATCATACGAAAATGCATGCTCGATTGCGTCGAACGCACCTAAAGTGCGATCGATGCCCTAAAATTAGTGTATAAATACTTTCTTTTTTTATTGTAAATGGATGAGAGGCGTCGTAGAGAGCAAAACACGAATTTTGTCGTGTCTAAGCCTTTGGGAGCCTTTTGATTGTAGTTTCATTTCTTCATGTTTTCAATTGATTTTGACATATGCTTGTTGTGATCATGAGGGCTAAACGTTCAATTGAGGTTGAAGATGAAGCCTCGTCTTTGATGAACAATTGTATTCTTGTCATTTTATATACACAATTTGATGTTTTATATAGTTGTTCAAAGTCCTCCATTGCTTGATTTATTCGTATAATTGGCGCCCTTTTTGATTTCATGCATTATTTTATATTAGGTGTGTTTTATGGGGATACATTGGTGATTGGATTGAAACTAATATCCATCGTGATCTCTGAATCTGATGGATGATTTGATCTCAATTAAATACCGTTGTGATTCTTTAACGGATAGATTCCTGAATGATTTTATATGCATGTTCACAACATTGACGATCAAAAGCATTTTAAATTATCAATTGTGTATGTAAAATGCGAGAATAAATTGTTTGATTAGACAAGGTGGATTGAAACCTTGGTGTTTTACTTTGTTTGTTGTTTAAATTATTGTTTAATTTAGTTTTATCAAAATTGACTGAACTTGAACTCTAGGAACTAGGTTAAAATAGGATTTGTTTGAATAGAAAAGTTGATTTTAACACAAAACACAATTCCTTGGATCGACCTTGCACTTTTACGCCACTTACTGCGATTAGTACACTTGCGAGTATTATTTTGGTACAATCAATGGTTATTGAGGATATAACTAGGTCGATGGACCGAAGACCGAGAAGACTACCTTCATGTCCCTTTGGGACATTCTACCGTCGTATGCCATTTGGGCTGTGCAATGCACTGCTACTTTTTGATTGCATGATCAGCATTTTTCGACATGGTAGGCGATTTATGGAGATCTTCATGGATGACTTCTCGTCTTGGATCATCTTTTTAGAGTGTCTAGACCGTGGTGTTAGTGAGATGTAAAGAAAAACCTCGTGCTTAACGGGAAAAGTGCCATTTTATGGTTAAGCGAGGATTGTCTTGGGGCATGTCATATCTCGAGAGGCATTGAGGTTGACAAAGCGAAGGTAGATTTGATCTCTAACCTTCCACCCCACGTCTTGTGAAGGAAATTCGTTCCTTCTTGGGCCATCGAGGTTCTACGGCGATTCATCAAGGATTTCAGCAAGATCGCAGCCCTTGTGTAGGTTGTTGGCCAAAGAGACCCCATTTGAATTTGATGATGAATGTGTAAAAGCATTTGGGGCTCTGAAGGAGATTCAGCGTCCACACGGTGATTAGACCACCCGGTTGGGGTGAACCATTTGAGATCATGTGTGGCGCATCGGACTATCTTTGTGGGAGATTTTGGGGCAGCGTATTGAAAACTTCCCCATGTGATTTACTATCGGCGGGACTACGAGCGACGCACAACTCAATTACTCCACCACGAAAAGGAGTTGTTGGCGGTCGTTTTTAGGATAAGTTTAGATCCTATACATTGGGATCTAAAATCATTATCTTTTACGATCACCTTGGCGTTAGTATCTTTTCTCCAAGAAAGATGCTAAATCCCGTTTGATTAGATGGATTTTCTTTCTTGCAAGAGTTGACATAGAAATCCGGGATAAGAAAGGAGGCAGAGAATGTGGTGGCGATCATTTGTCTAGATTGACCATGGATTTCCGAGGATGCCACACCCATCTCTGAGACCTTTCACGATGAAGCGATTGATGCACATTGCTCACAATCCCGCACCTTGGTTTTGCGGACATAGTGAACTATCTTGTTACCGACCAAATGCCTTTGCATTGGGGCGACAAGATAAGGTCAAATTTTGTCCAAGGTGAAAACCTTTCTTTGGATGATCCTTATACTGTTCAAGTATTGTCGATCGGATCATTAGGAGATGCATACGAATTTGACCAAGCGATGTCATCTCCTTTTGTCATGATCATGCATGTAGAGGGCCATTTATTGCAAACAAAACGCAAAGATTTTGCGGTGTGGATTTTATTGGCCCACCATGTTTTGCGACCTTCGTGCTTATTGCACTTCATGTGAGCGTTATCGAAACTCGGGAGTATTTCAAGGAGAAATATGATGCCCCTCAATCCCATATTGATAGTTGAGATTTTTTGATGTATGGGGCATCGATTTCATGGGACCTTTCCCAAACTCCTTTGGGTTTCTGTACATTTTGGTTCTTTGTGGACTATGTGTCCAAATGGGTGGGCGGTTGCGTGCAAGACCAATGACCACGAGTTGTGGTCAAATTTTTTGAAGGACCACGATTTTGCTCGGTTTGGTACACCTAGAGCAATTATCGATGATAATTGGTAGCACTTTTTGCAACGGATTTTTGAGCGGTGATGAAGAAGTATTTCATCACACATAAGGTTGCCACCCTTACCACCACAGAGCAGTGGGCAGGTTGAAGTGTCAAATCGTGAGATCAAACACATTTTGAGAAAAGCAGTGAACCCTAGCGGAAAGATTGGTCTTCACGATTGAATGGCGCTTTGTGGGCATATAGAGGCATATAAGACACCGATTGGGATGTCACCTTATGTCGGTTGGTGTCAGGAAAGCTTGTCATCTTCCCGTCGAGTTGGAGCATCGGGCATCTTTGGGCCATCAAGCGGATGAACTTCAATTTTTGAAGGCCGGCTCTCAAAGAGCTCCAACTCAGAATTAGAGGAGTTGAGGAATGATGCATATGACGATTCGAGGAAAGTACAAGGAACATATGAAGAAGGTTCATGACGGGGCATTTTGAGGAGATCTTTTGAGCGGTCAGAAAGTCCTTCTTTACAACTCTCGGTTGCATCTTTTTCAGCAAGTTGAAATCTCGGTGGGCGGGCCCATTCATCATTAGGACCTTATTTTCTCATGGGGCCATCGAGATAGAGGATCCCAAGAATGGTAACATTTTTAAGGTGAGCAGACAAAGGTTAAACCATTCTTGGAGTTGAGGAGTTCGAGAGATTGAGGCTACTCTATTGGAGGATCCGATTTACCTTTGGAGTGATGTAGTCTCATATCGAGTGCGGCTAAAGATGTTAAACTTAAGCGCTTGTAGGAGGCACCTCATTATATTTATTGCTTTGTGTTTTATTTTCTTAGTCAAATTTGGGAAGCATTCTTTTATGCTATACCTAAATTGACTTATCCTAGGTTATTTCTATCACATTATGGACAATGTGGCGTTTTAAGTTTGGGGTGTTTGTGTAAATATTTTATCTTTTGTTTTTGTAAATACTTGTGTTTTTTAAAATATATATATATATATATATATATTATGTGTAAATATGTTTATGTTTTATGTGTTTTTGTGTTTTGTGTAAATTTTTGTAAAATTTTATTTTTTTATTTATTCTCTGCGTTGAACTTACACTTGCGTTGAGCGTGTACTAAACTCTTCTTGCTCAACCTGCCTTGGTGAGTTCAACCTTTTAATACCCTTACACTCTCATACACGCGCTTACGATCAGACTTACCTATAAGTTGAGCATGAACTCCTTGCACCACCTACACTAGGCGCAGTGCGGTCGAGCACTTATGTATGTTGAATGCAATACTCAGTGCGTTCCATGACCTATTTTAGGTCAATTTTCCATTCCCTCATTTCCTGTGGCGGCCGTCTGACCCTCTCCCCTCCTTCTCGTTCCCCACCTCAATCACTCCCTAACATCCAAAATCACCATCACCCATCACAAACCCACCACCCCATCCCGTCGGCCTCTCTCGGCCATTTCACCCATGCATTGACGCCCACTTATTTTTCCCATTTTTCCCGAAACCCCATTTCTCAGAAATCCTCATTTTTTCATATTTTTTTATTGATTTTGGGCAAATCCACTCTTGGATTGTGACCCATTGGTTAATAGTTGGTTTTGAGCCATTTTTTGCGAGGGGTTGTGATTTGAAAGGGGTTCCCAAACCCTTTATTTTTTTGGGCGCCCATCAAGTGTTGACGAAAAGCCCCAACCAACCTCCACAATGCCTAGGGCCAAGGGACCTCTTCTCGGTCCCATGGGACCCAAAGCATGGTCACCCGTGATCGGACCAAATTTGAAATTTTCATGATTGAGCGATCCGAAGCTCGTATATGGTAGTTGCGTAAGTCGAGTCGAACCCACAAGGAACGTAAATTGCTTGTGTGAAAAATAACCTTGAGTCTAGAGTTAGTGCTATTTTAACCTAGCTCATGAGGTGGAGTGTTAAGTGACAACTTGAAAGTAATTTAAAGCGGAAATGTGCGAGTAAAAGCACCAAGGTTGAGGGTTTTCACCTCACCATTTCAACTACATTAATTAAAAGCAGCTAGCACAAACATCCGTCTATCGGTTTGAAATAAAACTCAATCTATTGCACCTATCGAAGGATTAAAGAATCAGTCCATGTGAAAGACAAACCATAAGCGGTTTAAGGCTCAAAAGGATCCAAAGTGAATGTGTTAAAACACAAACTACTATGGATAAATAAGCGTAAACGAAGGATGGAATGTATCCGTCGGACGAAACACCAAAAATAAGCGACTTCTGTGCAATCTCACTTGGTTTTGTCCACCAAACCAAGTGAGAGGCGATTTAAGTAATAAAGAAATAGCAGGAATGAAATGACTTAAGCGTAAATAATTAACATAGCATTCATGGTGAGGCTACATCCTCAACCTTAGTTGGGATCTAGCCTCCCATAAACAAAGAAGCGTAAATAAGCAAAATAAATGCATTATATTAAAACTAATGTAAGAACTACAAAGAAAAGAGGCGAGAAGCCTTGGGCCACGAGAAAGGCAGCTACTCTCAAAACCACCTTAAAAGTAAACTCTCGAACAAATGGACCTAAGGTCCTATTTGCAAGACTAACGGAGTCAAGCGAAGTGCGTTGAGCGCTACTACACGACCGAGCACTTTGATTGTTGTGTCGACCAGGTGCAAGCTCGACCGCAAATAGCTGTTCTGCGGCGGCTAGAAATTTGAGTCGGTGTCGTTAGACCCTTGAGCTCTGCGTTGAGCGAGATAGCTACTAGGGCCGACTGCTGCGATTGCGGCCCGTAATTGTCTACGTCTGCGCAGTAATGGTCTTCGCGCTGCGTTACCCGTGGTCTTCTACGGCAACCCGTGACAATATGTCTTTTCTTTGTATCGCGTGGTGTGTTCGAGCGCACCAAGTGCGATCGAGCGCCTTGTGGCGATATCTTCACTTTAAGTCCACTTTCTTGCCCTTTGCTAGCCATGTTTGTGCAATGACACGCACAACACTAAATACTAAAAACTATACAAAATGTTAGTTATTAATCATTCTAAGAGCCTAACAAACATAAGTAAAGGGGGTCTAATAAACAATATTTGACGCGAACAACGACATCCATTGAGGCCCGTAAGCTCTTATTGGAGAACACCTTTGCCATCAAAGAGTTCTCAATAATGGTTGATTTCAAGTTGGGCCGTTCAAATTGAAGAACCGGGGCTTAAGAGGCTTTTCAAGCCCGTCGCCTCCATCGCTTATGGGCACTGGTCGGAGAATTCTACAAAAATTTGAGGTGTGAGTACAACTTGACCCGGATGTGCTTTTCTCTTCCATTGTGGAAGAAAGTAAAGTGACCATAGCCACCATAGCCGTTGAAGTGTAGCCATAGGCCTCCACGAGATTGATATTCCTTGGCTGTGTGTCCTCCCATGCTCACCATCGAGGACATTGTTGCCGACATATGTAAAGGGCAATTTATAGACCAGTCACGAAATGCAACTAGCAAAGAAGATTCCTCGGAATCTTTATTCTGTGACATGGTGCTATATAGAATGTGTGTCCTTTGGGGCACAAGACACGGAGGAGAAGATCATTCCTCAATGCTCTGTGTCACGTTCCATAGAGGTTTGGTGCTCCATTCCCAAGATTATATGGCGAAACAAATTGAAAAGTGCAGGATGGAGTGCACCACGAGAAGCGAGCACCACGAGACACAGGGGTTGCTTTTCCTTTTCTCATCACTCATATTACGAGAAGAAAGGATTAAAAGCGATTCTCTTGTGGGCGATCACGAGCCCATACTTTGGCCCCATCCATTGGTGCAGTCATCCCACATGCGAGCTACCCCGGCCACAACGAGCCGCTTTGCACGGTGCAGAGCCCATGGACATTCTCACGAGATGGCGGTGCGCCCGAGAGATAGGCAAAGTAGGAGGAACGGCAGACGAGGAGAGGAGTATGTGGAGAGATCATGATCGAGACACTCGAGGATCTATTACGCTTCAGGGAGACCCTCGTGGACATCGATCTCAAATCGCAGACTTCTGAGAGGATGCTCGTCAAGACAAGCTCAAGGTCTAGCGGATCTCCGAGCCATCATGAATGATTGCCTCCAGTGATGGGACCTTGAACCACCACCGGCCCGTGATGTCTTCATGGCATCTTGGTTTATTTTCATACCCTTTTGCTCTACATTAGTATTTTCTTTATCTACACCTTTTAGGGCGGTCACGAGTTTTTATGTTTAGGGGTGTTTTATTATGTTGTGCATTTATTTTTTATTATTATGCATTTTATGTTAATTATGGTTTTATTTTTCTTTGTGAGCTTAATTTTATGAACACATGATTACTTTGTGAAGGAATTTTGATTGTGTTACTTTCTTTGGCAAATTTGAGATATTACATTTCAATTTGATTTTCACGAGCACATTTGACACGTAGTATGTGGGATTAAATGTTGAGTTTGGTCATGTTAGTTTTGTGAGCTTAAATGCATTGGATAACATGTTGGGAAATAACCATGGTTTATTTCAAAAAAAATGATGATCATTTTGAACTTTCCAGAGTAAAACGAATCTCATGCCTCATTAAGCATTGAGCATTCGCGTAAAAGTGAGAAGTTAAATTGATTAGCAAAGCTTGTAGCCTTTTTGACTCGAGTTAGTAGGTCCTTAGGGGTGTCTTTACACCTAATGCCCTAAAACCTTTTGGTTTGGGGAGTCATTGACTTAACGCTTGATACATGGGTCAACTAGACACTTAAGGGAGCTATACAATAAAAATATATATATATATAAATAAACCATGGTTATTGTGTCCGATGAGTGGTCTGATGAATTTGAGTGTCAAAGCATGCATGAAAAAGTTTAGTGTTGAAATCCCATGATTATGTGTTGAATTCACTTTCACTAGAATTGATTAGTGTGATGTCTCAGTTTGCCATGTTTGTAGCCTGATTAAAAATTCCTTGAAAATTGTGAAGATGGTGTTTGTGTGATTAAGCTTGCTCTTGAATTTAAGCCATGATTGTTATATTATTGCATGATTGAGAATGAAATATTTGCACAAATGTTTGTGGGTATCATTCCTGAAAAACCCTCACGAGACTTCACTCGTCCTCTAGGGAACTCCTAGAGGTTTAAAAGGCTTGTTGCATGCGCTCAATGCAACCGTTCTCCCACGAAAGCGGACTTATGTTTATGGTGTTTTCATTCTTTGTTTTGTTAAGGGACTAGCAAAATGTAAGTTTAGGGGTATTTGATGAGTGCTATTTAGTGCTCTTTCACACCCCTTTATTTATGTTTGTTAGGCCATTAGCTTTGTTAATATTTAATAATTTTGACTTGTTTTGTGTGTTTTGTAATAAATGAGGCCCTTACATCACGTCTTGATCGAGGGAGCAAAAATGGACATGAAATGATGAGAAGATTCCTGAAGTGCGTTCGAACGCATGATTTGCCTTACGCAGATGCGTTGCACATAGAAGCCGGTGACTAACGTAGTCTTGCCCTGCGATTATCGAGCCGATGCGATGTATCCTGGGTCTTTCTTTATCCAACATGCCTATAAATAGGCCCTTGGTCATTTGGTCGATGTTTTGCCATTGTTGGCCACACTCTTGCCCATTTATTGTAAACACTTACTCTAAAATTTATTTTATGCATTCTTTCATTTTTATTTCGCTTTATTATTTAATGGGTGGCTAAACTCTTCAACTAAGGTTGAAGATGATGCCTTACCCGTAGCGTTTATTTCTTGCTTTTTACATTAAATGCTCTTAATTTCCGTCATTTAAATTTCTGCACTGTCATTTAATTTCCGTGACAAATAGTTAAATGGTTGTCATCTTTGATGCAATCACAGTCATCCTACGATGTGTTCCAAGCCGGGTGCACGACAAGTAATAATTATTGATTCAATATCCACTGTGATCCAAGGATACAGTGGATGATTTTATCAATAAGAAATTACTTGTTGTAGCTCCTTAACGTAAACATATTGTTTAGGTTTGACTTGTATCAAATGGCGACAATAGAGTTGTGTTGAAGGGTTTTAACTTCTAAGACGGAAAAATTGGTATTTAATGTATTAAGTTAACTTTGATCCAGGGTAAGGCTAATCTTTAACCTTAGTCGTTTTTCCATACATTAACCTTTCCTTAGTGTAGTTTTAATTACTACAAATTTAGTGTTCTTGAAACCATTCGAGCTAGGTTAAAGTAGAGTTAGTTTAATTGCAATATTTCTTAAGCAAACGCTCTCGTGGGTTCCTGAAGATTTGTCTTGCCGCTATACGCTTCTGATTCACTCAATTGTGTACCTAAATTTGGACAACATAATGCCTTTTGCTTCTCAAGAATTGCAGCGCAGTTTACTTCATTAATTCTTCCCAATATCCGTGAGTAAATGATGCAAGAAAGAAATCGGCCTTTACTCTAGGTAGGATTTGAAATTCACTTAATGTTGGACAAGGTTTAAGATATGTTGATGAAGTGTCCACCACATATGAGAAATGCATCTAGTAGCTCCAATGTTTTCTACAAATTATAGTGTCTCAGATTTATTCACCATAATATGATTACTCGATGAATAGGGGCATTCTTGAATTTGGTTGGGATATTTCACAAGGCTTTGGAGAAAATTGCGATGACTTCACCGAATTAGCCGATTTAAAGTTTGAACAATTCTCACCTAAAAGAAAATGGCATATGTAATGAGGAACATGAGCAAGAGTTGAAGTCAAAGGATGGATGCCATTGTCAAAAGGTGGATGCTCTAAGTATGGAAAAGTTTGTTGAAGCTGAACACATTTCCGTGTGAAAGTTGTTTGTCTGGTTGATCCTTTGCACCAAGCACGAATTGTCCATCTATTGTAGTTTTCTACGAGATGGAACAAGTGAATGCTTTCAACAATTTCCAAAAGCATCCAACATCAGCCCATACTCAAACATACAACCCGGTGGAGGAACCACCCAAATTTAATGGAAGCAGAACCATTCAACATCAAGGAGGGTTTCCTCCTACTTGCTAAAAACCCCGACGCATGGCCCAGGCATCTTCTTATCAAGCCCACTGTAACTCCCCAACATCATCAACTCGGTCATTAGAAGAGTTAATGAAAGAATTTATGAAGATGACCGTCATCCATCGCTGACATTAGACATCCACCATGGTGAACACCCAGGCAATCTCCAAGTTGGAGACCCAAGTGGGACAGTTGGCAAGTCACATAGGTGAGAGGGACAAGGAAAGCTCCCGACCAACCAATGAACAATCCTAAGGCATGCACTATTGGAAGTGCTCCAAATCAAGATTGTCTGAGGTTAGAAATGAGGACAACCGTGTGGATGAGCAGAAGCGATTGATGAAGTAGTACAGGATGAGAGACCTTCTTTGAGCAAGAGGAAGCAGTGACAACAAGGAGAAGAAAGATGCTGAGCTATCATCACTACTCCCATCGAGAAGGACCTTATGAGGTCATTTATCCTAAAAGCCTCTTATCCGTAGAGATTGAGAGAGCCAAAGAAGAATGCGTTGCTAAAATCTTAGAGGTGTTTAAGCAAGTTCAGATAAACATCCCATTCTTGGATGCAGAAGTGTCAAGATATGCAAAATTCTTGAAGGATCCGGTCACAATCAAGAGAAAGACCAATGTCCCAAAAAAGGCTTATCTGACTGAGCAAGTGAGCTCCATCCTCCAATGAAAGCTACCCATCAAGTATAAGGACCCTAAGTGTCTGACCATTGCTTGCATGATTGGAGAGAGTCAGATCAACAGGACATTGTTGGACTTGGGGGCAAGTGTGAATCTCCTTCCCTATTTAATGTATTTGAAGTTGGGATTGGGAGAGTTGACGCCAACCACTGTGACACTCCAGTTGGCAGATAGGTCACTTAAGAGACCATGGGGAATACTTGAGGATGTATTAATCAAGGTTGACAAGTTCTATTTCCTTGTGGACTTTATAGTGGTAGATACAGAGTTGGTGCACGATGTGGTGAATCAAATTCCAGTGATTCTAGGGCGACCTTTCTTAGCTACGGCTAACGCCCTAATCAACTGTAGGACGGGAGTGATGAAGATCTCATTTGGAAACATGACGGTGGAGCTAAATATTTTCAACATCAATAGCCAACCACTTGAGCATGATGAGACCCGTCCTATGTACTTCATTGAAGAAATCAATGATAATTTTGATTTTGAGGATCCAGAAATCGAGTGTTTTACTCAGGATTCTGATGACCTAGATTTAGATAGGCTGATTAGGCCATATTTGCATGAGCCTAGCCTGGAGGACCTTGACATGGAGTGCTTTGCACCATCTAGAGGTCATTATGATTTGAGTGAGCCACTACAGCTTGACGAGCCGAGGTATGAGCTCAGTTTGGAGGACCCGGAGTTGGAATGTTTCGCTCAGGTAGGAGGAAACATAGATTTTGGTAGGATACTTGAGCCAACTAAAGAAGTAGTTGAGCCAAGTTTGGAGGACAGTGAGCTAGAGATATTTGCTTAGTTGGGAGATGATCAATATTTTGATGAAGTAGTTGAGCTACTTCCTTTCATTATCGATCCCATATCTGAGTTACAGTCGGAGTGTGGGGAAACCATGGATTTATTTTTCCCCACTAACTATGCTTCTGCATTTGAGTGTTGTGCCAAATACTACCTAAATTAATAGATAATATTTAATACGTTTTACTCGCAAGTGCACAAGATCAAAACGATAGTATAGCAGGCAAATACGAGATCATTCCCACGAGGATTGTTAACTTTGCTTAGAATTAAAGAACTAAATTAAAAATATCAAGTTGTCACAAAATTGACATTAAGAAAAGAAATAAAAATAAAGATAAATAAAAGTGTAGGGCTTTGATATCCACCACTAATCATATTTAAATAATATAACAATATGCCAATGCTCCAATCATATTATGAATACCTAATGTTTGCCAACCTAAGGGCATGGGTGTCTACTCTTTAAGCTATTGATTTCCCTAAGCAACGAATTAGGCATAGGTGTCTACTCTAATTCTTTTCTTTCTTAAAGGATTTAGCATAGGTGTCTACTAAGTTGTTCTTTAAGAAAGCATAAAAACTGTGAAAACCGACAAACACATGAGGCCTAGGGTATGGGTGTCTACTCCCGGTTCCCCATGTTGATTAACCCAAGAACCCGGTGTGGATATCTTTTGTTACTTTTATTAAACCGGGACTCGGTCATCCAAATTGATCTAACTAACAAGTCCATACCACATGCATATAATGGCCAATCACATACATATGAGGAATTCAATAAAACAGGCATTAATCAAGTTAAGCAACACAATATGATTATCACAAAGGCGCCAATATTGAAATATTAAATAAACATAATTAGGGTTTCAATCCAGCCCTACTAAAATAATTAGTTACACATAATTAAAATAAAAACTAAAAAGAAAAGGAAAAGAAAGAACCGAAAACCGCTCCTAGAAGTAGCCTCCAAATTCTCCTCTCTGAAATTGTGTCTCTAATTGTGAGGCTTAGAGGTCTATTTATAGGCTTAGAGTCCTAGAAACACTAGTAAACCTAGAAATTCGAATTCCATCTCCTAGACAAATTAGGAGACAATCCTATTACAAATCGGAGAAGGATTCGTCCAGAATTGGGCTCCTATCTTGCGGGAGATTTTAGCATTGCGGCGGTCCAAATTAGGAAAATGATATTTCACAATGATTTGTAAAATTTTGAGTTAGCTTTCCAATGCCCGTTGGAATCACCTCAATCCGATATTTGAGCTGAAAGTTATGGCCAAAATACCGAGACATGTTCAGGATCCAAATTTAATCCGATTTTGACTTCAATTTGATAAATTCGATTTAATCCTTTCCACATCTTCTAGATCTTTCAATTTGCCCTTTAAGCTTGGAACATTTTTAGAAATGCTTCATTTTCTTCCATGACCTACAAAAACACAGAAAACACAAAAGGAAATAAAATAGACAAAAATAACATAAACTAAAGGCATAACAAATATAAATTAAGGGCTTAAATATGAATATTTAAGCACTTATCACACTCCCAAACTTACATATTGCTAGTCCTTAGCAATATAAAATAAAAACTAAATGTACAACAAAAGATAAATGCTTTAAATTGGAATGTATTGTATTTGCATATGCAACAACCTTTTGAACTAGGAATTCTAGTGGGCAGTGAAGTCTTGAGGGTTTCGAGAATGTTACCACTGAACATTATGCATAGTTCATGTTATCTAAAAATTAAGCATTACTCAAAACCATGATTTTCATTCATTAGCAAGCTTAAAAAGTTAAACTCCATCTTTACAATGAATTGGAATAAAAAGTCTTATAACTTACAACAGGCAAGCCAAGGCATCACAAATTTGAAACAGTGTATAGTGAACTAGCACAAGACTATGAAGCTTCCAAATAATTTCAATGTGCAATATTTCCATATCTCAAGATTCACTGAAATTCCTATTAGAATGAATAACAATGGCATATTTTTCTGATTATTTCTTTTATTATTGGGCTATGCAATGTTTAGTTCCCTTAAGCTTTCTAATTGACCCATGTAGCGAGTTTTTGGTCCGATGACTCCCAAACCAGATGGTTTTAGGGCATTAGGTGTAAAGACACCCCTAAAGACTTACTAACTCAAGTCAAAAAGGCTACGAAACTAAACTAGCCATAATGTTAACCAAATCAAATCTTCTCACCTTTTGACATGAACACTCAATACTTACTGAGGCAAGAGGCCCAGTTACTCAGTGAGAAGTTTATCAATGAGTATCATCATTTTTTTTTTCTTTCATAAAGTTAACCAAGTCAATTCTCTTCACCTTTTGATGTGAACGCTCAATGCTTTGAGGCAAGAGGCCCAGTTACTCAATGAAAAGTTTATCAATGATCACGGTACCTCTTCTCTCGATAATGAGTGTTCATCATCAAAAGGTGAGAAGATTTGATTTGTTAACATTATAATAGTTTAGTTTAAAGCCTTTTTACTTGAGTTAGTAAGTCTTTAGGGTGTCTTTACACCTAATGCCCTAAAACCATCTGGTTTGGGAGTCATTGGACCAAAAACTGCTACATGGGTCAATTAGAAAGCTTAAGGAACTAAACATTGCATAGCCCAATAATAAAAGAAATAATAAGAAAAATATGCCATTGTTATTCATTCTAATAGGAATTTCAGTGAATCTTGAGATATGGAAACATTGCATTGAAATTATTTAAGCTTCATAGTCTTGTGCTAGTTCACTATACTGCTTCAAATTTGTGATGCCTTGGCTTGCCTGTTGTAAGTTATGAGACTTTATTCCAATTCATTGTAAAGATGGAGTTAACTTTTAAGCTTACTAATGAATGAAAATCATGGTTTTGAGTAATGCTTTAATTTTAGATAACATGAACTATGCATAATATTTGTGGGTAACATTCTGGAAAACCTCACAGACTTCACTCGTCACTAGAAATTCCTAGGGTTCAAAATGCTTATTGCATATGCCAAATACGCATTACATCCTACGAAAATTTGGATTTATTTTTGTACATTTTGTTTTTTTAAATATTCTCATGCCAATATATCAAACCAATAAGTCATTCATGTCACCCAAAACATGAAAAATACATACATGAAAACTACACATGTCATACCATACCAATCATGTGCTAATGTGCTTGTGTTAGAAGCAGATCAAACATGTGAATTCTCAAGCTGTCTAAAGTAAGTAACAAAACTCAAAAATCCAACATCAGATCATGTGTTCAAAATTTTAAGCTAACCAATGAATATCAAATCACAATTCTTAGATTAACCAAAATTTCAAGACAAATATGAACATGCAAATTTTTTTTTTTTTTTTTATCAAAAACAAAAGCTGGGACCAAGTGTGTATAAATGTGTCCTCCATACCCCCAAACTTAAATTACACATTGTCCCCAATGTGTGTATATCATGGAAAGATCTTACCCGGGAGATGGATGAAACTATCTGGAATAAGTTTGACTCAAAGCATTCCCCCCAAACTTGAACTCAAGCACACTTGTTCCTGAAAAACAAAACACTAAAGTAACAAAGGAAAACAAAAACAAAAACAAAATAAAATAAACAAACAAAGAAAGAAATAAAAAGGATATCTTTGTGGGGTGCCTCCCATAGGCTAAGTTTAACGTCTTGACGAGGCCTTGGCACTTTAAACTTGAAGCACCGTTTTTTCTTCTCTTGCAAGAATGATGTCTTCCCATTGCGAGAGGATTCCAATTGTCATATATATGGGTGGACCACTCTGAATCTTCTCAAACACTTTCTCATCTTGAATTGGAATAAAATAAGAAGAAGATTCAGGAGCTTTTCTATCTTAATGTCCTCAATTTGCTCAATTGGTAGCTCTGGACTTCTCTCTTGGCCTCTTGGTGTTTCGGAATAAGAGCTAATGTTGAAAAGTCTTAGTGCTTGCTTCTTTTCCCGATGTGAGTCCTCTAGATCCTTAGTTTGCTCCTCCTTCCTCTCATCCACTTGATTTTCAACCATAGCTTGCTCACAAAATTGATCAAAGTGCTCTCCCAAAGGATCTTCAAGAGCAGCGCTCACAAAATTATCCTCAAATTTCTTCATTCCAAGGTGTGGTGGTTGTTTGCTCATGATAGTAAGTGTATTCATCTTCCATGTAGTACTCATTAGGATTTACCCGTGACCTTGACACTCTTCTTCTTTGAGAATATCGGCTTGTTTGTTTTGAGGCGCCTTCATCTCCTCAAAAATTGTTGTGTATTCTTGGTCATTTCTCTAATAGTCTCTTACAACTCTTCGTAGACCTCGGGAAGAGGTGGTTCACGATATTGCATTTGTGGGTGATTAATGAGAATATGGATGATCATAAAGCTAACGATATGATTGATGTTGCAGCCCATGAAATTGTTGAGCTTGAATTCCGATTTTGAGCTTGCCATGAGGTATTTGACTGTTGTTGGCTCCATGTTGGGTTATATGAATCAAAATAGATGTCATTCCCTGGTCTAGAGAGCGATGTGTTCTTATGCCCAAAAATATTGTTAGAAATTTGCCTTATTGAAGGACAATTTCTAACATGATGATAAGGGTCATAGCAAATGAATAACATGGTCCATAGGGTGTTGGTACCTCCCACATGTGAATAAAACAAAAGAAATTAAAATAACAAGAGAAAATAAAACAAAAAAATAAAAACAAAACTCACAAAGCTAACAAGCTAGCATGCGGTAGAGCACTTGATTGCACGTTAGTGCGCTCGCGATCACGTTGAACAAAACTAAAATTCTAAAAAAAATCAGTAATAGCATAAAATTTAAATAAAATAAAACTATGAAAAAATTCTAAACAAAATTAAACAATCCCCGGCAACGGCGCCAAAAACTTGTTGTGCCAAATACTACCTAAATTAATAGATAATATTTAGTACGTTTTACTCACAAGTGCACAAGATCAAAACGATAGTATAGCAGGCAAATACGAGATCATTCCCACGAGGATTGTTAACTTTGCTTAGAATTAAAGAACTAAATTAAAAATATCAAGTTGTCACAAAATTGACATTAAGAAAAATAATAAAATAAAGATAAATAAAAGTGTAGGGCTTTGATATCCACCACTAATCATATTTAAATAATATAACAATATGCCAATGCTCCAATCATATTATGAATACCTAATGTTTGCCAACCTAAGGGCATAGGTGTCTACTCCTTAAGCTATTGGTTTCCCTAAGCAACGAATTAGGCATGGGTGTCTACTCTAATTCTTTTCTTTCTTAAAGGATTTAGCATGGGTGTCTACTAAGTTGTTCTTTAAGAAAGCATAAAAACTGTGAAAACCGACAAACACATGAGGCCTAGGGTATGGGTGTCTACTCCCGGTTCCCCATGTTGATTAACCCAAGAACCCGGTGTGGATATCTTTTGTTACTTTTATTAAACCCAGGACTCGGTCATCCAAATTGATCTAACTAACAAGTCCATAGCACATGCATATAATGGCCAATCACATACATATGAGGAATTCAATAAAACAGGCATTAATCAAGTTAAGCAACACAATATGATTCTCACAAAGGCGCCAATATTGAAATATTAAATAAACATAATTAGGGTTTCAATCCAGCCCTACTAAAATAATTAGTTACACATAATTAAAATAAAACTAAAAAGAAAAGGAAAAGAAAGAACCGAAAACCGCTCCTAGAAGTAGCCTCCAATTCTCCTCTCTGAAATTGTCTATAATTGTGAGGCTTAGAGGTCTATTTATAGGCTTTAAGAGAGTCTTAGAAACACTAGTAAACCTAAGAAATTCGGAATTCCATCTCCTAGACAAATTAGGAGACAATCCTATTACAAATCGGAGAAGGATTCGTCCAGAATTGGGCTCCTATCTTGCGGGGCGATTTTAGCATTGCGTCGGTCCAAATTAGGAAAATGCTATTTCACAATGATTTGTAAAATTTTGAGTTAGCTTTCTAATGCCGTTAGAATCACCTTAATCCAATATTTGACCTGAAAGTTATGACCAAAATACCGAGACATGTTCAGGATCCAAATTTAATCCGATTTTGACTTCAATTTGATAAATTCCGATTTAATCCTTTCCACATCTTCTAGATCTTTCCAATTTGCCCTTTAAGCTTGGAACATTTCTAGAAATGCTTCATTTTCTTCCATGACCTACAAAAAACACAGAAAACACAAAAAGGAAATAAAATAGACAAAATAACATAAACTAAAGGCATAACAAATATAAATTAAGGGGCTTAAATATGAATATTTAAGCACTTATCATTGAGCCACCCAATTTTATTGATGAGAGTAAACGTTTTGCTCCCATTCATTTGCGGCCAAGGTGGCTGAGATTGACCTTGGGAAGGAATAATTATTTTCCTCCCCCATTCTGTGATCATCTGAGGATGGGATTAGCTGGATACATATTGTTGCATATTAATTATCCCAGCTATGACCATCATCCTTTGACTCAACAGTTAGTGCCCACCATTCTCGGATACCTTGTTGTGTCTACCTAGTGTCATAGGTAGTTTGATCCTTATAACGAGTCTGGCTGAAGACGTTAAACTTAGCACTTGTGGGAGGCACCCCTCATTATGTTTCTTGTCTACCGGTCAAATTTCGGGAAGCATTTTTATGCTATACCTAAATTGAACCACTCCTTAGGTTTTGTATTTTCAGTCTGCGTGGACATTGTGACATTTTGAGTTTAGAGGTGGAGTACGTGTTTGTAAATATTTTACTTGGTGTTTGTAAATAGGTGTGTTTGGTGTTTTGTGTTTGTTATTTTATTTTGTAAATTGCTTAAAAAAAAAAATTTACTCTCGTTGAGCGTATCATGTGCATCGCAGCTGCGTACAAACTCACTGTGTGTGTTGACCACAACGCCCATCACACATTCACTTCCCTGCGCATGCTTTCAAACTTACTTACGTGCGTTCGAGCATGACCCATCCTAAGCCCATGCACCAACCGATGCGGTTGAGCGTGCCTATATGCGTTGACGCTCGATTTAAACTAAGCGTGAAACAGTTTTAGGTCACATTTTTTTCCCTCTCCCCATTTTCCCCCAAGCTGCCGTACAAGCCCTCCTTCCATCTCCGGTTCTCTCCTCCCTAAAATCCAAATTCACCCAACCCACCTCTGGCATTCGCTTTCCCCACCATCGAGACACCACCGCTGGCCCTTCTCCACCGTACCCACCACCCCATTGCCAAACACCCAAATTTCCCATTTTTTCCCAATATATCCCGAAACCCATTTCACCCAAAAATCCCCCCTTTTTTTTTATTTTCTGTTCAATCAAGGGCACTAATCCACTCTGGGATTGTGTCCCTTGATTTTGTGTTGGTTATTTTCTTGTTTTGCAGAGGGTTGGTGTGATTTTTAGAGGGGTTCTAAAACCCTTTGATTTTAGGCTGCACACCAGGTGCTCGACAAATTGCCCCAACGAACCTCCAGCATGCCTAGAGGGCGAGGTTTGTCATCCCGGGCCTTCAGGGTCCCATGCTATTGTAGCCAGGCCATCTATGGAGAGCCAAAAGCTCTTATTGGAGAACACCTTTGCCATCAAAGAGGAGTTCTCCAACAACAAAGCCACAAGTTGGGTGGTAGAAGAATTGAAGTGTCAGGGTTTGAAGAGGCTTTTCAAACCCATCGCCTCCACTGCATACGAGCGGCTGGTCAGAGAATTTTACACTCATTTGAGGATTGACGGTGACTAGCCGGACATACTTTTCTCTTCCATTGACGGAAGAGAAGTGGAGGTGACCATAGTTGATGTAGAGGCTATGTTGAAGTGCAGCCATGAGCCGCCCGAGTTTGACATCACCTGGCTTGAGTGCCCCTCCATTCTCACACTCGAGAACATTGTTTCCGATATGTGTGAGGGGCAGTATACTGATGATCACCGGAATACAGCCAGCAAGATGAAGATTCCTTGAAATCTTCTCTTTATTGACATGGTGCTGTACAGAAATGTGTGTCCTTTGGGACACAAGACACAGAGGCGGGACTTGTTTCTCAGTGCCCTCTACTCATTCCATAGAGGATTCTGGTGTTCCATTCCTGAGATTATCTGGCGTCAGATCCAGAAATTCTGTGAAAGAGTGCACCATCGAGGAGCTGAGCACACAAAGACTTGTGGATTGCTTTTCCCTTTTCTCATCACTCATATTCTGAGAAAGATGGGGATCAGAGGCACTCTAGCGGACGGGTCGATCACTGAGAGCCCATACTTTGGCCCTATCCAGTGGCGCCAGAGTTTGTCCCACATGTAGAGAGCTGCTCCAGCACCACAACCCGCACCAAAGCACGCAGGCGAGCCCATGGACATTCCAGAGATGGCGGTGGAAAGCGATTATGGTGGCCCGGCCCGAATAGGCGGTAGACCAGGAGGAGCAGCCAGAGGAGTATAAGGAAGGGATCACGCTCAGACGCTCAGATTTATTACACTTCTAGGACACCCTCGTGGACATACGATCTCAGTTCGCAGATTTTCAGAGGGATGCTCGTCAGGACAGACTCGAGGTCCAGCAGATGTCCCGAGCCATTCTCGACAGGCTACCACCAGCCACAAGACCTTCTATAGCACCACCAGCCCCGTGACGTCTTTGTGACGTCTTGGTTTATTTTTATACCCCTTGCATTACATTTTTTATTTTCTATTTCAGCACACTGTGGACAGTGCGGATTTTGAGTTTGGGGGTATTTTTATCATGTATGCACATTTGATTTTTTATTATGCATTTTATTTCGGTTATGGTTTATTTTCATTAGTGTGCTTAATTTGATGAACATATGATCACTTTGATTAAGGGATTTTCAGTTATATTATTTTCTTGGCATAATGAGACATAACAGTTCAATTTGATTTTCACGAGCACATTTGGCATGTAGTTTGTAGGATAAAATGTTGAGATTGGTCATGTTAGTTTGTAAGCTTTAATGCAGTTGGGTAGCCTGTTGGGAAATAACCTTGGTTTCTTTTTTTTCTTTTTTTTTTTTTAAAAAAAAAATGATGATCATTTTGAGCTTTCCACCGAGTAACTAGATCTCATGCCTCATAAAGCATTGAGCGTTCACGTAAAAAAGTGAGAAGTTAGACTTGATTAGCAAAGCTTCGTAGCCTTTTTTACTCGAGTTAGTAGGTCCTTAGGGTGTCTTTACACCTAATGCCCTAAAACCTTTTGGTTTGGGAGTCATTGACTTAACTCTTGATACATGGGTCAACTAGACAGCTTAAAGAAGCTAAGCAATAAAAAATTAAAAATTAAAAAAAATAAAAATAAATTGAAATAAACCTTGGTTATTGTGTCCGATAGGTAGTCTGATGAATTTTGAGTGTTGAATTCCATAATTATAGTTGAATTCCCATAATTATGTGTTGAATTCACTTTCACTAGAATTGATTAGTGTGAAATCTCATAATGCCATGTTTATAGCTTGATTGATAATTCCTTGAAATTTGTGAAGATGGTGTTTGTTTGGTTAAGTTTGCTCAAGAATAAGAACCATAATTGTTATATTGTTGCATTATTGAAAATAAAATGTTTGTGCAATGTTTGTGGGTATCATTCATGGAAAACCATTATGAGACTTCACTCGTCTAAGGAATCCTCGAGGTTTAAAAAAGGCTTGTTGTATATGCCAAATGCAACCATTTTTCCTATGAAGTGGATGATGTGCAATTTAATTGCACTGCAATGGCACAACCATTAGGTCGTATAGCTTTGTGAAGTGTAGGATTGAACCACAGCGAGTGTTTGCTTTATTAAATTAATATTGCTATTAAATGGACTCTACTTTAACCCTTCCACGAAAAGTCATAACATTGAACACTAAATGTGCATTAAATTAAACTATTCTAAAATGTAAAAGAACGAAATAAAGGAACTAAGGTTGATGACTCCACCTTCCCACTAACCACACACAATAAACAATACAATTAAAATCCATCTATCGATATAGCATTTTGCTTAATCTAAAATCGTTAGTGAAGCTAGTCGAACCATTCAACACATTTACCGTATAAAGAGTCACGAAGATATTGGTTTGCTTGAATCATCCATGTATCGTTGATCACGAGTGGATGCTTCGACTCATTCAACCATCAACGTACCTCGGATTGGCGTATTGATGTTGGACAGTGCTAAATGATTATGAAATGAAATTGTCACATAAATCAAAATGAAACGACAGTAAAATAAAAAGCGGAATTTAAAACCGTAATGTAAATGTGCATAAATTAAAGGAGGCTTCATCTTCAACCTTGGTTGAAGATTAGCCTCCCATAAAGAAAGAGAGACAAATTAAATGTGCATGTAAGCATAAATAAAGGGTGTGAATGAGTACTAAAAGTCACTTATCAAATACCCCAAACTTATATTTTGCTAGTCCCTTAGTGAAACAAAAAATGAAAACACAATAAACATAAATCCGCTTTGGTGGGAGAACGGTTGCATTGAGCGTATGCAACAAGCCTTTTAAACCTCTAGGAGTTCCCTGGAGGACGAGTGAAGTCTCATGAGGGTTTTTTAGGAATGATACCCACAAACATTTGTGCAAACATTTTATTCTCTCTCATGCAATAATATAACAATCATGGCTTTAATTCAAGAGCAAGCTTAATCAAACAAACACCATCTTCACAATTTCCAAGGAATTATCAATCAAGCTACAAACATGGCAAAATGAGACATCACACTAATCAATTCTAGTGAAAGTGAATTCAACACATAATCATGGGATTTCAACACTAAACTTTGTCATGCATGCTTTGACACTTAGAATTCATCGGTACTACACATCGGACACAATAACCAAGGTTTATTTCAAAGATTTTTTTTTTTTTAAAATTTTTTTATTGCATAGCTCCCTTAAGCTGTCTAGTTGACCCATGTATCAAGCGTTAAGTCAATGACTCCCAAACCAAAAGGTTTTAGGGCATTAGGCGTGAGACACCCCTAAGGACCCACTAACTTTCGAGTAAAAAAGGCTACTGACTATGCTAATCAAGTCTAACTCACTTTTTTATGAGCCTATGCTTAATAGGGCACGAGATTGGTTACTTGGTGGAAAGCTCGAATGATCATCAAATTTTTTTTGACATAAACCATCATTATTTCCCAACAGGTTATTCAAGCGCATTTAAGCTCACAAAACTAGCATGACCAAACTCAACATTTAATCCACGCACAACATACAAATGTGCTCGTGAAAATCAAAATGAAATGTAATATCTCATGTTTGCCAAAGAAAGTAACACAATCAAAATTCCCTTCACAAAGTAATCATGTGTTCATTAAAATTAAGCTCACAAAAGAAAATAAACCATAATTAAAATAAAATGCATAATCAAAAATAAAATGTGCACAACAAAATAAATACCCCTAAACTCAAAATTCATTACCCACAGCAGCGGATAAAGAAAATACAAATGCAGTGCAAAGGGATGTGAAAAATATAACCAAGACATCACGAAGACGTCATGGGGCTAGTGGTGGTGCTGAAGGTCCTGAGGCTGGCGGCAGCCTGTCTAAGATGGCTCAAACATCTCCTAGATCTCGAGCAGCCCGACAAGCATCCTCTCAAATCTACATCCGAGATCGCATGTCCACTAAGGTCTTGGAAGTGTGTAATAAATCGAGGCTCTGATCATGATCATCCTCATACTCCTCTTCCTTGTCTATGCTCCTTATGCTCTACCGCTCTCTGCTCTACTTATATCCTCTAGCTGCCATCTCGAATGTCCATAGGCTCTAGCTCTAAGGTTGTTGTGCCGTGTATCTAGGCATGTGGAACAAACTCTGGTTCCACTGGATGCGGCCAAAATATGGGCTCTCAATGATTGGCCTGTCTGTAGGACTGCCTTTAATCCCTTTCTTTCTCAGAATGTGAGTGATGAGAAAAGGGAAAGGCAAACCCCAAGTCTTCGTGTGCTTAGCTGCCCGATGGTGCACTCCTTCCCAGAATTTCTGAATCTGTCGCCATATGATCTCGGGAATGGAGCACCAAAAACCTCTATGGAACGCATATAGAGCACTGAGGAAAATGTCCCGCCTCTATGTCTTGTGTCCCAAAGGACACACGTTCCTGTACAACACCATATGAATGAAAAGGAGATTTTGAGGAATATTCGTTTTGTTGGCTGCATTTCGGTGACTATCTGTATATTGCCCCTCACACATGTCAGAAATGATATCCTCGAGGGTGAGCATGGAGGGGCACTCGAGCCAAAGAACGTCTGACTCGGGAGGCTCATGGCTGCACTTCAAAACTGCCTCTACATCGGCTATGGTCACCTCCACTTCTCTTCCGTCGATGGAAGAAACAAGAATGTCCGCCTGGTCGCAGTCATAACTCAGATGCTCATAAAACTCTTTGACCAGGCGCTCATATGTAGTGGAGGCGACGGGATTGAACAGCCTCTTCAAACCCCGGTTCTTCAACACTTGAACTGCCCAACTTGTAGCTTCATTATTGGAGAACTCCTCTTTGTTGGCAAATGTGTTCTCCAATAAGAGCTTACGGCTCTCAATGGGCTGCCTGGCTACCATGCCTCAGGTCCCAAAGGACCGAGAAGACGACCCTTGGCCTCTAGGCATTTTGGAAGGTGGTTGAGGCTTTTTGTCGAGCACCTGGTGTGCGACCCAAAAATAAAGGGTTTGGAAACCTCTTTCAAATCAGCCCAACTCCCTGCAAAAACAAAACCAAACCAACACCAAAACAATGGGGCACAATCCGTGAGAGGATTTGTGCCCAAAAATAGCAAAAAAGAAAAAAATGGGGGTGATTTGAAGAAAATTGGGTTTTGGGTTTTTTTGTATGGAAAAAATGGAAAAATGGGGGAAAATGGTGCCCGGCGGTGGGTGGTAATGGTGGAGAGAGGCCGGCGGTGGTACGGTGGGTGGTGGGGAAGTGATGGGTGGCAGTGGGTTTGGATTTGGAGTGTTGGGAGGAGAACGGAGAAGGAGGGGAGAGGGCTGCGCTGCTGAAAATGGAGGAAAATGAGCAAAGGACCTAAAAATAGGTCATGTGAGTCCTAAAACCGAAGTGCTCTTGATGTACATAAGTGCGTCGAACGCACGCGCTCAATGCACTTGTGCTAAGTGCGTGTGTCAAGAACTCTCTGCGTTTGAACATAAAGGTGGACGTTCGATCGCATACATGCAATAGTGTGTGTGTGGGGGCTGCGGAACACACAAGGTGAGGTCAGACGCCATCTCGTACACGCTCAACATATGATACGCTTGAATAAAAAACAAACAACAAATGTTTTTTGTTTTTTTTACAAAGATATTTACAGAATAAAATAATAACAAACATAACATATAAACAAAAATATTTACACACATATATACAAACACAACAAATATTTACAAAAACACCCCCAAACTTAAAATGTCACATTGCCCACAATGTGACCGAATTAAATTAGGGAATGGGTCAATTTAGGTATAACATAAAAGAATGCTTCCCCAAATTTGACTGGTAAAACATAAAGCGAAAAACATAATGAGGGGTGCCTCCCACAAGCGCTAAGTTTGATGTCTTCAGCCAAACTCGTGATATGAGACTACATCACTCTGTATATATCGGATCCTCCAACAGAGTAGCCTTAACCTCTAAACTCCTCAACTCCAAGAATGGTTTAACTCTTTGTCCATTTACCTTAAAAATGTTACCATTCTTGGGATCCTCTAACTCGATGGCCCCATGAGAAAACGCTGTCCTAATGATAAATGGGCCCATCCACCGAGATTTCAACTTGCCAGGAAACAGATGCAAATGAGATCTGTAAAGAAGGACTTTCTGACCTAGCTCAAAAGATCTCCTCAAAATGCTCTGGTCATGAACCTTCTTCGTGTGTTCTTTGTATTTCCTCGAACTGTCATATACATCATTCCTCAACTCTTCTAGTTTAGTGAGTTGGAGCTTACTTTGAGAGCTGGCCTTCAAATAATTGAAATTCAGTTGCTTGATGGACCAGTATGCCCGATGCTCCAACTTAACGGGAAGATGACAAGCTTTCCCGTACACCAACCGATATGGTAACATCCCAATCGATGTCTTATATGCCGTCCTATATGCCCATAAAGCATCATTCAATCGTAAAGACCAATCTTTCTTGCTAGGGTTCATTGTTTTCTCCAAAATGTGTTTGATCTCACTATTTGACACTTCAACTTGCCCACTCGTCTGTGGGTGATAAGGGGTGGCAACCTTATGTGTTATGAAATACTTCTTCATCAGCTGCTCGAAAATTCGGTTGCAGAAATGCTTACCTCCATCACTGATAATCGCTCTAGGTGTACCAAACCAAGCAAAAATCGTGTCCTTCAAAAACTTGACCACAACTCTGTGGTCATTGGTCTTACATTCAACCGCCTCCACCCACTTGGACACATAGTCCATAGCAACCAAAATGTACAAAAACCCGAAGGAGTTTGAGAAAGGTCCCATGAAATCGATGCCCCATACATCAAAAATCTCGATTATCAATATGGGATTGAGGGGCATCATATTCCTCTTTGAAATACTCCTGAGTTTCTGACAGCGCTCACAAGAAGTGCAATAAGCACGAGCGTCTACAAACATGGTGGGCCAATAAAATCCACACGCAAAATCTTTGCAAGTCTTTTTGCCAAATCTCCACATGCATGATATGACAAAAGGAGATGACATCGGTTTGGTCAAATTCAGGTATGCATCTCCTAATGATCTGATCGGACAATACTTGAACAGGTAAGGATCATCCCAAAGAAAGGTTTTCACCTTTGACAAAAATTTGAGCTTATCTTGTTGCTCCCAATGCAAAGGCATTTGGTTGGTAACAAGATAGTTCACTATATCAGCAAACCAAGGTGCGGGATTGTGAGCAATGTGCATCAATTGCTCATCAAGAAAGGTCTTAGAAATGGGTGTGGCGTCCTTGGTGAAATCCATGGTCAATCTAGACAAATGATTGGCCACCACATTTTCTGTCCCCTTCTTATCCCGAATTTCTATGTCGAACTCTTAAAGCAACAAAATCCAACGGATCAAACGGGATTTAGCATCTTTCTTGGAGAAAAGATACTTCAATGCCGCGTGATCAGAAAAGATAATGATTTTAGATCCTAACAAATAGGATCTAAACTTGTCTAGCGCAAAAACGACCGCCAACAACTCCTTTTCTGTGGTGGAGTAATTAAGTTGTGCGTCATTTAGAGTCCTGCTCGCATAGCAAATCACATGGGGAAGTTTCTCAATGCACTGCCCCAAAATAGCTCCAACTGCATAGTCTGATGCGTCACACATGATCTCAAATGGTTCACCCCAACTGGGTGGTCTAATCACTGGTGTGGACGTCAGAATCTCCTTCAGAGCCCCGAATGCTTTCACACATTCTTCATCAAATTCAAATGGGTCTCTTTGGCCAACAACCTACACAAGGGCATGGCGATATTGCTGAAATCCTTGATGAATCGCCTGTAGAACCCTGCATGGCCCAAGAAGGAACAGATTTCCTTCACAGTACGTGGGGGTGGAAGGTTAGAGATCAAATCTACCTTCGCCTTGTCAACCTCAATACCCTTTTGAGATATGACATGCCCCAGTACTATCCCCTGCTTAACCATAAAATGGCATTTCTCCCAGTTAAGCACAAGGTTCTTCTCTTTACATCTCACTAACACCAAAGTGAGACAATCCAAACACTCCTGAAAAGATGAACCGAAGACGGAGAAGTCATCCATGAAGATCTCCATAAATCGCTTTACCATGTCAAAAAATATGCTGATCATGCACTGTTGAAAAGTAGCAGGTACATTGCACAGCCCAAAAGACATACGACGATAGGCGAATGTCCCAAAGGGACATGTAAAGGTAGTCTTCTCTTGGTCTACGGGGTCCACTGGGACCTGGTTATATCCTAAATAACCATCCAAGAAGTAGTAGTACTTGTGCTCAAATTAAATGCTCCACCATCTATGGAAGAGGAAAGTGATCTTTCGTGGCGCGTTCAATTTATAGTCTATACAAACCCTCCATCCTGATTGAATACGAGTTGGTACCAACTTGTTATCCTGGTTCTTCACTACTATCAATCCAGCCCGTTTGGGCATAACATGTATCGAGCTCACCCACTTGCTATCAAAAATGGGATAGATGATCCACATCTAACTTGATCACTTACGCTCTCACAACCTCCTGCATTGCTAGGTTGAGCCTTCTGTGGTTCCCTTGATGGTTTGGAATTCTCTTCCAAGATGTATCTTATGCATAACCAACGAGGGACTAATTCCTTGATGTCCTCAATAGTCCAGCCTATAGCTTCCTATGCTCTCTCAAAACTCCTAACAATTCCTCCTCTTGAGCATCTATCAATCTAAAGCTATAATCACGCAAAGACTCATGGACCTAGGAACTTGTACTTAAGACTATCGGTAAAGGCTTAAGTTCCTTCTTGGGGAATCAGCACTGTCTCCTCCTTCTCTTTGCTCACCAAAGGAGCTCTCCAAAGTGCCACTTGCTCCATAAGTTTCTCCAAATCCAAATCTTCACCAAACCGAGCAAGGCATGCTTCGGTCCTCTATGCTTGATTCTTCAATGACTTCATCCGAATCTCCTCAATCAAGCATACTTGATTCATTTGGTCATAATCAAGTGGTTGTTTTCGATGTGAAAATATTCAACTCCACCATTATATTCCCAAAAGAAATCTTCATGACCCCGACCTACAATTTATCATTAGCCATAGCTAAAATGGTCACCCTAGAATCACAAGGATCTCACTCCCTATCACTGTCTTGGCTCTGTGTCCAACACAATGAAATCCACGGAAATAAAATTTGTCCACCTTAATTAGTACATCCTCAACTATTCCCGTGGAACCTTCACGACCGATCGCAAGTGCGATGTCATGGATGTGGGCTTAAGCTCTCCTAGCCCTAACGCAAATATGAGTAGGGCAACAAACTCACACTTGCTCCCAAATCCAACAGTGCCCTCTCAATCGGCTAATTCCTATCATGCAAGTGATTGTAGAACATCCATGGTCCTTATACTTGAGAGGTAACTTGCATTGTATGATAGCACTTGCTCGGTCATAAATGCATTTTTAGGACATTTGTCTTCCCTTCTTGTGACCAAGTCCTTTAAGAACTTGGCATAGGAAGGATTTCTTGGATGGCGTCCAAAATGGAATATTTATTTGGACTTGTTTGAACACCTCCAGAATGTCCTCTAACTTCCCTCCATTCCTAGGCGCTTGTAATCTTTCAGGGTATGGTGCTTTTGGCACAAGCGCCCTAGGAGGTTCCTTCACAGCTGGGGTGACCGTAGATGGCTCAGCATCTCCTTCCTTCTGATTGTCACCCTCTTCTTCTTTCTGCTCTTCTTCCTCAGCCTGGTCTACTTCTGGGTTCACCACCTTATTGTCCACTCTCTTCCCCGACCTTAGAGTGATAATCGCCTAAACATGCTCTTGATTTGAAGAATTTCCAATGCTGCATGCTTTAGGGTTATTCACTGCTTGGCTGGGGAGCTTTCCCTTGTCCCTCTCACCAAGGTGATTTGCCAACTATCCCATCTGCATCTCTAACTTCGAGATCGCCTGGGTGTTCACCATGGTGGAGTGCCTCACATCACTGATTGATTGACTAGTTATTTTCATGAATTCTCTCATGGCCTCTTCCAGTGACTGTGTTGATGAGGCTGGGGCTTTAGTGGGGGCTTGATATGATGATGATGATGCTGGTAGAGCCGAGCGTCCTTGATTTTGGTAAGAAGAATAAAATCCCAGGGGATAATGATTTGGAGGATGTGGAGCTCCTCCTTGATTTGTGGTGGGTTGATTCTGCTTCCATGAAAATTTTTGGTGATTCCTCCACCCTGGATTATATGTCTCAGAATATGGCCCATTGGACGGCTTTTGATAGTTGTTGAAAGTGTTCACTTGTTCCATCTCAGTAAAAACTGTCATTGATGGACAATTCTGTGCTTGGTGCATGGGACTAGCACAGACAGAACAACTTTCAATAGGACAAGTGTTTGCCGCATTGACAGGCTTTCCTACACTCAGAGCATCCAACCTCCTGACTATGGCATCCATCTTTTGAGATAACTCAGTGTCTCCTTTTAACTTTAGGATGCCCCCTTTCTTAGGGTTTCGGGCAGATTTGTCTCGACAACTTGTGAAATCCCAATGTTGGGAGTTGTCAGTAATTTTCTCCAAAGCCTTATAGGCTAAATCTCCCGTCAAGTTTAGAAATGCCCTCCATTCATCAATTCAATCATACTACGGTTGGGTTGAGATAGCCCTTAGTAGAAGAATTGTACTAGATGCCATTTCTCATATCCGTGAGGTTTGGACACTTCATCGAGATCCTTAAATCTTGCCCAACATTACAACATTCTCGAGAATTTCGCCCTCATCCCGAGTAAAGGAACCGATCTCCTTCATTTACTCGACATTGGGAAAAAACTTTTTGTAAAACTACTTCAACAATTCTTCCCGGATGTGATGGAACCAGTGTGTTGGAGTCCAAACACCAGTGGCTTTATCATGAAGTGAGAAAGGAAAAGTCCTGAGGTGACAAGATTCCTAAAAAATTTTGAAATTTTGTGGTGGCATAGATATTTTTAAATTTCCTCACATGAGTGTATCGGTTTTCATGATCTAAGCCAGAAAATGATGGTAACATTTGAATCACGTGGCTTTAGATCATAATGAGTCACATTAGTCGGTGCAACATTAATGCCCGAGTGGGAATTGACCGCACAGGGTGCAAACAATTCGTAGTGACGCTAGAAATCCACTTCATAAGCTCTTTTGCTCCCTGCTCCTTCTCTGCATCTTGGTACTCCTCGTGCTCCCCCATTCTTGGGTTCCTTTGATTTTCAATGCCTCCACTCTTGGATTCCTTGGATTATCCCCATCTCCACTTGAGCTTTACACGCCTCCTAATGTTTCTTTCTAAGTCGGGATCTAATGGTGTTAATTCTAGGTTCAAGGATCGACCATGCATAAACTAACAAAAATTTAACTAAACACTAAGGAAAAACAGCAAGCTAGATAAGCAAAATGCAAGGAAAAACAACAAAAACAGGGGAATCAAAACAACAAATAAGAACAACTAAATTAACCTAGATGAATATAAACAATACTTGCAATTCAACTATGAAAGTAGCAACCTATATGCACTTAAAACGAACAAAGAAAACAATAAACTAAGTAAGCAAAAATAAATAAAGGCAGTAAAACAGGACTATAAAATCACTAAAACAGAAATATGCACAAATTAACAGGAAACAAAACAACAAGTTCACTAAAACTACTTATCAATAAACTATAAATGACAAGTGCAAAATCAAAGCAAACTTAAACAAATATAAACAGATGCAGTAAAAATAGTAACAAGATTAAAAACATAGAATCAATCTAGCTAAGATAACCTAAACACTAACAAAAGACAATTTAAACAACTAACAATTTAGACTAACAAAACTACTAAGCAAAACATAAGCAAAAATAAACTAAACTCAGCTAATCACAAGAAGCAAAATACTCAAAATAGGCGCAAAAACAACTAAAATAAGTCTAACAATTAATTAAAACAAAAGGAATTTAAAACTAAACATGTGTGTTGATGATGGAAGGAGGTGTGCAGTCGGTATGTTCGTTTGCACAAATGCAACAATATGCAGGCTGCAAGTACATTCAACGCATAACTCAGAATGCGTTCAAGCGTAGACTGCTTCATGTTCTTGTCAGGACTCGACTCGCGTTTCGCAGATGCATGTGCGTTTGCGGTGCGCGAACATCATGGAATAGCGTGCTCGAACGCAAGTACTACGTTCACGTCATCACTGATTTTCTAGAAACCAAAATAAACTACAAATGAGCCAAACACTATTCTAAAAACTAACCAAAATTAAATAAAATATAAAAATAAACTAAGAACAGGATTTAAATTGCACAAAGTAAAGACTAGTAGAAAAATAAAGTCAATCTAAAAACAATATTAATTTAAACAAAACAACTGTTCCCCGACAACGGCGCCAAAATTTGGTGTGCAAATTAAATTGCACTCGCAAGGCACGAATTGTTAGGTCGTATAGCTTTTATGAAGCGCGGATCGAACCATAGAGAATGGGTTTTTTTGCTAAAAAAACTAATATTACTCTTAGATTAAATCTACTTTAACCTAGTTCCAAATAAAGATTGTATCAATGAACAGTAACTTGCATTAATTAAAAACTATTCTAAAAATGTAAAGGAATGAATAAAACTACTAAGGTTAAAGACTAGCCTCAACCCATATTAAAGTTATTTTCCCCTTCTCATCACACACATTCCGAGAAAGATGGGGATCAGGCACATCGTGGACGGGCCAATCACTTTGAGAGCCCACATTTTGGCTCCATCCATGGCGTCGAGTCTATCTCACATGCCTAGAGCCACACAGCCCGGCACCACAACTTCTAAAGCCATGCTGGGCGAGCCCATGGACATTCCAAAGTTTGAGATGGTTAAGAGAGGACAGCAAATTTCGAGGAGTACGTAGGAGGAGCAATAGAGGAGGATGAGGAGTGTATCACGCTGTGACGCCGTGACTGCTACACTTCTGTGGATACCTCGTGGACATAATGACCTGCATCGTGACATACGATTTCATTTTTGCAGAGATTTGCAGAGGGATGTCAGCCGTCAGATGTGCTCGAGGTCGAGATGTTCCGAGCCATCATGGACAGACCGCCTCCAGCAGAGGACCTCATGTACCACCACTAAATTCGGACGCCTTTTGTGACGCCTCGGTTTATTTTTCTACCCCTTGCACTATGTTTTTCATTTTCTATATCAGCACATTGTGGACAGTGTAGATTTTGAGTTTGGGGGTATTTTTATCATTGTGTGCACATTTTGTTTTTAAATTATGCATTTTATGTTAGTTATGGTTTATTTTCATTAGTGTATTTAATTTGACGAACATATGATCACATTGATTAAGGGATTTTCAGTTATGTTACTTTCTTGGCATAATGAGATATTGTAGTTCAATTTGAGTTTCACGAGCACGATTGGTACGTAATTTGTGGGGTAAAAATCTGGTTTTGGTTTTGTTAGTTTTGTAAGCTTGAATGCAGTTGGAAAACCGTTTGGAAAGATAACCGTGGTTTTGTTTTTTTTTAAAAAAAAAAATCATTTTGAGCTTTCCACCGAGTAACTGGATCTCTTGCCTTATTAAGCAATGAGTATTCGCGTAAAAAAAGTGTGAAGTTAGATGTGGTTAGCAAAACTTTGTAGCCTTTTTGACTCGAGTTAGTAGGTCCTTAGGGGTGTTTTTACGCCTAATGCCCTAAAACCATTTGGTTTGGGAGTCATTGACTTAACGCTTGATACATGGGTCAATTAGAAAGCTTAATGAAGTTATGCAATAAAAAAAAAAAAAGTTTTGATAAACCTTGGTTATTTTTTGATGTGCTGTCCAATGAATTTTGAGTGTCGAAGCATACAAGACTAAAGATTAGTTTTGAAATCCCATATTTTTGTGCTAATCTCACTTTCACTAGAATTGATTTTTGTATCTCATTAAGCCATGTTTGTATATTGATTGTTAATTCCCTGAAATTTGTGAAGATAGTGTTTGTTTAATTAAGCTTGCTTTTGAATTTAAACCATGATTGATATATTTTTGCATGATTGAGAATAAAATGTTTGCACAAATGTTTGTGGGTATCATTCCTGAAAAACCCTCACGAGACTTCACTCGTCCTCTAGGGAACTCCTAAAGGTTTAAAAGGCCTGTTGCATACGCTCAATGCAATTGTTCTCCCACGAAAGTGGACTTATGTTTTTCATTTTGTTTTGCTAAGGGACTAACAAAATGTAAGTTTGGGGGTATTTGATCGGTGTCAAATATTGTTTATTAGACACCCCTTTACTTATGTTTGTTAGACTCTTAGTCGCTGCTAATAACTATTATTTTGTATAGTTTTTAGCATTTTGTGTTGTGTGTTATTGCAACAAACATGGCTAACAAAGGGCAAGAAAGTGGACTTAAAGTAGCCTACAAAGACCACGGGTCGCACGCAGCACGCGCAGACGTCGCACGCAGACATCGCATGCGTACCGCGCCGGCCCTAGTAGTTATCCGCTGCTCAAACGCAAGTACTCTACGCTCAACGCACGCCTGACTCATTTCTAGCCGCCATAGCGCTTATTTGCGGTCAAACTTGTGCCTGCTCGACCACAAATACGTGCGCTTGAATAGTGTAGTGCGTCAAACGCACTTCGACTGTTAGCCTATAAATAGGACCCTAGGTCCATTTGTTCAAAGCTTTTACTTTGGCGCTTTTTTTGAGCAATTTGCCTCTGGCTCCTGCCCTTTTCTTTGTAGTTCTTTACATTAGTTTAAATATAATGCCTTTATTTTGTTTATTTATGCTTCCTTTGCTTATGGGAGGCTAGATCCCAACTAAGGTTGAGGATGTAGCCTCACCATGAATGCTATATTAATTGCTTACATTTAAGTTATTGCATTCCGTTATTTCTTTATTTACTTAATCTCTCACTTGGTTTGGTGACAAAACCAAGTGAGATTGCATCGTAGTCATTTATTTTGCTTTTCGTCCGATGGATACATTCCATCCTTCGGTTTACGCTCATTTATCCATAGTAGTTTGTGTCTTAACACATTCACTTTGGATCCTTTGAGCCTTAAACCGCTTATGGTTTGTCTTTCGTCAAAGGGACGGATTCCTTTAATCCTTCGATAGGTGCAAGAGATTTAGTTTTATGTCAAACCGATAGATGATGTTTTAGCTTATCGTTTTTCAATTAATGTAGTTGAAATGGTGAGGTGAAAACCTCAACCTTGGTTTTTATTTCGTTTACATTTTTGCTTTAATTTTAAGTTGTCACGAACACCATGCAAAGCTAGGTTAAAATAGCACTAACCTAGACTCGAAGTTATTTTCGCACAAAGCAATTTACGGTTCCTTGTGGGTTCGACTCGGTACTTACGCAACCGCTATACGAACTTCGGTTCGTTCAATTGCGAGTACCTAAATTTGGTCCGATCACATGCTCATGATAAGAATTTCCAGACTCATCCTCATCAATCATGTCGTCTAGAATGAATGGACACTCTTCCCTCTTGTGATAAGGGCTATAATAATATGAACATCTCTTATATAGTGGATGAGTGTGAGGTAATTGTGTATGGGCAACTCTAGCTTCTTTGAATTGGGCAAATCTCTTGCCTATGTCATCGATATGAGTAGTTGAAAAATGTTGATCTATTGATTCTAGAGAAGCAAAAACAGATTTGACATGCTCATTTTGATATTGCCACTCTTGCTCATATGAAAATTTTGAAAGTTGTCCCCAAGATGTGTCAGTAGGTGTTTGAGCCTTTGGTGCAGGCTGTGGCACTTGATGAGCAGGCGGTTGAGCTTGATGATCGAACTACGGATAGTTTGAATGGTGCAATTCCTAAAATTGGGGAGCATAATTTCTTATAGTCTAAGCTGACCATGAGAAATCAGATTGGTTGCTCCAGTCTGGGTTGTAAAAATTGGAATTTGAATCACATCTCGGATTGGAAAAATTGGTATTCATTTGCACATATGAAAAATTAGAAAATTGTCTCCAGGATGGACAATTACTAGGGGAAAATACATTTTACCCCCCCCCCCAAACTTTCAAATTGTGGCAATTCAACACATTTGGCCTTTTTATTCCCAAAATACCCTCATCATAAATTTTTTTTTTTTTAAATCCAAAAAAAAAAAAATTGCTGGGGTGGCCGAACCACACCATAAGTGGTGGCTGGCCACCCCATTTGGCCTAGGGGTGATTCAACCACCCCAGATCGGCCCCGAGGGCTACTCGAACGCACTCAGGGCCTAGGGGTGGTTTCCTGGGCCAAACGCCCAAATTTTCTTTTGTGTGATTGGCCCAAGCCGGTCTGGGGGTGGCCGAACCACCCCCATTGGCCCAAGGGGTGGTCCGGCTGCCCCTTAGGCCAAATGCCCAAGGGTTTTTTTTTTTTTTTAGGGTTTGGCCCAAGTGGCGGCCAAACCACCCCCTAGGCAATTGGAGGTGGTTCGACTGCCCCCAGACGGTCGGCCTGGGGGTGGCCGAACCACCCTTAGGCCAAACTGGGTGGCTAGCCACCATCTATGGGGTGGTTCGGCCACCCCAGCAATTTTTTTTTTTTTTGGTTTTTTCTTTTTTGGATTTTTTTGTTAAAAAAATAAAATTTATGATGAGGGCATTTTGGGAATAAAATGACCAAAGGGGTTGAATTGCCACAATTTGAAAGTTTGGGGGGGTAAAGTGTCACATTTTAAACTTTGGAGGTAAAAGTGCAAATCAGTGGATACTTCAAGGAGGTAAAATGTATTTTCCCCCAATTATTATCATTATGATAGGGATTGGAGCAATATGAACATGGTTTATGTGGTATGTATGTGTGAGAAAAATGGGTCGGGGTAGATCTGGTTGCTTTGATTTGGTAGAATTTCTCACGTAAGTCATTGAACTCAGCTCGTAGATCTGTACACTTGTTTTCCTCATACACATTACTCATCTGTTTCCTAGTACTTTTTGTTTTTTATATAAATAATTTAAAAGAAAATAAGCTAAAAACAACTAACTAACTAAATGAAAATGGAACTAAAATTTAAAAACTCACAAAATGGACCAAAAATAAATTTTGGCAAAAATCTATAGAACTCGTTGTTGTTTTTTGTGTGAGTACTCTCGAGCATATTGCAGTTGCGCTCGATCGTACTCGAGTCAGTGCACGAAGGAAGATGTGGCAATTGACGAGTGCAGGCGCACTTGACTTGCTGTCTTGGATGCGAGTGTGCTCGATCATAGTGGGATCAAGGTTGATCACAATATGGGCTATGGCTGTAAAAAACAAGCCAACAAAACAAGAGAAACAAAACAAAAATCTTTATTTATTTATTTATTAGAAACAAGGACAAAATAAAAATAAATTGCAGAAAAATAAAATCTTAATTATAACTAGTAGAAAGATAAAATCAATTTAGACATAAATTGGTTTAAAAATTGAACAATTCCACGATAACGGCACCAAAATTTGTTTTACTAATTTATTGTATTCAAGCGCACAAGTTGTGTGCAAGTGCGAGGTTGAACCTAGGAAATTGTATTCTTGAATGCAAATTTAAATCTAAACTAATTTAATCCTAATCTACTCCCAAAATGGTTTTGAATTGGGTTTTGAAAATTTAAAAGACTAAATATAAATTAAATAAAAGAAAACGAAAGATAAAGTTACTAAGGTTTGGGAATTCACACTCACGGCTTCATAACAAAGATACTCTATGCTCATTAATATCAATCAAGTTCTCACAATTAAAATCTTAGATATGTTTTACTACGCTCAAAGAATTAATCAAAACCATCCCATGTATCCATTCATTGATCAAATCACAAAAGGAATCCAAATTCAATTGAAACACAACATGTATCTGTACAACAAATCACAAGTGATATCCAATTTTATGAGTTAAAAACCAAGCAATCAATCATATGAAATTATCTCAAATCATCACTTATATCCTTGAATCACAAGAGATATCCAAGAATCACTCCACATTATTAATTAAGAGTAAAACAATTGAAATAATAAACTCTATAAAATCAGATCAATAAAACTTACATAACAACAATGTTGTTCTTCAATGGTGAGGCTTTCATCTCTAACCTTAGTTGGGGATTTAGCTCCACATGAATATGAAAACTAAAACCTAAACTAAACTAAAGAAAACTAAAGGAAAAGCTGTGAATTTTTGTCTCGGGCTTCGCTATATTTCTTGAATGCAAAAGGGTCTATTTATAGGCTTAGAGAAGTCCTAAAAGTCATAGAAGCCCTAGTAAACCCATATAATTCGAAGGTCGGGTCTCTAGTCCAATTAGAAGTCTGAAATCACGATAAGATTGGCTCAAATTTGCGTTCTCATATTGCAGACGAATTTGGCATAGTAAACATCCGAATTAGAAAATTCTATTTCAGAATAAATTGTATCATTTTGAGCTAGCTTTCCACTGCCATTTGAATCATCTCAATCCAATATTTGAGAAGAAAGTTATGGTCAAAACACTAAAATGTTTGCAGAATCAATTTGAATCAAATCCGAAATTATCTCCATTTAGGAAAATTCCAATTTTACCCTTTCTTTGATTTGGTCGAACTTAACCACATCTTCTAGGTTTTCTCAAAGTATGCTTTATTCCAAGACTTTGCAATTTATTATTATTTTTTTTTCTTTTAAGATGCAGTTTCTTTTCAGTAACCTACAAAACACAAATCTAGCACAAAGCGTTAGATAATGACACAGCTAAAGGATTAAATAATGTAGATTAAGGGGTCCAAATATGCAATATTTGGCTCTTATCAGCCACCTGGCCGGTAGCACATACCTTCTTATAACCGTCATTCGGTGTGCTTGCCATGCTACCCTTGCGATCCGGCCGATCGTTGAATCAGTGCCTCGGGGTTAAACATTTATTATTAATGAATGCACATATAACATTTTTCATATCATCTTGTAAGCTCATCTATATTTGTATAACATATCATGAAACTTTTATGAGCTCTTTCATTCATAATTGCATTTATGCATAAAAAAATGAGGTAATTGTAAAATGTAGCATTCATAAATCATGCCATATGATTGAATAAAACTATGCATTAAAATAGGAAGTGCAATTGAAAATCATGTAAGTGGATTCTTTGTAAAATTCCCAACATTTTGTTTTCAAAAAGATTTATAATAAAATATGTTAGGGTTTTTGCTGTTGTGTCCCCTTACTTGACATCGCATGTCCTTAGTTTGATTCTGCATCCAACTTACAATCCCTACAATGGATAGTAAAAAGTACCTTAATTATCAATTCATTTATCCTTAACATCAAACATCATCATGCTTGATTTAGTCTCTCGTAAAATTCTAATAATCAACTCATCTAAGGCCTCAATAAAGCATCCAAAATTAAATGACTATAATTAAGAAGTCTACTTAGCCATAACATCACTCTCTTCCTAAGCCATTTAATTTAGCAACTTACTCACAATATCAAAAGCTTAGAAACATTTACAACAATTATAACTAATCCCTCCAAATAGCAATTCAAATATTTATAACATAGAAGCCCCAATTTAATTCTATAAATTTAGCTTGATACTAAAAATACCATAAAGGGTATGAAAGTATTACCTTGGAGTTCTCCTATTTTTCTTTCCTTTTCCACTCCTTTCTTCCTTCTCTCTTTCCTTTCTTTTCTTTTCTTCTCTCTTCTCTCTTCTTTTCTCCCCTCTTTCCTTCCTCCTCTCTTTCTTCTTCCTCTTTCTTTTCTCTTCTTTTCTCCAACTCTCACCTCATCTCACGACTTGAGCTGTGAGCAAATGGGATGAAAGCTAGCCCTTTTATACTAGTCTAGTTTTGTTGCCAGGGACACTTGTCCCACTTGCTTTACAACTCCAGCCATTATCTCATGACACATTTGACTTATGTGTCCATGAGAAGATAAGAGGAGCATGCCGTAAGACACCTGCAGTTTAAGTGTCAACCAGCAGCTTAACTAAGTCTCATGCAACGCCATTTGTCAATATCAGTTGATGACTTGTCAAGCTCCTCATGCATTTACAATAAAATGTGGTCATACAAATATACAAATAATCCTTAATGAACCTAAATATGTCTATTATAATATATCTAAAAATCGTGGCCTAATGAAATCATTAACCCATTCAATTAATTCCCCAAATCTCAAGTACTTTAACTACTTGACCATTTGACGTATTAAATTTAAAAAATTTATAAATTTTCCAATTTAACTCCAAATGACACATAACTTGGCTTGAAATTTTTATCATCCAAATCCTCACAACATATACAAAAATCATAGAAATCCATAACTTTTTGATACCTAAAAAGTCCTTCGAAATTCAGTCCCTCTGCTTGACCAAAATTCCTGTTTTGACACTTGCATCTTCTAAAAATCATAACTCCTTCTACAAGCGTCCAAAAATCAAGAAACCACTTTTAAAATCTTTATTTCTCATCATTCTACAAAGTCTTAAAACAGTTTTGCTTAAAGTCTCTCATTGAATCTTTGGCGCCCAAAAGAATGTGACTTTTCTTCCAATATCCCACCAAAATTCAATTTCCACCATCTTTTACATTAAATTTATATTTACCTATAAAATTGCAAATCCTCCTTATCCTTGATATTAAGATCATATTTATTCTAGGGTATAGATTTTGGGGTATTATAATAGGTCTCTTGGGACAGCGCAACCCTTCTGAGAATGGGTAATATCTCAGGTAGACCATATGTGAGAGTTATGACCTATAATGCATTAGCCTTTTTCCTGCATTAAAATATTAGGTAGATATCACTGGTAATACACCACAATCTTTTACAAAAATCTAAACCTTACTAAAAAGGTGTATTAGTGGAGGTAATGCCTCTTTTTATTCTTACTCAAAATGCATATTTACTTTCATTAATTGGGCCCATGTCATGCCCATGTTGTAAGGTTTACTTACTAAATCATTAGACTTACACGGTTATTATTCTAGGTAATCGGATTAATTACTCTGGAAGTGGC
This sequence comes from Carpinus viminea, assembly GCA_013348765.1. Taxonomy (NCBI): domain Eukaryota; kingdom Viridiplantae; phylum Streptophyta; class Magnoliopsida; order Fagales; family Betulaceae; genus Carpinus; species Carpinus viminea. Next base: position 26,643,649 of record CP054668.1, read on the forward strand.
AATGGCTACTACTGCTTGTCTGGTTAGCATTTGCTTATGATCATCGGATTAATCAAGGTTAATTTTGGAGGTGTTACAACTACCAACCTACACTACAAGATCATTGGTGGTGGATGTTAGAATACATGCTCTAGCCTGTGGTACACATCCGCTAGTTACTCAAGCTACATCGATGTGGAATGTGTCGTCCAAGACTAAGTTGAGAACAAATCATCAATGATTGTGTTTGTGCAGTAAAAAGTATGTGGTTGTATTGTTCAAATAAGATACTATTGGTGCTTCATTTTTTTCATGGTACCAGAGCCTTACAGCCAATGGTGAATTTCAATCCTCCAATGGCCGCCACTAGCAGCACTGCTTTCTCTTTTCCAAATCCCACTCCCACAGTTCAGATTAAGCTTGACAACTATAACTATTCAAAGTGGTTATCTCAATTCAAACCAATTCTTCGTGGCCATGAATTCGTGGGCATAGTTGATGGTTCAAAGCCTTGTCCTCCTCAATTCTTACCAAATACTAAAGGTAAAGAAGTACTTAAAATCCAGCATTTGTGGATTGGACAAAGAAGGATCAATGTCTTCTTAGTATGATCCTCGTAACTTTGTCTAAAAATGTCGTGTCTACTATCTTTGGACTCAATACATCTAGAGAAGTTTGGGAATCTTTGGCAAATAGATTTGCCTCTCAATCCAAGTATTGCATTACTCAGTTGAAACACCAACTTCAGACCATTTTCCAGGAAAACAAAACCTGTGCAGATTATATTCAGATTGCCAAAGGCCTTTCTGATCAATTGGCTATAGTTGGTAGTCCTCTTGCTGATGAGGGTTGATGAGTGCTATTTAGTGCTCGTTCACACCCCTTTATTTACGTTTGTTAGGCTATTAGTTTTGTTAATATTTAATAATTTGATTTGTTTTGTTTGTTTTGTAATAAAGGACCTTACATCACACCTTGACCGAGGGAGCAAAATGGACATGAAGAAGGAAGTGCGTCGAGGCATGTGTTCAACGTGCAGATGCGTCGCACGTAATGTTGAGGACAACGCACTGAGTCCATCAGCCCGCACCTCACGGAGATGGCCGGCAGTTTTCGCGATCGATCAAGTGTACGTTCGCCGTAGTGGATAACGCGCGTTCGAACGCATGCCCCCTCAACGCAGCCTTTTTTCCACCTATAAATAGGCCCTTGGTCATTTGGTTTTTAGTTAGTTTTTTCTTTGGGCGTTTTCTTTGAGAGTGTTTTGCTTTGTTAGCCACATCACTCTAATTTTATTTGTAAAACACTTATTCCTTAATTTATTTTATGCAATCTTTAGTTTTCATTTCGCTTATTTACTTAATGGGTGGCTAAAATCTTCAACTAAGGTTGAAGATTATGCCTTACCCGTAGCATATATTTCTTGCTTTTTACATTAAGTGTTCTTAATTTCCGTCATTTAAATTCTGCACTCGTCATTTACTTTCTGTGACAAATAGTTAAATGGTTGTCATCTTTGATGCAATCACAGTCACCATCTGATGTGTTCCAAGCTGGGTGCACAACAAGTAATATTTATTGATTCAATATCCACTGTGATCCAAGGATACAGTGGATGATTTTATCAATAAACAATTACTTGTTGTAGCTCCTTAACGGTAAACACCTTGTTTAGGTTTGACTTGTATCAAATGACGACAATAGAGCTGTGTTGATAGGTTTTAACTTCTAAGACGGAAAAATAGGCATTTAATGTATTAAAGTTATCTTTTGATCGGGGTAAGGATAATCTTTGATCTTAGTCTTTTTTTCCATTCATTAACCTTTTCGTAATATAGTTTTTAATTACTGCACAATTAGTGTTCTTGAAACTACTCGGAGCTAGGTTAAAGTATAGTTAGTTTAATTTCGATAATTTCTTAAGCAAACGCTCCGTTCCTTGTGGGTTCGACTCGGTACTTGCGCAACCGCTATACGAGCTTCGGTTCGTTCAATTGCGAGTACCTAAATTTGGGACGATCAAGGATCTAAATTCATTTATCATTGGTGGTTTGAATCCTTCCTTTACTAATTTTATTACTTCATATGCAATGGCTACACATGAGAAAACTCTGAAATTTCATGCCTTCCGTGATCTTTTACTCAATCATGAGACACTTTTGCAGCAATAGCAACAACAAACTCATTCTCCAAACCCAGCTACTATTGCCCTGTTTGCTAACAAACTTGAAGGTGACCATAATTGGCAGCAGGGGAACAAAACCCCATCACAACAGCCCATGAAATTTCTCCCACGGGGTTCTCAATCCAATTTCTCTCCTCGTCAACATGGCTATTCATTTGCTCCAAGATCAACCAATTTTCACCCTCAGCAATATGGGTACTCCCTTACTTTTGGCCACTCTGTTAGGCCACAATACAACAATAGAGGACCAAGTCACTTGGCCCTTCATCCAGGAGCATATGACAACCAATTTACTTGCAACAGTAGGCTCCTTGTCAAATCTGTGGAAAAATCAGTCATCAGGCATTGGATTGCTTCCACCGCAAGGATTATGCTTATCAAGGCAAGCATCCACCACCTTAGTTGGCAGCAATGGTGGCTCAAACTAATGCCACCACTAAAGAACAACCTTGGTTTGCTGCTAGTGGTGCCAATGCCCACATCACCAATGATCTAGAGAACTTGAGCTTACAACAACCTTTCCGGAGTGATGACACATGGCTGTTGGTAATGGTGCTGGGCTCATAATAACAAATACTAGTCTTACAACCCCAATCTACTTCAAATTCTATTTTTCATCTTAATAAAGTTCTTCACTATCCATAAGCCACTGCCAATCTATTATCTTTTCAACGTTTCTACATGGACAATGATTGTTATTTTATTCTAATTGCTCATCATTTTTATGTGAAGGACTTTCAGACTCATGCGGTGCTACTGGAAGGCAGAAGTGAGAATGGCCTCTACCCCTTTTGGCTTCACAAATCCTCTCTTAGAGATCATCACTCCTTCACTACCATCCTCAGACTAGTGGCCAAGTGGAAGTCTCCAACAGGGAGATCAAGCATATTCTGGAGAAGATGGTTAGGCCAGAGCTCAAGGATTGGTCCTTCTGCCTCAATGATGCATTATGGGCATACCGTACAACTTACAAGACATCGATTGGAATGTCACCATATCGCTTGGTTTATGGAAAGGTGTGTCACCTCCCTGTGAAACTGAAACACAAGGCTTTGTGGGCAATAAAGTAGTTCAACTTTGACATGCAAGTAGCCGGCTCCTGATAAGTGCTTAAATATTCATATTTAAGCCCCTTAATTTATATTTGTTACGCCTTTAGTTTATGTTATTTTGTCTATTTTATTTCATTTTTGTGTTTTCTGTGTTTTTTGTAGGTCATGGAAGAAAATGAAGCGTTTCTAGAAATGTTCCAAGCTTAAAGGGCAAATTGGGAAGATCTAGAAGATGTGGAAAGGATTAAATCGGAATTTATCAAATTGAAGTCAAAATCGGATTAAATTTGGATCCTGAACATGTCTCGGTATTTTGGCCATAACTTTTAGGTCAAATATCGGATTGAGGTGATTCAAACGGCATTAGAAAGCTAACTCAAAATTATACAAATCATTGTGAAATAGCATTTTCCTAATTTGGACCTCCGCAATGCTAAAATCGCCCCGCAAGATAGGAGCCCAATCCTGGACGAATCCTTCTCCGATTTGTAGTAGGATTGTCTCCTAATTTGTCTAGGAGATGGAATTCCGAATTTCTTAGGTTTACTAGTATTTCTAGGACTCTCTTAAAGCCTATAAATAGACCTCTAAGCCTCACAATTATAGACACAATTTCAGAGAGGAGAAGTTGGAGGCTACTTCTAGGAGCGGTTTTCGGTTCATTCTTTTCCTTTTCTTTTTAGTTTTTATTTTAATTATGTGTAACTAAACCTTTTTAGTAGGGCTAGATTGAAGCCCTGATCATGTTTATATTTTAATTTAGTATTGGCGCCTTTGCGATAATTGCATTATGATATTTAACTTGATTAATTCCTGCTTTCAATAATTCCTCATATGTATTTGCCCGATCAACATATGCATGTGGTATGGTTAGTTAGATCAATTTGGATGACCGAGTCCCGGTTTAACATAAGTAACAAAAGATATCCACACCGGTGATCAGTGCCAAAAAGTGCTTATTTGGAGCCCTTAATTTATATTCGTTAGGCCTTTAGCATTGTTAATATTTAATCATTTTTAGTATTTTTAGTGTTTTGTGTTGTGCAGGACATTGCATTAAACCATGGCTAGCGAGGGCAAGAAAGTGGATTTCGGTGAAGAACCTGCCAAAGTGCGTTCGACCGCACTTGGTGCGTTCGAACGCACCCACGGACGCGTGCAGCACCAAGGTCGCACGCAGCCTGCAGCAGCACGGACGCACGCACCCAGCACCACGGACGCGCGCAGCACCACGGTCGCACGCAGCAGCCGGCCCTAGCAGTTATGTGCGTTCGAACGCAAGTGGCCTACGGTCGAACGCACACCCATGTCAGCCCTAGCCGCCACAGCGGTTATTCGCGGTCGAACGCGGGGTGTGCGGTCGAATGCGAATAACTGGTGCGTTCGAACGCAGGTAGTGCGTTCGAACGCACTTCAAATATAAATAGACCTCGTGCATTCATTTGTGAAGCACGTTTGGGAGGCGCCCCTAGGGCCTCAAGCCCTCTGCTTTCCATCAGAATCCTCATAAATTGTCATTTATTTAATTTATGTTTTATATTACTTTTATTTAGTCTCTTATTCCCTTCACTTTAATTTGTTTATATATATTTATGTTTAGTTCGTATTATTCTGTCATTTAATCTATGTCTATTAGTTTCAATGCATTTTAATGACAAAAGTGTATTGATTGTTGTTTGCCAATCGTTGAACATCGACTATCGTTGCAATCAGAGATACATCGGATATTCGTCTTCGGACCATTATCCGTTGTGACCTCTTGTAACAGTGTTTGCCTCGGGTAGATCGACAAGATTGTGTAGCAACAATAGGATATACATATGTGCTTATCGATAGACGAAAAATATGAATAATGTGTTAACGCTCAGAATATGCCTTGTAGCATAAATGTTTAATACATATGAGCTAAACATATTTATATGTAGATTAATTAATTGTGAGGTGAATTAGGGACTTTAGTTATTTTATTTCTTTATTTTATTGCATTTTAATTTAGTTTATTTTATACGCATGTGTTCGATATTGGGACTAGGTTGGATCCCTTGTACTGATGTATATAGTATGATTTTCGTTGCTTTGATGATCTTTGGTTAAATGCTCTGGTTATAATGATTTATGTTTATAGTACTTTATTACTTCCGCTACTTAGTATCCTCTGTTTTTTAGGAGTAGAGGTCCCGGAGGTCTTGTTCGGAGTGGAACAAGGCTTGGAGATGAATCGTTGAATTAATTACCGAATTAATTCTCAAGGCGTACACCCGGTGCCCTCCCTTTCCTTTTCCTTTTCCTCGGCCTTCTCCTTGTATAGCGGTCTCTCCACCCCTAGGGTCTAGTGTTTTACCGATGATCTCACCTCAATGGGTTCCCTTCACCGCTTTCTTCCTCATTGGGGTTGAGATTGGTTTCTCTCCGGTTTTTGTTTTCTTTTCTTGGTTTTTATTTTCTCGGCTTTCCTTTCTTTTTCCATTGTTTTAGGATCTTTGTGCCCTTATTTGGGTCTTCAACTTTTGGTGTTTCAGTAGCCCTCCTTTGAGGCAGTCCTCTCTATGCCCCACCGCGTCCTTCTCCCATCGCCACCTTCCTCGGTGGTGTTTGCCAGAGCGAAGCCTTCTCCGTTGATCGTTACATTTTTTGTTTTATGTTTTCTTTGGTTTCCTGTATTTTGTTTCATTTGTATTATTTTTGTTTTGATTTTCCTTTGTATTTTGTTTTTGCTGGGTTTCCCTATATTTGCTTTAGTATTTTCCTGTATTGCTCATCTCTGTTTGTTTTGTGTGTTTTTTGGTTTTTACAATTTTGTCGATCTTCTTCGTGCTGTTTTCGCGCTCTTCGTCCACTGCCGGCCTTTTTTCGTATCCCCACCGCATCGAGCTTCCAACGTGTCCTTGAGTACAGGTCGCTTGCGATCGATTTTATTTCCCTGTATTTTATTGTTTTTTTGCTTGTAATAAGTCATATCTCGATCGGCCTGCTTTTGGGTGTGATGCTTGGTCCAAATCTTTAGGTTGTGGATGTGAACATTATCCTGGCTTTCGGGTCGAAGAGGACAAGTGTTGGCCTGAGATTCTCAGCCATCAGTGTCAAGGAATAATTGCTACCTATGCATTAGTTGATTCATGCATGCAGACACTGTATTTCATTTGTTGATTAGTCATAGGTTAGCGATTTGTTTTGAGAGTCTAAATTGCCTTGTATGACATTGGTATCTTTGTAGTTTAGTTCTGAGATACTTCAAGACTTATTCTATTGTAAAGAGCTTTGCTTTTGATCTTTCATGAATGAGACTATGATGAATTTCAAAATAAATAAATAAATAAATACTTACAATAATCACTATGATTTAATAACACATATTAGAACCTAAACCATATAGGTATCAATTTATATGGAACCCATGAAAACCTATGATTAATTAATACTTAAATGTAATTAATCCATTCAAACAATATTTCTAGTGTTCACATATCAAAAGTCCTAAATTAATTCAAACTAGATAAAATTAGGGTTTATATCCATACTATGAACAATAGTGAAATTGAAGCTTTCAACCCATTAATTTAACAACCCAAAGCTTAAATCATGCTTAGCAATCTATTACACACAAAAGCCCTAAGTTAATTATTGGAATTAGGCTTCTTATTAAAATTTTCCCAATTTCGAACCTAATTAAAAGTTCTCCAAATTATTATGATTTCAAGCTTGGAATCCAATGGGTAGGACAAAACCTTAAAGAGAATCTAGAGATTTTAACAATATAATAAAATCCCCAAAATCCCTTTCAAGAAACCTAATTTTGGTTGGACTTAAAAATCCTAATAATTCATGTAATTTTTGTTTTCAATAATCAATGGGTAAAATGAAATCACAGAGAAAGCTTTAGTCTTTACCATTCAAGCTTCCATGCCCGGAGTCACCGTCAAGCTTTCTTCTTCTTCTTCTTCTTCTTCTTTTGATGAATAAGCAACTTCATTAAAGCTCAAAATCCAAAAACACCAAAACCACCAAACAACCAACAGTTAATCAGCCTCATAACTACTAACAACAACCATCCCACCAACTGCAGGAAAACAGAACCACCAAAAAACAACAAAACAAAACCCACCCAAAGGCCTAAAACCAAAACCTCATAAAGGCTATAACCTAGAAGCTAAAAAGGAAACAAAAACCGGAACAAAATAACAATCCCCAACCAGCTGAACCCATTGAGCAACAAACTAATTAGCAAAGCACTTTTGCAGGCAGATTCCATAAAGAATGCAGCACAAGGTTCTCCTTGTTTTTTGGAAACTTTCCTCTCCTAATTACCCTAGTTCGAATTTCCCACAAAATTTTCTTCAACAATCGCTCCTTTGATTTTGGACAACCTGCATGTTTAATCTCATTTCAAGTACACCAAATATTATAAACAACAGAACCCAAAGCTAGTCTGCAGATCATAGCTTTAAGAGACTTGCAGCACCAATTATTCAATCCCAAATGCAAAATATCCTCCCAAATTATAGCAACATTAGCCACTCTGCATCTAAATATACAGAACTTCCAAAGTCTATAGCTGAAATTGCACTAAAAAAGAAAAGAAAATATGATCATAGCTTTCCAAATGGTTTTTGCAGAAAACACAATTGACATCTCCTTTGTAACCCCAAGTTAACAATCTATCACTAGTAACCAGCCTCCCTTTCACAGCAAGCCATAAAATGAAAGCTTGCTTAGGAATAGCAAAAGGATACCAAACCAACTTCTACCAAGTAATTTTCTCCTTTTTCTCCCTAAGGGCCTCCCAAGTATCTGAACTAACAAAATTACCCTTTCTTGAAACACTCCAAATAGGCTTATGAACAGGCCCCAAACTGATTTTTGAGAGTCTAGCTTGGATGTCCACTAAACATCAGATCTAGCAGGCCTCCAAAACCGTGACTCCATTGTGTATAACAAGAAAGTTTGGCATCCACCCTACTTTGAGCATCATAAACAGCTCTATAGCCATACTTCTCAATTAAGATTCCAACAAGATGCCAAAGATCCAACCAAAGGTGAATATTCTCCCCATTTCCAACCTCAAACCTCAAAAACTGTTTGGGAATATCTCTTAAATTGAGTAATTTTCTCCAACACCAAGAACAATTATGGGGGATGCCAACACTCCAAAAACTCTTTTTCTTCTTCTTCTTTCTTTCTCATGGCCAGTTGCTCTCTTTCACTCTCTATCTCGTTCTCACTCTCTCCCTCTCTCAATATTCGAGCTCTCTCTCTCTCTCTCTCCTCTTGTCGTGTGAGTGTGTGAAGAGAAATGAAGATGAAGGTAGAAGTAAGGGAGAAAAAGGGGGGGGGGGATGAGAGCAAAAAAAAATGTTGTAAAATCCCAAAAATACCCTTCTAGTTTAATGAAGATAAAAGAGGATGGGTCATAAGCTTGAAATTCATACTTGGGCCAACATTGGTAGTTTCATTCTCTATTTATTTGGGCTCTATTCTAAAACCCATAATATAATAAATAACTATCTTATGTTATTTTAAAACACCAATCTAACTTATATTTATTTAATCATAATAAATTCATTATTACTATATATATTATTCTAACTTATCCCTTGTGCTATTTATTTCATTAATTAAATCGGATTATTATAAGGTTACTAATAATAGATTTGATTATTTTCTTGGGCATTATACGCCACACCCCCATCTTGCAATCTATCACTACTGATCATTTTTCATTCTTAGTAGGCTTTGAATCAAGTCGCTACCAGGGTTGGTAATTGTCTCAACAGGTATGTTTGCCAAAGGACTCAAAAAAAGTCCATACTATTCCTCTCAAAATTAACCCCAACATTCTTATTTTTTACATCACATCAATCACATTTTATTACTATTTAAATAAAAAAATCAATACAAAACAATTTTTTTTCTTTCACTTTTTTCATTTTTTTTCACTTTCATTTTTGGCTTAGACATTATAGTTGATGTAAATTGATATGAAAAAAATATAAGAATATCTGGTATGGAAAAATAAAAAAGTAGTATAGAAAAGTGAAAAAGTTTCATTTTGTAGTGATTTTTTTATTTAAATAATAAAAAATGAATAATGTGATATAAAAAGTGAAAAAGTTAGAATATTTTGATGTTAATTTTTTTGGGAAATTGAAGTGAATAGTAACAAAGCAAAGCTAACCCTTTTACCAAACAAGGCCTAAAGGTGGCTTGACTTGTGTGTCGTTAAAGGTATAAAGATTTATATTTAAATTTAGAAGAAATTTCATTTTGGCCCTTTGAACTTCCGTGCGATTTTACAAACCCCCCTCAAACTTTAAAATCTCTCACTTTAGATCTCTGAATTTTCAATTGCTCTCAATGTAGACCCATCCGCCAGATTTTAAACGTTACATGACATTTATACCCCTGACTTTTGTATAAAATTTCAACTTTCAAAACGTTCTTTTTAAAAAAAAAAACAATTAGGGATATTTTAGTTTTTTTTTTTTTTTTTGTATTTTTAATGGTTAAAATTAACGGAAGTGTTCTAATTGAGAACAATTCAAAGTTCAGGAGTTCAAAGTGCGAGATTTTAAAATTTAAAGGAAATTTATAAAATTACATGAAAGTTCTGGGGTTAAAATAATTTTTTTCCTTAAATTAAAAACATTAAATGTGGCTTGACTTTGAGTTGCTGACGAACTAGATCCTCTCTGGTGTAATTCATGGCCAGGATTTTTGTTTTTTTGTTTTTAAAAAAAACTTCTTTAAAAATATTCTAATGCCACAAATGATATACATGTCATAATAATAATAATAAAAGGTTAAGGGGAAAGTTGGATTTTTTCATGAAGTTTTAGGAGTTTTTAAATTTAATCCTAAAGTTTTAAAAAGTGTCATTTTAAACTATTCGTTAATATTTTTGATCAAATTGGACAAAAATCTATAAAATTACATAATTACCCTCGGGCCTTTTTTTTAAAAAAAAAATTCCGTACATTTAGACAAAAAAAAGTTAAAGGTGGTTTAAATTGCCACTTTTTGAAACTTCATAGGAGTATATTGCCAATTTTGAAACTTTGAGGTTAAAATTGAAAAACTCCTAAAACTTCAGGGGATAAAGTAAATTTTTCCCTAGGGTTAAATACATTTTTGCACTTGTAGTTTAACAACTTTATTTTTTGCTAGGATTTAGTTTTCATCATACAAAGTATCTTAAGTTTACGTAAAGACAGAGATGGTACCTCCGTCAAATTTTCGTCCACAAATTGACAGAAATCTACGTCAGTGCTCATAAAATTTTGACACATGTCCATATAGAATTTTTATTTTTTTTAAATACATTAAAAAAAAAACTTTTTAGCTAAAGGGGTGGGCCGGAAGCCACCCCATTTTGCCTTAAGGGGTGGCCGGCCAGCCACAAATGGAATACCAGTATCTTTTTCTTTCCAATTAATCTACCTCCGGACCAGATTTCTCTATCCTTACGGTCACTTTCAGTACCTGAATTGGTCGTCTTGTTAAAGCTTTCCCATTCGGCTACTTCATGTCCTCCAGGCCGCATGAAGCGAACAGCTCTTGATCCGTTGTCTCTATGCTGGATAAACCTACACTTAAAAAGAAACCGTACGATCGAGACCAAAAAAATTGAAGAAATCACATGAGCGCATTACATATTTGGAAATCAATTTAAGCCCGAGAAAAATTGAGGTCCAAAATAAGAAAATAAAATGGATCACTGGCAACTCCTGGGCTCTGTTTGAAGAAATCAACTACAGAATAAAGCCAACTCTCTATCATTCCCGATCTTTAACTTCAAGAAGTAGTCGATGATTTCCACTTCCGTCGGACGAAACCTGAACCCCAATGGCAGTTTCAAAGACATCACAGCCATCACGCACGCACGCACGCGCGCACACACACACCCATGCACGCATAGCTTACAAACGAAGAGAATCGGTATCACAAGAAAAAGAGTAGATCGGCCGAACCACCCCAGCCGGGCCGGTCTGGGTTGGCCAGCCACCCCTTTCCCAAAAAAAAGTTTTTTTATTTTATTTTTAATTTTTAAATTAAAATTTAATTTTTTAATGCTTTTAATTTTGTATATGAACACGTGTCAAGATTTTAGGAGCATTGACGTAAATTTTTTGTAAATTTTTGGATGGAAGTTTGACGAAGCCGTCTTTATGTAAACCCGATTTACCTCTTGTGATAAAAACTAAAACTTAGGAGGCAAAAAATAAAGTTGTTAAACCGGTAAAAAGGTATTTAATCAAAAAAAAAAAAAACTATATTATTTAAAAATTAAAAAATATTAATAATAAAAATAATGGTGTTGCTAGCCACCCATATTTTTATTATGAAGGACATGTGTCTTATTTGTGATCATATTAGCCATGAATTGGATAGTCTCCTGTCCGAATCTATTGCTGAAGGGGGCATACACCGCATAACATAGCATAGGGAGAAATTTTACCCTAGGTAAGGAGAATTTTTAGGAGTTGACCCCCCTCCCTCCACCCAGGGTGAAATTAGAAGTTATGATGGGAAGGCACTCAAGGGCCGGAGCTCTTATCTTCCCCATCATCATCCAAATCAACAATGCTAGTTTCAAACAGTACATAACTTCTTCTTAAGGATTTGCTAGACCAAGGACTCCCCCACATGCCTAATTGTGCAAGAGTTAGCATTTGTGGTGACTATAGTTTACATGGCGTGAGTGACACGCAGAGTCACGACACACCATATGTTTTGTGGCATAAGAATTGTCGACTAGAATCCAATCTTGCAATTCCTATCCAATCGACACGATGACCATTAGAAGTTAGCAAGCTGACAAGCCTTAAGAAATAAAACAAATTGACTCTCTGGTAGCATGCTCCATATAATATATATGTATACTAATATAATCTTCTGTATTTCTGAATAATCTCATTAAAAGACTTTTAATATGTTAATCTCTTCAATTGTACCCAAAGACTTTTGCTTCTGCCTATTCTCTTTCGCTAAACTTCCTAACCATTTCCTCTAGCCATCACAATATTCAATGATTTGTTGATGAACCTTTTTTCTTTTTAATAATTTCCTAGTTGGCACGGACTTTCTTGATTAAGCATATGAGCTAAAGAGTCTCATATTACTTTTTGAGATATGATTGGAGTTAATAATTTTTTATATTTGACCTATATTTTCTTATAAATTCAATAGATCAACCATTAGATTTATATGGTATACTATGAACTCTTATAAGTTTACAAATCTAATGGTTAATTTTAAGAAAATAGGGGCTAAATATAAAAAACAAACAAATATTGACCTCTAGCATTTTTTTTTTTTTTCTATGCCTACTCAAAAAGTTGACTTTTGACTGGTGGAAAAGTTGCAAAAGTTTACTTTGAGATTGATGTAGGGTGATATTTATTATATTTTTGGTAAAAACAAAATGAAAATATCAAAAATAATATTTTGAGAATTTTACACGTTTTGAACAATGAAAGTACAAAAGGAAATATTGTCACGATTATCGCTGATCATCAATTTTATATTATGATTTCATTTTATTTTATAATGACTTTATTTGATTTCTTTAAGGTTAGAATTGCTTTAATTATTTTACTTTCCATATTAGGATTAGGTTTACTATTGATACTAGGATTATGTTTAGTTTCTCTATAAATATTTCTCTTCTATAAATAGGTTAGCTTATAATGTAAAACCAATTTATTAAATTATTATCAAATTAGAGAATTTCTCCTCAAAACTCTGTGGAAGTTTATGTTCTTTCTCAACTTGTGGGTTTGAGCTTATCTTTGGAGTTCTCTTTTATAGAATCAAAGAAGTTATATGATTAGTTACTTTAATTTTACTTTAGTCTTTTGCTACATCAGAATTAGTAAAAATTTTGGCTTCTGGATAACATACTTGCCAACTTCCGAGGATGGTTCCTGGAAATAAAGCAAGCACAAGTCGTCGAAGTCGAGATGGGTGCTAGTAGGGTTGACACGGGACACCATCACCATATGTTGGGCGGGATCGCGCACATCACACGTGCACTAGAGCAATCATGCTTCAACAATAAAAGGTGTTGAATGTTGATGGCTAAGTGACTTAGCCATCAACATTCAATAATTGAAGATAAATAAGATATTGGGCTCGTAAAGTACTCTTTCTCAACTCTTAAGAAAACATATCTAATGTTACCAAAAAGAAAAAAAAAATTATATTTGAAAATATTCAGATCCTTTTGTAAAACTTTATAAATAGAAAGGTTAATTACATTTTTTTAGTATATGACTTACGAAAAAAAGATCAACGTAATACTTCTGTTAAGTTTTGTTAGTCCAAATTAATGGAATGCCACGTATTATCACATACAAATGCCACGTGTTCTAAAAATTAAAATAATTTTAAAACTAAACCCTAATTTTTTTTTTTTTTTAAATATAAGATGGTCTGTCACCTCAATTTTGGCCGTTGGGGGTGGCCGAGAAACATGTCATGTTATACAGCCATGTCACACCTACTAACAAGCTACCCCCAATGGCCAAACCATGTCATGTTATCCAGCCTTGTCACACCTGCTAACATGATGGATTTTAAGCGGCTTACATTGTTTTTTTAATGTTGTTGAAATCGGAAGCTACTTAAAATATGTCACGTTAGTCAATGTAACATAAGTATGATAAATATATATGAAGAGTTATTGAAGAACCCGTATAAAATGAGTGTAAAGACTAATATTGGAGTATTCATAACAGCCTAGCCAAAATGCTAAAGGGCTCTAAAAGTCCCTCCATCAACTGAAAATTTAAGTTTTAACCGATGGAATTAACTAGAAGAAGAAAAAAGTGTGGCCCGATGCTCTTAAGACAAGTTAATTAAATTACTGTTATAGAGCCGAGTGGATGAACCTTTATGGACAAAGCACACAAAACACAAAACATGGTTGGCAATGGTTACCACTACCAGGAAAAGAAATGAAAGTGAAAGGCGACATACAAGTTCGGCAGAGGGACCATATTCTAATTTTGACAGACTTTGACTATGTTCACACTGAACAGTGGTTTAATTTGTTTTGTCACGTAAAATGGCTTCGATCTTTACCAATCATGCAACATACATTTATGTTATAACACCCTCCCTTCCTTTCAAAAAACCAATGACATGTGAAACTCAAAAGGCAGGCATGGCAGCAAATCCCAAGCCTCCTCTTCTTTTATTTCACCTTCTCTTGCTCTACATTCTTCCATTACAGATCATAGCATCACCAGCAACGCAAGCAGAAGCTCTTGTCAAATGGATAAACACTCTCTCCCCTCTTCCCCCTCGTTCTCCTCTCGCTTCATGGTCTCTCCGAAACCTCAACAAGCTTTGCAATTGGGCAAGCATTGTCTGCGACTCAACCGGAACAGTCTCCGAGATAAACCTCTCAGTCTCGGGTAGTACCAAGGTCAATGGAACGCTAGCCCACTTCAACTTCACTCCATTCCTTAACCTCACCCGCTTCGACCTCAGCCACAACAATCTCAGCGGACCAATACCTTCGGAGATTGGCCAGCTAACGGAGCTTCAGTACGTGAGTCTTCTCGACAACTATCTCGATGGGAAAATCCCATATCAGATTAACAATCTTCAAAAGGTATGGTACTTAGACCTTGGTGCAAACCTTTTACTAAATTCTGATTGGTCTAAGTTTTCTGCCATGCCTTTGTTGACCCATCTTGCCTTTGATTACAATGAACACGCTTCAGAGTTCCCAGGATTTATACTTGATTGTCACAACCTGACCTTCTTGGATTTGTCCCAAATAAGTTCAATGGAACAATACCAGAATCTTTATTTACCAATCTGGGCAAGCTTGAATACCTTTATCTTTTTGAGAATTTATTCCAAGGATCACTGTCACCAAACATTTCCCACCTTTCCAATCTCAAACATCTTTGTCTAGGACAAAACCAGTTCAGTGGTCAAATTGCTGAGGATATTGGAGCAACTGTCAATCTTCAAATGATAGAATTGTACAACAATTCATTGGAAGGGAGAATTCCTAATTCAATAGGCCAGCTCAAGGGCCTCTCGAGACTCGATCTTAGCATAAATAGCTTGAATTCTACAATTCCTTATGAGCTTGGGTTTTGTACAAACCTCACCTTCTTGGCCCTGGCTACAAATTCATTCATTGGGGAATTGCCTTTGTCCTTGACCAACTTGACTAGAATTAAAGAGTTGGGTTTATCTGGTAATTCTCTCTCTGGTGTGATCTCACCGTATTTTCTCTCCAATTGGACCAAGTTAATCTCTTTGCAACTTCAGGATAATCGTTTCACTGGGGGAATTCCACCGGAAATAGGCCTATTGACAAAGCTCCAATTACTTTTTCTGTTAAATAATAGCCTTTCTGGTTCAATTCCCTCCGAGGTTGGGAGCTTGAAAGATTTGGTGTCATTAGACCTTTCACAAAACCAACTTTCTGGTCCGATTCCTCAGACAGTCGGGAACCTCACAAACCTTCAAGACTTACAACTGTCTACAAATCAGCTTTCTGGCTCAATTCCATCCGAGATTGGGAACTTGAAAGATTTGAAAGAATTATACCTTTCAGAAAACCACCTCTCTGGTTCGATTCCTCACACAGTTTGGAACCTCACAAACCTTCAACGCTTACTAGTGTTTAAAAATCAGCTTTCTGGCTCAATTCCATCCGAGATTGGGAACTTGAAAGATTTGATTGAATTAGACCTTTCAGAAAACCACCTCTCTGGTTCGATTCCTCACACAGTTTGGAACCTCACAAACCTTCAACGCTTACAACTTTATTTCAACAATCTCACTGGCACAATCCCACCGGAGATTGAAATATGGCATCTCTGCAAATTCTTGATCTCAACACTAACCAACTTGAAGGGAGTTGCCGGACACCATTTCTCGACTAGGTAATTTAACGGCAAATCTCTCTTTTCCAATAAATTCTTTGGTACTATTCCAAGTGACTTTGGGAAGTATTGTGCTCTGAGTTATGTCAGCTTTTCCAACAACAATTTCTCCGGAGAATTGCCACCTGAATTGTGCAGCAGCTTTGCTCTTGATGAGATCACAGTGAATAGCAACAACTTCACAGGGCCATTGCCAGAGTGCTTGAGAAATTGCTCGAAACTAAATAGAGTGCGGCTTGATGGGAACCGATTCAATGGAAACATTACAAATGCTTTTGGAGTTCATCCAGATCTTAGTGTCATTTATCTTAGTGACAATCAATTTGTTGGTGAAATCTCAGCGAATGGGGAGAATGTGAATCTCTCACCGATTTGCAGATGGACAGAAACAGAATTTCTGGAAAAATCCCAGTAGAGCTTGGAAAGTTGACTCAACTACGCATTTTAAATCTGGGTTCCAACCAATTGTCTGCAGAAATTCCAACCATACTTGGGAATCTAAGCCTGCTGTTGAAGCTCAATCTGAGCAGGAACCATTTGACAGGAGAGATTCCTCAGAGTTTAGGCAATTTGAGTGAGCTTAGCAATCTTGATTTTCTAGAAACAGTTTGACTGGGAACATACCAAAAGAACTTGGGAATTGTGGTAAATTATTGAGCTTGGACTTGAGCAACAACACTCTGTCAGGTGCATTACCATCTGAGCTTGGTAACTTGATGGAATTGCAGTCAT
This sequence comes from Carpinus viminea, assembly GCA_013348765.1. Taxonomy (NCBI): domain Eukaryota; kingdom Viridiplantae; phylum Streptophyta; class Magnoliopsida; order Fagales; family Betulaceae; genus Carpinus; species Carpinus viminea. The sequence goes on from CP054668.1 coordinate 26,660,505, forward strand.
TGTTGGACCTCAGCAGCAATAGACTCTCAGGAAATATTCCTGAAAACCTTGCAAAGCTTTCTAAATTGGAGAGTCTTAATGTGTCACATAACCAACTTTCAGGGGAAATCCCATCATCATTTACCACCGGCATGGTAAGTCTACGCAACAGCTCCATCGATTTTTCCTACAACCAATTAACAGGTCCGATCCCGATGGGAACAATTTTCAAAGATGCACCTGCAAAAGCTTATGTTGGAAACTCAGGTTTGTGTGGAAAGGCAGAAGGACTAACTCCTTGTTACACAGATTACAGAAAGAAAAAGCATTCTAATACAACTCTATTGGCTGTCCTCATTCCTGTTTGTGGCCTATTACTGCTTGCAACCATTGTTGCTAGAATAATAATATGTTACCGGAAGACAAAACCCCTCAATGAAGAAAGCAAACTTGTTGGAGAGTATGATGAGAAGACTGAGTCACTTATATGGGAAAGACAAGGTAAATTCACATTCGGGGATATCGTGAAGGCCACAGAAAACTTCCATGAGAAGTACTGCATCGGAAAAGGAGGATTTGGAAGCGTTTACAAAGCTGCATTGAAAACAGGTCAGATTGTTGCAGTTAAAAGGCTTAACATGTCAGACTCCAGTGACATCTCAGCAGTAAGTCGCAAGAGTTTTGAGAATGAGATTTGTATGTTGACAGAAGTCAGGCACCGTAATATCATTAGGCTTTATGGATTCTGTTCCATTAGGGGATGCATGTACTTGGTTTATGAATACGTGGAGAAAGGCAGTTTGAGAAATGTATTGTATGGGGTGGAAGGGAAAGCAAAACTGGACTGGGGTAGAAGGTGAACATTGTGCAGGTGTGTCTCATGCAATTGCATACTTGCACCATGATTGCACTCCAATTGTGCACCTGAGACATAACTGTGAACAACATCTTGCTAGAGTTAGAGTTCGAACCGCGACTCTCAGATTTTGGCATTGCAAGATTGTTGAGTTCAAATACAACTAACAGGACAACAGTTGCTGGGTCTTATGGCTACATCGCTCCAGGTAAGCCAACAATCTAGTTTCTGCATTTTTGTACCGCTTATTTCAGGTATTTGTCTTAGGATAGACCACTTTCCAGTGATAATTATGAAGAAAAAAAGGGTAGATGTTTGAGTAATGGAGTAGGATCGGGTCTCTGAAATTCCCTGCTTGAATTTCGTAGAATCTAGACAATAAATTCTAGAGCATCCTCATTTAGTGGATTATGAGAAACCCTTCAAAGAATAAAGTGTTTCTCATATTAGGAAATGTTTATCTTATCCTAATACAGATGATTTTGTTTTATGGATTCACAGAGCTCGCATTCAAGATGCAAGTAACGGATAAATGCGACGTTTATAGCTTTGGAGTGGTGGCATTAGAAGTTATGATGGGTAGGCACCCAAGGGAGCTCTTATCCTTCCTGTCATCATCCAAATCAACAAAAGCAACACCAATTTCAGACAGTGCAGAATTTCTTCTGAAGGATGTGCTAGACCAAAGACTCCCAATACCAACAGGCCAAATTGCACATGATGTGGCATTTGTGGTGAAGATGGCCTTACATTGTACGAGTGACACGCCAAAGTCACGACCCACCATGTATTTTGTGGCACAAAAACTGTCAACTCGAACCCAAGCTTGCAATTCCTACCCAATGGACACGATGACCATTAGCAAGCTCACAAGCTTTCAGAAATAGAACAAATTGGCATTCTGGTAGCATCCAGTAAATAAAAATGTTGGACCTTGAGGCTCCATGTATGCTAGCATTATCTTTTGTATTTTTGAATAATATATAGGGCTGACGTCCAATTGAGGACTAGTGACTTCAACCCTAATAGTGGTTCTCTTTTGCCATATAACTTCTCCTTATGACTTGTATGTTTCTTCCATATATAGTGTTTCACGTATATAATCTAATGTGTTTACTTTAAATAATTTCACCATCCAAAATCAACCAAATTTGAGATTGCCTTAGTTTCAGCAAGTACCCTATTGGAATGAGTTTTTATTTTTTTTAAGTCATATATTGAAAAGATCTCATAAATATGTGTAGTTATTACGACATTAGATTTAAACTTGTCCTATCTGTTTCACTTAAAATGGAGAAAAACTATTTCATGATACGAAATAGATTCACATATCTAATTATATATGTGTTGTCATGTACTTACAATTTTAGATTCAACAAAATAAAATTTGGATCACAAGAAGTGTCCCAACCACATAAAAAATGAAAACAATATAAACACAATTTAGATAGGTGAAGGAAATACAACTTCTAATTTGCCATATTAGCGTACAATTACAATTGGTTTCCCCGACCTAACCTTTTTTGATTAAAAAAAAAAAAACTCAACTCTTAAAGTTAATTTCCATGAATGCTTGCAGGTTTTCTTCAATGGTGTTATCAAATATGGCCAACCAATATATTTAATTTGCTACAATTCTTCTTGATTAAATAGATATAGACGAGGGATCAAAATCCCCAGCAATAGCTGGGAAATTGCCGACGGGTTTTTTTTTTGTCAATTTGGACCGTTGAATTCCATCCAACCGTTTAAATCTCACCACGTGTCCCAATCCAAAAATATATATATATAATTTACATTTTAAAAAATATATATAAAATAAAATAATAAAAAAATTATTTAAAATTATGGGGTGGCTAGCCAGTAGCCACCCTATTTTCCCCATAGTGGGTGGCCGGCCACTCCAACTTAGCCATGAGGGGTGGCCAAAGCCACCAAACCCACCAAAATTTGTTTTTGGGTTTGGCCTAGGGGTGGTGCCATGAGGGTGGCACCCCCAACTGGCCCTTCGGCCACCACTATGGCTGAGCTGGGGTGGCCATAATTTAAAATTAATTTTTTTTATTATTTTATTTTATATTTATTTTTTAAAATATAAATTATATTTTATTATTTTCTTTTGAGTGGAACATGTGGCGAGATTTAAACAGTTGAATGGAATTTAACGGTCCAAATTGACAAAAAAATCCATTGGCAATTCTCCAGTTATTGTTGGGAATCCTGATCCATAGACGAGTCCATGAATCGCAAGAGGCACATTCTTCCACTTGGCAACAAATCCTCTCCATTTCAAATGACATGGAGAGTATTCATTTAGTATATTTAGGAGGGTAATGTTGTCTTTTTGCTTTTGGAGGTAAATTTTTTAGACAAATTTATCCTCCTAAATACATTAAATGGATACTCGATTTTTATTTCATTTGAAATGGAGAGGATCCTTTTCCGTTCCACTTTGGCCCCAACCAGTGATTATAAGTTTATAACTCCTATGTGGAAAGAACTTTCTGTTGCTTTTGTAATCAAATTTCCAATTTCCACACTACGAGTTTATTTCCATGAAGCTAATAATTAATTGCTTTTCAAATGCTAACCAAAAAGTCTAGGCCGTGCATTATGAACCTTAACACTCAATGTTATAAGTCAAATTTTAAGGATATTTAAGAGCAAACCAGTACTTGTCGGTGACAAAGACAAGCCTGGTTTCCTCGCCGTGAGACCAAAAGGAACTAATTAAAAACATGGAGAAAATATATTTTTAACTCATAAAGTTTCAATGATTTTGTACTGTTAATTTTAAAGTTTAAAAATTTGCAATCTATCCCATAAAGTTTCAAAACTTGCAATATTAACCCCAATGTCAATTTGGCCGTCAAATTGGATGGAACCCTAAACACGTGAGTGTCACATGACCTATTTATGCCCAAACTTCCAATTTTAGCCTCACCCACACACGTCGTCATTTTGCCAATTTTAGCCTCACCCAACTTCCAATATATTGTATGCTAATATATGCTTATTGTTTGTCATTCCAAGAAGTTGACGGTGGACGTGGACCTGTCCAGCCTCGGCGGTGGCATGAACATCTCGCGCCACCATGCCCACATCTTCTACGACTTCGCTCGCCGCCGCTTCGCCCTCAAGGTTCTCAGCAAGAACGGCTACTTCGTCGAGGGCATCCTCCACCTCCTTGGCAACCCCCCGTCAAGCTCGACTCCCAGAACCTCATCGATCCAGATCGGCGACAAGGAGTTCTACTTCCTCCTCCATTTTCTCTTTCTTCGAACCTTTCCAGTATTCAATTAGAAGAAAACAATCATTTAGATTAAGCAAATAAACAACCCGGAAAGACACTAATTTAGTGATTAAAAAAAAAAAAATCAAGCCAAGTTTGATTAGTTTTCACATGAACACCAAACATGTGCACACGCTTCTTATTTAGCATATTTCATAATATTTGTATATAGTATTGAGCATTGAGATTCGAGAACACTCACTCATGCACTCTCTCTCTCTCTCTCTCTTTCTCTCTAACAACAAGTGCTTGTACAGATAGACAACCCCTCTCTCTCTCTCTTGTTGAACAAAGGTGGTTTGGCCATTTAGAAGCATTGTGGGGTTTTTCTTTGTTTTAGGACACTAAAACAGAGTGAAACAGAGTACTCACATTATAGTTGTAGATGAGCTCAAACTTGGCATATGATGTACAAATTTAATTGTACTCGCCAATTGCACGAGTCAATTGTAATATAGCGGGCGTGCAAGTGTGAGGTCAAACCCACAGAGAATCGTGTTTGTCAAAAACCAATTTTAAAGTGCTTAAATTAAACTTATCTCAACCTAGTCCCGAAATAGAACACGTGGCGTGCATAAAATAAAACTAAATTAAAATGCAATAAAATAAAGAAATAAAAAATAACTAAAGTCCCTAATCCACCTCACAATAAATTAATTAATATATAGACATGCTTAGCTCATATTCATTAAACATTTAGGTTATAAGGCATACTCTGAGCGTTAACACATTGTTCATATTTCCATCTAAATGACAGAATAATACGAACTAAACATAAATATATATTTAAATATATAGTTAATTAAACATCCGTCTATCGATTAAAAGCAATTCATGTTCTAGTGTCACGCTAGTTCATGTATGCTTACGCCCTATGCAAGTCCTATCGTGCCTATTGAAATAATCAAAACGTACGCCCATTTGACAAAAGACAAAGCATGAAAGGTCTAGGTCCAAAGGATCCAATGTGAAAGTGATTTAACACTAACTACAATGGATAAATGGACGTAGCCCTAACGATGAAATGTATCCATCGGACTAAACGCTATGACCAAACAACTACGGCACAATCGATGTAACTTTGTCACGAAATTAAATCGAAACGAACTAGCATGGCAAATAATAAACGGATTAACGTAAAATTAACTATGAAAGCATTGAAGTAAATCTAAAGTGAAGGGAATAAGAGACTAAATAAAAGTAAAATAAAACATAAATTAAATAAATGACAATTTATGAGATTTACAAGGAAAACAGAGGGCTTGAGGCCCTAGGGCGCCTCCCAAACGTAGGGAAATAAGAAAATATACGAGGTCTATTTATAGGGCGGCAGATATCGAGTGCGTCAACGCACTACCACGTTCGAACGCAGTTATTTGTGGTCAAACACAGGGCACACGTTTGACCGCAAATAACTTTTGGCTTAGGGCTGATGGCGGCGTCGATCAGCAGAGCACTGCGTTGAACGCAGATAATCGCTAAGCGGCTGCGGCTGCGTCTTGCTGCTCTGCGTGCTTGCGACTGCTTGCGTGGGTGCTGCGCGTCCGTGAGGCTACGCGCATTCGTGGGTGCAGCGTGCGTGCGACCGTGGTGCGTGCTGCATGCTGGTGTGACCGTGAGTGCGTTCCAACACACTAATTGCGGTCGAACGCTTTGGCGATATCTTCACTTTATGTCCACTTTCTTGCCTTGCTAGCCATGGTTTAATGCAATGTCTGCATACACAAATACTAAAAACACTAAAAATGATTAGATATTAACAATGCTAAAGGCCTAACGAATATAAATTAAGGGGTCCAAATAAGCACTTTTAGGCACCGATCAAATACCCCCAAACTTACATTTTGCTAGTCCCTTAGCAAAACAATTTAAAAACATAAGTCCGCTTTCATGGGAGAACGATTGCATTGAGCATATGCAAGAAGCCTTTTAAACCTCTAGGAGTTCCCTAGAGGACGAGTGAAGTCTCGTGAGGGTTTTTCAAGAATGATACTGATCGGTGCCTAAAAGTGCTGATTTGGACCCCTTAATTTATATTCGTTAGGCCTTTAGCATTGTTAATATTTAATCATTTGTAGTGTTTTTAGTATTTTGTGTTGTGCAGGACATTGCATTAAATCATGGCTAGCAAAAGGCAAAAGGCAAAATGCACCAAGTGAAGAAGTCGATTCACCAAGTGCGTCGAACGCACTTGAGTGCGCTCAACGCACTCACTCGCATGAGCAGGGTCAACGATGCCCAGCCGCCCTAACGATTATCTGCGTCAACGCAAGGAACCTGCGTCAACGCACGCTAGTCGCCCTAGCCGTCCACAGAATTATTTGCGATCGAACACAAGCCTGCGTTCGACCACAAATAATCTGGTGCGTCGAACGCAGTAGTGCGCTCAACGCACTCAATCTGCCACCCTATAAATAGGACCTTGTGTATTTTCTTATTCTTGATGTTTTGGGAGGTGCCTCTAGGGCCCAAGCCCTCTGCTTTTCACTGTAAACCCCTCCTAAACTGTCATTTATTTAATTAATGTTTTATTTTACTTTTAATTAGTCTCTTTTCCTTCGCTTAATTTGTTTTATATATTTATGTTTAGTTATTATTCTGTCATTTAATTTATGTCTATTCGTTTCAATGCATTTTAGTGACAAAAGTGTATTGATTGTTGTTTGCCAATCGCCCAATGTCGACTAACGTTGCAACCGGAGATACATCGGATATTCGTCTTCGGACCATTATCCGTTGTGACCTCTTGTAACAGTGTTTGCCTCGGTTAGTCCGACAAGATTGTGTAGCAACAATAGGATATACATATGCGCTTATCGATAGATGGAAATATGAATAATGCGTTAACGCTCAAAGTATGCTTTGTAGCATAACTGTTAATAAATATGAGCTAAGCATGTTTATATATTAATTAATTAATTGTGAAGTGGATTAGGGACTGTAGTCGTTTTTATTTCTTTATTTTAATGCTTTTTAACTTAGTTTAATTTTCTGCACGTTACCTGCTCGATATTAGGACTAGGTTGAGATTTTATTAGTTTAAGCACTTTAAGGTTGGTCTTCGACAAACAAGATTCTCTGTGGGTTCGACACTCGCACTTGCACAGCCACATTACTACGATCGACTCGTGCAATTGGCGAGTACAATTAAATTTGTACGATCAAATTTTGGCGCCGTTGCCGGGGAATCAGTGTTTTGTTGAAATTAATTTTTCTTGCTTAAATTAATTTTATCTTTCTACTAGTTATTTTAATTGTGCAATTATTTTATTTTATTTTGCTTTTGTATAGATAAAATCCAAAAAAATTAGATTAGTGTTCTTTTTTTTGGTTTTTGGTTTCTATTTTAGGTTTTTGAGTCTGAAATTTTGGCTCGGCAGTGATCGGTCGAACGCAGTAGTTGCGGTCGAGCACTTGACCTTTTCCAAAGTAGCGTACTGCGTTCACGCACGCCTCTGCGCGAGCGTCGCCCTTGTTTTAAACCAAGCGGTCTGATCGTTCGAGCGCACATCCATTGCGTTCGAACGCACTGCAGAGGCTGCTAATATTTGAGTGGCTCGCGATTGATCATCGTTCTCACTTTCGCGCACCTCATTCTTTGCAGAACCCGGCGGTATGTGTTCTATTTTCGCTTTTCTTATTTTATTTGATTATTTATTTGTTTATTTATTTATTCGCCTAGTTTATTTATTTACTTGCTGTTTTATTAGTTTAATATTTTGTTAGTTTATTTTAATTGTTTAATTAGTTTAATATGTTGTTAGTTTATATTAGTTTATTGTTTTGTTAGTTTACTTATTAATTTTTTGTTTAGTACTTTTGTTAGTTTTTGTTTATTTTATTTTTATTGTTAATTGTTTCATGTGGGACATATTAAACTGTTTGGGTGAAGCATGAGTCTTCCGTTCGATTATTTTAATATTTCCCCTACCACTTTGCACCCACATGAACCGTGTTCACACTGCTCTAGTCCTTACCATAGTTTAGGTGATTGTCCACATTGGGGACAATTTTCTGATTTTTCAAATGAGCAGTTGAACACCAGTTTCTCCAGTCCTGGTTTTGAATCAAATTCAAATTTTTATAACCCGGACTGGAGCAACCATTCTGATTTTTCGTGGCATGATTATGCTACGGAAAATTTTGCTCCCCAGGTTGACGAACTGCACCACCCTGAGTATCCGCAGTTCGACAACCATTTTTCTTCCCATTCATATGACTATCCTCCTCAGACGTCTTCCTTGGAAGATACTCTTAAGGAATTCATGGAACTAGTAGGCCAACCCACCATTTCTGCGTCTCATGAACCATCATAGAAGACACACTCGAGACGTTTAGGAAAACAGTCAACCAACCTTGTCAAGAAATTATGGGTGCCCATATGGCAAACACTGAAATAGTTGCAAGGTTGGAAGGACAATTCAGTCAATTAGTTTCTAAATTCAACCTAGTTGAGGAGGAGGAGAGATTCATGAGATGGCTCATCCTCCCAAGAGTCATTTGAGCAACATTTTCCTCTGCTCATGTCGATGACTTCGAGGGAGGGCGAACCAACTCATGGCAGACATGCCCATACCCGCTTTTCACACTCACACATCATCAGTCATGTGAATATTGTTATCATCCTTCTCACCAGTTTGATGATTGCCCTTTCATTTACCATTACATGACTGAAGTTAACAAGTCTGCACTTGACAATGCCCAAACCACCACCATACTTGTTGATGAGGAAATTGGAGATGAAATTGCAAGTGAGTGTAGCTTAGAGGACCCTAAGATAGAATGTTTCACCCCAAATGACTGTAACCTAGACCTTGATAGGCTAGTGATGCAAGATGGAGTGTTGCATGATTTGTGTTTAGAGGATCCTGAGATGGAACACTTTGCTCCAGATAGAGATGACCTAGACTTGGATAGGCTATTTGATCATGTTGAGACTTTTAGTGAGCCTAGTCTTGAGGATCCATCTGGAGAGTGTTTTGATGAAATTGAATATGATCTGGATCTGGACAAGTTCCTCGAGCAAGCTGTGAGGTTTAGAGAGCCAAGTCTGGAGGATCCGTTGGAAGAGAGCTTTGCTCAATTTGAGTTTGATTTGGACCTCGACATGATACATGAGCAAGCTAAGGCTTTATTGGATCCCACTCCTGAGGTGTTGACTGAGAATGGAGGAGAAGAAGAGGAACAGCTTGAACCCCCGCCAATTTTAAATTGGCCCAATGACAAGGAAGTGAGTACTGAAGCTTACTCCTTCGTCACAATCCCTCTCGAGACATATCATCAAGTTCCATCTTTCCAATGTCTCGAAGAGTCATCTTATGTAGAAATCTTTGAGGATTCACACACACACCATCACAAATCTAGGAACCATGTTCCTAAGTGGATCCCTCGAAACAAGGACAACTACATAAGATGGCTTAACATCCTTCCAGAGGGGTATCTTATTTTAAAGAAAAAAGGATGGAAGGGATTGATTGGACATCCTTATGAGCGGAGAAGGTGCGGTATTTTTCTTTTTTATTTTCCGCACCGCATTTTTATTTTATTTTTGTTATTTTTATTTTCATGTTTATATTTTATTTGTTTCAGTTTCTAACAGCAATTAACATTTTGATGTTTTATCTTTTAAAAAAAGATTGCTGTTAGCTTTTGACAGGTGTTCTTATGTTTAAGTTTGGGGGACGCCTTGGACTTTGCACATCCTAGTTCCTCATCCCACTGTAATGTATTTCTTGCCACATTTGGGACAATGTATCATTTAAGTTTGGGGGTGTGGACAAACATTATGTCTGTCTTTTTGTTTGTTTTATTTTATTTGTTTTTGCACGTATATATTTGATTTTGCCATGTATATAAAAATTTTTTCTTTTTGTTTGTTACTATGTTGTTAATTTGGTCATGACTTACATCGTAACTGTGGATTACATGTCATTGGTTTGTTTAACTTGTTTGAACATTGCCTATCATTAGAAATCGCTTTTGATTCTTGTGTTGGATTAGAGAGACTCCACTTGTTTGATTGAAATTTCACATGCACACTAGCATTAGGGTGTGGGGTATGAGATTTGAATTTGAAGTGTGTGTCTTGAGATTTCTAGGTTTATGATGTGATGAAAACCTTGGCTTTAATAAAAAAAAAAATCAAAATCATAATAAAGTGAATTTTTCATTGAGTAACGGACCTCTTGCTGCCAAGCAATGAGTGTTAGCGTCAAAAGATGAGAAATTGCTGTTAAAAATTGTATGGCTAGTTAGGCTTCGTAACTCTTTTTGACTTGAGTAATTAAGCTCTTAGGGATGTCTCTACATCTAGTGCCCTAAAACCACGACTTTGGGAGTCACAGCCTAACACTCGTTATATAGGTCATTTAGAAGTTTAAGGAAGTCAACATTGCACGCCTACACAAAAAATTGCATATTTCAATTTAAGCCTTGGTTGTATTTATCACATTGTTTTCCTTTAAATTCGGGATACATGTCTTTGGAGAGTGATTGAAATCCCATGATCTTATTGTAAGTTCACTTTGCACATAATGGAGCACGTGTTGTCTCAATTTTCCAACCTTGAGTGAAAGGATGTTTGGATGCACGATGATGTGGTTCATATGTTTAACATGTTAAATCTACTAATGATGTATGAACCATGTGTTTAAGTGTTGGGCTTTATCTAACTAATAACATAGTGCCAAATAATTGTTTGTGGGTGTCATTCCTAGAAAACCCTCATGAGACTTCACTCGTCCTCTAGGGAACTCCTAGAGGTTTAAAAGGCTTGTTGCATACGCCAATGCAATCGTTCTCCCAAAAGCGGACTTATGTTTTATTGTGTTTTTCATTTTGTTTTGCTAAGGGACTAGCAAAATGTAAGTTTGGGGTATTTGATCGGTGCCTAAAAGTGCTGATTTGGACCCTTAATTTATATTCGTTAGGCCTTTAGCATTGTTAATATTTAATCATTTGTAGTGTTTTTAGTATTTTGTGTTGTGCAGGACATTGCATTAAATCATGGCTAGTAAAAGGCAAAATGCACCAAGTGAAGAAGCGATTCAAGTGCGTTGAACGCACTTGAGTGCGTTCAACGCACTCACGGTCGCCGCATGATGGCGGTCGACGCATGCCCAACCGGCCCTAACGGTTGCTCTGCGTTGAACGCACGCCTAGTCGCCCCTAGCCGCCACAGCAGTTATTTGCGATCGAACGCAAGCCCTGCGTTCAACCACAAATAACTGGTGCGTTCGAACGTAGGTAGTGCGTTCGAACGTAGGTAGTGCGTTCGAACGTAGGTAGTGCGTTCGAACGCACTCCAGTGTCCTGCCAGCCTATAAATAGGACCTTGTGTATTTTCTTATTCTTGACGTTTTGGGAGGTGCCTCTAGGGCCCAAGCCCTCTGTTTTTCACTGTAAACCCCTCCTAAACTATCATTTATTTAATTAATGTTTTATTTTACTTTTAATTAGTCTCTTTTTCCCTTCGCTTTAATTTGTTTATATATATTTGTGTTTAGTTCGTATTATTCTGTCATTTATTTATGTCTATTCGTTTCAATGCACTTTAGTGACAAAAGTGTATTGATTGTTGCCCAATGTCGACTAACGTTGCAACCGGAGATACATCGGATATTCGTCTTCGGACCATTATCCGTTGTGACCTCTTGTAACAGTGTTTGCCTCGGTTAGTCCGACAAGATTGTGTAGCAACAATAGGATATACATATGCGCTTATCGATAGACGGAAATATGAACAATGCGTTAACGCTCAAAGTATGCCTTGTAGCATAACTGTTAATAAATATGAGTTAAGCATGTTTATATATTAATTAATTAATTGTGAAGTGGATTAGGGACTGTAGTCGTTTTTATTTCTTTATTTTAATGCTTTTTAACTTAGTTTAATTTTCTGCACGTTACCTGCTCGATATTGGGACTAGGTTGAGATTTTATTAGTTTAAGCACTTTAAAGTTGGTTTTCGACAAACACGATTCTCTGTGGGTTCGACACTGCAGACTTGCACAGCCACATTACTACGATCGACTCGTGCAATTGGCGAGTACAATTAAATTTGTACGATCAGATACCCACAAACATCTGTGCACACATTTTATTCTCAATCATGCAAAAATATATCGATCATAGTTTAAATTCAAAAGCAAGTTTAATCACACAAACACTATCTTCACAAATTTCAGAAATTAACAATCAAGATACAAACATGGCATTATGAGATACAAAATCAATTCTAGTGAAAGTGAGATTAGCACAAAATATGGGATTTCAAAACCAATCATTAGTCATGTATGCTTGACACTCAAAGTTCATTGGTCAACACATCAAAAATAACAACCAAGGTTCATCAAAAACTTTTTTTTTATTGCATAACTTCATTAAGCTTTCTAATTGACCCATGTATCAAGCGTTAAGTCAATGACTCCCAAACCAAATGGTTTTAGGGCATTAGGCGAGAAACACCCTAAGGACCTAGTAACTCGAGTCAAAAGGCTACGAGCTTTGCTAACCATATCTAACTTCTCACTTTTTTACGCGAATACTCAATGCTTAATGAGGCAAGAGATCCGGTTACTCGGTGGAAAGCTCAAAATGATAATTTTTTTTTTTTTTTAAATGAACCACGGTTATTTTTCCAAACGGTTTTCCAACTGCGTTCAAGCTTACAAAACTAACAAGACCAAAATCAAATTTTTATCCCACAAATTACGTACTAATTGTGCTCGTGAAAATCAAATTGAAACAATATCTCATTATGCCAAGAAAGTAACATAACTGAAAATCCCATAATCAATGTGATCATATATTCGTCAAATTAAACACACCAATGAAAATAAACCATAACTAACATAAAATGCATAATAAAAAAAATCAAATGTGTACACAATGATAAAAATACCCCCAAACTCAAAATCTGCACTGTCCACAGTGTGCTGATATAGAAAATGAAAAACATAGTGTAAAGGGTATAAAAATAAACCAAGACGTCATGAAGACGTCACGGGGCTGGTGGTGCTCCAGTCCGGGTTATAAAAATTTGAATTAGATTCAAACCCAGGACTAGAAAAATTGGTGTTCAACTGCTCATTTGAAAAATTAGAAAATTGTTCCCAATGTGAACAATCACCTAAACAATGGTAAGGGCTGGAGCAGTGTGAACATGGTTCATGTGAGTACAAAGTGGTAGGGGAAACATCAAAATAATTTAACGGAAGACTCATGCTTCACCCAAACAGTTCAAAATATCCCACATGAAATAGTAACAATAAAATAAAATAAACAAAAACTAACTAAAGTACTAAATGATGAGTGCCTAAAAGTGCTTATTTGAACCCCTTAATTTATATTTGTTAAGCTCTTAGTATTGTTAATTTCTAATTATTTTGGTGTTTTTAGTGTTTTGAGTTGTGCAGGTCTTTACAACAAAAGTTGGCCACAAGAGCAAAAAGACACTAAGTGAAGAATTGATCATCGCCAAATCGTTCGATCAGCACTTGTGCGTTCGAACGACCGACGGCCGAGCAAGGACACGGTCGATCGCAGTCCTGTCCCGCATTTCGCGGGTGCCCTAGGAGTCCATCGCTTCAAAGACGCGTTACGGTTTTATGCGGTCGACGTACATTGTGCGATCGAACGCACAACTCAATAATCGTTGAACGCACCTCCTGCGTTCGAACGCATCAGAAAATTTTGCCTATGAATAGGACCCAAGGTTTGGTCGAAACAGACACTTCGTTTGGGGCGTTTTTGGAGAGCATTTTGCTTCTGTTTGGCTTGCTCCGCCCTTTTTAGTTGTAAACTTTTCTTTTAATTTAATTTTAATGCATTATTTCAATTCATTTATGTTTTGTTGTTCAATGGGTGGCTAAAATCTTCAACTTAGGTTGAAGATGAAGCCTCATCCTTAGTTTAAATTTCATGCTTTTACATTTTATGCTTATTTTTCTGTTATTCAATTCCGCATTCGTCATTTAATTTCTGTGACAAATAATTAAATGGTTGTGTGTGTTGATGCATTGATAGTTGTCCGGTGATGTGTTCCAAGCCGGGTGCACAACACGTGTTTGGTTGTGATTCAATATCCACTGTGATCCAAGGATACAGTGGATGATTTTATCCATAATCAACACTCGTTGTAGCTCCTTAACGGTAAACACATTATTCGGTTTGACTTGTGTCAATTACCACAATAGAGTGTGTTGAAGGGTTTAATGTTTAAAAAACGGAAGATGAGTGTGTAATGTATTTAGCTTCTTCTTATTGGGTGAGGTTCATCTTTAACCTTAGTTATTTTTATCCCTGCAATTTCAGTTTAATTTTATTTCTGCAATTTTTTATTGTTCGAAATCAATCCTCTTTGGGACTAGGTTAAGATACGTTTAATTTAGGAGTTGTATTAGTATTTACAAAACGCTCGCCTTCTCGTGGTTCGACCTCGTGATTTTCACGCCAAGACTTTATTGCATACCTATTCGCACACTTGCGAAAATTATTTTGATACCATCACTAAACAAAAAACTAATAAGTAAACTAACAAAACAATAAACTAATATAAACTAACAACATATTAAACTAATTAAACAATTAAAATAAACTAACTAACAAAAACTAAAAACAGCAAGTAAATAAATAAACATAGGCATAATAAATACAATAATTAAATAAAAATGTATGCTCGATCTAAAACAAAGGTGCGCTCGACCACACAGCGCGCGATGCTCGGCGATCGCTACCACGCAGACGCGAAATGTGCAGAAGCAGTGCATGCGACTACGCGAATATGCCCAAGTGCGTTCGACGCAAGAAGAAGCCGATCGCACTGCCGAGCTGATTTTCCAGAGACTCAGAAACTAAAACAGGAACAAAAATGCTAATCTTAAATTTTTTTTTAATTTTATATTTTTGGATTTTATCTATACAAAAGCGTAAATAAATAAAATAAATGCACAATTAAAATAACTAGTAGAAAGATAAAATTAATCTAAGCAAGAAAATTAATTTCAACAAAACACCGATTCAAGAACGGCGCCAAAATTTGATGTGCAAATTTAATTGTACTCGCCAATTGCACGAGTCGATTGAATATAGCGATGCAAAGTGCGAGGTCAAACCCACAGAGAGAATCGTGTTTGTCAAAAACCAATTTTAAAGTGCTTAAATTAAACTTATCTTAACCTAGTCCCAATATCGAACACGTGGCGTGCATAAAATAAAACTAAATTAAAATGCAATAAAATAAAGAAATAAAAATAACTAAAGTCCCTAATCCACCTCACAATAAATTAATTAATATATAAACATGCTTAGCTCATATTCATTAAACATTTATGCTAACAAGGCATACTGACAAGTTAACACATTGTTCATATTTCCATCTAAATGATGAATAATACTTAACTAAACATGAATATATATTTAAATATATAGTTAATTAAACATCCGCTCATCGATTAAAAGCAATGCATGTTCTAGTGTCACGCTTAGTTCATGCATGCTTACGCCTATGCAAGTCCTATCGTGCCTATTGAAATAATCAAACGCATGCCCATTTGATTTAAAGACAAAACATGAAAGGTCTAGGTCCAAAGGATCCAATGTGAAAGTGATTTAACACTAACTACAATGGATAAATGGATTAGCCCTAACGATGAAATGTATCCATCGGACTAAACGCTATGACCAAACAATCGGCACAATCGATGCAACTTTGTCACTTAAATTAAATCAAACGAACTAGCATGGCAAATAATAAACGGATTAAACGAAACTAACTATGAAAGCATTGAAGTAAATCTAAAGTGAAGGGAATAAGAGACTAAATAAAAGTAAAATAAAACATAAATTAAATAAATGACAATTTATGATTCTGATGGAAAGCAGAGGGCTTGAGGCCCTAGGCGCCTCCAAACGTGAAAATAAGAAAATACGAGGTCTATTTATATTTGGAAGGATACCTACGTTCGAACACACGGTTATTTGTGGTCAAGCAGGGCACACGTTGGACCACAAATAAGCTGCTGTAACTAGGTGTTGGGCGTCGTTAAGAGATAAGCGCTAGGGCGATTGGTGCGTGCGACCGTCTGCGTGCTTGCGTGCAACCGTGCTGCGTGGGTGCTCTGCATCGTCCGTGAGGCTACACGCGTTGGGTGCAGCGCGTGGCTACCGTAATGCGTGCTGCATGCTGGTGTGACCGTGAGTGCGTTCGAACGCACTAAGTGCGCGTCAAACGCACTTTGGCAGTATCTTCACTTTATGTCCACTTTCTTGCCCTTGCTAGCCATGGTTTAATGCAATGTCCTGCATAACACAAAATACTAAAAACACTAAAAATGATTAGATATTAACAATGCTAAAGGCCTAACAAATATAAATTAAGGGGTCCAAATAAGTATGCATGAACTAGTGTCACGCTAGTTCATGCATGCTTACGGCCTATGCAAGTCCTATTGTGCCTATTGAAATAATCAAAACGTACGCCCATTTGACGAAAGACAAAACATGAAAGGTCTAGGTCCAAAGGATCCAATGTGAAAGTGATTTAACACTAACTACAATGGATAAATAGACGTAGCCCTAACGATGAAATGTATCCATCGGACTAAACGCTATGACCAAACAACTACGGCACAATCGATGCAACTTTGTCACGAAATTAAATCGAAACGAATTAGCATGGCAAATAATAAACGGATTAAACGTAAAATTAACTATGAAAGCATTGAAGTAAATCTAAAGTGAAGGGAATAAGAGACTAAGTAAAAGTAAAATAAAACATAAATTAAATAAATGAAAATTTAGGAGTGATTTACAGTGGAAAACAGAGGGCTTGAGGCCCTAGGGCGCTCCCAAACGTGGAAATAAGAAAATACACGAGGTCCTGGAGTGCATTCAGTTATTTGTGGTTCGATCGCAGGCACTTGCATTTGAACGCAGATAATCGCTAGGCCCATCGGTCAGCTGCATGCGACCGTGATGCGGCGTCGTGAGGCTCGCCAAGGTCTGTGGCAGGTGCAGGCGTATGCATCGCGACGTGTGTGTGTGCATGTCGGTGTGACGTGAGTGCGTTTCGAATGCGCTAAATGCGGTCGAACGCACTTGGCAAGAGATCTTCACTTTATGTCCACTTTCTTGCCCTTGCTAGCCATGGTTTAATGCAATGTCCTGCACAACACAAAATACTAAAACACTAAAAATGATTAGATATTAACAATGTTAAAGGCCTAACGAATATAAATTAAGGGGTCCAAATAAGCACTTTTAGGCACCGATCAGCATAGGGTGCATTGGTATAGGTTAGCTGTGGTCTATGGATAGTCTATCAACTACGTAATATATTACTCTTACCATAACAACAACAAAAAAACAGAGCTGATCACTTCACAAACATGTAGAAATTAACCAGATAGAAAGACAAGAGAGGAGAAAAGGAAATTTGAAACTCTCAACAACGGCTAGCTTTCTGTTCGAGCAAAATGCAGGTGTGCTGATGTTGGAAATAATAAAAGATAGATACACAAGCAATAGTCTTCTCTCTACAACTGTTAGGATGAGAGAGGTAATACAAAGTGAAAGTAATATATTCTGGATAAAAACTGATCTATAATTCATTAAGTGAAGCAATTAAATAGACTACAATTGAACCCACTTACTCCTAAAATCAAGGACCCACTTAACCACTAATAACATGGAGCACTAATTAACTAAACTCCTAGACTCAAGGACTCAACATGCATAAAGATAATGCTGAAACAAATCTTGCTATTTAATAGGTACTACTAACCCTACTACTCAACTAACAAGCTAAGAAATAGGAACACATTTGCATTATTTCTAACACTCCCCCTTAATGCATAATGTTTACAACCCCTAACAATTCTCTAAAATAAAAGAATTTATCTGAAGGAACGGGCTTTGTGAATATATCCGCAAGTTGCTCATTTGTAGCACAGTATAAAATCTTGATGCTTCCTTTGCTAACCAATTCTCTGATAAAATGATGTCTTGTGTCTATATGTCTTGAACAGTTGTGATACATCGGGTTTTTTGTCATTGCAATGGTGGATTGGTTGTCACAATGAATAATTGTAGCTTCCGGTTGATGTTGCTTCATGTCTTCTAATATTCTCCTTAGCCAAACAGCTTGACAAGCTGTTGAAGTTACAACAATATGCTTAGAAGATGACAATGCAATAGATGGTTGTTTTTGAGCTCCAAGCAATTGCCCTGAACCAAGATTGAAGATGTACCCCGTCGTACTTCTACGGTCATCCAATGAACCTGCCCAATCACTATCAGAAAAACCACACAATTTCAAATTGTTAGCATTAGTATACAAAAGGCAGTAGGAGCACGTCCCCTTCACATATCTCAGCACCCTCTTGGCAGCACCATAATGAAGCTCGCTCGGACTTTGCATGAATCTTGACAAAAGGCTTGTAGCATACATGATATCCGGCCTACTATTTGTTAAATACAACAAACTTCCTACCAAACTTCGATAATCACCAACATCAACCTTTTCTTCTCCATCATTCAAACTGAATTTCTGATTGGTATTCATAGGGGTCTTCATTGGGTTGCAATCATGCATTCCAAGCTTCCCAAGAAGATCACTTGCATACTTCTTTTGAGACATATAAATTCCTTCATCACATTCCTTCACTTCCAACCCAAGAAAATAAGTCATCAAGCCAAGATCCGTCATTTCAAACTCACTTATCATAATTCTTTTAAATTCCTCCAACAAAACAGCACAATTTCCGGTGTAAATAAGATCATCTACATAAAGACACACAATAAGTACCTCACTACCCCTTCTTGTTTTGACATACAAGGTTGGCTCAATTTCACTCCTTTGGTACCCATGTTGCTCAAAATGACCATTAATTCGATCATACCAAGCCCTTGGTGCTTGCTTTAAGCCATAAAGAGCCTTTGTTAACCGGCACACTTTCATCTCCTTACCTTCCACCTCATAACCTTGTGGTTGCTGCACAAAACTTCTTCATCCAAAACACCATTTAAAAATGCTGATTTGACATCAAATTGATAAACACTCCATTTATGGTTAGCACTCTGACTAAAACTGTTCTAATTGTATCAAATCTAGCAACCGGAGCAAAAGTTTTGTCAAAATCAATACCTTCATGCTGCATGTAACCTTTTGCAACTAGTCGGGCCTTATACTTATGAATTGTGCCATCTGATTTGTACTTAATCTTGTAGATCCATTTCAAGCCAACAACTTCTCTTCCATTTGGCAAATCCACAAGCTCCCATGTCTTGTTTTTCTCCAATGCTTTAATTTCTTCATCCATAGCAACACACCATTCTTTGTCTTGAACAGCTTCTAGAAAATTTCTTGGCTCATTAACCTGTGTAAAATGACATCTTTCACCCTGCTCATATATCTCTCTCAAGTCCTTCACTTTTCTCGGTGGTGATTCAGGGGAAGAGAAAGATGAAGAACTTGAAGAGCTAGATGAGTTGTTTCTAGGTGTGAAAGGACTTAAAGGATTTGATAGGCAGCTTTCACCTTCATGCTCTACTATCTCATCCACCAAGTTATCATCCTCTTGGATTGTCAAAGGAAATTGTTGTTGCTTATTCCAACTCCAAGCATTTTTCTCATCAAACAAAACATCACGACTAACAATTAGTTTTTTTGTGAGAGGATCATAACACCGATATCCTTTAGTCTCCATACTATAACCCATAAATATACACTTCACACTATTATCTTCAAGTTTGTGCCTCTTTTGAGAAGGAACATGAACATAGGCAATGCAACCAAAACTCTTAAAATGAGTTACCTTGGGCCTCCAACCATGCCAAGCTTCAAAAGGAGTTTGGTGTTGCAATGCCGATGTAGGACTTCGATTATAGATAGGTAGTGTATGAACTTTTCACCCAAAAGCTGTTTGGAATTCCTTTGGCTTTAAGCATGCTTTTAGCCATTTCCACAATGCTTCTATTTTTCCTCTCCGCAACCCCATTTTGTTGAGGGTGTAACTAGTTGTCAATTGCACGAGAATGCCAAAATCTTCACAAAATGTCAAACTCCTTGAGAGAAACTCACCACCACGATCAGTTCAAAAATCTTCAAAGAGTTACCACTGCTTTCTCAACTTGATTCTTGAACTTCTTGAAAATTGAAAAACTTCAGATTTTTCCTTAGCAAAATACACCCAAGTCATCCTGCTATAATCATCCACAAATACAATAAAATACATTATGTTGTTAAGTGAGGGAGTTCGCATAGGCCCACAAACGTCCGCATGCACCAATTCAATTTGTTGTGAGGCCCTTCTTGCTTCCCCCTTAGGAAAAACATTGCGATGATGCTTTCCAAATACACAACTTTCACACAAAGCATCAACATGCTGAATTAAAGGCAAACCATCCACCAAATTATTTTCACCCAAAAACTTCAAGCTTCTAAAATTTGAATGCCCATATCTATGATGCCACAACCAATTATCATCTACAAATGAAGCCTTAAGAGCTTGCTTTTCCCCAGCAATATTAAGAGGAAAAATTTTGTTCTTAGCCATTGGCACATGGACTAACAAATGTTGCTTGGTTTTGTCTTTATACACATAGCATGATAAATCTTCAAAAACAAGACAATAACCTTCTTCTAAAAACTGCCCCACACTTAACAAATTTGTATCCAACTTAGGAACATATAAAACATTGTATATATTGTTCATTTCACATGAGTTCAACTTTATATTACCTTTGCCATGTGCTTCAACTACGGTTCCATCACCCATCTTCACTTTGCTTGTCACAGATTGGTCTAAGCTAGTGGAGTCTTCTAAATTAGCTGTCATGTGATTACTGCACCCACTATCCATATACCAAACATTTGGTGCACCTTCTTTAGCGGAATAGCAAGCAAGAAACAAACTTTCTGTTTCATCTTTCTCTTTTTCCTCAGCAAAGTTTGCTTGTTTTTCTTTGAGCCTACTTGCCTGCAAATTCACTACTGCCACCACTTGTTTTGCCTTTAGAAAACTGCAATTTAGTATGAAATGCATTTTCTACAGAATTTTCTTCATATCTTTTCATCCTGTCTTCATGAGATTGCAATGAACCAAATAATTCATCAACCGTTAGTACGCTTAAATCCTTAGATTCTTCTATAGCAGCCACCACATGATCATACTTCTTAGGCATACTTCTCAACATTTTCTCAACAACTTTTTGATCGATAAATTTTCACCAAATTTTCTCGATTCGATTCACAACGCCTAGCATATTAGAAAAATAATCATGCATAGACTCACCTTCTTTCATCATCAAACTTTCAAAATTTCTGCGAAGAGTTCGAAGTTTGATGGTCAATACCTTAGCATTACCTTGATGCCCATTCCGTAATGCATCCCAAGCATCCTTCGACTTTGTTGCAGCAACAATTCGGGGAAAGATGGATTCAGCCACAGCTTGTTGAATGAAAAACAATGCCTTGGCATCTTTCTTCCGAAGCTCTTTGAGTGTGTCTGCAGAAACACCAATTTCTGAATAACCTTTCTCTACTAAATCCCATAGGTCTTGGGAAATAAAGAGAGTCTTCATCTTTGTACTCCAAATGTCATACCCAGCTCCTTGAAAGAGTGGGAGTGATGGCTGTGAGGGGTTAACACCATTGCTTGCCATGAATCTAGCTCTGATACCAGATGTTGGAAATAATAAAAGATAGATACACAAGCAATAGTCTTCTCTCTACAACTGTTAGGATGAGAGAGGTAATACAAAGTGAAAGTAATATATTCTGGATAAAAACTGATCTATAATTCATTAAGTGAAGCAATTAAATAGACTACAATTGAACCCACTTACTCCTAAAATCAAGGACCCACTTAACCACTAATAACATGGAGCACTAATTAACTAAACTCCTAGACTCAAGGACTTAACGTGCATAAAGATAATGCTGAAACAAATCTTGCTATTTAATAGGTACTACTAACCCCACTACTCAACTAACAAGCTAAGAAATAGGAACACATTTGCATTATTTCTAACATGCTGGACCCTTCCACGAGCTTCCACTATGACAACATGCTGCTCACGTAGATTGACGCCATGTACGCGACGTTGGGTGCCATCACGTTTTGCCGGAACACGTTTTGGTTCGATCTCAGCAGGCACGAGAACCTCTCCGCCGCCTACAAAACGTGACCCACGAGCATGTTCATGTATGAGTCCACCGCATTGTCTCCGACCGTTGATCTAAGAATATCTTCCACCTCTCCGGGAAGGACGGCCGCTGAGTCTACCCTCTTCGAGTCCATATCGTCTGCATGGCAGTCTGTTTGGCAATCGTTCTCAAGAAAACCGTGGACGAGCTCGGCTAGGCAGGGTGAGTCATCGGGCGAGTGCTCGCTCCCGCTGCTGACATAACTGAGTTGGGTTTGATCTTTACCAATGAGTCGAGCTCTGACCTTGTCGTTTAGCGGGTCAGTAACTCACTTAGTCGTCCTACCCAACCCAGCCATTGTTGTCGTTCGATCAAGAGCTTTGAAACTTTAACAGATTTTCATGTTTATGAGGAATATTAATGGAATATTGAAGGACAAGAGGCCTTTGTATTAAAAAAAAAAATGGTTTTTGAAAACAAAGAATTTTACATGAGAATATTCGGAGAAAGTGCGACGAGTATTGGGGACTTGGAGGGGATTTAATAATTTGACTCGTGGGGAGAGGATATGCGAAGAAGCATCCGAGTCGGACTATACAGGTGGCAGCATATCCGAGTACATGAAGCTGTCGGTACAAGAAGCTGTCGGTGCGTGCACATGTCGGAGACGGGGTGGCCGTCGAGAGGGGACGAGGACGAGGCCAGCGTTAACCCAGAAGACGCGTCAGTTGCATCGCCGACTTTGCTTTGTTCTACTTTCCATTCGGCGTAGCTTGTATTGTTGTTATCGTCGTCGTTGTGATGGTGGTCATCGAACTCTCCACTGAGTTGTATTAGCTGCCGAGCCACGTCCATCTCCGACTCGGAGAAACTAAAGCCCTTTTGCTTCTGGGTTCTTCTAGCTTTGCATGATAACGCTAATTTTGCCATTATTTGCCCGTTGAGAAAAGGGAGAGAGAGAAAAAGATCAAGAGCGGGATTGGGCAAAACAGAATGATGCTTTAAATATATATAGACAAAGATATTATCTAAGTCGGTTGCAATATTATTTGTTTTCTTGCGGGGTAAGTTGTCCGTTTCCCCGTAGTAATAAGAAAGGGGGGAAGTCTCTCTCTCTCTCTATATATATAAGTCAGTCTCTCTCTATATATATATATTATTCCCTCCCTGCAAGACACCCTTTTATCACACAAAGAAATCCGCAAGGCCCACAAGTCGGTTCTTGAAAAAGGTACGCTTTCCAGATAATGTTCAGTTCTCTAATTCAATTCTCTGAAATCTCCTGTGTTTTAGTTCTCATAAACAGAGTGTAACAGAGTATATGTAAGGGCAAAACCCAACATACAGATGCAAACTCATTTGCAGCTGAAGCAACCGCAAATGAGGAAAAGCATGACGACAAAACAACTGAAGTAACCATATTATATTCAGTTTTTTTTCTTTAGTATAATCTCAACAAAAAAATAAATCCATCGTGTATCTCATCCAAACGGGTTTACAGCAGTTCATAAAGCTTCACACTAAATCCAAAATTTCCCCTAATCCAAACGGGCTGCGTGGCCACCGAAAATGGCCTGGTGACGCCATTGAATTAGCAAACATGGAAATGGGTGTAGAAGATCTGACACGCCTCCCACAGGGGCTCCCACCCTCCCTATATAACACCTCTCCTTTCCCTCGTTTCCCTTATCAGCGTTTCTCTTCGGCTTTTGCCCTCTCGAAAGCTTTTCTATTTCCTCTGTTTCTCTTTCGGTCTCCATCCAAAACAAAGACCCTCCACCTAGGCACCCGCCTGGGCTTCGGCTAGAACTAGCTTACTCTCAGGAAGCTCTGGAAGAAAGTGATTCTTCTAGTAATCAAAGGGTGGTTCTCGCCCTTTATGACGCCCTGAGCACCTGCGACGTGGCCACTGTGCACCAGATCCGCCATCTCATCAGTTTTTGATGCGACTTCTCACCGGCAGTGCTACAGCATCTGCCTCGTCCTTCACCTTCATCCCCCAGTCCATAACCTCCTTCGGGCCCACTGTCCTCGTCGAGGGCTGCGATCGCGACGGTAAGGTTGATGGCGGTGGTTGAATCTGATCGGAGGTCGACCCTCCTTTGCCTAAGAACAGGTACCCGGAGCTCACGTCCGATGGCGATGGTGGTGATGGTGGCGGTGGTGGTGGCGGTGGAGAAGTTGAGTCGGGAGTAGGTGGTGGCGCTGAACCTGCTGGAAGCAATGGCTGGTGCAGAATTCTTCGGTGAGTTTCAGCTTCACCAACATTGGTAGAATGTAGAACGCTTGTAACTCCTTGGGTAGCAGCCAATGATAGAAGAATCAAAAAGAAGCTTATGATGCCTGGGTTTTCAAAAAAGAACAAGTACGTGTAGTATATATGGAGCTTATTGGTGACAATACTCGTTTCGACAAGCTTGCTGCCATCTTTCTTACCATGGACAGTTGTTTCTTCACATTCTGGGATGTCCGTATCAAATTTAAAGATAGAAGCTTGGCATTTGGACGCGTTGGACGATGCTGCTATTTCTGGCCAAAACATGAAAATGGGTAGCCAAGTTGGTCGCTTGATGTTGTATGCGACGTGCTCCTCTGTTTTTGTCGTATGCCACTTCCTTGTTGCTGTCGTGGATTTTGTTTACAGTGGCAAAACGACGACGTGTATGGGTGAGGGTAATTTTACTAAAGTTTCTGAGAAGAAAGCATTACCCTAAATGAGGGGTAAAACGGGAAGATTAAACCCTAAACAGTCACGTGAGGTGCACGTGGGACGAAATTCATCCAATTTGACGGCCAAATTGACGTTGGGGTTAACATTGCAAGTTTTTTAAACTTCATAGGGGTGGATTGCAAATTTTTAAACTTTTGGGTTAACATTGCAAAATCGCTGAAACTTCATGGGTTAAAAATATATTTTCCCCTAAAAACATCATCAGTCCACACCTATAATACAAAATAACCCTAATTTGATCGACTTTGGGTTAAACCTATTATTAATATACAAAATAACACTCAACTCTTAAAGTTAAATACTACTAACTTAATTCATTAATTAACAAAACTAAAAGACCCAATTGTTTATTCCTTGTTATCTATTAGGAGTTTTACTCACACAACTAGAGTCATTATATGATGCTAAATCGCTTATTTTAAAATTTAAGCTAATAAAAAGCACAAATTTAATAATTTAAGGAAAAATTTCACCTAATCCCTTAAACTTCAATGTGTTTTGAAATTACCCCTATAAAGTTCAAAAATTGTGAGTTGGTTGGAATTGAATAAAGTGTTTTTTTTTTTTTTTTTAAATTGACATGTTCTTGCTTCTCACATGTTTTGTTACTCCGACTAAAAATTTATGAGTGAATCACAAGATATGATTTTCATTTTCTAAGCTACAAGACGACAAGATATGAATTTAATAACTGAATTTTTTTTAAAAAATAAATAAATAAAATTATCAAATGATGTGAACCAATTAATTCAAAACAGGAAAATGATAGATAGGCTCGTTCAAGGGAGCCATACCTCCCTGGGGCAGCACCATCCTATAGGCATTTGCGAGTGTAGACTGTATTATAATACCAATATTCAACTCCCTTTATTTATAAACCCTACAACTTTAAATACTAATACAAAAGTCCCATGTAAATAGACTTCTACCCTGGTTAACCTACTCACGCATCTCTGTTACTAGTCTTATCTTATAAACAAAATAGACTCTTTTTTTGAACCTCCTTTTATCTACTATTATCTAAATAATATCTCTAATTATTAGGAACGTATCATTCCCTTCCCCTTACAATGTTCTCGTCCCCAAGAAAAAATTCTAAGAATTTAAAATAAATTCTAAACATAATGACTAAGAAGTACAAAATAAATGACAAAAATAAATAAATTAAAGTCTAGCCAAATTGAAGTCATGTGGTCTTTCTTCCTTAATCAGATTGGTTGACTAAGTCATCACAAATCTTTTCTCTCACTCTCTCTCTCTCTCTCTTTTTTCGGGGAAAAGTTTAGAAACTCCCCTCAGACTACCACCAAATTGACAATGTCCTCCCCAAACTACCAAAACATTGTTAATAATCCCCCCAATGACGAAACTACCCTCAGTAAAAAAAAATACAAAAACTTCTAAAAAAAAAATAAAACAAAAAAAAAAAATCCAAAGGGTGGAAAATTAAAAATTAAAAAAAAAAACAAATCCTTTGTATAAGAAAAAAATGAAAAAATTTCAATTTTTTTAAGTTTATTTCAAAAAAATAACAATTTCCGTGTAAAAAGTTAAAAATTTTCCTTTTCTAAAAAAAATTGAAAAAAAATTCTTTTAAATAAAAATTTAAAAATTCGTTTAAAAATATTTTTTTAAAAAAAATCATTCTTTTTAAATTAAAATTTTTGTTTTTAACTATATATATATATATATTGAGTTTATAGGGGTATTTTTATCTTATTGAGAAATATATAGGGACATTTTAATCTTTTTGCTAGCCTTAGGAGGGACATTGACAATGTTTTGGTAATTTGGGGGAGACATTGTCACAATTGAAACTTTGGGAGGGACATTGTCAATTGGATGGTAGTTTGAGGAGGGAATATGGACTTTACCCTTCTTCTTTTTTTTTTCCTTTTTTGACTCCTTGACCTTTGAATCTTTGCTTGAGAATACCACAAAAGCTAGGGAGCTTTGAGATGTAGCAGACGACTCCACAGTCAGGTTTATCTTGGGCGTTTGGTGCCCTTAGGTTCTTCATCTTGCTATTAATTTTTTTGTCGGCTTAATTCGGTTCCAAAATATAGAGGCTACTATTTATGGACTGAAACACTGATATAGAATGTTCATAATATAATCTCCACCGTTCATAATGTGGATTCATGTGTCATGAATGTCCTTGCAATGTTTCAGCTCAATTAGACCACAAACACTCATCGATCGATGTTGTTGATCAAGGACCAATGAAATGTCCTCTACATGGCGTGTCCAACATGCTACTATCCTATCCGGACACCAATTCCAGCAAGCATGTTTTTGCTTACTCGTAAGGCCATGTCCAGACACCCCGTACCTGTAATAGTTTTAAATGATTTCAAACTATTTCCTAGTCTAAGGATTGTTGGGCTATTATAAATACACCTCTATAAAAGAGGTTCGAATTTTCACCCTAGAGAGTTCGTCGGAGGCACAAGAGGGATCATATATGGTGAGCGTTAAATTAAATTTCTTAGAGGAGTTTTACTTATTCGTTTGATAAATCTATAGTTGAGAAGTCCATAGAAAGGGTCCGGTAAAGGAGAATTACGTTGAAGAAGATTGTGAGTAAAGAGACAAGTTGTAGGCTTATCGATCTTATAGAGCCAAGGTCTTGTAAAGGGTTGTAAGTGTTCCTAGTGTCTGTAATCTCTGAATAATCTTTTGATAATGATTTATTGGATTTGGCTGCCCCGGAGAAGTTTTACTTTTAGATCAGTTTTTAAAAGGTTTCATCTTCGTAACCAAAATATTTGTGTCTGTCTCTTTACTACTTTATATATTTTGGTGATTGAATTGTTTATTGCTTTATAGTATTAATTCCCCATAAATTGTGATAAACAAGTTTTTGTAGTCGGCATAGCATTTTTCACTTGCATTTTTCTTTCTTTTTCTAAACCAATAAAAAATGATAGAATTTTTTTCTCATAAGCCACAAAAAAGATCCATGTGAATTGGTGTGCGAAGATGACCAAAATGGCATGGATGTGCATGGGGGTTGTGAAATTGGCGATGCGGGAAGGTTATGGTGTGGCGATCTATGGCTGAAGGGACCAGGGGCGTGGTAGCTCATGGTTGAACTAGGCAGAGCTCTCTTCAAAGGAGGGTATATGTTACAAGGCTGGGTGGTGGGCTGACGGACGACGGGAGCAGTGTGGTGGTTGGCGGTGTGTTTAGAAGGTTGAGTCCATTGATTTATGGATTTGCGATGCAGGTGGGCGGCTCTGCTGCTAGTTGACGGCGGTTTTGTTTGACATCGACATGGATGGATTTTCGTTGCTTTAACAACCATTTTCTTCCTCTATTTTTGTGAGGGTCACAGCCGATTGATGTGGAGTTGTTTGCTCTAAATGGTTGTGTTGGGTTCTAAAGATGGATGTTGCGGTTTGTGATATTTGTGGTGTGATGGGAGGGGATTGGCTTACCTGAGCAGAGTGTGGCGGAGAAAAACTTTCAATTATTCTCATATGCTCCTTCATATATATTTTCATAACAGGGTTGTCACGTGAGGCACTTATAAGACGCGTTGAAATACATGCATCTGGCGCGTGGATCAAACACAGTATGGCGCATGCATGGGACACATGAGAACAAAGACCCATGATCTAACAATTGGCTATTTTTTATTTAGTTCATAATTGGCATAATTTTAGGCTCTGGTACCATTTTTTTTTTTATGTGGACTTGAATCACACTAAATTGTGGGATATACTTGTTGAACGTGAACTTTCATGTGTGAATGGTAGAGATAGGATGTCAAAGAAGAATGCACAAATGTAATTATTGCTTCCGATTTATCTTTTAAAACTTCCATGCAAACAAATGGTATGAACTTTCTTCAATTTGATAAACAAAAATTAATTGGCAGTAAGTCGGTTGAATATCATCATAAACTACTGTGAGCAGGTGGATTTCGCTACAAAAACACTAAGGAGTAGTTTGATCTAGCTGTAAAATACTAAATAGTAGTCGAATCGCAAACATGAATGGTTAGATTTGACCACAAAATACCATTTTTTCGAATTTATAGGGGTATTTTGTCTTATTAAGAAATCTATAAAGACATTTTTATCTTTTTGCTAGCATTTGGTGGACATTGAGAATGTTTTGGTAGTTTGGAAGGGACATTGTCACAATTAAAAGTTTATAGTGGACATTGTCAATTGAGCGGTAGTTTGAAAGGAGTATGTGGACATCCCCCAATTACTTTTTAAGTTGTCTAATACAATCCCAAATTGGCTCTAAAAGTTGGAGGTTCTCTCGGAGAAACGCTTTGATGACATGGCAGATTAGGGTTTTTTTTCTTCTTTCCTTATTCCAATACAGAGGAGCTGTGTTTGAGATTAATGGCAGAATTAGAACTTGGCGCTTTAGCAAAGAGGATCTTTTAGTGAATTAAGCTGAAGTCTCTGTTTATACTTTTTACCCTTGTTCCAATTTTTAAAAGAAAAAATAAACAAAATAATTTTTTTTTGCATTTTCCTGATGAGTAAGAGATGATGGATAATCTAATTTCATTTTTGGATTTCCCAAATTTATATTCTTCATAAATTGATGAGAAAATAATTTCTATATATAAGAAGCCAGAAGGAGCATAAGCAATTTTGATGCTTTCGCTTGTGTAGAACCACTCCCAGAAGAAATTTTGTGAATTCATGGAAATAATAGGGTGGGATCCAATGTTATCGTCTTAAGTCATTTTTAGTTTGTGTTCATCTTAATTGAGTGGATAATACAAAAGACTCTTATGAAAATTATTCTCAATACCTATTCTTTCTCTTATTTCTTTAGAATTTAGAAAAAATAGCTCCAAAATGTGTGAAACGAGGTGGAGATTTTCTAGGAAAGTTTTACGGTGGTTTGTTCAAAATTCTAACAAACATGATTCGAGCGGCAGTTGATCAATTTGCGAGCGTGAAAGCCGTTGCGCGCTGTAACTAATTATAAATTGTTAGAATTTTGACCATTAATGTCGGGTAAAATCTTTCGTGGAATTAAGTCTCTACCTTACACTATATATAAAATCCTATAGATCGAGCATCCCATGCTCAAACATCATACGTTAGAAATGGCAAAAGTCTTAACCTTCTACTTTCTTCTTGCGATTCTAGCGATGAGCTGTTGCGGTAAATAATATTTAATCCTAATTACTTATTCATTTACCCTCTCCATACGTACAATTTGTTTGATTTGCTTCTTATTGTCAGAAAAGATGCTCAACTACTTATGGTTCCCACTGCCAAGTTGAAATACTGTTAAGGATTTCTTATAATTTTCTTTTAAAGTTGTAGATTTTAAAATTATAAAATTCAGGTAATTTCTTGCTTCAACAGCTTGAAAAATGTCATTTATTAGAGATATATAGCATGTTATCAATGATAATTGAATATTTTTCATAAATGTTTTTGAAAACTCCCTAGATTTTTATTTATTTATTATTTTTTAATGCCGTATATTTAAAATTTAAAAATAGTAATAACTAATAAGCATAAGATTGTGTGTCTTGTTTACGCAGGCAGGGAGGAGATGGCGAAGCCAAAGTCGCCTATAGGCATTGCCGACTGTTACCACACAGAGCTGATAATTCGCTGCACCACGCAGACGTGCGATGACTTTTGTCAAAAACAATATGCGCATATTGGAGCCACACGTTCAAGTTGCAGTGGGAATTCTTGCAGTTGTGTTTATAATTGCTAGTTTACCAATTAATTATGTTTTTGGCTCCCTACTTAAGGGACTAATTAAATAAAACCACTGGGACTGATTAAATAAAACCAATCTCTAAGAAGTAGATGAATTGGCTGAAACCACACCTAATGAAATGAAGGTTACTATTTCGAATCATTCTCTCTCTCTTATACAAACATGTCAAAAAAAAAAACCAAATCAATAATATGCAAACTCTCTCTCTCTCAATCTATTTATGTATACATGATATTTGTTTCGATCCGTACCATACTTGATCACCTTTTATTCCAAAAATTAATTAATATTTCAATTAAAAAATCTCAATTCAACATGAAATTAAGCCTAATGCACTAAAAACTTAATCAAATTGTAATTGGAACCCAACTCACCAATTTAAGAATATAATTTTAAAACCCAAAAATTAATTTTTTTTTTCTTGGGTTTATTTGGATCCATAAAAGGATGATAATCTATCTTGGTTTTGGATTATTCATGTTTGAGAAGCTCCCAATTTAAATGAATTGATAAATTTAATAATTTAATTTATATTCTAATAATTTCCTAGCTATTTTGTCATATTTAAACAAATAATGTTATCGAGACTCTTAAGATGGATAAATAGTTTTTCATTCTTTTCTTTCTTTAGAAAATATAGCTTCCTGCCCGGAGATAGAGATTTTCTAGGAATGCTTTTATGGAGGGATGTTCAAAATTCTAACATTTATTTTTAGTTCATTTGCTAATTTTTCCAAGTTGTAGGTTGAGTTGGAAAAATTAACAAATTAATTAAAAATAAATTGTTAGAATTTTGACTAATCCATAGTAAAACCTTCCAAGAAAATATGTACCTTACATGCACTATAAAATCTTGATAGAGCATCACATAAGCATCTTACATTTGAAATGGCAAAAATATTAATCTTCTACTTTCTTCTTGTCCTTGTGGTGATTAGCAGTAACTATTTAAGAGAATAACTCAAATTTCAAATTTGAATCCTCCCTTTCATGTGATTGTTCATTTACCACGTCACTAAAAATTGGTCAAATGTAAGCATTATATTACACTGAAGCATTTCTCTTGCCAAATTGTTTAGCAATACCAAATATTAAATGTTCTACTTCCATCACACTCTTATTTTATTGAGTTTATGTGGCACTTTGATCAACACTTATTAAAAAAATATTCTAAGAATTTATGAACACAACCGCATCAACCTAATGAAATAAGAGATATGCTATTGGTTCTCACCCATCTACCAACTCTTGTAAATTTACTATTAAATTTGTGGGAACCAGATGTGGGTCTCACAAATCCAATAATAGATTTGCAAGAGTTGGACGTGGGAAAAGACCAATATGAAGGAAAAGAATTATCTCTAATGAATGTGAGATAGTGTAGCATTTATATGAATTTTGAACATGGACTCCGTCAATTCAACTAAGTTAAATTAAATTTTTCACGTGTTGAGTCTCAACTATTAAAGGAGAGTTTGAGCCTGCATGTGAATGAGAGTGTTAAAATATTGATTAAATTTATATCTTTAAACAAGCTTAAGCTTTTGGAATAAATGATGATTTAATACATAATGCCCTCGACTTGACTGTATATATTCACAAGTTTGCCCTCCCCAACCATATATATTTAAATGACTAAATAACTATATCTTCACCTCTTTTTTTCCTAATCAAAGTGGGGAGTATCTTTACCTAGAGTGATACTAAAAGAGGGAGTTCCTCTACAATAGTAGATTCTATTTGACAGAGTGAACTTATTACTTTGACCTTAATCTTTGTTGATAATAGTGAAATTAAGGAGGGTCATTTTTGTCTTTTTAGTATAAAAAATTACTGTGTTGCCTCTGTTTATTGTTTAACCATTATTTGCTACTAAATTTGTTGGGCATCATAGTTTTTTTTTTTAAATAAAATTACTTTTTTGCCCATTACATTTGTAAAGAGTTGAATTTGTTTGACAGGGTTTTTGAGTATTTCACCCCTATTTCGTTTTCTTAATTGGGACTACAAACTTCCATTAATTAAAAAACTGCTTAGAAGCTACAAACTTCCATGTGAAGCTAGTATACATTCCTTTTGGGGGGAAATTCACTTTACCCCTAAAGTTTGAGATGTTTTTCAATTTGAAACCCAGTGTTTAAAAATTTGTAATATACCCTCTAATGTTTCAAAAATTTGCAATTAACATCATTTGTTACTAATTGCCATCTAATTAGACAGAAATGACATCACGTGGGTCTCATGTCGGATTTTTATGCTACGTCTTCCAATTTTGCTCCCAATCTAGTTAGTGAAATGACGTAATTGCCCCTCATTAAAACCCAATGCCTATTTTAATTTTTTTCTCGTCAACCCCATTTGAACCCCTTTTGGGTGTTA
The DNA here is from genome assembly GCA_013348765.1 of Carpinus viminea. NCBI lineage: Eukaryota > Viridiplantae > Streptophyta > Magnoliopsida > Fagales > Betulaceae > Carpinus > Carpinus viminea. The sequence goes on from CP054668.1 coordinate 26,693,609, forward strand.
GAGTGAAAAAGAAAAGGAGCAGATGCCTCTCACCTGCTCCTATGCCGGCAATTTCAGTGTACTTAGATGACAATTAGTAACAAAGTGTGTTAATTACAAATTTTTGAAACATTCAGGGGGGTATATTGCAAATTTTTAAACATTGAGGTTCAAAAGACACCTCAAACTTCATAGGGTAAAGTGAACTTTTCCTTCCTTTTATTCATTGGCTTCGTAACCTGACATTAGCTATGTTTTTCAACATGACAAACCTTTTCCATTTAGTAGCATTGACTTTGAATGATGTTTGTCAAGCAAAGCTTGCTCTATTGAACCAGTCGTTGAAAACAGAGTAAAGAGCATAAGAGAAAGAAGAAGAAAGGAGAAAGTAGATGAAGAAGATTGAGCAAATTGAGAGAGAGAGAGAGTTGAGATTATATATACATGACTCAGACATACATCAAGTGCTCTCCTCTGTTGTTGATTTTTAATTTGTTTTGGTGGATTGCTTTGGCTAGTTCTAGGCGGTTGTTTTTGTGATGTTTGTAAATTTGTCTTAGTGGGGTGGGCTCCTCTTAAGCAGCCATGTACAGGTTTAGCCTAGCTTGTTTGTGTATGTTTTTAATGAAGGTTATTCTTATAAAATAAAATAAAAACTGAGCAAAATTAATTTAGTTACTTAAAATTATCGTTTTCCAAGTGGGACTCTTGTAGAGTTCTGTTTTTTTTTTTTTTTATTTTTAAATCAGAACAGGGAAAAGGAAAGGGAATGATCATGAAAACAACAACAAAAAACCAAAATTACAAAGGTTGTCCTTGCTTCTAGAGTTCTGTTATATGGTGATAGTTGTTGTCAAGAGCAAATTAAGTTATCAATGTTCAACCACTTCTTGTGGGTGATTTAGTGACTCCAAAAGATTTCTTAACCATATGAATTCACAAATAGTAGAAGAGATTGCTGCATACTCGGCCTCACATGAAGACAGGGCTATAATTGCCTGCTTCTTTGATGTCCAAGAGAAAGCGATTGAACCAAGATATAACACATGGCCCACTGTGCTTTTCTCTCATCTTGATCACCTTCCAGTCACTATCTAAAGAACCAACTAATTCTGCATTTTACTATAAGTATAGAAATGCCAAAATTGAGAATACCTTTAATATACCTAATCCTTTTGTAGTTAGCTAGTGGAATTCTCTTGGTGTCTCCATATAACGACTTATGAGTCCAACACCATAGAGTATATTAGGCCTTGTCATTGTCAAATATCTCAAACTTCCGACGAGACTCTTGTACTGAGTTGAATTGGCAGCTTTCATTCTCCTACTTTTGATAGCTTTAGTCATGTTGTGAGGAGTGTTGATAACATTACATCTATCCATCTTGAACTTTGTCAAAATCTCTCTCGGGTATTTATTTTGTGGGATGGCTACTGTAAAATATGAAGTAGAGAAATTTGATGGTCATAATAGTTTCAGTCTTTGGCATATCAAGAAGATTTTGGATGGCGAGGTGCCATCAACATCATCAATAGAGGAAAGGAAGGAACTTGAAGAAAAAGCCCACAGTGCAATTTTTTTGTCTCTTTCAGATGGAGTTTTGAGAGAAGTTGGCCAATGAAAAAACAGTAGTTGGACTTTAGAAAAAGTTAGAAAGCTTGTACATGATAAGCAAAATTCCTTTTCTGTGCTGGTTATGTCAAAGAAAATTTCGAGCATTTAGAATTTGTCCTTGCGATTTACCAATTTAGATAGCCATCTTAACAACAAGTGCGTCTTTGAAAAACTATCATTGAATTTAAAAAGTTAGAAAGCTTGTACATGATAAGCTAAATTCCTTTTATGTGCTTGTTCTGTTGAAGAAAATTATGAGGATTTAGAATTTGTCCTTATAGTTACTGATTAGATAGTCATCTTAACAAGTATGTCTTTGATACGGCATGTACTTTTCATATGTCCTATAAATGAGATTGGTGTATTAATTGTGAGTCAATCAATGCTAGTTTAATCTTGATGGGAAATGGCGTCGCTTGCAAGATTGTTGGTATTGGTGTAGTCAGAATAAGGATGCATGATGAGATTGTTAGGACTTTGAAGCATGTTCGACACGTACCAGATTTGAAGAAAAATCTTGTTTCTTTGGGCATTTTGGACTCTCTTGGATACGAGTATTCTGATGAAGGTGGAGTCATTCGGGTTAAGAAAGGCTCATTGGTTGTGATGGAAGGTAACACGGTTGAGGGCTCTACTTTCTTCAAGGTAGTACGGTGATAGATTCAACTGATGTGTCTTATTCAGATAATTTTAGGCTGCGTGAGTGTGGAGGAAGAGCATTCCATGTCATGTACCTTACTCTAGTGCATTTGGGAGCATGATGTGTGCTATGGTGTGCATTCATCCAGATGTTTCACATGCAATTAGTGTTAGTTCTTAAAAGGTTCATTGGCAGGCAGTGAAATATTCCAGTGTGGATTCATCCTAATATTGCTAAAATAAGAGTATCTTGGTTTTTGTGAGTGCCAAAAAGAAAAGAAAAAAAAAAGAGAGAGAAAAGAGAAGAAAAAAAAGGCTTCACTTGAGTTACGATTTGGCTCGAAATTTATGGAGCAATTGAAGGAATTGATTGCAGATTCCATCAAACAAGTCAAGCAAGAGATGAATTCTGAGTCAATTAGAAGTATGTTTTCTTCTAAAATATACTCAAAAAGAGCAAGAATATATGGAAGCTACCCAATTTGGCTATTCCAAGTTCGATGACATTGATGTCGAGTTGTCAAAAATTCAGCAGGCATCAATAGTTGCGGAATACATCAGTCATTTCCAACAATTATCTGATTATGCTCATAATTGGACGGGAAAAATCCACTTTACCTCCTTGAAGTTTCAGGAGTTTTTCGATTTAAACTCCAAAGATTAAAATTGGCAATGAACCCCCCCAAATGTTTTAAAAATTTTCAATTCAGACATTTTGTTACTAATTTTCGTCTAATTGGATGGAAAATTAAAAAGAAAAAAAAAACTTGAAGGTAATTATGTAATTTCATAGATTTTCGTCAAATTTGATGGAAATTAGTAACAGCATGTTTAAATTGAAAATTTTTGAAATATTAGGGGGGTACATTGCCAATTTTTATACTTTGGGGTTCAAATTGAAAAAATCATGAAACCTTAAGGGGGTAAAGTGGATTTTCCCCTAACTGGATAGAAAGACAACTATTCGATAAATTTGTTAAGGGTCTTTGCTCGAATGTTCGACATGAAGTTCAAACCTATCGACCTCGAACCAAGAGAGTTGATATTTCGTTTGCAAGGAAAGAAGCACAAAGATTCAACGAAGAAAAGTGTCAACGAATCAAGATGGTAGATGAACCAACAAAGAGCCAACATAACTCATTTTCTACCCTAACTTGCAAAGCTGCTACTGGGTAAGAAGAGTCGGTCGGGACAGAGGTAACAATTTCAAAGTTGGTTTTATCTGAATATGTAGATATCTTCAAAGTTGATAATTGTCCTGAAAAAGATGAGATCATAGATTCAATGTTGGATGCTGAAGGTAACTTCTCCTTAGAGAGTACAAGGTCCAAAATGGATAAAAAAATCAATTGAGATATCCTTTTTACAATCTGATGAAGAAGCAAGCTATGATTTGATTTGGCAAGACTTTCTAGCAAATGAAGTGACACAACAAAGCACCATGACTACGACAAAATGCTTGCTCCAAAATATGAAGAACCACGACATGTTTCAAAAGGTTAATTCCAATTCCAAACTTTTCGTGGTTTCCATGATCAAATGCAAAAAAATATTGAAAAATTCATCTTTGTTAATTCTGAATTGCACTTCATTCTTGAGATGCTACATGTAATGAAAATATGGTGGCTGCCATGGGAACGAGGATGGGATTGGAGACATTGGTTAGACCATTGGATTTCCTCCATGGAGCAACAGAAGTGGGTAACCAAATTGTTCGAGTCTAACTATGATATTGTATACAAAAGAGAGATTGAGAATTTGGTGGTCGATACACTCTCTCATCTCCTTGAGCAAGCTGAGCCTCACACTATCTCCACAACCAAATGGCCCATTCTGAAACATATCAAGGAAGAACAAAACAATGATCTTGAGCTCCAAAAGATTGTTCAAAAGCTAGCTTATGACCCTGCCTTTGCTTCACATCACTTATGGGTTATGGACCATCTTTGCTACAAAGGGTCGGTTATCTTGGCCACCAATTCCACTCACAAATCTAATATTTTACTAGAATTACAAGCAGCCCTTAGTGCAAGACACTCGCGATTCCTTAGGACCTATGAGCACATCTCTCAACTCTCCTATTGGAATGCAGAATGCGAAGTGTGTTAAAAACAGAAAGGCAAAACAATAGCATGCCCTAGACTCCTACCACCATTGCCAATCATAGCTAAAGCTTGGATAAATATCTCTATGGAGTTCATAAATGGTTTACCATCCTCCCATGGTAAAACCACCATCCTCGTTGTACTAGATCGCCTAACAAAGTGTGTTTAATTTTGTTCCAGTGGCCATCCCTACACGGCGTTAACTAGTGCACAACTCTTTGTGGATAACATTGTCAAATTGTATGGACTCCCTCAATTGATAGCAAGTGAATGAGATAAGATTTTCACTTCTAACTTTTGGAAAGAGCTTTTCCATTTGCAGGGCCCTTAGTAAACGAATGGACAAGCAAAGGTGGTGAATTGGTAGTTGGAAAAGTACTTGCAATGTCTCATAGGAGATAAACCCAAGCATTGGGTCATATAAATCCATGGGCGAATGTTGATATAATACCACTTATCACTCTGCCATCAAAATAACTCCCTTTGAAGCAATTTATGGGCGGCCTCCACTACTACTACCATCCTACACTACAAGTTCATTGGTGGTGGATGTTAGAATTCATGCTCCAGCCTGTGATACACCTCCGCTAGTTATGTTAGAATTCATGTGTTGTCCAAGACTAAGTTGAGAACAAATCATCACATATTGTGTTTGTGAAATAAAAAGAAGATCATGCTAGTTGTTGTCAATAGTATCACATCTCAATAAGAAAGGATAGATGTGACCAAGCCAGTGATGGAAGATCCATGCATATCAAATCTCCAAGATTTGGTCTACTGATGTGGTATTTTTCAATGTGCAACATTCAGCACTTATCATCTACTAACGTGCTGCTCAAGCTCACATATGAAGGAAAGGGAATAATCAAGATAAAGAAGGAATTAAAATCAATCACATGTAATTAGGAATCAGTGTTTTATTTCTATTATGTTATATTGCTATATATGTGTATATATGTGTAAGACATCCTATGTGATTGTATTATTCAAATAAAATACTATTGGTGCTTCATTTTTTTTCATGGTATTAGAGCCTTATAGCCAATGGTGAATTTCGATCCTCCAATGGCCGCCATAGCAGCACTGCTTTCTCTTTTCCAAATCCCACTCCCATAGTTCAGATTAAGCTTGACAACCATAACTATCCAGCGTGGTTGTTTCAATTCAAACCAATTTTTCATGGGCATAGTTGACGGTTTAGAGCCTTGCCCTCCTTAATTTTTACCTAATACTGAAGCTAAAGAAGTACTTAATCCAGCATTTGTGGATTGGACAAAGAAGGATCAATGTCTTCTTAGTGTGATCCTTGTAACTTTGTCTGAAAATGTTGTGTCTATTGTTTTTGGACTCAATACATCTAGAAAAGTTTGGGAATCTTTGGCAAACAAATTTGCATCACAATCCAAGTATCACATTACTCAGTTGAAATGCCAACTTCAGACCATTCGTCAGGAAAACAAAACCTGTGCAAATTATATTCAAACTGCCAAGGCATTTCTAATCAATTGGCTATAGTTGGTAGTCCTCTTGCTGATGAGGATCTAATTTCATTTATCATTGGTGGTTTGAATCCTTCACTTACCAACATTTTTACTTCATATGCAATGGCTACACATGAGAAAAATCTGAAATTTGATGCCTTTTGTGATCTTTTACTCAATCATGAGACATTTTTGCAACAGGAGCAACAAACTCATTCTCCAGACCCAACTACTTTTGCCCTGTTTGCTAACAAACTTGCAGGTGACCATAATTGGCAGTAGAGGAACAAAACCCCATCACAACAACGCATGAAATTTCTCCCATAGGGTTCTCAATCCAATTTCTCTCCTTGTCAACATGGCTATTCATTTGCTCCAAGATCAACCAATTTTCACCCTAAGCAATACGGGTACTCCCCTGCTTCTGGCTACTCTATCAGGCCACCATACAACAATAGGTGACCCAATCATTTGTCCCTTTGTCTTCGAGCATATGACATCTAGTTTACTCGCAGCAATAGGCCTCCTTGTCAAATTTATGGAAAAATCGGTCATCGGGCATTGGATTGCTTCCACTGCATGGATTATGCTTATCAAGGCAAGCATCCACCACCTTAGTTGGTAGCAATGGTGGCTCAAACTAATGTCATCACTGAAGAATAGCCTTGGTTTGCTAATAGTGGTGCCAATGCCCACATCACCAATGATTTAGAGAACTTGAGCTTACAACAACCTTTCTAGAGTGATGACACAATGGTTGTTGGTAATGGTGTTGGGCTCACAACAAATACTGGTCTTACAACCCCAATCTCCTTCAAATTCTGTTTTTCATCTTAATAAAGTTCTTTACTGTCCACAAGCCACTGCCAATCTATTATCTATTCAACGTTTATGCATGGAAAATAATTGTTATTTTATTCTAACTGCTCCTCATTTTTATGTGAAGGACTATTAGACTCATGTAGTGCTACTAGAGGGCAGAAGTGAGAATGGCCTCTACCCCCTTCGGCTTCACAAATCCTCTCTCAAAGATCATCACTCATTCATTGCAGTTCTTGAAATAAAGACATCCTCAATGGGATGGCATTTTTTATTAGGACATCCTTCCTTTGATATTGTTTCACATGTTGTTAAGAACTTTGCTTTACCATTGTCTTATAATTTGAATAAAAATGATGTTTGCATTTCATGTCAGTTGGGCAAAAGCAAAAGATAACCTTTCCATCCATCCAACCGTGTCCCAACTCATCCCCTTCAATTAATCATCACAGATGTGTGGACCTCACATGTCTCCTCTGTGAGTAATTACAAGTATTATGTGGTGTTTATTGATGATTTTTTGCGCTTCTCTTGGATTTATCCTTTATATGCCAAATCAGAAGTTTTTGATCAATTCGTCAAATTTAAACTCATGGTTGAAAACCAATTTTCTACCACCATTAAACAAATTCAGTTAGATGGTGGTGGAGAATATAACTCATTGCATTTTCAATCATTCTTTAGCCAATATAGGATCATTCACCGAAAATCATGTCCCCACACATCTCAACAAAATGGTCAAGCCGAGAGGAAATTGAGACATATTTTAGAAATTGGCCTAACTTTCCTTGTGCATGCTCATCTCTCTAACAAGTATTGGGTTGATGCGTTTATAACTGTTTTATATATAATCAACCAGCTGCCCACTCCTATTCTAGACTTAAAATCCACTTTTTCTAAATTATATAAGAAATAACCTGACTACCAACGGTTTCGGGTCTTTGAGTGTAAATATTTTCCTCTCTTGCGTCCTCATGGTTTACACAAGCTTGAATATAGGTCAAAGCCATGCTTGTTTCTTGATTATCATCATGCAGGGTATAAGTGTCTTGATCCCACCACCAACAAAGTTTACCTTTCTAAACATGTGGTGTTTGATGAGAGTAATTTTCCAGCCAAGGAATCTTATGCCATGTTGCTGCCCTCCAAGCTCACTGCATAGAATGAGATTCCCTTGCTCACCCCGGTAAGTTTCTCTTTGCCATCCTCATTTCAGTCATCACTTGCACCCACTGATCTACCTCATTCTTCAACTATTAGCCCATCTTATGCTTCTCCTCATGAACCTGCACACTTGGATCCGACCCCAACTCCTCATTCACCATCTGCATCTTATTCCCCTCCTTCATCTAATATCCCAGCCAGCCCACCTACCTCCATTGTACCCTTCAACCTTCCTTTCGACGACATTAAATTTGTCTCCTCTATTTCCACTCACAATCTCTTGACCACCTTGATATCTCACTTGTTGTTTCTCCGTCTCCGCCTCTTCCTCCATAGCCTGTACCTTTACCTCATCATCCAATGACTACCCACTCCCAAACTAGCTCCCTTAAACCTAAACCCTTTACCAACTTCAAACTCTATCACTCTACTAAACACCTCTTTCATTCCTTTCATACTATTCTTACTGAGAAAGAGCCCAGCAGCTTTACTAAAGTTGTCATTGATTCACGCTGGTAGGATGCTATGCTCCAAGAATATCAAGCCTTGGTTTCCAATGGCAATTGGACCTTGTGTTTAGGACCTTTGCATCATAATATCATTCGCAACAAGTAGGTCTACAAGATTAAACAAAAACCTGATGGTTCTATTGAGCGGTTTAAGGCTTGTTTGGTAGCCTATGGCTTTGAACAATAATGTGGTATTGACTATAATGAAACATTTAGTCCTGTGATAAAACTCTCTACTATTCATATCATTCTTAGTTTGGCTGTTCAATTTAACTGGCCTATTTGACAACTGGACATCTCTAATGCATTTTTACATGGTTATCTTAGGGAAGAAGCATACATGGAACAACCTCAAGGGTTTGTGGACAAGATACATCTTGATTTTGTTTGTAAGCATCACAAATCCTTGTGTGGTCTCAAGTAAGCTCCACGAGCATGGTTTCATCAATTATCTTCATTTTTGCTTGAACTTGAATTTGTAGCTTCATTGGTTGATCCCTCATTGTTTGTCTTTACTCATGGGAGCATTTGGTTGTTCAGGCTTATCTATGTAGATAATATTATACTCATTGGTTCTCATGTTGCGGTAGTTTAGTCACTCATCTCCAAGTTACAGCAGGAATTTCCACTTAAGGACCTTGGCCCACTTAACTTATTTCTTGGTATTTGAGCTACACAAACTAATGCAGGCCTTCATCTCTATCAAGCGAAATACATCTCAAATCTATTACATCGTGTTCAGAGGACAGGAGCTAAGCCATCCACCTCTCCTTGTTCCTCCAGTAGCAAACTGTCACAATTTGATGGTTCTCTTCTTCCTAATCCATCCATTTATAGACATGTTGTGGGATCGCTTCAATATTGCATCTTGACTTGCCTTGAACTTGCATTTGAGGTCAATCAACTCTGTCAACATTTTCATTCTCCTACCACCACTCATTGGATGGCCATCAAATGTGTTTTACATTACTTGAAGAATTTATTGATCATGGATCATTGTACACTAAGGGCCCTTTTACTCTGTCTGCCTATTGTGATGCTGATTGGGCTGGCAGCCCTGATGACAGGAAATCCACTCTGGCTCTGCCATCTTTGTTGGTAATTGTCTTGTTTCATGGAGTGCTAAGAAACAAACTTTTGTCTCTCGTTCAAGTACCGAAACCGAATAGTAGGCTTTAGCTCTTACAACTTCTGATTTGTTTTGGATCTGTATGTTGTTTCAAGATCTTGGTATTCCTCTTCCCTCTGTGCCTATCCTTTGGTGTGATAATGTTAGTGCTATTGCCTTGGCCTTAAATCCTATTTTTCATGCTTGTACAAAACATATTGAAGTTGATTACCATTTTATGCATTGAGAAAGTTGTGAACTGTGATATTACAGTTAAGTTTATTTCCTATGGAGATCAAATTGCTAATGTTTTTACCAAGGGGCTCTCTTCTGCTCAATTTTTGTTCTTCAAGTCCAAGCTCATGGTGGTTCCCCCTAGGGCTAGCAAAACATGTGCGTGTCGGGTTCATGTCTGACCCAATTACGACCTGACATGTAAGCCCTAACTCGAGCATGACACATTTAACTAAACGTGTTGACCCCAGCCTGAACACAACACGGTATTTGATGTGGTAAATTTGTGACCAAATTTATCAATAATAAAAATACCACTCGCAATAGGACGAATCCCGTAGGATAGGGCTATATTGAAGGTGTCGAACCTCAAGGACTGTAAGGGTTTTGCTATTAAATTCAAAGAACTAATTTTAACCTAATTAACAAAGATGTTTGATTGTTTGTGAATTTGAGTGCATGAAAGTAAATGCTGAATTAAAAGTAAATATATGAGAGAGAGAAAAGTAAGGTACCGATTTCACCACAATCCGCACAACAATGGCAACCGTATTTAATTCCAAAACTCGAATATGTATGTTATAAAAGAACAAGAAAATACAATATCAAGGGATAAGGATAATCTATCTTCGGTTGGTACGGATCGTCCACCTAACCACTAAGATGCTACGACCCGTCTTCCCTAGGCATAAACTATAAAATCCCTTAATAAGTTTTCATACAATCAATGGAATAGCATAACCCATCTTGGTTGTACGGATCGCTCACCTAAATTACACTAAACTAGGGTGTAGTCGACCGTCCTCCCTAGGCATGGCCTATCTTAATCCTATTAATCATATGTCTATTAAAATCCATTGCATAACCATCAATCTTATAATCACAGAAAATAAGGTTGATTTGAGTTCATCAGCAAAATAATTTCTAAGACAAGAATAGAATTTTGCAAATATTGAAATTGAATTGAATAACAATTGCATTGAATATTAAGAACAGAAATCTAAAGATGCAATCCTCACAGTTATGCAATCAACATACATAAATTGAATTAAATGAAATCAAATACAATCACCATTGTGACTAAGGGGGTTTAGCGCTCATGATCTTCTCCACTAAGCCTCCAAGAAATATTTTCTGTCTAAAACTAAGTCTATCTTCTCTTGAAGCATAGAGGCTTATTTATAGGGAGTAACAAGTCCTAGAAGCCCTAGTAAACCTAGAAAATTCGGAATTCATTCTCCTAGTTGAATTAGGAGTCAATCCATGTACAAGTAGGAAAAGGATTCGTCCAGATTTGTCTTCTTCACTTGCGAGGAAATTTTGGCATAGCGGGAGTTCGATTTAGGAAAATATTATTTCATCATGATTTGTAGGAAATTGAATTAGCTTTCCAATGCCGCTGGAATCACCTCAATCTGATATTTGAGCTGAAAGTTATAGCCAAAATACTGAGATGTGTTCAAAATCTGAAATTCTATCCGATCCGATTTTGACTCAAAGTGGAGAAATTCCGATTTTATCCTTTTCTTGTTATGATTAAACTTAACCACATCATATTTATCCTCTATTGTGATTGGTTAAGCTTAATCATGTCTTCTAGGTCCACTCAAGTTGTGCTTTAAACCCAAAATTAATGGTTTTTCTTGCATCTTTATTAAATACCTGAAAACATAAAAACAACACAAAATCAAACAAATAACAATACTAAGGAATTAACAAATGTGAGTTAAGGGGCTTGAATGTGCAACATTCGGCGCTTATCAGTATTTAAACGGGTAACACGACACGAACCCGTTTATATAAACGGGTTATAATTGTGTTGTGTTACCCGTTTATAACCCGACCCAACCAAAAAAAAAAAAAGAAGGTTTTTAGGGTTTTTAGCCTTAAGAAAATGGTGTTTTTTTTTTTTCTTTTCCTTAATCAATATTTCATTATTTCCTCTACTTCCTAAACAAAATTTTCAAAAATAATAACCAGTCCATCAAAGTGCAGAGCTTACAAAGCCACAAACCATCAAAGTGCAAAGCTTACAAAACCAAAATTAAAACCAAAGTTAAAGTTTTTTGTGCTTCTCGTATTGTTTTCCCTTTGATGGAAGCTCTCTTTCTCAGTACCGATGGCGTTGTAACTTCTTCAAATGCCCTAATTTGCTTAAGGGTGGCACTTGGAGGAGGCTGTGGACATACAAGGGCATAATATACAGCTCCAAAATGGATGAGATCTGCAACAAACCAAATTGTAGCAGTTATGTCAGCTTGTAACGAAATTGTAGAAAACTTGTAATACCTCCAGCAACTTCCTTAAATTATGTATGTAAAACTCATATGCTAGAGCAAATCCGTGCATAAACAAACGCTGATGAACAAATTTGAGCTCAAGAGCATTACCTAACAAAGGCTAAATAATTAGAAAAGATGGTTCTGTGAAAATCCAATGCCTCCTTTATATACGGTAGCTCCGAACAAAGATGCTTAATCCCCTAAAAAATTGAAAGCACAACAAAAATACTTCACTAGTTAAACAATTTAGGCATACAAATCTATAATAAAAGCAAACTAACTTGTTCTTCCTTGTTGTTAGGAAAACCAAACAATATGAAAATTCCTTTTCTTCCATACAATTTTCTTGGCAACCAAACAGTCTATTTAGAGTTCTTTCTAAAAAATCAATTAAAGAGAGAGAGAGAGAGAGAGGATTTTACCTTTGGCCATGGATTGGATTTCGAACTCATCATCTTGGTGACTGCAGGGTGATGAATTGTCGGAGATGGTGTCAGACAGTGCTGTGCTTTCCATTTCTCGGTGGCTCGAAATCGAAATCTAGATAGGAGAGAGAGAGAGAGAGAAAGAGACTGAGAGAGATCGACTGTGTCTGTGTGTGTGAGGATGTGAACGGTGGCTTGGATTTTTTAGGGTTGGAGACTTGGAGTTTTAGTTTTAGGCGGTTAAAGAAAAAGAAAAACATACGGGTTAAACATGTCGACCCACGAACCCGGCAGGTTGACACGACCCAACATATTTACTAAAAATGTCATAAATGGGTGACCCGTTTATGACCCAAACCCGTTTTAAGCCCAACCCTAACCTAATTTTTACGTGCCATGTTCGTGTCGGGTTCTCATGTCATAAGTTAAATTGCCTGCCCAAGTTCCCTCCATTCACTTGCGAAGGGCTGTTAGAATACATGCTCCAACCTGTGATACACCTCCGCTAGTTACTCAAGCTACATCTAATGTGGAATGTGTTGTCTAAGACTAAGTTGAGAACAAATCATCACAAATTGTGTTTGTGCAATAAAAAGAAGATCATGCCAGTTGTTGTCAATTGTATCACATATCAATAAGAAAGGAAAGATGTGACCAAGCTAGTGAAGGAAGATCCATGCATATCAAATCTCCAAGATTTGGTCTATTAATGTGCTGCTCAAGCTCACATAAGAAGGAAAGGGAATAATCAAGATAATGAAGGAATTGGAGTCAATCCCATGTAATTAGGAATCAGTGTTTTATTTCTATTCTGTTATAATGCTGTATATGTGTATATATGTGTAAGACATCCTATGTGATTGTATTAGTCAAATAAAATACTATTGGTGCTTCATGTTTTTTAGTGGATCATGCTGATTGTGTTCTTCAAGAACTCAACCACATTTCACGACTTCTCAAGGATAAACTTACTGCCACCCAATCCCACATAAAGCATCAGGCCAATAAGCATCAAAGTGAATGCAATTCAAAGCTGATGATTGGGTTGATCTTTTCTACAGCCTTTTTATCAAATCTCTATCCAGATGCATTTGTCACCATATTTTATGGCTATATAAAATATGTCTATGGACTTTATAGATGGTTTACCATCCTTCCATGGTAAAACCACCATCCTTGTTGTGGTGGGTCGCTTGACAAAGTACGCTTACTTTTGTTCCATTGGCCATCCCTACATGGCGTTGACTATTGAAAAGCTCTTTGAGGATAACATTGTCAAATTGCATTGAATCCCTCAATCGATAGCAAGTGATCGCGATAAGATTTTCACTTCTAACTTTTGGAAAGAGCTTTTCCGTTTGTAGGGCCCTCAGTTGAAGATGAGCACAGCATATCATTCCCAAACCAATGGACAAGCAGAGGTGGTGAACAGATACTTCGAAAACTCTAGCCCAACCAATGTCTCCAATTGTAACACCCCAGATTTTTAATAGGATTACTAGGAATTCTTTAGTGTGAATTTTAAGTTAAATCAAATATATTGGGGAAAATATATTTGATGTCTAAATGATGAATTATTTGGCATTTAAGATTTACCTAATTAAGTGCCTAAGTGTTAGTGGAGATATTAGTGTATATATATATATATTAATATATATTTGTTTATATATATATATATATATATATATATATATATATATATGTATTGGGCTGTACGAATGAGTTAAAGCTCATTAGATATATATATATATATATTATATTGTATTACTTGGTTATTGTAGGCTGGCTGTGGAATCTTCATGAACTCTATTTACGTTTAATAGATATATATACATATATATCTATATGCAATAGGCGGCAGGCAGAGAGAGAGAGAGAAAACAGCTGCAATGTTCCTATTTGGTGGCTATTCGGTGTCCACCGATTCACCTTTACAAAATACCCATTGTGTCCTTAGTACTCTTCTATAAATAGGATCCCATCAGCAGTGTAATTTTTCATGAGCAGCTCTTCCCCTCTCGCACAGTGAGGAAAAAGAGAAAAAGAAAAAGAGAGAAAAAAAAATAGTGAGATATATTTATTTTTAGTAATAAGCGTTGGAGCGTTTTAAGTGGAATTGCTAGGTATATTTCTTTTATCCTTAGTTTATGTCAATTCTAGTTGTAGAATTTAAATTATGTCAATTTTATTTATTAGATTTTAAATTACGTCGTTATAATGCCCAAATTACTCGGGAAAGTGTGATTGAATATTTCGGGACGGATATTATATTCAATCATTCTTTTAAATATTACAAATGCGTCGTTGTGCTGCCTAAATTTTATTAGGTATTTTACAATAGCGCCATTGTAATGCCCAAGTAATATTAGACATTTTAGTTAAATATTACATTAATGTCGTAGTAATGCCCATATAAAAATGTGGTAATGCTACATAGTCGTTATGATGCCCAAGTGACATTACAATATTTTAGATAGATGGCGTTATGCTGTCCGATTTTAGATAGAGCATAGGGAGATATTAAGAGGTTGTTATTTTAGCCTTTTAATTATAATTTTAGACTAATTTATTATCGCGCGCGAGCGCACAAAAATGCAGCGAACTTAGAATCAAGGATTAGAAAGAGAACCCAACGTAACGGTCTACGGTGACAAGTAAGTATAATTACTTACTGAGCATGGTATTATTTTAGTGAGTGTAATTGCTTACTGAGATTGATACTAGTTTATAAAGCTTTTGAAATGTGATTATTATATGAGCCTGAATATTTTATGAATAACATGATTTAATGCTTCCAATTATTTTTATGAGTTGCGAAATGAAATGTGGTGATTATGAGAACAAAGAAGGATTTTAGAGACATGTTATTGCATCTTGTTGAACATTGAGCATAAGAGATTAATTAAATATGAAGCAAAATGGTTTTCCTATGTTATGGTGGGAGCCAAATGAGCCTCTCGGGTTAAATAGAAGCCTTTTGTCTTCATAAAGTTGAATGTAAAATGTGGAGGTGTTCTTATATTAGCATTGTAAGCCGAAGGAGCCTTACAGTTAAAATAAAACTGGTACTAACGAGAGCCAAAGTGTCTCTGAAAATAAATACGAAAGGTTCAAGTCCTTTAGAAAGCGAAGAGCCAAAGATGTCTCTAATAGCCGTAAGCGAAAGGTTAAAGTCCTTTAGAAAGCGGAGACTAGAGATTGCATTGCATACATTGAATAATGTGATTTATGATTTAATTGTTTTACTTCTTTGTATTTATGTGCATATTCATTTTATGAGATGCAAGTAAAATGCATATATGTATAAATATAAAGTTGTTTAGGAGAGATAAATGAATTTTATCACAGACAATTCGTTGATGCTTATTTTATCGTATAGATTATACAAAATAATTATGTTTGGAAAATTTAACGTAGCTGTTATTATAATCATCATGTTAGAGATATTGAAAAAGATGGCTCATATTGAAAATGTTAGTAATTCTTATACTTATTGAGACCGTGGACTCATTAATCCGCCTATGTAAATGTGGTGACACCACCATCATATCACATTTACATAGATATTGATCTGAATCTGAGAAGAGGGTGGCGATGATCCATATGCACCTTAGGATATTATGGATAGGGTCTTGGTATTGTAATTTTATGTAGAATATTATATCTATCTTTTGGAATGTAACTATGGTTAAGAGGCATGTTTTAGATGTTTTGGTGTGTATTTATTTATGTGTACTTTGTGGCACTTTTAATTATATTTTATTGTAAAATATAGTGTAAAAATCTATTTAATATAGAAGTTTTATAATCAGCTCGATGTGTTTTGTGAGGGTTGTATAAAAAAAAAAAAAATTCATTGCTAGATTTATAATCTCTGATGATATCGAGGATGAGATAGTAGTGCTTAGTGGCAATTGGAGATTTCCACTTTCGCCTTTCATTAAGTAAAGTTGGGGCGCTACACCAATCCCATCCTTGATCCCATGGTAGCCACCATATCTTCATTACATGTAGTATCTCAGGAATGAAGTGTGATTGAGAATGAGCAAAAATGATTTTTTTTTTTTTGTATTTGACCGAGGAAACCACAAAAAAATTTGGAATCAACATTAACCTTTTAAGGTATGTCGTGGTCTTTTATAATTTGGAGTAAGCACTTTGTCGTAGTCATGGTGCTTTGTTGTGTCAATTCCTTTGCTAGGAAGTCTTGCCAAATCCTATCATAGCTTGCTTGCTTCTTCGTCAACTGATTTTTTATCCATTTTGGACCTTGTACTCGCTAAGGAGAAGTCATCTTCCGCATCCAACATTGGATCTATGATCTCATCTTCTTCAAGACAATTATCAACTTTGGGGATATCTACACATGCAGATAAAACCAACTTTGAAATTGTTACCTCTGTCCCTACCGACTCCTCTTGCCTGGCAGTAGCTTTGCAAGTTAGGGTAGAAAATGAATTATGTTGGCGCTTTGTTAGTTCATCTATCCGCATCTGCACGGTTAATGTAGATATTATCCGCTATCCGCATTTGAGTAATGCGTTTTAAACCTTGAAGTTGTCCAAGACATTATTTATACTTAAACACTATTATTCATATAACACTTGCTCATCATTTTGCCAATAAATTTTCATCACATATATTATTTAATATTTAGCTTCCAATAAATCTATTGTTGGTGACGAGAATTTTTTTAAAATAATAATAAAGGAATAACTTATAAGGCAATTAAATCAGAACAAATCAGAATAGTTGCTTAAAGTGAAATCCCATAACATAATCCAGCAAATATAAGAAACATAAAATTAAAAAATATTAAATAAAAAATATATTTATATATAATATATATTAAATATATAGAGAAATGTGGATGTGGATATTATTCGTATCTGCATACCCAAAAACCACTATCTGCATCCGCATTTGCGGATATTAGTTTTTGCTACCTGCATCCGCATCCGCATATGCGGATAGCAGATAAATGCAGATAGCGGATGCGCACGGTTGTTATTTGCCTGCATTTTCATCCCTAATAAATATTAGAATACAATTACATTTTTTAGTGGAATAAATTGTAATTAATAATAACATAATACAAGTCATGAGATGACAAATATCATGGGCCTATTGAAGGTACTAGTGCTCGTCATTCCAAGTGTTGTTCTAAGTTGGTTCGAGCTGAAGAGTTTAAGTCCTCAGCTCCATTTAAGGTTGAATTGAGGACTTACATAATGTGCCGTCCCACTTTTGCCCACAGTAGGGTTGTTAGTTAATGGAGGCAAAGTGACAATGCATTATAGTTGATGGAGGAAAATGTGGGATAGAAAAAATTTCAAGATGGCATGTAGAGCGCATGTGACGGGTTGACCATTTAAGTTAACGCATTTGACTAATAGAAGAGGGATTTAGGGCACAAAATGGTAGTTTGATAGGGTAGAGTAAGTTCATGGGGGCAAAATGACAATGTGTTGTAGTTTATGAGGGAAAAATGTAATTACCCGTAAAAATTTAAAGTCCATGCTTTAGCTCTAGTCATGGATTTCTTTAGATAAAATTAACTCTATATTGTGGGAACGGTTTGATAATGTGGATTTCTTTAGATAAAATTAACTCTATATTGTGGTAACGGTTTGATAATGTGGATTTCTTTAGATAAAATTAACTCTATATTGTGGTAACGGTTTGATAATGTGTTTGGGAGAGTGTTTTATGCTTCTGATTTGAAAAAAAATGTTATGATGTGACATAAAAATTAAAAATTAGTTTTTGTGTTTTTAGGAGTGTTTTGTATTTGTGATTGTTGTTAACTTGTTATGTTTTTGTTTTGAGAATAGAAAAATCCCCTTAGAATCACATTGCGAGACTCATGTCGCCAAACCACCGGCTTCAACTCCACCAAAATCTAGCCAAAGTGGGTGGTGGCTCGTCTTTTTATTTTTTTCTTCAAATTAAAGGATTTTTTTTTTTTTTGGGTGTGGTTGTGCTTGTCTCGGGAGATGTTGACAATTTTTTTATAGTTTGAGGAAACAATGTTGCAATTAAAAATTTGAGAAAATATTGCCAAATATGTGGTAATTTGAAGGGCATGTGGATTTTTTTTTTTAATTAAAAAGGTGTAAGCCATGAAGACCAATTGTTGTTATCCTATCTAGGCGTGACCATAGTAGCACCTACCCACTGGGAACTGCACAAGAAGGGTCCAGACGGTGGAAACCTTATATGCTCTCTGAAGCCCGATTGAGTTATTGCCTAACTTAGCCCCACCAGGGCATCAATGAGAATCTAAGGCAGCTAATACTAATTAGGCATATGTAAGGATTCTCCATTGTGGAGATTCAAATACATGCCCTAGTACATGTCTTGACCATTTGAAAATTTTATTGGGCTATTGAACCACCACTCTTAATGGTTCCTTTTCAATTTAAAGGTAATTTTGTCGGTTCAAATTCATTGGACACATGTCAGCCATTATGTTTCACAAATAATTACTTATTCAAGGATTCTAAGGACTCTCACTTTTGATTTGAGATTCAACTATAGTATATAGGACCCATTTATGCTGTTGATTAGGCATGAAGTTTACTTAGTTGGGGGATTAGAATTTGAGAAAAAACGTCTAAACCACATCATATTTACTGCACAAAAAGATTGCCCTAAAATTACAAGTGCTATAGCATTGCCAATTACAGTAATACTACCAAATATTGATCTTCTATAATCTGTTCTAAAATGGTATATAGTTCAACACTTTTAAATTGCATATGAAGAACATTTCAATAACATATGATGTCAGAGCACCTTCCAGCTCGTGTGCAGCTATTTACCTCTTCCTGCCTCCTTTACCAGACTTCTTTTTTTTGGACTTGTTCCCCTACCCCTTTTTTTTTTTCTTTTTCTGATTGTTTTCTGTACTATTGGCTGCAGACACAAAATCAGCTTCTAAAGCCTTGACTTACCCATATGATCAGCACTACTATTTGTCTTATCCTCATCATCCTGGTCAACAGATGTACTTCTAGTTTCTGATGTCTATACCAGAATGTTTGTGCCTTGTTGCAAGAATTGCTGACTCAAGATAGGTTCCACATTTGGCCTTCTTGACAGCAATCTCTTGGAAAGCCCTCCAATTGTTGACATGTTCTTCCCAAACTCCGGTTCACTGAGAAGGTGAAAGAGCAAGCCAGCAAGATAAAACACTCATCATATATAGCATCAATATGCAATGTAGGAGAATTAGAAGAGTTACATAATCAATATGTAACATATGAGAATTATGAGAGTAATGCATGAGAGTTTCATAATCAATTCAAAACAATCACTGTACGTTGTCATCAGATGTCTCAACTATAGTGTAAGCCCCATAAAAAAAAAAAAAATAGGCTGGTTCACTTGAAGAGAATCTTTTCTATAATCATACATGATCATGTTGTGTGTGAACCGGCTCTGTAAGATCCAGTAGAATAAGTGATGTGGTATAATGTAGATTCTGTCTTATATATTTCACTTACTTAATAGTAAGGAAATGAATTGATTTCTTTTGCATTGACTCGATTTATGATATATGATACTATCAGAGTGAAACAAGGGATCTAAAGAAGAACAAAGGCTAGACACTATTAGTAGCAAGTAAATTCTTTGTATCTAAAAGTCTATATTAATTATTTTTGGAGAATAAAATAAAATCGCAACGTATGAGACGACCTGGTCGTGTAATTTCGAGCTAGATTCATATCCATGAGAAGTTAAAAGACATTTTAAGATGTTACCACAAGAGGACAAAAATCCCTTGGGAAAAAGCCTAAGAAGGCAAGGCATATCAACCTCTATTATACTTACCTAACACCCAATGCAGTAGAAAGTAGCTTCAGTTCATCAAGCATGCGGGCTATTTCCTGCAATAGGTTTTCATCATCATGGTGAATAGTGTTCTGAAGGCCAGTACTTACGAGGAGAATACTTTTGTCAACATCCACCTGATATTTACACAGGAAAATTCAGTATGGATCTCATGTGCATATGCTTTTCGCTAAAGTCGAAAATAATGTGAAGCAATTTTGCATTACCTTGATTACTTGAGCATTGGAAAAAAAGCTGTTTGGATCTCTACCATTCTCCAATGACTTCAATGCTTCAAGCATTTCCCAAAAGTAACTACAATTCATTGGCAGCTTGCTTCCATTTATGTTGTTCAAAACAAAGTTTGAAGGTACAAGTTCACAACCCTCCTGATCATCATTGCCTGAAGAAAGAACTTCACTGTACGAATTACTTGTTTCCACTTGAATAATTCCAGCTTGACCTTGCAAGGCCTTGACTGTCGTTGGATACAAGACTCTTACAATGTCCTCCCTGCACTGTTTTACCGTCATGTCCACAAAAATGGCATCAGGACATAGAAATTGTGAACAATTTTTTCCCATACTCACAATTACAAGAGGATTGTTAATTTTTTTAAATGCTTCAGCAATCACATTTACATTGTGGAAATGTTTCAATCTTCTCCGAAGGACATCATAAAAGTCCCATGGAAGTTGCGTAGTAATAGAGCTCCTACGAAGCAAGTCTAACAGTAAATCTGAAAAATTCCCACAGTTCAGATGAACCAAACATATTATGGCAACCAATCTCAACACCAGCAGTGGATAGAAGTCTTTTGCATATATAGCAGACTTTTTGATCCATTCCATTGTATCCTTCTTATTATAAAGAAGCGGCACAACAACTTCATTGACAACAAAGTCGTAGATTCTTTTACGCAATGGTTGCACTTCAGCCACTGAAGTGGAATCTGGGTTGGTATCTCCCTCTTGGTAGATAAACCATTCAGCAAAAGAAGATTTTGAAGTGAAAAAGTAACCCTGGGAGTATGATGCCAAGATCAGTAGGCGCTCAACAAGATACAAAAAACAACCAGGTGACATATAGTCCTCTTCATTCATCCAGTCTGCCCTGTAAGTATTTACCAAAGCTTCATTGAGTGTCCGCATAAGGGACAACCCTCCTGGAGTTTCACCGCTATTCACACACAGAACTTGAAAGGTCTTCCAGGGTGAATTCTTGTCAATCCCATCAAACCTATCCAAAATCTCTTTACATAAATCATCGTCAGGCTTACCCAATCCAAGAGTTACCATTACAACTCTTCCAATTTGCCCGTAAGTCAGCCTACCCTTTGAGCTGATGTTTTTACGTGTGACTCGTTTTAGTAAATTTTTCATAACCTCAGTTCCTCTCAAAGAAAACATGTTATCTGTCAATGATTTCTGCCAGTCCAGAGGAAATATGCAATCAAAGATATTAGTGGAAAGTTCAATATATCGCTGCAAATTCTTATTATTATCATGGTGGTACTTGAGGTCCAGATATTGGGATTCCAAAAGAGACTTTGCAACCTCATAGATATGAGTAAGAGATATGCTTTGGCAGAACATGGAGAGGGAATTCTTTAATGAGAAATCATAAAGGGCTTTAACACTGTCCAAAACCTTCATACCAACAAAAATTAATTCTGAACACCAATAACTTTGAGCAGTTGAAACAAACTGTTGAAAATCGATAGAAACCAGCTTCCCGTTTCGATGAAGGAATCTATTATCCAATTGTCTCAACCAATCAGCATCAGAGTTTAGCAAAAGATAGATGGCTTTATCATTATGAAACTGCTTCCGCACTCCAAAGTAATTCAAGCAGAAATCTCCATATTCATTAGTAGCTTGGGTTTCAGGACATCTGAGGTATTCAATAATGTTCCCAATCTTATCTTTCCAAAGATTCCAAAAGCAAACCAGTGTTTCTAAAGAAAACTGATTTGTAGTGATCTTCTGTTCTGAATTCTTTATCAGATCGAAAACAAAATTATCTTCCCAAACATACTCAGAGAAGTTTGAATATAGATGAGCATCTAGAATTTTTCTAGCGCACATTATTTCACCTCCAACACTCTTATATCTCTGAGCTGCATTCAAATAATTTTTCATCATGGACAAGTTACTCTACTCATTTGATAAAACATCAGCCTCAGTACAAATAAACACAAAAAAGTTTTCTGACCCATTCTTCGCAAATGTCCTGGCTTTTGCTAAAAGCTCCTGCTTCTGTGTAAACTGCTTTAACGGCCAGCCTTTGCTTCCAGGTCCCCAAAGTGAGTTGGACAGAACATAGAAAAGAATTAACAAGGATGCTTCTCTGAAATTCCCAGCCTTACCTAGGAGATTAGCTTCATGTATAATGTCTCCTCTCTGCCTTGCCATGTCTGCAGCCTCCATGAAGTTTCCTGATTCTTCTTCCAACATCAGAAGCTCATCAAGAAAACCATGAGACTTCAAGAACTTGCGCATCAAATCTATGGATTGAAAAGATTTAACAAATTTCATCATGGATCTGCTATCCTTAAGCTTATAATAATGAAGAGCAGAAGTCTCTAGAAACTCTTGTTCAATTTTGTCTATTTCTTTTCCCATTCTAACCACACCAAGATCTGTAGTTCCATGTTGTTTCCAATTCTGAATGTACTGAAAACCCAAGTCAAATAATTTTCCTTTGGTGCAAACTTCCAAACAGTCTGAGAAAAAATAGCCCCTAGCATACACATCAGCTGCAAGTTCATAGCATCCGGCTAGAGAAAAGCATTCTCCCGCTCTTTTCAGCTCAGACTCGCCACATTTTTCCAGATAAAGCCTCCCTGAAACAATAAGTTGAAATGTTCGAAGTCAAAATCTACCAATCTCAGACTGGAACCAATACTGACTCAGACTTTGAGATTTACAAACTCGAGCATAAAAAAGGTAGCTACAAATAAAAATTAGTGTTCATGGTATTTTTTGACCTTCATCAAGAGACCAATTTATCCCTGGAAATTCAGAGATTGATTAAAAAAACTTCTCAAATTCACATGGCAAATTTTCAGATACAAATGATGAGAGAGAATCCAAGAAGATTGCAAAAAATAATGGAAAGAGACCAAAGTACATAGTAAAAAGACTGCAGAACTTCACATTTAAAGTGGAAGGAAAATTAAAACAGTAGGACAAGACGTCCAGGCTTCAGTACACACTGAATAAGGGAAGGTAATTATTTTGTGCAATGCAACTCAAGTTTTGTACTTGAGACAAGGGGCAGTTGCATAGTGTTAATTTCAAGGATATAACGAGTTTAACTCACTCCAACCTGGTCTTACTCAAGCAAAAGCATTTGCCACTTGAGCTAAGGCCCAAGTAACCCTCACAATAACTGAACTGCAGTGTCTTAGGATACACTACATCAATCATTTGGTCGGTTCCTATGAGATACTGACTGAAATAACTAGTTGCAAGCAAAGTAAGTTCTAAACAATGTTCATTGCAATATGTAAAGTCAGAAAACCTGCAAATGTTCTACCTGATGGATTATCAGTACACATTGTGGAAACAACTTATTTTGATAAACATTTGATACATTTCCCACTAAAAAGTGTCATCACCCAATGCTGGTTCAATCTAAATTTGATGGATGTGGACTACTTTTAAGTGAAAGAATACACAGTACTTTGACATGGAACTTAACTGCTTCATAATTCATTCATCTAGGTTTAGATTTTATAGATTTTTGTTAATTTGGGTTGGATGTGCCTTATCATTTATTGTTAAGCTGGTCACATTGTTTTAGGAATCAGAAATATATTTGTATCGATGGTCTCTAAATGGGGTGGCTTAAAATTCTCTAATTATGTGTATTAGAAATCCTTGCAGTTTAAAAGTACAGTAGTTAATCATCTTACATTCCATTTGGTTGCTCCAGGCAAAAAGAAAAGAAAAGAAAAAACACGAGCACCTGCACATGGCAGCCCATGACTTTACCATTGCACCAGAAAATGGATCCTCTCCCCAACTTATTTCTTTCATAAAATTTAGCCATGACAAAGAAATTCAACATAGATTTATCATCTCCAAGTTGTGTTATATTAAAACTTCCCACATTACAAAAGTTTCACTTTCAATTGAGAGACATCGAATTTTAAAGATATTGTGTACATTCCATAAAAATGATATGGTAAGTCAGAGAACTGAATGCGTACCTGCTCTTTCATACTCCCCCAAATCAGAGAAACATTGGGCAGCAGAATCAGCCTTGCCTATGACTTCAAATATTTCAGCAGCTTCCCAAAGGATCGTATTGGCTGCTTTAGGATCTGAATGGCGGAGTGCGGTCAGCGGTAGCTCTGAGACCAGAAGCCTTAGACCTTCTTTCCCAATAAGTGTCTTCAGCTCTCTCAAAGCACATTGTTGCCATTTCATAGTTATACTCACGATACAACTGCAACAAAAAAGAGAAGAGAGTTTGACATCACCATTATTAGTTTAGGAGGTTAATTTGTTTTTGAAACAATTGTAAGTCTATGATACAAATAAAAGTAAACAATCTTATTCCTTCACCATGATTTGTTCCATGCAATAACCTCATATTTTCCATTCACAACTGGAGCAAAATATGTTTCAAAATCAATGACATAATAAATAGTACCAACCTTGATGCCCCGCAACCTCCACTCCTCTGGGCTGCTGGCAACTTGCATTTCCTGAGCAAGTGAGTCATCCAGCTGTCTGACTTGGACAAGACCCTTTTTCATCCAATAGTCAAACATAGGTCTGCAGAACTCCTCTACATTCTCACAGATCCACAACCTCTGCCTCGTACGAGTGACAGCCACATAAAGTTGCTTCAGTTCTGAGCACAAGACATTGTGTTTAGCCTCATTGAAACTTGGGAAAGAGAGAGAAGTTGAGCCGAGTAAATCTTGTTCCTCCATATATTTATATATCACCCTCCACTGATTTTTCAGAGGTGATGAGCCAAAAAAGTTGTACAACAATACATCCTACACGAAGAGAAATATAGAAGTCACAAATGGGTAGAAAAATATGACAATAAACTACTGACAAAGATATACATGTTGAACAAATAAAGTGATAATTGTTAACATCTAAATAAAATTTTCATTTTCTGTTAGAGCAACAGCCTCTAACAAAAATGTGTTCGACATCAAGCTTGAAACTTTGAACTTTTGCAAAAAGTTTCCATGTATGTACTTCGAAGTATTTTGATACAGAAATCAGACAAACATAACAAAGCCAGCATTTGAATTATGCTATCCCACCAAAAATGGTGATGAATTTTAATTTTAAACAGGACCTTTCAAGATGATAACTGTAGTCATCTCCATATAAACCAGTAAATTGAATAAATAGTTGCGCATTATAACCACCTGAAACTCAAGGCCCTTGCACTCCACAATAGTTAGAACAAGAGCTTGCTTCCCAACATAATTGGTAATTTCCTTCTGAACATGATCATCTCGTACCAATATTACCTGCTCTGCACCAAAGCCAACAAAACTCCTTCCAGCTTTTCCACTATTTTTAAAAATAGTACTGATTGTGTTTTGATTGTTCCCTGATCCAAGCAAGATTGGAGCTTCACCATTTATAAGACTAGTCTCAGGCTGCAAAACATCAATAGATTGAGGAAAGAAATGATAAAGAAGTTCAATAACACTCTGTGATAGTTTAAGAACCCCATCATGAGTACGAAAATTCTGGCTCAAATGAAAAATATCTGAGATTATCCCTTTCTCTTTTCTTTTATCATGTCCACAACTTTTAGATTCCAGTAGAAACTTCTTGTAGAACAGAGATCTTATATCCTGAAATCTAAAATCGATTCCCCTCGCAATTGTCTGTGCTGTGTCACCAGAGAAAACAAAACCTTCTTCTACATTTTTGCATATATATTTGAATAGTGCAATTTGGCTCAATGTGAGATCCTGCACCTCATCCACATATACAAAATGAATTTCATCACCCTCATATCTTTCAACTCTCAATCGACGATGAAGATCAATTACAAGATCAGCCATATCAAAGTCACCATTTTTAACCTTCATTTTTTCATAATTTATAAAGACTTCATATATTATCTCTCTCTTCTGTCTATTTAAATTGGACACTTGACGGCCCTCTGATAGTAAAACATAGTCTTTACCACTGAGTTTACCATCACCTGCCTCTAGAGCTTGTGGGCCACCTTTTATATGAGAAATAATCTCTGTAAAAACTCTTGAAGAGTCAAGATTCATAGTCAGCTGGTTATTGAAATGGGGCCAGTATGATGAACTAAACCTTTTGTAATCAACTTCTTTCTTCCTTATAAATGTCTGTAAGGCAACAGATCCACCATGAACCTTGCCATGAGAATGTTTCCTTAATTCATGGAATCTTTCAAAGTATGAATTACCCACAGTTCCATCAAGCATTATCAGAAAATCATGAAATGTAATGACAAGAGGGTATGCCTTGGGTGGAACATCAACAAAAGTATCCGGGACATCCTTGAAATGAGCTCCATCATCAAAATCATCAATATCAATTGAACTGCTTCCTTTTAAAATATCGCCACCACAGGCAAAGCTGCATGTAAAAAAATAATTTTAGAAAGGCTTATCATTAGATATTAAACAACTTTGATGCAACAAAAAGTCTATATCCCATTATGAAACAAAACAGCCAATGCACATGAGGAACTAAAAGCCAGCACCTAAGTATTCGGTAGAGATGGATTTGCCAGCTAGATTCTTACCAACAAGAAGAAAGGCATATTTTGCGTCATGCATATGTGCTAAGCTATGTTCATATCCCCATATAACGTATATGAAAGCTAAACACACTCAAAAACATTTCCATGTAAATAAATGACAGGAAAAGAATAATCTTCACTCCCTATATCCCATGTGCTACACTAAGCTCTAATCTACACACCTTTTCAACTGAGAAACATGTCGTTTGACAGTAGAACACAGTTTAGGACTGACCGTCACAAAAAGCTGGCGTAGTATGGTTTCCTCATTTCCTGAAACAGTCTCTTCAGCCTCCTTTTCCTGTCTATCGCTCTTGACACCAAAAAAATCTTTTGCCATATTGTGCAGTTTCTCTTTTTGAAATAATTTCATAGTCAAAATAGTTGTTTTCCCAGTACCTGACCGTCCAAGTATAAAGGTACTTCTTGGAAAATTGATTATCTCTAACTCTTGTTCAGTTACTTCAAATGGAAGATCCAATTCGCCACCATCATGATTAGAAAGCAAGTGGCCCACTACACCTGATGATAAGGAGTAGAATTTCATCAGCATCAGACTCTCACTCACCTTTACATTCTCAACATAACTTCCACCATCAGAAGTAGAACCACTTAAATCGGTCCCATTTTCACTGCTATCATGTTTCTTAATCCTGACAATATCAGAAGAATATGACCAACTCTTCGGAACTTCCAAATTCCTATTCAAACAGCAATTTAAAAAAAAAACAAATTAGAATGTCAAACATAAAGAAGGTTTAAGCCAATTAGAACGTCAACATAAAGAAGGCATCCTTGAAGTGTTAAAATTTAGAATAAAAATCTAATAGAAAGCAAAAGAACATACATACCCCTCCAAACATCTCTCTTTGCAGTGATTAATAAAGTCATCTGTATATTTTTCAAACATACTATCAAGACGTTTGATTAATTTTGGAATACCCCCTGCAGGAAATATATCCCAGATCTTCAAAACTAGATGGTACCTACATTCATTCGCCAAGTCACTCCAATCTTTTACTACGTCATTTGCACAAACAACAAAATGACTTTTAACCTTAAATTGCTTTAAAATCTGTGAAGAACCTCCACAAATGTGACCTACACACGGTCTCTAGCCACTGAAAAGTTTGACTAGAAGGTGTATCACTAATTTCTTTGCCTGTACAGACTTCAGTTTTTGAAATGGTTTCAAAAAGTTATCACTGAAAAGAACCTGTTGATATTGAATATAGAGGATTTAATAAGAAAGACTACATAACCAATTTAAGCAAGAATATTAAAATCGCCACTAATTGAAGTTGGATAAAAAAATATTTTGAATGAAAAGTAGAAGAAGTGAACATGAAGTACCTTCCACCTAGCACTTCTGAAAAGTATGCTATCCCCATTGAGCAAATCGTCGAATTGTTCGAACTCTTTTTTCACATCCTGATCTTCATCAGCATTAAAGAAACATTGACGATTCTTAGCATCAAGGACTAAGGCTTCCCAAACATATTTACTATAAAATAGCGTTCTTCCATTTCCCAAAATCCATAGACAGTGCCTGAAAGGCATTACAGAGTAGGAAATAAGAAAACAAAAGATTCCTCTGTTTCCTTATGGTTCCAGCTCAGTCAAGAAAAAAAATAACAGCAAAACACAAACAACTTGAGAACAAGAATTGATACGTGGTTCGGCCAATCCTGCCTACATCCACAGAGCACACCAGATATATATCTTTGTTGAAAGAATTACAAGTTTTGTGGATCAACAGATCACACACACACACACTCAGTGTATCTCTCTCTCTCACTCTTCACTGGTTACAAAACAAGTGTAAAAGGCTCTCCACTTTCTGTCTCTGTTTTTACTAGCCTTACAACTCTCCTCTTATATGTTTCTACCTTTTCTCTACTGCACCGAGAGACTAGAATCCAAAAAAAACCAAGCATTTAAAGCCTGCGTCAGTAGATATTAATGGATGAAGACTAATATAACCAATTAGCCTCAAAATATCAACAATCTAGAGAGTTGGGAGGCAACAGATGGAGATGACTCCAAAGTCATCAAATGGGGGGCTCCACTTGTCAGAAGTGAGCCACAATTGTCAACAATCTCCCACTTGGCGAACTTTCTACAAGTGACTAACTTTCAAACAAACAAACAAATATTTGGTGTGCCCTTCTCTATCCTTCTCTGTCCTCAAGTTTGAAGACCAACTGAAGTTGAACACAACTTCAATTTTTCTGTTGTAACAGTTTTGGTTAACATGTCAGCAGGATTCTTGCTGCCCTTGATCTTTTCAAGTGTCAGCACATTGTCTTCTAAAAGAGATCTGACAAAGTGATACCGAAGTCCTATATGCTTGGTTCTTGAATGAAATGCAGAATTTTTAGCCAAGTGTATCGCACTTTGACTATCACTATGCAAAACATTCTTCTCTTGCTTGAACCCCATTTCAGCCAATAGTCCCTGTAACCAAATCATCTCTTTGCTGGCCTCAGTCACAGCAACATATTCTGCCTCTGTAGTGGATAAAGCAACAATCTTCTGTATCTGCGAAATCCAACTTACTGCAGTAGTACCTACTGTGAAAACATATCCGGTAGTGCTCCTCCTGTGGTCTACTTCTCCAGCAAAGTCTGCATCTACAAATCCTTGTAGTTTTAGCTCACCTTTTCTAAAACATAGGCAGCTGTTAGTAGTACCTCGTAGATACCTTAGTATCCACTTCACTGCCTCCCAATGATGCTTTCCAGGATTTAACATGAATCTGCTCACTGCTCCCACTGCATAAGCAACATCTGGTCTAGTACAGACCATGGCATACATTAGACTTCCAATGGCTGAGGCATATGGAACCTTTGCCATGAAGTCTTTCTCTTCTTCTGTCTTGGGAGACTGATCCTTAGATAGCTGAAAATGACTAGCCAAGGGTGTGCTAACCGGCTTAGCATCACTCATGTTAAATCTTTTTAGAATGCGATCAATGTAATCCACCGAGACAATCAAAAGTACCTATTTGCTTGTCTCTAATTATTCTCATCCCTAGAATCATCTTGCTCTTTTAAATTCTTCATGTCGAATTCACTATCTGATTGCATCTTCAACTTCTTGATTTCATTCATATCTGAACCTGCCACTAACATATCATCGACATAGAGTAGCAAAATAATGTAACTCGACTCAAATCTCTTGAAGTAACAGCAATGGTCAGCATTGCACTTGTTGTAGCCATGCCTTTGCATAAACCCATCGAACTTCTTGTACCACTGCCTTGGGGCTTGCTTCAAGCCATACAAGCTTTTAATCAACCTGCATACAAGTTTTTCTTTCCCTTTGACTGGAAAACCTTCCGGTTGTTGCATGTAGATCTCCTCCTCTAGGTCTCCATGGAGGAAAGCAGTCTTTACATCTAACTGCTCTAGATGCAACTCTTCTGCTGCGACAATGCTAAAAACAGAACGGATGGAGTTCAGTTTCACAACTGGTGAGAAAATGTCAGTATAGTCAATCCCCTCTTTCTGCTGAAAACCTTTAACCACCAATCTCGCCTTGTGTCTCTTGGAGCCATCATGTTCTTCTTTGACTCTATACACCCATTTGTTGTGTAGAGCCTTCTTTCCCATGGGTAACTTAGCTAGCTCCCATGTCTTATTAGAAATGAGGGACTCCATCTCATCCTTCATTGCAAGCTCCCACTTGCTAGAGTCCTCTACCTGACATGCTTCATCATAGCATTCAGGTTCTCCACCATCTGTCAATAACAAGAAATTCATATACTTTCTATTTGGTACATGTGGACAGTGGATCTTCTAGTTGAGGTGTGGGAGCAGGACTGGGTGCTTGTTGTTCCTGGTTCTTCTGAGGTTCTTCACCAAAGCTGCAGAGGATGTCTATAGGAAGATCATCCAACTCAAAGACGCATAGGATCATTCTGCTGGACTAGTAGGTCGTTAGTACCTCTATCCTTGTACATGACCTTCTCATTGAAAACTACATCCCATCAATTATTTTCTGGTTTTGGTCATCCCATAGACGATAACCAAACTCATCTTCTCCATATCCAAGAAGGTGCACTTTAGTGACTTGGGATCTAATTTTCCCTAGCATGGTCATCGATGTACATAAGCAACACACCAAAAACTTTCAACCATGAAAGATTTACCTCTTTGTTGCTCCATACCTCCTCCGTATGCGTTGCTCTAATGGCAATCGATGGCCCTCGATTAATGAGGTAAGTTGCTGTGTTGATTGCTTCAGCCAGGCCTTGGGTAAGCCTGACTGAATGCGCATGCTTCTGGCTCTTTCTATCAATGTTCGATTCATACGTTCTGCCACCCCATTCTGCTGTGGGGTTCCTTGAACTGCCCTTTCCAGACGAATCCCATTCTCATGAGTAGTCTTTTGAACCTAGTGTCCTCATACTCTCCACCATTGTCGGGATCTTAGCTTCTTAATCTTCAATCCTGTCTCATTTTCCACCATGGCTTTCCACCTCTTGAATGTCTCAAACACCTCTGATTTTTGTCTCAAGAAATAAGTCCATACTTTCCTGGAGTGATCATCAATGAAAGTCACAAAGTATGACTTTCCACCAATGGAGATACATCAAGCCGCCCCAAACATCGCAGAACAAGCTCGACTTTTCATTTTGAGGACCCCACCAGCTTTTGAAGCTCACCCGCTTTTGTTTGCCGAAAATACAATTTTCACGTAAATCAATATCGTTGATTTCAGCTTTTGTAGCTTCCCAACGAGTGCATAACTTTGAGCCCTTTTCACTCATGTGGCCAAGCCTTTGGTGCCATAGGTCGCACCTTCACTTGTAGCTGCAAAAAGCAATTGTATCGCTCATATCTGTAGTCATGTAGAGAGTGCCAGTCTTCTCTCCTTGAGCTATAATTCTAGCTCCTATGCTGACCTTCCATTTACCCCCATGGAAGTGAATGCCATGCCCTTCTTCATCAAGCTGTCCCACGGAGATTAAATTCCTTTTCAGCTCTGGAATATGTCTGACTTTCTTCAACTTCCAAACAGAGTCTACATGTGTCCTGATAAGAACATTTCCTATGCCCACAACATCCAACGCAGTGCCATCAGCAAGATATACCTTCCCAAAATCTCCACTAACATAGTTTTCCAAGATTTCTTGCATTGCTGTAGTATGAAAGGAAGCCCCTGAGTCCAACACCCAAGAGTCTAAGGGACTGTCCACTGAGAGGATCAAGGCCTCTGCATCTGCCAGCATGTTTGCGAAGTCACTCTCTTTCTCCTTCTTCGGAGCTTTACACTGATTTTTGTAATGGCCAACCTTACCACAGTTCCAACACTCAACAGTTTTTGAGTTGCCTTGGCTGTTGTAATTTCTAGGATATCTCGGCTTTGACCTGCTGGTTCTTGATTTCAACCTTCCACGCCCACTGCCTCTACCTGAATTTCGGCCTCTACTTTCAACATTCAAAGCAGATCCAGAAGTGAACTTATCATCTGCCTTCTTCATGGTCACATGAGAGATGATGTCTTGCACAATCTCATTGAATTTGAGAGTAGTCTTTCCAAACATGAGTGTGGTGACAAAATGCTCATAGGAATCTGGAAATGATGCAAGCAACAACAAGGCTCGATCTTCTTCACTGAATTGAACATCTATCCGGTTCAAGTCATTGATCAAAGCGTTGAAGATGTTGATATGCTTCATCACGTCCTCACCTTCCTTCATCTCCAGCTTGAAGAGTTTCTTCTTGAGGAAGAGTTTATTTGACAAAGATTTTCCCAGATATATGGCTTCTAGCTTGTCCCATATATCTTTGGCAGAGGTTGCTGATATCACATGATTTAGCACATCATCGGTGATATACATCTCAATGGTAGAGATTGCCCGTTGATCAATATTCATGTCCTCCGGTCTTTCTTCTAAGGCAACTTGCAACCTTTGTTGAATAAGAACTCCACGCATCCGCCTTTGCCATAAGCCAAAGTTGATCTTCTCGTCAAATGGCTTTATTTCAACTTTCATGGATCCACCGGATCCATAACTCGGATTCCACTTCCTTAAATTTTCATTTGAAGAAGGAATTTCAGGAGTTTCAGAGGTCTCGCTGGACATCCTTCTTGTTGTATGAACTTGACGATATTGCTCCCACTTGAACAAGAAAAAAAACTTGTTCTCCGATTGGAACACAAACCTGGGCAAGCTCTGATACCAGTTGATAGGAAATAAGAAAACAAAAGATTCCTCTGTTTCCTTATGGTTCCAGCTCAGTCAAGAAAAAAAATAACAGCAAAACACAAACAACTTGAGAACAAGAATTGATACGTGGTTCGCCAATCCTGCCTACATCCACAGCACACCAGATATATATCTTTGTTGAAAGAATTACAAGTTTTGTGGATCAACAGATCACACACACACACTCAGGTATCTCTCTCTCACTCTTCACTGGTTACAAAACAAGTGTAAAAGGCTCTCCACTTTCTGTCTCTGTTTTACTAGCCTTACAACTCTCCTCTTATATGTTTCTACCTTTTCTACTGCAAGAGAGACTAGAATCCAAAAAACCAAGCATTTAAAGCCTGCGTCAGTAGATATTAATGGATGAAGACTAATATAACCAATTAGCCTCAAAATATCAACAATCTAGAGAGGTATACCCATCGTCAAGGTTATCATACTTCCTTCCAAGTTTCTCTTGAATTGCAACTACTTGGGAAGCATACGGAGATATAACACCAACGCTAAGTTTCTGTTCTGAACCAACCCAAGGTGCATTCAAAGAAAAAAGACAAAAGAGGGAAAAACAATAAAATTTTTTTTTTTAAAAAAAATTTAATTAAAGGTTTAAGCGCTAGTTTCTCCATAACAACATCAACAGTTTAAATTCAGCCAAAAGAGGGTAACCTTTGTATAATTTCAGCAGTATTTTCATAACAACTGCAACCTCAACCATGTTTCTCCTACTACGCCCAACATCATCCTTCTCTTCCACCTACTACATTTATAAAAGAATAGGGACCAAACATTGGCCCAGAAAGATAGTGCTTTTCGTGCCTTTTTCTTGCATTAAGAGAATCTAATATCGGTTTATGATAAAAATTTGAATTTGGGAAGAAACTTATGGATATGCATTTGTACCCAACTTAATCTCTCAAATAAACTTCTCCCAAAGCCAGCTTCAGAAAAGGTTTTGAAGGAATATTCAAAGGAAAAAAAGAGAGGGATATCTAAGATAACTAAAGCATTTACATACATTGCTTTCAACCATTGCCGGTAATTGGTACTCATCACCTACAAGAACTGCATGCCTTAAACCCTGAAGTTGCATTGGTATGGTTGACTCGCACTCCTTTAATTGTGCAGCTTCATCAATAACCAGAATGCTCAGTGGTTTCATTGTCACTGAGTGCAGCTTAGAAGAACTTGAAGCAGTGCAAAAAAGTAAGGAAGCTGTTTGAAGACAAAATTCCGCTATGGACTTTTTGTTCAAAACGCTTGGAAGATGAAGTTCATTAAGCGAACCATTAAGAGTCCTTAAAACAGACAGACATTCGCTTCTCCTCTCATCCAACAGGAATGGCATATCCATAAATGAGTCAGATTTATCTGCAACTAATTCTGAACTTGAAAAAAGCTCCTCCAATACTTCAGATTCCACATTATCTTGAAACAGCAAGGTTTCAAAAGACTCAAGCAGGCCAATAAGAGAGACCATGTTTTGGAGATTTTGTTCTAGAACGTATGTTTTTGGTAGATGCGTACAAAAGATGAGAACACAATTTTTGAGAGATGATGAAGTAGAAACAAATCTTTTCCTCAGAAAATCAAGAAATGAGTTGTACTTCCTCTTGCTAATGCTACCACCTTTCTTTTTTATTTCATTTTCATTCTTGTTTTCTCTCTCCTTGAGAGATTCATTCTCCAAGAAGATTTTATACTGAGAAACACAATCTTCTAGAAGACGAATCATCGAAGCAAAAC